>CM037002.1:247510165-248215165 GCA_020854095.1 Dasyurus viverrinus | reverse complement strand
CATGAAACCTGAATCAGTAAAAAAAAAAAAAAAAAAAAAAGCGAGGAAACTGACCTTGCATTCTATAAAATAATCTGAGGCTTCTTGGGCCAGAAAAACTTGACATGACTTCGAGAATGAAAGCTACAGAATAACAAGATGACCAACTGGATGGCTAGAGCAAATCAGTTTCCTCAGAGCCAAGTTTATTTAACTTTCTTATTCCAGGCAAGGTTGCAATAAAACAAAAAACTCAGATTTATTGCAAACTTTAGGCGAGACTTAGAAACTTGCTGTTTAATGAATCAGTCACCAAAGTTTGTAGTGAAGCTAATTAAACTGGGGAGGACTAATGAATAAGTTATTTTAAAGTACTTTCACATTAAATGTCACAGAAACACTAAATAAAAGGGCTGATGATGCAAATAAGGCAGCACAAGCCCCATTCCTAAGAAACAGGATTTAGGTCCAAATGAATGTGAGCAGAGAGCAGGCACAGAGTGGGAGGGAAGAGGGAGGAAATTTGGACCCAGGCCAAGGGCTACTAGAGTGTGATCCCCAGTAAATCAGTTAATGCTCAGCATGTCACCTAACCCCAATTCTAACCCTAACAGCACACTGGTGAAGGCCTTTCATTATTCATCCAAAATGTGCTGCTTTTTAAAAAGCCCGAAACGGGAAAACAAAACCTCCCCTAAACAAGACCTCTTCTGGTGTTATTTGAAAGGTATCTTTCAGCTCAATAAAATATCAAAAGAGTGTGATGGTAAAATGTCAGATCAGGTGACTTGGTAGTGTGATGAAAAGAGTGCCCACTCAGGCCAGTGTTCTCCAGCGGATCTGCTTCTCTCCTGTACTAGCCATGTGGAGATAGACAAGGCATTTCAAGCCTGGAAAACAAGGGGGTATGACCTATATGCCCTTTGGGATCTCTTCCAGTCTTAGATCTGTGATCATATTCAGTATCACATAGAGGAGACAATACTGGCCTTAGGAGTAAGGGGAATCTATGCAGAAATCAATCCCATCTCAAACACTATGTAGTCTGAGATAAAACCCTAACCTTACTTTTCTGCTCCTCAATTTCCTCATCTGTGAAATCAAGAGAGGAATATGATGATCTTTAGAGATCTTAGGGTTGCTTTCATCTCTAAATCTATGATCCCATGATCCAAAGATTCTTTATTCTTCATTGCAAGGGATGACCCCTTGAGGAGGTAGGGAAAAGATACATTTGAAAACGAAAATGAGCCCGTAAGAGATAAAAATACAAATGTTTGAGAAAAATCTCAGTTCCATCAGCTTTCAGTTTGTTTTCAAAATAAAACTCAATGAAATAGAGAAATGAAAAAGAAAACACATTCTTAAAACCTTAGATCACCCCTCCTTTAGAATACAGTAAATAAGCAAAATGCTGCTTTTATTTTAGCTACTGTCATCTAACAGACATGAACTCAACCTGAACCACTGTGAAGGAGATAGGAAGGCAATTAGCTCCATTAGCTGGATGTCACATCTGGCAAGAACATGACTTAAGTTCGTCACAGAGGCAATTCTCTATGGAGCTCAAAATCAGTAAGACAGTTAGACTCTCTTAAGACAATCAATTGTCAAGTTGCCATTTCAGACAATCCTCATCCCACAAAATATATAAACAAAAACAGAAGGATCAAAACCAGAGCCCACTATTAGGGAGACATTCCTTTGGAATCTGTTCTTTACCTTTTAGGAGCTGCTTGGTCACGAAGTCATCAGCCGGGCTTCCTGTAAAGGCAACTGTAAGAAATACACAAAATATCACCAAAAATGGAACTCTGAAACCGATTCTGTTTAAAGCATCAAACTATATGGACACAGATTAATTATAAATACAAGAGATGGCTAACATTTTTAGGCTCACATAGGTAAACTGTTAAGTAAAAATCCAAATACATACTCTGAGATATGTATCTCCCATGTACAGATTACAAACATGGCTTTAAACAGACCACTCTTGTGAGGAGGATTCCTGATGGTTAATCATTAATTCAATATCTTAATTGCTTCTGCCAGACACTGAATTGAAAACAGAAGACTTACAGGAAAACATGTAGCCAGCCCTCAGACATTTCACTCCTGACATACCTCTCCAAGATAATGGCCAATTCAGGATCTGGGGCCTTTATTTTCAAGTTATAAGGTAGAAAGGAAGTTAGTTAATACTTATGAAACAAATTCATAATCTATGTCTACCAGCTTGACTTTTTCAGAAGTAAAAAGCAAACTATTTGATGAGATTAACAGGGAAAGTCTCTGTTACGTACTCAAACTTAAGCTAAGGCCTAGATATTTAAAGGAGAAAAGCTGGCCAGCTTCTAGGTCCTTAAAATAATATTATTACTAGCTAACATATTTAACACTCTAGCCTTACTTACTTGATCTCATCTGATTCTCACAACTGGCCAAAATAAATGTAGTGAAGATGTGATCATCTCTTTTATAAATGAAGAAATGAGAGAGGCTAAACACCTTTTCCAAGATCAATCCCAATTCTTACTCCGAAGCTACTGATTTCTCAATGTCTTTTAGTAAATAATCCCAAAATAAATTCTACAAACCCCAAAAGACTTGGGCTCAGGTGATAGGGAACAAAAGTGGAGAAGAGAAAATTCTTGTTTGCTCCACAGTGATGTAATCTGAATTCCATGTTCTTGTTCAGGCCCAGGTTAGATGAGAAGGCCTTAGAGAGTGCTCCCAGCTCTGAGATTCTGTCCCTATGTTATGTTATCATCACAATGTGCAAAAATTACACTCCATAACCCCAAACAGCAGGTTACCTGCTTTGAAAGGCATTAATGAATATATATATGTCAAAGTTTCCTGGTATTACCAAGAAAGAACAGAGAATATACTAAATTCCCAGTTCTCTTTGGGTAGATCATTCCATTAGGGATACCTGCTGCCCATCCTGGGCTTTCCAACCAGATCATACAGGTTTCCCAGCCACTGTTCTACAGTCACACCATTCATCACATCTCCCTCACCCCTAGGAGGGGTGCTCAGTCAGTTAACAAGCACTGATTATGTGCCAGGCACTGTGTAAGGGCTGGAGATACAAATAAAGGAAAAAACAATCCCTGGAGCCCATTCTCCATTCGATATTCTGGTCCTGGAACTACTACATAACACATATTACCATCATAAGCATTTCTTCCTAAAATATAAAGGAGTTTAACCTGCAGTCAACTTTACCTCTGCTCCTATTAGATACCTGGGGAGGAAGCCAAAGAAAGAATAGTAATGAACTGTCAATCTCTTGAGGGTTAAAGAAGCTTATAACTGTTTGGGTCTGACAAGTGTTACAGACCCAAACTTGTGGAACATAGAGCAAAGCAATGGGGCAGGAGACAATGATTCAGAAAGAGGACTAGGCAAACTGCAGGCCTCTGAAAAATTTCATGAGCTCAAAGATGTCCTCAAGCTAGCTCAAAGTCAAGGTGATCAATGTGTAAGCTGCTCATCTATCAACTCTCCCTTCTCCGTAAAGTTTGCCCTTTTTCTAAAGGAGCCCTCCAAGCTAAATGGCTGAGGCAAGTGATCCTATCCTGGGTCATCTGAATATCCCATCACCAAGTATCTGCTCAGTAACCATTTCAGTGAGGTGATAGTCTGAATCATGAAACAGTCACAACTATCTAAAAAAAAGAGATTCAATTCAAGGCTGACTTAAGTTAAAAATCTCAAAACAAATTTTAACAATTATTATAACAAAATAAAATATAAAATAGCACCAAACATAGGAACTCAGCTCCTTTGGGTCAACTTACTGGCTGTCACATAATGAAAAGGATTTGCTCGATGTTTCGAACTTTTTTCTTCTATGGAAATAAACAGCTCCCCTTCCAAAAATGCTTCCCGGCTTACTTCTGCTGCTTCCCTTTTCCAGTGAATAATTATGTACTTCAGAATCTGAAATGGTCACAACTCAGAGGAAGGGCTTAACTTGTATTGAACATTAGGGTAACAACAAATGGTACATTAATATGTTTTCAATAAAATTAAACTAATAACACCTGGCATTCAGGTGCTGGTAATAACAAGTACTGCCTGTTGTTTGAGCAAGTTCTAATGACATCTGTTCCTGAGCAGAGATGGTGTGTCTGAGCAAAAGAGCCACCAAAGGAATCGAGACATAAAAGACCTTATTTATCATTCCTAAAGTATAGGAAACAGCAAATTAATTTGTATTTAAAAGTATGTCATGAGCCGGAAGAAAGGAACTGAGAAATTCTTTTTCCTGCTATTAATTATGGGCAATACAGATAATAGAAAGGGTTATGATTATCAATATTGTTTCTCTGAATCATCTTAACCATCCCTAATGAGTATATTATAATTAGTCACTTATTCTTTTCCACAGCATCAGTTCATTTGCACTGAACATGAGCTAACTCCATTTTTGAAGAAAGACCATGGCTATAATTTCTGGATCCTTCTTGATTTTTCTGATTAAAACACTGATTCTTTTAAAAATACATTTAAAACAGGAATAGAATTTTCAGTACTGTTACCATTTGTGTAATATGTTATATTTTTATACTATGAGACTGAGATAATAAAAAAGATAAATTACCACCTTGTTTTAATTTTTGCTTTCATTAGAACACTCAAAAGAAGACACTCCAACAAGGCACAGAGGTCAAAATTATTGGAGGAAGAAAGCACATTGCCCAGATCTGCCTTCTAGCCTATGTGCAAGCCCACTGAATTAATCCATATGCAGCACATAAACCTTGAACAGGGCATTGAAGACAGTCAACGAAGGGAAATGGCTCCCAGAATGAACAAGGAAGAAGCTAGCCAGTGTATGTTCTATATATTATTGTCAATGATCTCACAAGCCAGTTTTTGAAATATCTGTATTCTTACTCCTTATGGCTGCAAATTATGGGTTCAATGTGATCTATTGGAAAGATATACAGTCATGATCAATTATGACTCACCTCAAGAAAGCAGCATAAAGGAAAGCAGCAAAGGAATGAAAGATCCCAAAAGGAGATTAATCATTCATGTTGGAAGAAGGATAAGAGATAACCATGTGATATTAAGAGACTGAAGGAAGGCCTTTAAAGTATCTAATAAAGACACTACAGAAAAACACAAACAGAAGAAATGAACAGGATTAAAAAGTCACAAATAGATTTGTTTTTACCCAACCTGGGTCATTAATCCATCAATGGAGAGTCCTCTACCAACGCATCCCACTTATGATTTCTGAAACAAGATTGTAAAAGGACTTCTCTGGTTTTCTCAATTATTTAAAAAAAAAAAGAAGAAGAAGAAGAAGCATGAGACCAGATGGATTTTGAAGTCCCTACCAAGTTAAAACAATATTCCTATTAGAGTTGGCATGAATGATGAGAAGGAAATCATGCCTTGTAGAAGTGTAGACTAATAATGAGTCAGAGACTGAATTTAAGGAAGGTAAATCTAACAAAATTTGTAAGAACTTTAGTGAAAACAGGAAGGAGAATAATCTTCGGGCCCAGATACTGGTCCGTATTCTACAGTTCAGTTCAAAAAGGAGCAGAATCAAGGACAACTGAGGGAGATAAAAAAAAAAAATTAAGGAAGATCAGGGAGTAGAGCCTTGCAGTGGTAAACAGGAGCTCATAAAGGAAAAGGTTAGCAAAGCAAGGGAAGAACAGTAGAGCAAGGGAAGGGCAGAGCAAGATGAGGGAGTGATGACTGGGACAAATGTAGTGAAACCCATAGCCCATTGGTGTCAAGCTTAAGGAAGGGGAGTCAGAGGGAGCCGAGTCCTTGTGACTAGAAAAGGGAAGTTCATTTTTAAAAAGAGATAATTAGCTCTAAAAGTCGTAGCCAAGAGTTCTAAAGATGAACACAAGTGACTTTTTTTTTTTTTTTTAAGAAGGCTTAAATGGAGAGACTGAGGATGGGCACAAGCTTTCTGGAAAGGCATCTGAGCTGAGGCAAATGAAATGGCCAAACCATCCCCATCCTCCTCGATGAAGTCACTCTTTTCGGTGATATTAATAGCGCCCCTTCTGGTGGCACATGAAGTGACAAATACCCCGGCCTGGGGCCGGGCCTGCAAATGCGACCGGCACAGGGTTCTGGGAGAAGCAATGACGTCAGAGGGAGGACTGACGTCAGGGTTGGAAAACAAACCCTCGCCCAGAGGCGGGCGCGCGCGCGCGCGCTCGCGGCTCCCCAGGCCTCAGTCACTTCTCAGACTTTCTCATACAACCCCGCCGGGAGTCACTGTAAGGACAGAGAACGCCGACGAGGAGGGTCCTTTGCAAAGGGAAGGCCGAGAGCCCCCGCCCCGGTCCTCCTCACGCCGCGCCACCGTCACCTCACACACGGCCCTCGCCTCCATCGCCCACGGCCCGGCCGACGCCTCCTCACGCGGGCGTCTCTCCCGCCGCGCGCCCACGCCTGCGCACCAGCGCCCGACTCCGGCGCGTGCCTCCGACGCCCCGCCCCGAGGCTCGGGGCGCCTGCGCCTTCGGCTCTTTCTCGGCGAGCGCCGCCCTGCCCCCCACCTCCGCCCGCCCGAGCTCCCGACGGAGGCCGAGGCCGAGGCGGAGGCGGAGGCGGAGGCCGAGGCGGAGGCGGGGCAGGCGGGGGCCGGAGGAGGCGGGGCCGGAGGGAGGCGGGCCGCCCCGCAACTCCACCCACCAGCCCGCCTCCGCGGGCGCCCGCTGACGGATCGCGCCGGGCCAGCCCCGGCGCCGAGGGGGCCCCGCGGGCCGGGGCAGGGATGGCCGGGCGCCGGCCGGGGCTGGCTCTGGGGCTGCCCGCAGGCGGCGGCCGGGGACGAGCGGCCCCGGAGAACGAGCGCAGCCCATGACCTCGTGACTCGTGTGACCTGTGACCCGTGACCCGCCGGCAGGTGCCAGGTGAGGAGGCCGCGCCCCTGAGGCGGGAGGGGTCCGGCAGTGTCCCTGGTCGCGCCCGGCGCACGATTCGCACCCAGGCCCTCCCCCAGCACCCTCCCCCGGACGTGGCCTGGTGCGCTCCCACTCCGGACGCGGGACTCTCCGGGTTCCTCGGTCAGTGAGGGACTTGAACTCGTGTCCCCTCGGAGGTGTTGGCTCTTCGGTACTCTGCGGCGGCCCTGGGGGGCGGCTTAGGGGGGATGGGGGAGGGGGGAGAGAAGGGGGAGGGGAGAGAGAAGGGGATGGGGGAGGGGATGGAGGAGGGGAGAGAGAAGGGGGAGGGGAGAGAGAAGGGGGAGGGGGGAGGGGATGGAGGAGGGGAGAGATGGGAGAGAGAAGGGGGATGGAGGAGGGGGGAGAAAAAGAGGATGGAGGGTAAGATGGAGGAATGGGAGAGGAGGTGGAGGGACAGAAGAGAAGGAAGGGTAGTGGAGGGGAGAGAGAAAGGAGGATGGAAGGATAGAGGAATGGGAGACGGGGGATGGAGGGAGGGGGGAGAAAGGGGATGGAGAAGAGAAGGGGATGAGAGAAGGGGATGGAGGAGGGGAGAGACAAGGAGAGGGAGGGAGGGGAGAGAAGGGAGCATGGAGGAGGGGAGAGAAGGGGGATGGAGGGAGAGGGAAGGGGGAAAGGGAATGGAGGAGAGAGAAGGAGGGTTGGGAGCAGGAGGGATGAAGAGGAGGAAGGAAGGGAGAGAGAAAAGATGGAGGAGGAGGGATGAAGAGGATGGGAGGGTAGAATGGAGAAGAGAGGGATGGAGGAGGGGGGATGAGAGAAGGGGATAGAAAAGGAGGAATGGGAGAAGAGGGGGAGGGAGGGAGGGAAGGGAAGAATAAGAGGATGGAGGGATGAGAAGAGGTAGAAGGGAGGAAGGAAGAATGGAGGAGAAGCTGGAGAGGGGAATGGAGAAAGGAAGATGGTATAGAGCATGGGAATGGGAAGAAGGGAAGGTGATATGGAAGGAGGGAGGAGGGAAAATAGGAGAAGTGGTGAGAAAGAGGAGAGGAGGGCTGTTGGAGGGGGAGGATAGAGGGATGGTGGGATGGATGAAAGAAGGGAGGGGAGAGCGGGGTGGAGAGATGGGAGGCAGGAGGAGGAGGGGGAGGAGGAGGAGGGAAGAGAGAGGGAAGCAGGGAAGCTTCTGGAGGCAGTTCTTAGCCCTGGTTTCTAAGTCTGCCCCTGGAAAGGAGTCATGGGAAACTTGTATGGGACCCCTGACACTCCCCCACCCCAAGGTCTCAAAGGGGTCTCAGGGAGGTACTTTGGGGTGTGTGGCGAGAAGCAGGCGGGAGTCTGTGCCAAGGCGGCCGGGGCAGCGCAAGCTCGGCTTTCTTGCTTATTGATCTTGGCGCCCGATCCCTGCCCAGCCCAAGGGCTGTTGGTGCTCCTGGCGAGAACTGGTACCGCCTCTCACAGAGAGATTCTGGACCAGGATTCCCAGCCAACGATTGCCCAGTTTCTTCTGCATCCCCCGCTCTGTGCTCCTGGAGGGAGGGTCGTGGCTGTGCTCTCACCAAGGCTTCTGGATTCGTCCAAGCTCAGGCGCTCCCCGGGCCTCTAAGTCGGGCTCCCCGAGGCCTTTTTGGTCCTGTCGATGACGGGGATGATGGGGCAGACCCAGAGAGGGAAGGCGCCTTCGGAAAGCCCCTGCTGTGTGCCAGGCGCCTTATCTCCTGACAGGCAGGCGCCCCTGGGATCCCCATCTTATAGAGGAGGTTATGGGACTTCCCTGAGTCACCCAGCTAGTAAGTGTTGGAGGCTGGATTGGAACTCAGACCTTCCCCTCTCCAGCCCAACGGAGGTGAGGAGGCTTCCCCAGCCAGCTGGAGCCAGAACTCGGGCTCCCGAGGCCTGGGGTGCCGTCTCCCAGGTGGCCCTGGCCCAGCGTGGGGCGTCCAGCCTGAGGACTCCGCCCGCTCGGCTGTGGGGTGGCCCCAGGCCCAGCAGTGACAGAAGCAGCCCGGGCAGCCGGGGGCATGCAGGGCTGGCCCAGCCGGGCCCCCTCCTCCGTCGCTTCAGAGCCCCAGGTCACCTCCTGGCAGGAAGTTCATATATTGTCACTTCTTGACAGTTGGAGAAACAGAGGCTCCCAAAACCACATAGTTGGGACAGGATTTCTCCAACCCCGTTTCTGTTGAAACTCTCCTTCTTTTTGTCCTTGGCCCCCCCTCACACGTCCCCCCCATTTGTGCCCTGCTCCCCCAGCCTTTTTCCCCCACAGGGTCCCCAGAGGAGAGACTGAGGCAGGAAGGGGTCCTGGAGGACATGGGCCAGGAAAACCAGGGTGAGCCGGGCCAGGAAGTGCTCCATCTCCCCACAGGAGTTGGAAGGAGTTAAAAGAATCAGGTCTGAGCAAAGCCTGCCCCCCCCCCTTCATGTAACCGGGTTTCCTGAAATGGAGCAAGTCCCAGATGCTTCTCTGCTAATCACATCCCTGGAAATGGGGCCAGGATGCCCAGATTAGCTCAGCCCCTCACCTTCCTGAGGCCCTCTCCACCCGGAGCCCAGAATCTAGGGCAGTCGAAGCACCCGCCTTTCCCTGCTTTGCTCTTGGGGTCTGGGGGGGGGCTATTTCCTTCCAGGAGGCATTATGGGGGAGCCCCTCAGGGCACTTAGGCCAGCAGGTGGGGAGCAGGGACCAGAACCTCTCCCCTCATTGAAACGACGGACGCCGCAGTGGGCTGGTCCTGACGGGTTCGGCTCTGAGTTCTCAGGCAGCCCAGGCCACCTGCGTTCCTTTCTGTCTCCTCCATCCCCAGCTTGACCCTGACTCGGAGCCCATAAGGAACATTACTAGGAGCTCCGCTCTCTGGGCTGGATTTTGTCCATGGGCAGGGCTGGGTCTCTCCCGCCGTCCAACTGTCTGTAGCAGGGAAGGAGGTGGACCCTAGAAATGTGCAGGCACAGAAAGTCTGACCACACGTCACCCAGGAAGCCCGTTAACCCAGAGGCCAAATGGGGAGCAAGTCCATTAACTGGGCCAGAGCCGTCTCCCAGCAGATCTTGCTCCAGAAGCCCGAGGGAAAGTTGGGGACCAGAGCAGTTTCCTCACAGAAATGGGGTCACAGAGAGTAGAACCTATTGGGGGTGTTCTTGGCAAAGACACTGGGGGGGTAATTGGGGGAGGCAGCTCATTTTACAGATGAGGAAACTGAGGCAGACAGGATGAAGTTGCTTGCTCAGGATCTCCCAGCTGTCAAGTGTCTCCTCAGGAAGGGAAGTCCTTGCACCACCCAGCCCTTTGTTGCGAGCCCCAGCCTCAGGGGCAGATCTGCCCTTCAGTTTGGCATGGCTCCCTCTACCATGCTAAATGATAGACTTTTCTTGAGAAAGCCACCACTGAGGGGCGGGCAGTGTTACCGGGTGACTGGGAGCCGGGTCTGCTCCTTGTCCGGTTGCTCTGCTCCCAGGATACTTATTAGGAGGGTCTGTCCTGGGGATTTCATTCATGGGGGGCACTTGTGGGGCAAGAAGCTCTTCCCGAAGCTCAGAACTTCTCAGAACCTTGGGGAGCCGCCCAGTGCCCTGGGGGGTGAGGGGTATAACCAGAGGCAGCTCTAGTTATGCCTCTTAGAGAATGCTCATCCCCTCGATGCTTTATCCCAGGGCTAGGATACGGCACTAGTCAGATCTGCAAAGGCATTATTGAGAGAAGGCAAGAGAAACCCTTCAAAAGCTGGCCATGGCCAACTGTCCTCCCAAGGGGCACCTGTAAGCCGGCCTTTCCTCACTCGGCGGTATCTAAAACGCGCGAGTTGGGGCTCATGTCCAGTGTCATGATTGCGCTTTTTCATTAAATGGAAAATGGTGGTGATCGAGACCCCTTCCTTTACCTCGGATGAAGCCCGATTCTCCCACCCTGGCTCTGCTTGTAGTGAGACAGGCTGGCTTTGAAGTCCATCCTCAGGATGCTGGGAAATCACCATCACGGTCACGATGGCCAGATAAGGCACCGGCGGCCAAACGCCTGCTCTGGGGTCACCCAGCTGTCAGGGGCCTGCGCTCTCCCCAGCCTGCCCCACAGCCGCCAGAACCGGCACTCCAGAGAGAGCTGGGGCCGAGGGTGTGCTGAACAAGCATGGGCTCAGCCTTGTATACTCTGAGAGGCAGTGCAGCCAAGTGCACCCAAGTGGGCCCCGAGGTCAGGAGGCCTGAGGTCAGGAGGCCAGCAGTCAGGAGGTGTGAGGTCAGGAGGCCCCAAGGTCAGGAGGTCCCGAGGTCAGGAGGCCTGAGGTCAGGAGGTATGAGGTCAGGAGGCCCCAAGGTCAGGAGGTCCCGAGGTCAGGAGGCCCCTGGGCAGGAGGCCCCGAGGTCAGGGTCTGCTGCTGACACTCCCTGGCTCTGACTCTGGGCAAGGCCCTGCTTTGGGCCTCCAGTCCCTGGGGTGCTGCAGAGGTGTCGGCAAGGAGGGGATTGTCAGTGACAGACCGGGGCCAGGCCCCTCTCCATCCACTGCATGATCTCATTCCGTTCCCACACCCCTGTGAGCAAGGAGCTGTGATTAGAGCCTGTTTTTTAAATGGGGAACTGGAGGCTGAACCCCACGGGCCGACTGTGCTGTTGGGAGCCCTCCCTGCTCGGGGGCACTGCGGGAGGAAGGCCCGTGCCCATCCTCATTCTGCTCTGGGCTCCTCTGAAAAGCCCAGGATGACAAAGTAAAAACAGGTCAGAGTGGGCAGAAATCCAGATGAGCAAGGCCATGGCCAAAGAGCCTTAGCTGGGCTCATGCTTCTGAAAGAGCAGCTAAATGCACTCCTGGCTGTGGCTGTGGGAGGGACTCACCTCCCTCCTTGGTTTTGACTTGGCTAAACCAGGAGCCCCCAGAGTCACAGCCAGCGTGTCTGAGCCAGATTTGAATCCGGCTCTTTCTCCCTTAATCCCAGCCCTGGCTCCATGGAATCTTGTTTGTCCCCTTGCTGGGGCCCGGATGAGCCCAGGGGGGTTCTGGGCCACCTCCAGCTTCAGAGAGCAGTGCCAATGGCCACCAGCTGTCAGCTGCAGCCGCTGCAGGCCTGCTAGTGCCGCCTGGGTCTGACCCCTGGGGAGTCTCCGCGCCTCTTGTCCGGGGGCTATTCAAGGCTTCTTGCTGGCAGGGAGGGAGTCGGGGATGAGCCGGGGGCAGTGTTGTTTTCCAAGGTCCCCTATGTGTCCAGAGCCCCGTGACTGGACTTTGTTGAAACAAAGAAACGCCATAGAACATTGTGTGCTGGGAAATCACCGGCCTCCTTGGGCTGGAGATTAAGCCCTGCCTGACTCACTCCTTGCATTAGAAATCACTGTGATTTGCGCTGAGTCCCAGCCTGCACCAGGTGGACAGCCAGGACTCTCAGCTTGTCCTAGGGGCTCCTTTCGGGGCCCAGCTTTGATCCATACTCCTGGCCTGCAAATCGTAGTTTGGGATCAAAGATTGATCATGTATGGATAAAGAACATTGTGAATCCCAACTGGTCCAAAATAAATGGCTCCTGACAAATCAGCTTCAGTTTCTGGTGCTTCACCGAGCTCCTGCTATGCCCCGGAGCCACGGTGGGCTGGGAGAACCTCCCCTTTCTGGAGGAGAAGCCAGGACTCCCCTCGTCCTCAGTGGCAGCTTTGTGTTCTGTGGCTTTCTGCCAGGAGCACCTCCTTGACATGATTCCTTATCTCAGACTTGGGGTCACTGGGCCTTTGGAGTCGCTGGGGTGGCATCATCCTTCGCCCCCAAATTTCCAGCCTAGAGTCCTGGTGGAGCCAGCAGGAGCCTGATGCTGGGAGTGTGGGGGGGGAGGAGAAGGTGATAGCCCCACTTTCACATCGCCACCTTGTTTTCCCTGGCCTGGGAAAGCTTTGGTGCCTGTTACGGAACAGCCTTTCCCTTGTTGTGCATCAGAACCACTAAACAAAGCTAATTCCCTCCAGGTTAAGGAAAATATGGTGGGACATTTCAGATAGATTGTCCTCAGGAAACCGCTGCCTTCTGATTATTGAAATGAAATGTCTGCAAATTCAGGGGTTTAGCCAAAAGAACACCTAAGGGGAAGTTCCTGGTAAGATCTCTAATAGTATCGATGGATGTAGGATATACCTTTGAGATCATCTGGTGCAGCTGTGTGGAGCCCAAGGTGTCCACGCAAGGCTGGGCTTTGCCTTTGTGAATGGTGACCTCTAAGGCACAGAGGTTCCATTGCTAGAGCCCTTCACACTTCCTAGGCCCTGGGGGCAGCTGGGCAGGCCCTCGCTGCCCAGGTCATCCCTTTTGGTCACCCTCCCTGCCCGGGTTACCCCTCTTGATCACCCTTCTTGCCTGGGTCATCCCTCTTGGTCACCCTCATTGCCCAGATCACCCTTTTTGGTCACCCTTCCTGCCCAGGTCACCCCTCTCGGTCACCCCGGCCTCTAAGGTGTAGAACTTGGAGGTGGCTGGCGGGTTCCCGGCGTGCACTTGCAGCTTTAATTACCCTGCCTCCCTCAGATAAAGGTCAGCAGCACAAAAGCTGGCTTATGTGCGGATGGAACAAGCCAGTTCAGGTCATCTCCACGCTCGTGTCTCTGGCCCAGATCTTTTTAAAAATAAGTCTGGTTGTGCTGAGCCGCGCGCCCTCGGTCTCGGCTGGCCTGGTTTGCTTGGCTTGGCTCGAAGGTGTTGCGGTGATAAACAGGCCGCACCCAGGGCTGCCCCCGAGACTGGGTGAGATCCCCCTGGGCAGCCGCTGGTTCGGGAGAGCTTTATCAAAGGAGGTTAGGCTACATGTGGCCCCAGCAGGAACTCTGGCCTCGGAGCGTGTTGGTGGGTTAACTGCTTCTGACCTGTCAGAGAGATCCCTGGGAAACATTAGGGGCACAGAGCTTCCCTCCTTGCTGGGACTTGAATGGGGTAGGGGGATGGGCCTGGTCTCCCACAGGGTTCCATTGTCAAGGAAGGTTATCGCAAAGGCCAAGTTGAAAGCAAGATTTCGCCCCATCATTGCCCGGGTGCTTCATGTGACCCACCAGGGCATCCCCTGGGGGGGGAGGGGCACAGGAATACTAAAAGATTAAGAACCACTGTGGCGGCTCCCCCTATGCCGTTGGTTACCAGAAGGAGAAACATTGGAAATTAAAGGCGTTTGGGATTATGATTCCTTAAGCCAGGAGCATCAGGCAGAAAGCTTCAGCCCTGGGCGGCCCGTCTGAGAGCCCGCTCCCCAGCTTTCATTGTGCGGCGCCCCCCCCAGGGTCTCCCGTGGCTCTTGCCCCCTGGGAGGTGGTCCCGGAGCCGGCTTGGAGCCGGGGGCCACTCAGGAGCAGAAGCAGGCTCTCCGCAGCGGCCGCCGCAGGGGCTGATGTCAGCGCGCTCTGTCCCAGCCCAGAAATCTGGGCCGCCTGTGGGCCACAATTCCCCGAGTTGATAAGTGGGGCTGGGAAGCTGCAGCGAGCGAGGACAGGTCAGAGAGGCTGATTGATGGGAAGGGGGTGACTTCATGGAAGAGCAGCCGGCCCGCCCGGACGCCCGCGATCTCACGGGCAGGAGAGCGGGAGAAGGGGGCGCCGAGAGGAGCCGGCGGCCCGAGGAGGTTTTGGGGGACCCCAGACGGCGCCCGGGGAAGGCTTCACGTAAGTCCCCCGGGGCTGGGGGCCGGCCGGCGCGGGTTGCCATGGCGCCGGGCCGGGGGGCTGGGCCGGGGCGCAGCGCGGCCGGCTCCAGATGGTGCTGAGCGCCCCGCATCCCGAGGGAGCGGGCGGCGGGCGGCGGGGGGCGGCTATTGTCCTCCTTTGCCTGCCGCCGCCGCCGCCGCCACCGCATTCCTGCTGCTCGCGCCCGGCCCGCGCGTCCCCGGCGCCGCCACGCGCCCGCCCCCCGCGCCCCCCGCGCCCGCCGGCGGCTCGCTGCCAGCCCCGCGCGCCCTCCGCTCCGCTCCGCTCCAGCCTCGCGCGTGTGCCCGGCCGCTGCCCGGCGCTCCGCTCCGCCTCCTCCCCGCCCAGCACCGGCCACCAGCCCCTGCTGCCCCCGAAACCGTCCCAGCGGCTGCCTGCGCTCGCGGCCCGGCCGGGCCTCCGAGGTAGGGAGGGGGGCGGCCGGGCCGCTTTGTCGGGTCGGGGAGGGGGGGGGGGCGGCCGGGACGGGGCCGCCGATGAGCTCCGCTTTGTGCAGCGGCCGAGCCCCAGCTGGCCGGAGCCGGCCGGGGGCGGGGAGGGGCGCGGGGGGGCCGAGCCAGCGCCGCCCGGGGGTGTCCGGGAGGCTTTTTGCAGGTGGCCCCGGGGTTGCGGTCCCGGGAGCTGGGAGGGCGCGTGTGGCCGCCCTCCGGGAAGGGGGCTGGGCCGGGACCCCTCTGCGAGGGAGCCTGGGGCTTGTGCCGTGGGGGAGGGGGCTGACTGGCCGCCCCCGGTGCCGGCGCGCGTGCATCTCGGGGCCTGCGCTCGGCCCCCTCGGAGCCGGCGGCCGGCGTTGTGGGCAGGCCGGGCCGCGGTGGGAGCGCGGCCGGCCCCCTCTGGGGCAGCAGCTGAGCCAGGGGCACCAAGGAGCCGGCGAAGGCTCGGGCGTCTGCCGCGCCCCGGCGGAGGGGGGGGGGGCTGGGCATGGCCCCTCCACCGGGGCGCCGCTGCCCGCGCCGGGGCTTCCGGCGTTCCCTGCCGGGCACCTGGGCTCCAGTTCTGGGAATTCTCCCAAACCGCCCCCCCCCTCCCCGGGGCTCCCGGGGCAGCTTTTCCCAGACGCAGGTTCGCCCCTGCCCCGACCTGCTGCCCCAACTCCCGGAGGCTGTTTCAGCAGCCGCCCTCCCCCACCCCAAAGCAGCCCGGGCCAGGAGAACCGGCCGGGTCATGCTCCTGAAAGAAACGTGGGCAGGGAGCTCTAACTTTGGGGCGCTCTCGGGACTGAAGGCTTGGGGAGGGAAGGGGAGAGGCTGCAGAGCAGAGGGCGCCGGTGCCCTCCCCCTCCGAGGGCATCCACCCTCCCCTACGCTGTCCCTGCCTGTTTCCTTCCTCTTCCCACCTGCCAGTATCCAAGCGAATAAAAGAGGCCCTTTGCTTCCCAGCTGGCTCAAGCCCTCTGTGCTCCTGCCGGGCCCTCCCCCTGCTCCCCACCTCTCTTAGAGCATCTAGTCCTCCCTGGTGCTGGCTGCCTGGGTCCGCCGTCCCCCCTCCCCCCAGCTCCTCCCTTCTGGTAGGGATCCCATTTTAGACTTCCCAAACTCCATTTCTTTCTCCTTGTCAGATATTCCTGGCTCCGTTTTGGCTCAGGATGTCTCTGGCACATTCCATCATCACTCTGAATCTTGCAATTGCCCAGACAGAAATTCTGCGCCCATTTGCCGAGGGGACTGAAAGACTAAGATCTGGCTCGAGCCCCAGTTGCAGGGGCCCCCCAGCTCCCGCCTTGGCTCCCCTGAGCAAAATGGAGCAGCTTGCCTTCCTCCTGGCACTCAGATTCCCTTTGCCCAGCTTCAGTTTCCTTCCACGTAAAGTGGGCAGAGCAGCACGTTAGTGCTCACCTCAAAGGGTGCTGGGAACCTTGCATGAACACAAGTCGGGGCTACTTCCCGCTGGCCTTTTCTCAGAGCCGGCCTTCACCCTTTCCATTGATTATCCAGTCACTCCACAGACGCTTATCCACATACGCTGGGCCAGGCAGTGAGAGAGGCCACCAAACCCCAACTCTGCCCTCAAGGAGCACGGGGAGGGGAGCTGGGGCACAGAGGAGGAGCTGAGAAAATGCAGTGGGGGCACCCGGAGAGCTGCGATGGCCAAGAAAGAACTGAAAGTTGGAGCAAAAGTATTTTGAGGAGAGGGAGGGAGAGGGAGAGAGAGAGAAATAAAAGAGAGACAGAGGAGAGAGATAACCAGAACGAGAAAGAGAATGAGAGAGAAATAGAAGAGACAGAGAGAATGAGAGAGAAATAGAAGGGAGACAGAGAAAGAGAATGAGAGACAAAAGAGACAGAACGAGAGAGAATGAGACAAGAGAGAAATAAGACACAGAAAAAATGAGGGGGAAAAGAGAATGAGAGAAAAATAGAAGAGAGAATGAAAGAAAGAAGAGAGACAGAAAGAAAGAGAGACAAATGGAATACAGAGAAAGAGAATGAGACAGAAATAGAAGGGAGACAGAGAAGAGAAAGAGAGAGAAAGAGAGAATGAGAGAGAAGGAAAGAGAAAGAATGAGGGGGGAGAGAGAACAAGAAAGAGAAATAGAAGTGACAGAATGAAAGAGAAATAGACAGAAAGAATGAGAGACAAATAGAAGATAAAGAGAATGAGAGAGGAAATGAGACAGAAATAAAAGAATGAGAGAGAGAAGGAAAGAATGAGGGGGAGAGAGAGAAATAGAGGAGATAGAATGAAAGAGAAGAGACAGAGAAAGAAAGAGAACAAGCGAGAGAAGGAAAGAGAGAAAGAATGAGGGGGGAGACAGACAGAGACTGAAAGTGACCGGCAGCCTTTTCCCTAAGGCTGGGAGGTTGGCTCTCTGGCAAGGCTGGCCATGAAGAAGAAAAAGAAGAAAAATGGTGTCTGCAAACAGGAGCCCGGGGGGGCCGGGCTTCCCTCTCAATCACTGGGGTGTTGTTCGGGAGGAAGTGTGCCTGAAACTGCCAGGAGGTGGAATTAGCTGTGGCTGTAAGAGTTTAAGCTACTCAGTCCCGGCCCGAGGTTGATGGCTAAGAATAAGGTGCTGGTGATCCTGTAATCTGGATTAGCCTGTGTGCCCTGGCAGAGTCCGCCCAGCGGGCGGTGCCTTGAGAACCACCCACCCGGGCGACGCACAGGCCAAGGGCCCCTAGAAGAGCGGGCATGTGGTTCGGGGAGGAGGGATAGGATGCGGGCATCCTGGGAAATGGGAGGACGGGGGCTGAAAATCCAACAGTGAAAGCCAACAGTTTTTCTCGGATACAGGTTTAACCCTGCCCTGCATGCCGCCTGTCATTCCCACAGAGAGCTGAAGACATGTAAACACAGGCACAGAAAGAGCTTGGGACTGCCTGGAAACAGAATTTTGTGAGGAAAAGCCAGAGCTCTGGGTAACACGCATCCAAGGGGGCTCTGGAAGCTGGACAAGCAGGGAGCCGAGGGCCCGGGGACGTGGAGGAGGGGGGCACACATGTGGAAGCTCAGAGACAGGGTGAGGGGTGCACTTGGCAGCCCCAGCATCACCCCTGGGAGACCCCAGCCCTGTTGGGGCGGAAGGGCTGCTGGCGGGTATTACTAAGGAACCAGCATTTGCCTCGTTAAGCTCCTGCCGTGTTCCCACTAGCTCCGTGCTGGGCGCCAGGGAGACAGGGACAAAAACCGGGGAGCCGCTCCCCTTAGGGAAGCCACGTGCTGCTGGCACCAAACAGCCCTGAACACAGATGAGGAAATAAAAAACCACAGGTGAAGAAAATTAAGTAAAGGTCAAAATGATTAAAGGTCACATAGGGAGCCTGGTGAGGCTCAGAAGAGGGGGAATCAGGAGAGGCTTCCTGTAGGAGGTGACACTTCAGGGGTCCCAGAGGGTAGAAGTGAGCAAAGAAAGCCTTGCAGCGGCAGGAACATGCAGCCGCTCCTTAGCAGGCGCTCCACATCCAGTGTCTCATTTAATCTTCACAGCAGCCTTGTGGGGGTGACCTTTTTACCACAGAGAAAACCAAGGTGAGTGACCTGACCAGGATCATGGAGCTATGGAGGCCCAAGGCAGGATTAGAACTCGGGGCCAGACCTGGCCAGGACCACAGGGCTAGAGCTGATTGGCTCTTGGGGCCAGATGAGAAAAGCTATGATGCTGTGGTCAGGGGCTGAGAAGCCACTGGGCCCCAGGACTCCCTGACGCCAAATCCGGATTCATTGATATCTATGTTTCCATCTTGTGGGTATCTGTGGTTGTTCCCAGGGGGCGGCAGCTTCTTGCATGAAGGAGCTGACTTGTTCTGGTCTGAGCATGGTGTTGGGCGGGGGCCCTAGGGATGCAGGGCTTTCAGGTCCACAGGCGTTTGAGTTCCACCGAGTCACAGTAGGGAGCCATGGGGGCTTCTTGGGCGCCAAGGGGAAGCGACCTGGCCTTTCTGAGTTGGGAGTTGGGATGTCTGGGCCCACTCGAGTCCCTTGTGAGCTGGGGGGGGGTCCTTCTCCCTTCTCCAGAGCCCTCCTTCCTTCCTCAGCCCGTTGCAGCAGAGCAGGGACCCCAGGAGGTGCTGCTGCAGAAGTGTCCCGCAGCCAGGTTTCCCCTGGCCTCTGCTTCTCTGCTCTGAGAAAGGGAGCAGAGGAGGGAATGAGCCCTCTGCTTGATGGGTGAAGGGGAGACAGCCGGGGTGGGGGGCGCCCACTCAGGGGCCCTAGGCACACAGTTAAGAGACAAGACCGGAAAGCTGTGTCTCCAAATCTGGGGTCCTGAGGCCAGAGGAGCATGGGGTTCTACTGCTGTCAGGGAGACCAACCCTAAGCTTGGAGTGGTCATTGCTCCAGAGTTCCAGCCCAGCTTTAGCCACCTAACCCCCTGTGTGAGCTTGGGCAAGTCACTTCTCCAGTTGGAACCTCAGTTTCCTCATTTGTAAAATGGAGAGCTCTCTGTGGCCCTTTTTAGCTCTCAGCATGTGGGTGCTCTTAGAAGTTAGACCAGTTCTGGGGAAAAAAAAACAAAACAAAACAAAAACCAGAGCCAGGGTTGATGATTGACTGACAAGAGAAAGACAGTTTCCGTGGAGGAGTTTGGGGGGCGGGACCCAGAGCAGCCGGTACTAAATGGTTTGTTGGAGGGAGGGCTCCTTCCAGTGGGAAAGACTTCTTGGAGGGGGCCGCGTTGGAGCCTTGAAGGGAGATCCAGGAGTGGGGGTAGGAGGCAGAACACTCCAGGCTTGGGAGAAAATGGGGCCAGGGCATGCTCTAAACCCACATGTGAGAGGTCCTGGGAGAAGGACTCTTGGAGACCCTGTCAGTAGCCCCACAACAGGAGCCCCCAGGGAACAGCCGGTAGGGAGAAACGGCACAGGGCTCCTCTGGCCCACCCAGCGGGCGCCCAGAGCCCCAGCCTTGGGGAGAGGTTTTTCCAGGAGCAGGGGGGGCAGGTCAGCAGGGTCTGACCCCACTGGGGGCCATCCCTGCCCTGCCTTCCGCAGATGGAGCAATCTCAGTCCTAGCCATGAGGGCAGCACTGGGGGCAGAACCAACCCCCTTGTAGTCACTGGGCCGGTGCTCAGAACTTCTGTAGCCATAGGAGAAGAAAGGGCCAGCTCACTGAGCTAATCCAGAACCCCAGGGGGCCTTGCAGGAGACCTGGAAACTGGAGGCTCTTCCCCTTCCAGTTGGGATCTGTCAGGACCATCACAGGGCTCAGGGTGGAACAAGGCCAGAAGCCAAGGCGGGGTCATGGGTGGGGGCTAGTCTCCCCATCCAGACACAGGGGCAGGGCCAGATAGGGCTAGAGCAGGTGGATGGGGTGGGGCCTGGCACAGGCCCCGAATCCAGACATTATTAAATATTTATTTATTGTTAAATTATTAAATATTTAAATAAATAATTATATTAAATAATCCTGAAATTAGAAACATGACTAAATTTTAAAAAAACCTAAACAGGGGCAGCTAAGGGATGGAGTGGATGGAGTACCAGCCCTGAAGTCAGGAGGACCGGAGTTCAAATGTAACCTCAGACACTTAACACTTCCTGTCTGTGTGACCCTGGGCAAGTCACTTAATCCCAATTTCGTTGGGGGGGGGGGGGGAAATTAAATAGAAAAATCCAAGACTGGACCCAAAAGGAGACAACAAAGGCAATTGCTTTCAAGAGTGCCTGCCTGGAAGACATGAATTAGGTTAAAAATTGCAATTAGACCTCCTGGGAAGAATAATAGAAGGAAAGAAATAGCTCAGCACACCCTAGAGAATGAAGCAAACAGAATTTGGTGTTTCTATGACATAGCAAGAAATGTTTAAGGCAAAGGACTGAAAAATTTAAAAATTTATAAAATATCTACCATCAAAAACAATTGACCTGGAAAACTGGAGAAATAATTGGAGACTAATTAGACTCTCTGAAAATCATGACAAAAAATAAATTGAATATTATAATATTCATTCTATTATGTGAAATCATAAGATTTCAAGAAATCATAAAAGAGAACTGCCCAGATCTATTAGAAGAGGACAGATTAAAAATAGTCATGTCCAAAAGACGCCCCAAATTGTCAACACTTAGAAATGTCACCAGCAAGATCCGTAGCTTCCAGGTTTAAAAGAAATACCTGAGTAAATAGCCAGAAAGCAATTCAGGTGTCAAGGAAGCACAGCCAAGAGCACACAAGACTATGATACAGCCACTACCAAGGAGAGAAAATCTTGGAACCTGACGCTCTCAAAGGAAAAGCGTACAGCCAAAGGCATGGAGGCGAGACAGCTGTGACTGAACGGAACAGCTAGTAGCCCAGTTGCCTGTTATGTAGACAGCATGAAGAAAAGGAATGCGTAAATGAACCTAGGATGAGAGGCCGAGACCAGGATGTAAAGGGCTTTAAGTACCAAATAGAGGTGTTTGCAATTTATCTTAGAGGCAATAGGGATCTAGAAAGCTTTTTTTCTTTTTTTCATCGAGCTCTAACTTTTAAAGAAATTTTCAATAGAAATTAATTTTCCAAATACACATAAAGATAGTTTTCATTTTTGTAAGATTTTGTGTTCCAAATTTTATCCCTTCTCCCCTTACCTCCCCCTTCCCCAGAATAGCAAGCCGCCTGATATAGGTTAAGGGCTTTATGCCAAAAAAGGGCTTTTAAATGCCAAATAGAAGTATTTGCAATTTATCCTAGAGGCAATAGAGATCCAGAGGAGCTTCTTTTTTCTTTTCCTTCTTTCCTTCCTTTCTTCTTTTTCTTTCCTTCTTTCCTTTTTTCTTTTTCTTCTTTCTTTCCTTCTTCCTTCCTTTCCTTCTTTCTTCCTTCCTTTCTTTTTTCTTTCCTTTCTTCCTTTTCTTTCCTTCTTTCCTTCCTTTCCTTCCTTCTTTCTTTCCTTTCTTTCTTCCTTTCCTTCTTTCTTTCTTCCTTCCTTTCTTTTTTCTTTCTTTTTCTTTATCTCTCTTTCTTTCTTAGCTTCTTGAATAGAAATAGGGCTTTTTGTTGGATATTCCTAACCTGAAGGACTCCATCAGAGTTTCTTTACTTTTAGACTTTCCAGGGATTTGGTTGCTTCCCATTCAGACTTCATAAATAGATAGATCCATCATGTGAATTCTCATTGCTGTCAGTCCCATGCCTCCAGTACCCTTTGTTCAGAGTGATTCAACCCTCGCCTGATGGTGATTTCTGTGTCAATATTTATAGATCAAACTCAGAGGGTACAGGCCTAGGATCTGTGGTGGACTTGGGGGAGAAAAAGCAATCTTAGAGCTCTCTTCCCTGCCCAGGCTTGGGTAACCCTCTGCTGACAGATGAAATAGGGGCTTTCCAAACAGCCCTGCCTCATAAGCAGTAGAATGGAAAGGATCAGGTCCTAACATAGAGAGTCATCTGTCTGCCTGTGCATGCTGTTGTCTGATATCCTCCCCACGTCCCACACAGCCTGTTCAAATGACAGTCCTTTCTCTTTCTGTTTTTTGTTACCCTGGCTCCAACTTTTTTTTATACTTTAAATAGTATTTAATTTTCTAAATACGTGTAAAGCTACTTTTCAACATTTGTTTTTATAAGAGTTTGTGTTCCAAATTTGTTTCCTCCCTCACCTTCCCCAAGACACCAAGCAATCTGATAGAGATTAAATATGCGCAATTCTTTTAAAATATTTCCAAATTTGTCATGTTGTGCAAGAAAAATCAGACCAGAAAGGGAAAAAGGGGGGAGGGGGGAGACACCGGGCTGCGATCCACATTCAGTTCTCTCTGGAAGCGGACAGCATGTTCCATCGCAAATTTAGTGGAATTGCCGGTTTGAGAAGAGCCATGTCCAGCACAGTTGACCGGGGCATAATTGTTTTTACTCTGTTCAGTGTTCTCTGGTTCTGCTTGCTTCGCTCAGCAGCAGTTCGTGTAAGTCTCTCCAGACTTTTCTGGAATAAGCCTGCCCAGCTCCAAGTTTCAAAGTCTCTTTCTCACATTTGGGCAGCCTTAGGGCAGCACTGAATCCTGAGGGTGGGAAGAATAAGGTCCCAAATTTGGGGTTTGGGGGGTACCTCCCTGGAGCCGACTTGTTGCTCCATGGCTCACCCCGCCACAAAGCTTTCTCCGAATCCCCTTGGGCTGCTCGCGTGAGTCACCCCTTCTCCTCTTCCTCAGATCACTTCTCTTTACTGCCGTCTCCCAGCTCCATAAAGGCAGGAACTGTTTTCTCTTTGAGCGCTAGAATCGAGCGTGACATGTGGCATGTATTAGGCCTTTGATACGTGTTTGAATTGAGTTGATGGTTCATATTGGACTTTTGTCGAGACCATCTGATGAACTAGCAGGGGTGGAAAAAAATCCACGTTTGTTTTGAGGAAAAAAATATTTGAGTCAAGTCCTCAATAGCTCTGACAGGACCACAGAGTTGGTCATATATTGACTTATCAGCATCATAGGCCTGGGATCCTAGAATGAATGCTAAAAATGTTTTTGCTCGTAATTGGGGGGGAAAATAAAACATTATTTTAAAAAATCAAAGTAAGGACAGATCCTCCACAGATTGTAGGACTAAGGGCCTTTGATTTCCAGTTCTTCTTGCCTGTGGGAACCCCAGGTCCATTGGACTCTGGGGACTGGGCTTTCTTCAGTCCCAGAAATCTCCTGGAGCCGCCTCCTCACTGCTTTGCCCCATGGTTAAGGCAGCTTGTCGCCCGCCTCTGTCCCTCACCTTCTGGCCCCTTCCGCTCTCTTCTCCCCTTCCATCTCCTGGGTCTCCCGCCCCAGCCTGCGCCATTCCATCCTTGCTCCCTTGGTGGGCGGCCCCAGAAGGATCGCTTGTCTTTATTGCGTTCAGTGATGATGATGATGATGATGATGACTGCTGAGAACACAGACTTAAAAATGAGAGTTGAGGAGGCTGGGAATGCAGGGATGGGGAGACAGGAGAGAACAAATAGATGGAGGGAAAGGAGGCCCAAGGGTAAAGATTGACTGATTACGGTTCTGGCCACCTAAGCCTTGGCCCTGTCCAGCGCTTCAACATCGGGCCCTGTTGTGATTCTATCAATGGAAATGGCTCCAAGGAGGCCCAGGAGACGTCTTAGGCTGAGCCCTTCCCGCTCGGATGGGCCTCGTCTGGTGCTCGGGAGGCCTCCAGCCACGTGGGGTCGGGGGGACTTGGGGGCCAGAGAGGCCTGGTTCGGGCCAGTGTCTGGGCCCAGGCCCCTCCCCGGGCCGAGCCCAGCGGGTGAGCTGTCCTTGCTCCCTCCCCCAGGGCCGGGCCTCCGCCACCATGAGCAGCACGCTGCAGTCCCCCACCGACTTCGACAGCCTGGAGATCCAGGGCCAGTACAGCGACGTCAACAACCGCTGGGAGCTGCCCGACGTGGACTGGGACAATGAGACCAGCTCGGCCAGGCTCTTTGAGCGCTCCCGCATCAAGGCTCTGGCAGGTGCGTTCTCCGGGAACCGGCCCTCCCCTCCGTGGGGGCTTGGGGCAGGGGGCAAACTCTCAGCCGGTGCCACCAGGGGCAGAGCAGCCGCCCGGGCCGTGGCATGCCCGGCTCCCTGCCCTGTACGGAACTGAGAAGCCTCGCAGGCTGGCTGGGCCCAGCTCCGGGGCCTGGCCTTCCTCCTTCCCTCGGCCACTTCAGGACCCCTTTCCTCCCCTCTCCCGCCCCCCGCTCCCTCGTCCCCCCATCTGTCCCCCGCGTCAGGCTTCCGACGGGTCTCTCCCTGCTGCGCCGGGTGCCCCTGCCCTCCCCTCGGGCTCCTGCAGGCAGCCGCAGACCAGTTGGACGGGCCCTGCCGCGTTCCTCTGCTGAGCTGTCATGACCCCGCCAGACCCCGGCCCCTACCCTCCCCCCCACCTGCCTTGCCCAGTTTCCCAGGCTTCTGGGAAAGAGCTACCGGGGGAGGCTCCAAGGGTCAGGGGTCAAGTCCAAGGATCAGACCTTGGGAATTGTTCCTTGTGCCAGCCCCAGGCTTGGCCCTCCGCTTATGTCCTCAAGAGGCTTCTGGAGCGGGAGGCTCAGAAAGAAAGGCCTGGGAGAAGGGGGCTCCGGGGTGGGCTCTGGCTGTGGCAGCAGATACGGGAGCAGGCTGGGAGCTCCCAGCCGTCCCAGGCTCCTTTGCGGTCTGGTCCGTCTGTCTGCTGGGGAGGGGCCCAAAGCGTGAGGGCCCCAGGCCAGGGCCGGGCTCTGCCAAAGGAGACAGAGGTGGGTGGAGCGGGAGCCACAAAGGGGTGTGTGTGTGTGCTGGGGGGGTCCCCCCATCTGTTCCTTCCCCAAACCACCCAGGGCAAGGGAGGGGCTCCGCTGGCTGTGAGGTGGGGGTGTTGGAGGCTCTCCGCCGGGAAAGCCTGGGGAGCAGGGCCACTGGGGGGAGCTGGGAAAGGGCCCCTAGACCCAGGCAGCAAGCGGGTCTCCTCAGAAGACGCCGTAGGGGCTGGGAGACCAGCGCTCCCAGAGGAGCGGGTCTAGGGTGCTCCAAGGGCCCTCCTCCCCCGCGGGGCCTGGCCCTGCCCCAGCCCCTTGCCCCGCCCCCTCCCCTCCCCCGCCGCTGTCCAACCTGTTTGTCTGGAGTCCCCTGGCTCTGCCCCTGCCTGCCAGACGGCTCACCAGGTGTGCCCCCTGTGCCCGGCCGGCAGCGCCCGCAGCAGCAGCAGCAGCGCTCGCAGCTCACGGCCCCCGCGCCCCCAGGTCCTCGCGCCCCCGCCTGCCCCCCTGCTCCCCCCAAACTCGGCCCGCTGGGCATGGACTGAGGGCCCGCACGCCGCAGGGTCAGCGGGCAACATGAACGGGAATGGGCTCATGGGCAACGGGCTCAGGGGGCCCGGGGAGCTGCACCCGGAGGAGGGGGCCCAGCGCCCCGGGAGCCCCCTGCTCTCCCCCGCCGCCTTCATTAACCCTGCCCAGTACGCCAGCGTGCTGGAGGGCCGCTTCAAGCAGCTGCAAGGTGAGGGTCCCCCGGCCGAGGGGGGACGGGGGGGGGGAGAGAGGGTGTGTGAGTGTGTGTCTGTGTGTGAGAGTGAGATTATGTGTCTGTGTGAGTTTGAGAGACAGTGTGAGTGTGTGTGTGAGAGATTGTGTGTCTATGGGGGGGGCTATGCTTGTGAGTGTGTGAGCGAGAGTAAGAGATTGAGTGTGAGTGTGCGAGTGTGATGTCTGTGTGTGTACGGCGGGCGGGGGGGGGGCACGGAGAGCAGCGGGGCCGACTCAGAGGGAAGCGGGGGCCTGGGAAGCGGAGAGGGGAGGGGAGGAGGAAGCGTTTATGTGGCACCTGCTGGGAGCCCTTTCCAAACACCACTCCGGGTTCCCTGGGCTGTCGGGGGAAGGGCCCCATTCCGGTCCGAGGGCAGGAAGGCGCCCCAAGAGTAGCGGGGGGGGTTGGGGTGAGGGGGCAGTATGGGGGCTTCTGTGTTGGGTGTGGTGGCTGACTGTGGGTCAGGAGACACTGGGGGGAGGAATTGGGGGCGCCGTGTGCCCAGGCGCATCTTGGGTGACTCCAGGCCCGCTGCTGCAGACCCGGCGGGAGCATCGGGGGGGGGGGGGGGCGGGCGCTGACCCGGGCGTCCTTGCTGGGGCCCTGGGTGTGTCTGGGTGGGCCCGCCGGCTCTGCCCGGCCCCTCCCCCTTCCGGGTGCATCTGTTGGCTGGCTTTTTCCTCTGCTTCCCTGCCTCCCCTGGCTCCGGCCCAGGCTGCTGAGGGCGCCCGGGGCTCCGAAGGCAGAGAGGCAGAAGGGGGAGGAGGACAACTCGGGGGCTCTGGATGGGGAGGGTCATGGGAGCATTTCAGTGCAAGCCAGGCGGGGGGGGGGGGGGGGGGGGAACCAGGATGTGACAGGCGGGGACTGTTGACTTAGGGGGAAGGGTCCTCGGAGGGGAAACTGAGGTTCAGAAGTGAAGGTCAGAGCTGGGAAGGATTAGGGCTGTGTTGGGTCCCCAAGGCACCTCGTGGGCACTTGGACCTCGGAGAATGACTCGAGGGTGACCCTTGACTTGACTTCCCCTGACCCTCAAAGATAGGGAGGAGCTCGGGAAATAGCGGTGTCCGGAACCGGCCACTCCGCATGAAGCCCGGGAGAGGGCATCCCGGGGCCCACAGCTGGCCGGCTCCCTCCTCCGGGACCTTCTGACCACACCCTCCATAATTGGAGGGCAGAGACCTTGACTCCTGGGCCTCAAGGTGTGATTATCCCCATTTGGCAGATAAGGAGACTGAGGCTCAGGAAGATGAATGGCCTCTGCTGACCCAGGGCACCGGCTTCCCATGTTTCTCCCGCTCAATTACTCCTCCCTTGGTCTCTCCATGAAGCTTATTCCTTTCCCCTTCAATCATTTTTATTTACAAGATCATCCACAAACATTTATTAGGCGCCTGCTGCACGCCAGGCACCATGCAGGGCACTGAAAGTGGTTTCTACTCTCAGGGAGCTTCTCTTCTGTGGAACTGGGGGAGATGGACACACAGAGTCAGGGGTCTGGGGTTTGGACTTGCCCAACCACCAAATGAATGAGTCATTTAGCCGCACGCTGCTGTGGGGGCCGCGCTTGGGACCCAGAGGGATAGTTGTCGGCGGCCACCCCCACACTGAGCCCCATCAGAGGCCCACTCGGGGTCCCAGTCTCTTCTTTTCCAGAATGATAGGGCTGGACCCCCCGGTTGGGCCGAGGTCCCCACTGACTCCTTGGGGGGCACGGCCCTGGGATTGGGGTGGGGTTGGGATGGGCCGGGCCGCTGCAAGCCCCTCTTGGTGCCCGCAGATGAGCGGGAGGCGGTGCAGAAGAAGACGTTCACCAAGTGGGTCAACTCCCACCTGGCCAGGGTGCCGTGCCGCGTGGGCGACCTGTATAACGATCTGCGCGATGGGCGCAACCTGCTGAGGCTGCTCGAGGTGCTCTCGGGAGAGATGCTGGTGAGTGCCCCGGGAGCGCCCCTCCCCCCCGTTGGGTCTCTGGGGAGGGGGAGTGCCTCAACCCCCCACCCATGCTCTCCCTGTCCTACAGCCGAAGCCTACCAAAGGGCGCATGCGCATCCACTGCCTGGAGAACGTGGACAAGGCCCTACAGTTCCTCAAGGAGCAGAAGGTGCATCTGGAGAACATGGGCTCCCACGACATTGTGGACGGCAACCACCGCCTGACACTGGGCCTGGTCTGGACCATCATCCTCCGCTTCCAGGTACCCTCCGGCTCCCCCCACACCGGTGCCCCCCATCCCTTCCTAGCGGGGAGGGGCCCCCTGCATCTGAGCCAGTCTCCGTCGTGAGCCCCTGCATTGAGGCCCGGCTCGGCCCCTCCCACCCCCTTCCTCTCTCTGAGGGCCCCCTCTGCCTCCCAGATTCAGGACATCAGTGTGGAGACCGAGGACAACAAGGAGAAGAAGTCGGCCAAGGACGCGCTTCTGCTCTGGTGCCAGATGAAGACGGCGGGGTGAGGAGAGGCAGCTCTGGGGCTGGGGCGGGAGGGGGGGCAGTAGGAGCCCCCACTGACGGCCGCTCTTTGGCCCCTGCTCGCAGGTATCCCAATGTCAATGTGCACAACTTCACCACCAGCTGGAGGGACGGCCTGGCCTTCAACGCCATCGTGCACAAACACCGGTGGGTGGGGAGCCCAAGCAGGCCGGGGGGGGCTGAAGGATAGCCTCAGCTGGGCAGCAGAGGGACAGGGGCAGGCAGGGAGCACGGCAGGATGGAGGCAGGGTGGGGAGCATGGTGGGACAGGGGCGGGGCGGGGAGCACGGCACCCCGGGGAGGGCCCGGCCCTGCTTTTTACATTCTCACCTGTCCCCCTCCCCACTCTGTCCAGGCCAGACCTGTTGGAGTTTGACTCATTGAGAAAGTGCAATGCCCACTACAACCTCCAGAACGTCTTCAACCTGGCCGAGAAGGAGCTGGGGCTCACCAAGCTGCTGGACCCCGAAGGTGGGCAGGAGGGAGACGGCCCCTGCTATGGCCCCGTCCCCGATCCCCCAGGCCTGAGAGCTCGTGCCCCCACAGGCCCCGACAAGGGAGAGTTCTATGGGGCGGGAGCGTAACCAAGGCCGGCTTCCCCAGCCTCCTCCCAGGCTTTCTGTATCCCGACGCTGCCAGAGCCGGGGCCCCTAATGCAGCCGGGCCAGTGAAGCCGTCTCCCCATGGGGGCCGCGATCGCTGGTCTGCCTGGCTCCGCCCAGCCTCGCTGGGTCACATCCCTCTGGGTCCCGCTGGGGTTCCAGAAGGCTGCAGCACCCCGGGGCCCCCCGGCCATGGCCGAGGCCGGATGACGTCCTGGTGACGCCAGGCTCCTTCCCTGAGGCTGTCGGGTCCGTTGCTTCTCCTCTGAACCGCTCAGGCTCTGGGGCTGGGACAACAATCTCTGCCCCGTGACCTTTCTACCTGAATGGCTTAATTGCCAATTTGACCTGCAAAGGCCGCCTGGAAGGTTGGGTTTTCTCAGGAGGTGGGGGCAGGAGGGCCCCGAGGCCCCACGCACGGACACGGGCCCTCCTCTTCCCCAGATGTGAACGTGGACCAACCTGATGAAAAATCCATCATCACCTACGTGGCCACTTACTACCACTACTTCTCCAAGATGAAGGCCCTCGCTGTGGAAGGCAAGCGGATTGGCAAGGTAGGCCCTGGGCCAGGAGGGGGCCCTGTCCTAGGAGGGGACCCTGAGCCAGGAGGGGACCTGGGCCTGGAAGGGGTTGAGGCCTGGAGGGGGCTTGGGCTAGAAGGAGGCCCTGGGCGAGGAGGGGACCCAACATTGAGGGTGGCCCCAGGCTGGGGGGGCTGTGGGGACGGCTTCCGGGAAGCACGGCACTTCCTGCCGGGGTCGCGGACGGTGAAGGCGCCTCCCGGCCCAGGTGCTGGACTATGCCCTGGAAGCCGAGCGCCTGGTGGAGAAGTACGAGTCCCTGGCCTCGGAGCTGCTGCAGTGGATCGAGCAGACCATCGTGACCCTCAATGACCGGCAGCTCGCCAACTCCCTGAGCGGCGTGCAGAACCAACTGCAGTCCTTCAACTCTTATCGCACCGTGGAGAAGCCACCTAAGTAAGCCGGGCCCCAGCCACAGGCGGGCCACAGAGGGGCGCCCCCGTGTCCGGGCCCCACGGCCTGAGCTCCCTCGTCCCTCCCCTCAGATTCACCGAGAAAGGGAACCTGGAAGTTCTGCTCTTCACCATCCAAAGCAAACTTCGTGCCAACAACCAGAAGGTGTACGCCCCGCGGGAGGGCCGGCTGGTCTCGGACATCAACAAGGTTGGTCTGCCCAACCCCCGCCCGCTCGGCCTGAAGTCGGCTTCCTCGGGCTCCTGGCAAGCAGACGCGGTCTCCCCTGAATGGGCCAGTCCTGGGACTCTGCGCATCCTTCCCTCCCCTCCGCATCCCTCCCCCCCAACTCCGCGTCCCTCCCCCCCTCCCCTCCATGTTCCCCCCTCCCCTCTGTGTCCCTCCCTCCCTCCCTCCCATCCATTGCCGCTGACCAGGCCTGGCCCTCGCAGGCTTGGGAGCGGCTGGAGAAGGCGGAGCACGAGCGGGAGCTGGCGCTGCGCACCGAGCTGATCCGCCAGGAGAAGCTGGAGCAGCTGGCTGCGCGCTTTGACCGCAAGGCCGCCATGCGAGAGACCTGGCTGAGTGAGAATCAGCGCCTGGTGGCCCAGGTCAGTGGATCAGGAAAGGAACCAGGACGGGCGGGAGAAGGGCCCCCGGGATCCCTCAGGCACTGGCTGTCTAAGGCAGTTGGCTGCCGGCAGGGGTGGGGGGATGCGGGGGTCTCAGGGCTCCTCTCCCACCCCACAGGACAACTTTGGCCTGGAGTTGGCGGCCGTGGAGGCCGCAGTGCGGAAGCACGAGGCCATTGAGACCGACATCGTGGCCTACAGCGGGCGTGTGCAGGCCGTGGACGCCGTGGCCGCCGAGCTGGCCGCTGAGCGCTACCATGACATCAAGAGGGTGGCGGCCCGCCAGCACAACGTGGCCCGGCTGTGGGACTTCCTGCGGCAGATGGTGGCGGCTCGGCGCGAGCGGCTGCTCCTCAACCTCGAGTTGCAGAAGGTCTTCCAAGACCTCTTCTACCTCATGGACTGGATGGAGGAGATGAGGGTATGTGGGGGTGCAGGGCCTGGAGCGGGGACGGAGGGCCGGGGGGGACCCAGACCCCACGGGGCAGGACGGCTGGCTCTGGTGGGACCAGGCCCAGCCCGTGGACCCAGCGGGGGGAGGTGCCAGCCCCCACGTGCCGTGTCTCCGTGCCAGGGCCGGCTGCAGTCTCAGGACCTGGGCAAGCACTTGGCCGGGGTGGAAGACCTGCTGCAGCTGCACGAGCTGGTGGAAGCCGACATCGCTGTGCAGGCTGAGCGGGTCCGGGCCGTCAGCGCCTCGGCGCTCCGCTTCAGCGACCCCACGGCAGGTGAGAGGCCAGGGGTGCTGCGGAGGGAAGCCGGGGGCCACAGAGAGTGCGGGGGGCACTAAGGGCCCCTCCCCTCTGCCCTTCTCTGCAGGCTACAAGCCCTGCGAGCCCCAGCTGGTGTCCCAGCGTGTGGAGGCCCTGCAGCAGAGCTACGAGGGCCTGTGTGAGCTGGCCGCCACGCGCCGTGCACAGCTGGAGGAATCGCGCCGCCTCTGGCGCTTCCTCTGGGAGGCGGGGGAGGCAGAGGCCTGGATCCGGGAGCAGCGGCATCTCCTGGCCTCGGCTGAGCCCGGCCGGGACCTCACAGGCGTCCTGCGGCTGCTCAGCAAGCACGCGGCCCTGCGGGACGAGATGAGCGGCCGCCTGGGGCCCCTGCGGCTCACGCTGGAGCAGGGGCGGCAGCTGGTGGCCGAGGGTCACCCGGGAGCCAAGCAGGCGGCGGCACGTGGGGCCGAGCTGCAGGCCCAGTGGGAGCGCCTCGAGGCCCTGGCGGACGAGCGGGCCCGGGACCTGGCCCAGGCCTCCAGCCTGCACCAGTTCCTGGCTGAGGCTCACGACATGGAGACGTGGCTGGTGGACGCCCTGCGCCTGGTGTCCAGCCCAGAGCTGGGCCACGACGAGTTCTCCACCCAGGCCCTGGCCAAGCAGCACCGTGCTCTGGAGGAGGAGATGCGCAGCCACAGGTCCGCCCTGGACGCGCTGAGGGAGCAGGCTGCGGCCCTGCCGGCCGCTGTGGCCCAGGCCCCTGAGGTGCAGGGCTGGCTGCCCGCGCTGGAGCGCCGCTACCAAGAGCTGCAGGCGCGAGCCGGCGAGCGGGCCCGGGCCCTGGAAGCCGCCCTCGCCCACTACACCATGCTCAGCGAAGCCAGCGCCTGCGGACTCTGGGTGGATGAGAAGGAGCAGTGGCTCAACGGGCTGGCCTTGCCCGAGCGCCTGGAGGACTTGGAGGTGGTCCAGCAGAGGTAAGCCCCCCACCTGGGACCCGACTCACCCCTCACGCCCCCCACACACCCTCGCCAGGCCCCTCCCCACAAACTTTGAGAACCACATGAGTGAGGCGCGGTTAGCACCTGACCCAGGGTGGGCAGCAACGGATGGGACCCTGCCCCTGCCCCTCCTTTTGGAGCGGCCCTGACCCCTCGGGGGGAGAGCTGGGCCCGGCTACTGCCAGTCCCAGGAGCCAGGCCTCCGCTCTTGCCTTGGGCAGGTTTGAGACTCTGGAGCCTGAAATGAACGCCCTGGCTGCCCGGGTGGCCGCGGTCAACACCATTGCCCAGCAGCTGCTGGAGGCCGAGCCACCCGGCAGAGACAGCATCCTCGCCACCCAGAAGCAGCTCAACCAGAGGTGAGGGCCCGGGGATGGGGGCGGGGCGGGAGTGGGGAGGGGGCACTGGGGGCCACGCTCACAGACAGCCGCCCCCCCCAAGGTGGCAGCAATTCCGGACTCTCGCCGATGGCAAGAAGGCGGCCCTGACCTCCGCCCTGAGCATCCAGAACTACCACCTCGAGTGCACGGAGACCCAGGCCTGGATGAGGGAGAAGATCAAAGTGATCGAGTCCACACAGGGCCTGGGCAATGACCTGGCCGGAGTCCTGGCCCTTCAGCGCAAGCTGGCCGGCACCGAGCGGGACCTGGAGGCCATCGGGACCCGAGTGGGGACACTGGCGCAGGAGGCGCACGCCCTGGCCACCGGCCACCCCGCACAGGCCCCCGCCATCGAGGCCCGGTTGCGTGAGGTCCAGGAGGGCTGGGAGGGCCTGCGCGCCACCATGCGGCGCCGGGAGGAGTCGCTGGGTGAGGCGCGGCGGCTGCAGGACTTCCTCCGGAGCTTGGACGACTTCCAGGCGTGGCTGGGCCGGACCCAAACCGCTGTGGCCTCTGAAGAGGGGCCGGCCACGCTCCCCGAGGCGGAGGCCCTGCTGGCCCAGCACGCGGCCCTGCGCGACGAGGTGGGGCGGGCCAAGGGCGAGTACGGCCGCCTCCGTGCCGTGGGGGAGGAGGTGACTCGCGACCAGGCCGACCCCCAGTGTCTCTTCCTGCGGCAGCGACTCGAGGCCTTGGGCACCGGCTGGGAAGAGCTGGGCCGCATGTGGGAGAGCCGCCAGGCCCGGCTGGCCCAAGCCCACGGCCTGCAAGGCTTCTTGCGGGATGCTCGGCAGGCCGAGGGGGTGCTCAGCAGCCAGGTGAGACAGTGCAGAGAGTGAGGAGGGGGCGGCAGAAGTGGGGGCGAGGGTCCAGACTGGCCAGGAGAGAGGAGGCGGGGGAAGAAGGGAGCCGCAGCTTGCTGCGCCCCAGCTCCCTCGCCAGTCAGGGAGGGGGAGGGCGGGCCGGATGCGGAGGCCCCTCTTGCACCTGTGCCCACGCTGCCTCCTCACCCCTAGACTGGCTCCTTTCCCAGAAGCCCCTACCCGGGTTTCCCAGGCCCGAGCAGCTGCTGACATCTCTCCTTCCCCCAGGAGTACGAGCTGTCTCACACGGAGATGCCGGGGACCCTGCAGGCGGCTGACGCTGCCATCAAAAAGCTGGAAGATTTCATGAGCACCATGGACGCCAATGGAGAACGGATCCGGGGGCTTCTGGAAGCGGGGCGCCAGCTGGTGGCGGGGGGCAACATCCACGCAGAGAAGATCAAGGAGAAGGCAGATTCGATCGAGAAGAGGTGGGTGGTCCTGGGGGGAATGGGGCTGGTGGAGGGGATGGGGCAGGCCCGGTCACCCGGGACGGGCAAGGGATCCAGGGGCCAGGGGCAGGCCGGGAGGTGATGGACCATCGACATCCTCACAGGCACAGCAAGAATCAGGAGGCCGCCCAGCAGCTTCTGCGTCGTCTCCGGGACAACCGCGAGCGTCAGCACTTCCTACAGGAGTGCCACGAGGTGCGTTGCCGGCCCCCTCCCTCTGGGTCCGCAGTCACTCTGTCCACCGCTCTGACCACTCCCCAGGGCCGGGCCTCCAGGCTCTGGCCGTGTCTTGGTGATCTCTCTGGCGTCCCCTGCTCGGGCATGGCCCAAGAGCCTCCCGGCTGTCTGCAGACCCCACTCCTTCTCCCACGTCTCCCCCTCCCGCCTCCAGGGCCTGTGCCCAGAACCGCCTCCCTCCCCAAAGCCCAAGGGCCTGTCAGGGCTCAGCGCTGGGCCCTCCCCTTCTCCCCAAACGTTAGGCTGGGCCTTTCGAGTGCATATTTGTCCATCCTTAGGTCCCCTCCCACGAGAGGCCCCTCGCCTCCTTGTCCGTGTATGTGGGGGACCCGGGCCCGGGGCTGTGGCTGTCCTTGTCCCCCCTCTGCCGACCTCCCCGCCCCCCCCGGCTCTTCCTCAATGACCCCTTTCCTGCCGGGTCCAGTTGACACTGTGGATCGACGAGAAGATGCTGACGGCCCAGGACGTGTCCTACGACGAGGCTCGCAACCTGCACACCAAGTGGCAGAAGCACCAGGCCTTCATGGCCGAGCTGGCCGCCAACAAGGACTGGCTGGACAAGATCGACCAGGTGAGGGGCCCTCAGGCTGTGGGGGGGGGAAGGGGCATGCACTCATCTGTTACGCTGTGGGGAGCAGGCCGGGGGGGGGCTGTTGTTCCGCTTTACAGGGGAGGAAACTAAGGCTGGTGGCGGTCCTGGAGCCAGTAAGAGTTGGACCAGCCGGAGTCAGACCTGGGCCCCGCCCACTTCCCCCCTTAGCCGGGTGCAGGTGCTCCCTGAATGCTTAGTCCCTCCTTGTGGACAGTGAGGGTGTGGCAGGGCAAGCGTGGCCCATCTCGGGTGTCCGGCCTGGGGGCCCTGGGGGGGGTGGAGGGCGTAGCCCACAGGGAAAGATGGGAGAGCTCAGCCTGAAATATAACTGGGGCCAAGAGGAGGTTTGGTGGCTGTGTCAGGCAGTGGGGGGGGGCAGGAGGGGGGTGGGCAGATGGGGGGAATTGGTGGCTGTGTCCCCCAGGAGAGCTGGAGGGGGTGTTTGTGGGCCACGGCACATGGGGGGCAGTGGGGGGGATCCTACAAAGCAGTGAGCTGGGGTGGGCCCGAGTGAAGGAGGGGATGGCCCTGCTCCCTTGTCCTGTATCCCTGTGGGTTTAGAACATAGCGGAGACTGTGGGAGCTGCGTGAGGGGCCTTCTCCTGGGGGCCTCTGGCCGCCCTCCGGGCCTGTGTCCCGGCGGCCCCGATCCGGGCGGGCATTGAGGGCCAAATCTGCTGCCCCAGGAAGGGAAGGTGCTGACGTTGGAGAAGCCTGAGCTGAAGCCCCTGGTGGGGGAGAAGCTGCAGGCCCTGCACACGCGCTGGCAGGAGCTAGAGGAGACCACGCAGGCCAAGGCCCGCAGCCTGTTTGACGCCAACCGCGCAGAGCTGTTTGCCCAGAGCTGCTCGGCCCTGGAGAGCTGGCTGGGCACGCTGCAGGCCCAGCTGCACTCGGACGACTACGGCAAGGATCTCACCAGTGTCAACATCCTCCTCAAGAAGCAGCAGGTGCCTCCGGGGCCCGGGAGGGGGAGCAGGGAGCCTGGGGGGCCTAGCAGTGGGGGAGCAGAGGGGCATGGGGGGGCCGGCAGGATGGGAGCAGAGAGCGTGGGAGGGACCAGCAGTGGGGGAGCGGGGCATGGGGGGTCCTAGCAGTGGGGAAGAGGCCCAGGCTCACACTTGCCCCCTGGTGGCCACAGATGCTGGAACGGGAGATGGCTGTGCGGGAGAAGGAGGTGGAGGCCATCCAGGCTCAGGCCAAGGCGCTGGCCCAGGAGGAGCACGGGGCGGGAGAGGTGGAGCGCACCTCCAGAGCCGTGGAGGAGAAGTTCCGGGCCCTGTACAAGCCCCTCAAGGAGCGCTGCAACCGCCTGCTGGCCTCTCGCGAGCAGCACCAGTTCCACCGGGACGTGGAAGATGAGATCGTGAGTCCTTGGGGGGCCCGGCTGGGCCTGGGGGGGGGGGGCCGCCTCCCCCGGGGGCCCTTGACCGGCTTTGCGGCCCCCACCCCCAGAACGCCGGGAGCCCCGCCGCCCTCTCCGGCACCCCTGACGCCGCTGCCCCTTCCTTCCCCAGCTGTGGGTGACCGAGCGGCTGCCGATGGCCAGCTCCACAGAGCATGGCAAGGACCTGCCCAGCGTCCAGCTCCTCATGAAGAAAAACCAGGTCCGTGCTTCCCCGGGGCTCCAGGGCTGGGCTGGGCGGACCCCAGGGCTGCCAGGGCCCCATGGTGCCTCCTTCTCCCTGCACAGACTCTGCAGAAGGAGGTTCAGGGCCACGAGCCCCGCATCGCGGACCTGAGGGAGCGGCAGCAGGCGCTGGGGGCGGCCGCGGGCCCAGAGCTGGCGGCCAGGGTGGCCGAGCTCCAGGAGCTGTGGAGGCGCCTGGGCCAGGAGCTGGAGCAGCGTGGGGCCCGCCTCCGGGACGCACTGAGGGCCCAGCAGTTCTACCGCGATGCCGCTGAGGCCGAGGCCTGGATGGGGGAGCAGGAGCTGCACATGATGGGTCAAGAGAAGGCCAAGGTGGGTGTGGGCCCCCTCCCTTACTTCCCCCAGCCCCTCCCCCGGTGCCCCTCCCTCACGCCCTTCCGTTCCCTCCCCTAGGACGAGCTGAGTGCTCAGGCAGAGGTCAAGAAGCACCAGGTCCTGGAGCAGGCGCTGGCTGACTACGCACACACCGTGCACCAGCTGGCGGCCAGCAGCCAGGACATGATCGCGGCCCAGCACCCTGAGAGGTGAGGGGCCCGGGGGCCTGGTGGGCCCAGTGACCTGTGGACGGAGACCCCGAGGGGGAGCAAGCCGTGTGACCCCGGGCCTGCCCTGCAGCCCCCTGGGAGCATCTGAGCTGGGCTTTCCCAAGGGTCTGCCTGGGGCGGGGAAGGAGCCGTGCCCATGGAAGTGCCCCTGGGCTGTGACTGGCACTGGAGGGGGGAGAGTCCGAGGGCCCCCGAGAGCTTTTGGTCCTGGGCCGTCCTTCACCCCCGGCCGCCTTCGCCCTTTGCAGTGACCGGCTGACCATCCGCCAAGCCCAGGTGGAGAAGCTGTACGCCAGCCTGAAGGAGTTGGCCGTGGAACGGCGGGCACGGCTGCTGGAGCACCAGCGCCTGTGCCAGCTGCGGCGGGACCTGGACGACCTGGAGCAGTGGATCCAGGAGCGGGAGGTGGTGGCCGCCTCACACGAGCTGGGCCAGGACTACGAGCATGTCAGCGTGAGTGCGGGGAGAGGAGGGTGGGGGGGTGGGGGAGGGGCATGGGGGGGTGGGCAGCCCGGGGGATCAGGGGGGCTGGGGAGCGCTCCCACATTCCCTGGAGGATGTGACCGTGACCTCTCAGCTCCTTCTCGGCCATCGTGGGGCAGCGCACCCCGAGGGGCCCGGGGCAGGGGCAGAGAGCGGGGGTTCTCCCCGGGCTGCCCCGTCAAGGCTGCGCTTCCGGTCCCAGATGCTGCGGGACAAGTTCCGGGAGTTCTCCCGAGACACCAGCACCATTGGCCAGGAGCGGGTGGATGGCGCCAATGCTCTGGCTGACGGGCTGATCGCGGGGGGTCACGCTGCCCGAGCCACGGTGGCCGAGTGGAAGGACGGGCTCAACGAGGCCTGGGCCGACCTCCTGGAGTTACTGGACACGCGGGGTCAGGTCCTGGCCGCCGCCCACGAGCTGCAGCGCTTCCTGCATGTGGCACGCCAGGCCTTGGCGCGCGTCCAGCACAAGCAGCAGCAGCTGCCCGACGGGGCCGGCCGGGACCTGAACTCAGCGGAGGCCTTGCAGCGACGGCACTGCGCCTACGAGCACGACATCCAGGCACTGAGTGCCCAGGTGCGCTCCCAGCCTCCTCCCCCCCATCTCTGCCCTCGCCCCCCACGGAGGCTGGAGGAGCCTGAGCTCGTTGGGGTGGGGGGTGGGGGCCGGGGGAGTGCCAGGGGGGAGCACTGGGGGAATGGCCCCCCTGAGCCTCCGTCTGGGGCCCCGCAGGTACAGCAGGTGCAGGACGACGGGCACCGCCTCCAGAAGGCGTATGCGGGGGAGAAGGCGGAGGAGATTGGCCGCCACATGCAGGCGGTGGCCGAGGCCTGGGCCCAGTTACAGGCCAGCTCGGCCGGGCGGCGCCAGTTGCTCCTGGACACCGGGGACAAGTTCCGCTTCCTGCAGGCCGTGCGGGAGCTCATGCTCTGGATGGACGGGGTCAACCTACAGATGGACGCCCAGGAGCGGCCGCGGTGAGTCTAGGGACCGGGCGGGGGCTGGGCAGGGGACAGGGCGGTGCGAGGCTCGGGGGCCAGAGACTCAGTGTCTGTGCACCCTCAGGGACGTGTCCTCCGCTGACCTGATGATCAAGCACCACCAGGGCATCAAGGCTGAGATTGAGGCCCGAGCTGACCGCTTCTCCGCCTGCATCCGCCTGGGGCAAGAGCTGCTGGCCAAGAACCACTATGCGTCTGAGGAGGTGACCCCAGCCCCAGAGAAGTCCCTCCCTCTCCCCCCACCCCCGGCCAGGGCGGGGCCTGTTTTCTCCTGCAATGACAGCTTTGGGCTTGAGCTGGAGGGGGGGAGGGACACAGACCAATAACGGGGGCATGACATCTCTAGAGCAATGGAGGGGACACGGAGGGGTGACCCCAGGGCACCTGCAGAAGCCCCACTCAGTCAGGTCCGTGCCTCCAGATCTCTGAGAAGCTGGCCCAGCTGCAAGCGAGGCGCCAGGAGACATCCAACAAATGGCAGGAGAAGATGGACTGGTTTCAGCTTGGTGAGTCAGGCACCCAGTGGGCGCCCCTCGCCACAGCCCCATCCCAGAGGCCTTTCACGGGCTCCCCAGGCCACCTCCTGTTATAGAGGCACTCAGAGCAACATGTGGCTGCAGGCCTCAGGATGCCCCAGCCCCGACCTCAAGCTCTGGCCCACAGTGAGCCCCAGCCTTGGCCCACACTAACCCCCAACTGTGGCCCATACTGACCCCCGACCCCCCGGCCTGCACTGAGCCCCAGGCCTGGCCCGCACTGACCCCCGGCCCTGGTCCACACTGACCCCCAACCTCCAGCCCTGGCCTGCACTGAGCCCCGACCCCCCTTCTCCCACAGTTCTGGAAGTGTTGGTGTTCGGCCGAGACGCCGGCGTGGCGGAGGCCTGGCTCTGTAGCCAGGAGCCCCTGGTGCGGAGCGCCGAGCTGGGCTGCACTGTGGACGAGGTGGAGAGCCTGATCAAGAGGCACGAGGCCTTCCAGAAAGCAGCTGCCTCCTGGGAGGAGCGCTTCAGCGCTCTGGAAAAGCTGACGGCGGTGAGCAGCGCCCCCCCCAAGCCCCCTCCAGCCCCCACCCTATGGCCTTCTTTCCCTTCTGAGCCCGCCTGCATGGCCCTCTGCAGTCCCTCCCCAAGCACCGAGCATCTGGAGCAGCGACGGCTCTTTGGCTTTCAGAGCCCCCCCTCACCCCCTTAGTCTTTTGGTTCTGGCAGCTGGAGGAGAAGGAGGAGCTGCAGAGGAGACAGCGGGAGCAGCAGGAGGAGGAAGAGCGGAGGAGGAAGGAACCTCCAGTCTCAGTTTCCCCAGCGGCGCCTCCCCACGGTGATCACGTGGATGGCCAGACATCCTCGGAGGCCTCGAAGGTTGGGTAAGAGCAGGGAGGCTGGAAGGGGGGGGTAAAAGGGGGAGCCCCCCAGGACAAAGGTCACCCCACATCTCTCGCTCTCCTAGGACCCAGCCCCGGCTGCCATCCTCTGGGGAGCCAGTGGCGGTCAATGGTGTCTGCACAGATTCGGAATCCCCTCAGGTAAGCCCTCAGCCCTCATTGGGGGCCCCCCTGTCAACCCCTCAGCCTTCCCACCCACGTGCCCCCCGCTCTTGTCTCTGCAGCCCCTGCTGGAGCAACAAAGACTGGACCAGAGCAGCTCCCTAGAAGGCCCCGTGAGTCTGGCCCTTGGGTGGGGGGAGGAAAGGGCAAAGGTGAGGGACTGGGGTGGGGGAGGGCAGAGTGGAGGCCAAGGGGCCTTGGGCCCAAGCCGGGGTCATGGCCTCTGGTGGGCGCAGGCGCTGAAGGCTGCCCTTTCTCCATAGGCCCCCGGGGCAGGGGAGGCAGCCAACGGACCCCGGGGAGAGAGGCAGGGCCGGGCCCGAGGCCCGGCCCCTCCACCAGTACCCCAGGGAAGGGCCCCTGAGTCGGCCTACGCGGCCACTTTGCCCCCTCGTGGCTCCGAGCTCTCTGCCCAGGAGCAGATGGAGGGCCTGCTCTGCCGGAAACAGGAGATGGAGGCCTTTGGCAAGAAGGCGGCCAACAGGTACCGGGGACAAGTCTGGGGGCGGGGCTGGTGTTGGTGAGAGACTGGTTTGTGCCCGGCCCACCCCCTGCTGCCCCTGGGGAGCCGGAGCCCCCAGAGCCCCAATGCCGCGTGGCACCCTGCTCGGGGCCTCCACCAGCGGAGCTCACTGCCTCACGGGCCGCCGGCTCCCCTTCTTTCCCAGGATGGGGCCCAGGCTGCGTCTGTGGGCAGGCAGAGAGCGGGGGAGGCTGCCCAGGGCAGAGGGCCTGGGGCTCTGTGCTCAGCCCTCTTCAGCCCTGCTTGGGATCACTAAGGCCTTTTGGGAAGGGCAGCCCCTGGGCCTGAGTGTGGCTCCCCGGACCCCACAGCCCCAGGCTGGGCCTCAGACTCCTCCTCACCCTGTGGGCCCGAGGGGAAGCCAAGAATCCCAGGAGGGACGAGCAGGCTTGGGAGCTGGGTGCCAAGTGCAAGCCCTGGCCGGCCTCCTCACCCAAGCCCCCGTGCCTCGCAGGTCGTGGCAGACTGTGTATTGCGTCCTGCGCCGTAGCACCCTTGGCTTCTACAAAGACGCCCGAGCTGCCAACATTGGGCTGCCCTACCACGGGGAGGTGCCCGTCAGCCTGGCCAGGGCCCAGGGCAGTGTGGCCCTGGACTACCGGAAACGCAAGCATGTCTTCAAGCTGGGGTAAGGCCGAAGGCTGGGAGGGGGGGGGAGGGGGGGCGCGAAGGCAGCAGCCCCAAAGGGGCTGGACTCCTTCCAGCTTCCAAGGAGGGTCGGGAGAGGGCATCAGGGCATCCCAGGCCCCACCTGCCCGCCAGAGAGAACATTGCTCCCTGCGTCATGGGCTCCCAGAACCTGAGGACCAAGCCTGGCCTACCTCCCTGGGCGCTTCTGGGCCTCCCCGGGCCACTTCTGGGCCTCCCTGGGCCACTTCTAGGCCTCCCTGGGCACTTCTAGGCCTCCCTGGGCACTTCTAGGCCTCCCCGGGTCGCTTCTGAGCCTCCCCGGGCCACTTCTGGGCCTCCCTGGGCCACTTCTGGGCCTCCCCGGGCACTTCTAGGCCTCCCCGGGGCCACTTCTGGGCCTCCCCAGGCACTTCTAGGCCTCCCCGGGCCACTTCTAGGCCTCCCCAGGCACTTCTAGGCCTCCCCGGGCCACTTCTAGGCCTCCCCGGGCCACTTCTAGGCCTCCCCAGGCACTTCTAGGCCTCCCCGGGCCACTTCTGGGCCTCCCCGGGAGCTTCTGGGCCCCAGCCCTTCCCTGCACCGGGACCTCAACTCTGTCCTAAGCTTCTTTCTTCCTCCACAGTTTACAAGATGGAAAGGAGTATTTGTTCCAAGCCAAGGATGAGGTGAGCTCACTCCCACCCTCGGCCCCTGTTTCCCCCTCCACGTCCCAGAATCCTCCGGCTTCTAGAACGCCCCTTTTCCCCTTTTTTCTTGGCCTCTCCCTTCCTTTCCCTGTGTTGTTTGTGTCCCGTTTCCTAGTGTTCATCAGCCACTGGTGACTGCAAAAAATAGTCACAAAAATGCTTTTCTGTGATCTCCATGGTGTGGCTGAGTGCCTTCAGCAGGGCAGATTGGGACCCATTCGGTTCAGTTCACCAACCACGTATTAAGCCCCCGTTATGAATCTGTGCTGGGCACGGGGGATAAAAAGACACTACCCTCAAGGAACTCACTCACGTTCGGCCAAGGGGAGGCCGGAGGAGGGAGGGAGGGAGGGAGGGGCTCATCGGCCGTCTCTGGGTCCGAGCCGGCGCTTCACTGGGGCCCTGGCTGGAGCCAAGGAGTTAGAGGCGATGTCCAGGCTGGCAGATGTTGACAGAGAAAGACTGTGGAGGGGCCTTCAGGGCCCCACGGAGGGATCCAGGCCTGAGGGGGAGAGCCAGGCTGGACTATGGAAGGCCTTTAGGGCCCCATGGAGGGATCCGGGCTAGACTGTGGAGAGCCTTCAGGGCCCCCAGAAGCCTTGGCCCTTTGTCCTAGAGGCGCTGGCCCCCAGTCCAGCTCCAGGGGGTTTCTCGGGGAGCTCTGCCCACAAAGCCTGAGTCTGTTTTCTCACCACCCCCGCCAACACCAACTCTTTTGGGTTGGGGGTGGTCCCTCACGCCCATCTAAGGAGCAACCCATAGCATACTCGGCCATGGCGGTTAATGGTTTGGACTCCTCTGGGCCGGCTCTGCCTTCTCGGCCCTTGGCCCTTAGCCACCCATGGGTGAAAATCCTCACTCGCCTCAGATGCCGGCCCTTTGCCAGGTGCTGCTCCAAGCCCCCGGGCCTCCCTGACAGCCGGCCACGTCTGCTTAGGGAAGGGCCTGCTGCCCCTGGCCCCACCAGCACCCTCCGTCATCTTGGCTGGAGTTAGCCCGTTTTCCCAGGGTGCAGTTGGTCTTACTTTGCACTCCTGGGTTCTCTGGTGCCTCCCAAGAGAGGAGTTCCCACAGCTCCCGTCTTCAGGCCAGTGAGCCAGAGGGAGGCCGTCCCCTGCCCCCCACTCCCTCCTGTGGGCTTTTCTGGGGGGGCTGGGTCACAGTAGCTTTTTTAACAATGCGCTTGTCTCCCACCCTCTGTCCCACAGGCGGAGATGAGCTCGTGGCTGCGGGTGGTGAATGCGGCCATCGCTGCGGCCTCTCCAGCCTCCGCAGAGCCTGAGGACACGGTGACGCCCAGTGCTTCCCGGGGCATGACTCGGGCGATGACGATGCCCCCGGTGTCCCCCGCCAACGCCGAGGGTCCCGTCACCATGCGCAGCAAGGAGGGCAAGGAAAGGGATCGAGAAAAACGCTTCAGTTTCTTCAAGAAGAACAAGTAGGGGCGGGTCGCCCCGCTGGACCGCACCCCTCACTCGCAGCCGGTGGGCAGCAGCCCCCGGGGACTGGCGCTGGACCCCGCCCGCTGCTCAGGACCACCCCCAGGAGCTCTGACTGGAGATGCCCGGGGTTCTTTTCTTCTGCTATTTAATTTCCAGACTGGCAACAGGCCCCAGGCTGCCCCCGGTTCATCTTTCCCCCCTCGTCCGTTTGGCTCCCCTCCCCCCTCTCCCTGTGGAGCCTGGGACAGCCCCCGTTACCCTCTGCCAAATGGGGCCTCGCCGTCCACTCTGCCCCGGCCTCAGGCCTCCCCTCCCCACACAGCCGGGCTTCCTCTGGTTCCGTGTCCTGTAGGAACCAGGCAGGAACCTGCCAGAGTGAAACGGGCCTTGGGGACGGGAGCGCGGACTGATGGAGCCGCTGATGCTGACGGGCTCGCCCCACTGCCCTCCCCCTCCTCGCGCTCTCGGGAGCGGGGGCTCCCCCGGGGGGTCCCCGCCATGCCGGGACGTGGAGATGATTAAACCACTCAGCTCTCTGTGCCTCTGGCCTCCTGTGTGCTTTTGTGCTCTCCTCAGGCCTTCAGCCCCTCCCAAGTCCCACTCTCTAGTATGTCCCCCCAGAGGTGTCTCTCCCCCCCAGGCAGTGGCCAGAGCTATTGGAGCCCAACTCGGTGCCCCGACCTCACCAATCCCCCAGGCCCCATGTGGCCCTGTGGGCACCTCCCCCACCATGTGCCCTTTGTCCCTGGTACCTTCCCCACAAACTCCCATCCCCACCAGACTATGGCTCGCTTCATGGCAGTGCCCAGGTCATGATGCCCCTCCCCCCGGACCCAGGGCCAGAACTACAGGTGACAGTCCCAATGCCCGGGCCCCTGGGGGGAAGGCATCCGGAGCCTGAGATTCCATCTAGGCAGAGCAGCAGAAAGGGCTGGCTGGCCGTCTGAGCCCGGGCCCCAGAGCCCGACGCCCCCCATGGCTGGCTGCCGGGAGCTGTGGGTCGGTGGGCACCAATGCAGATGTGCCCCTCCCTGCTGATCCCATGAGGGAGCCGGGCACCCGGGCGGAAGCCGGGCACGATACTCATGTCTTAGGTTAGCCCATGGCCAAGCCAAATCTGCTACGCCGGCCCAGGGCGGGGCTGGGTGGGAGAGTCCTGGGTCAGGCAGGGACGGGCCAAGGCCTCCAAGCCTGACTATCTCGCCCATCTCCCGAGCATGTGATCTGGCCAAGCGGAGAAGTAATAAAACCACCTTCCTGGGCACGGCCACGTGAAAAAGTCTGGCCCCCAGTGACCCGTGGAAGGCGGGCACCGTGAACGGCCACCACGGGGGGGAAGGGGGAGGGAGAGAAGGGTGGGTCCTCCCAGTGTGACCTGGGCACAGAGAGCCTGGGGAAATCGCAGGTCCTGAGCGACACCAGGGGTCCTTCCTCTCCCATTTACTGAAGGTGTAGGCAGAGCAGGGGGAGGGGATTTGGGTGGGGAAGGTGGGAGTGTGTGGGGGTGTTTGCCAACAGAGTCACTGTCTGAGCTCCAATGACAAGGGTCCATCCACTTTGAGTAGAGGATCCTGGGAATTGTGGGTAAAAAGAGTTGGGAAACCTTAAAAATGCCCAGAGATACTCAAGGAAGCTTGGGACCGGAGCAGGAAGGACTCGGTTGGACCTTCTTGACCAGGACCCCGGGGGACCGCCGCCCAGACTCGCAGCTTCCTCCTCCCCTTTCCTTTTGGCCTTTGTCCATGGAAATGACGTCATGGGGCTGGTGTGGGGAAAGCCCAGAACCTTTTTTTAATGAGAAAGGTGGGCCAGATCAGGCAAGGGAGGGGGGCTTAGTGGAGGAACATTGGGTTGGGAGTCAGGAAAACTGAGCCCCCTGGCCTCAGAGACCCCGGGCACTGACAAGATGCCATTCTTCACCAAGTCTTTGGAGGGAGGAGGGCCCTAAATAGGCTTGGACTCGCCTGATGGAAGAGCAAACTGAGCTGAGCACAGCCCCTGGCACGTGGTGGGTGACTGACGGAGAAGGGGGGCACATGCAGCCCTGGGGTCCCCACAGAAAGTTGCTCCAAGGCCTGGACTTGGGGGCTTCAACTAGTCATCTGTGACTTGAGTTAAGGCTGCTCGGGACCCTCCTTCCCAGCTGTCTGATGGCCCAGGTCGTCGGCCCCGGGCACTGGCTGAATTCTGAGAACAGGAGTCAGAGGAGGCAGCCAGGGGCACAGGGAGAGACCCAGCACAGCAAGGCGGGGGTCCCCGGGGCTTCAGGAGCCAGGAGGGCAAGGTGCCACTGCCATCAGTGGTAAGCCCAGCACATCGTGGCAGAGAGGGGGCTTAGAGGTCACCCAACCCTCGGGGAGGAGGACTGAGGCAGAAGGGGGGCAGTGTCCATAGGGGGCATAATGTGCGGGCTGGCTCTGGAGGCCCTCGAGGCCAGCCGGGGTCTTAGTGCAATGAAGGAGGCAGGAGACAGGAAGGCCACCAGGAAGATGGTCAAAGGTGGACTCTCTCATCTCTGGGCCTCTCAGCCCTTAAATACCTCAGTACAATTACATCATTACAACACACTGAGCATGTGTCGACTAGGGAACCATGACATCACCATGGTTCCCTTAGTACATCACCGTGCTGAGTACTGAGTATATGTGGGAACTAGAGAACTATGACATCATCACACTGAGTACTAAGTATATATGGGAACCATGACATCACTGTGTTGAATACTAAGTATATATAGGAACTAGGGAACCATGACATCACCATGCTGAGTACTAGGTATATATGGGAACTGGAGAACCATTATCTCATCAATCCCACTGAGTTAACACCCTCCTGGAAGTATCTTTGCTTCAAATATGCTTTTCTCAGAGTTCCCCAATATCTGTGTTCCTCTTGGCTGGGCTGGGGGGGGGGGGGGACAGGAAAGGTTCAGAATGAGTCCTTGTCACATCCCATTTGAGCAAGGGAGGCAGGCTGAGGCCCCGCCCAGAAGCTGATGATGTCATCACTAAGTGTAGGCAGCAGTACTTGAACCCAGATCCAACTCTGGCAGCCATCTCTGATCCTTAGAAGTTCCCCCAGCCTAGATATTCCTTTCTGTAATTTCCAGCCATTTTCCCCTGTTCTGGCTCCCAGGGCCCAGCAGCCCCCCTCCCCTGATCTTCTCCAGAGTGAACAAACTCAGTAACTTCAACTGATCCTCTCAATGCTTGTGCAGCTTCACAGCAACCTTCTTAAATCGACAGAACATGGCAGGAGCGATACAGGGGGTCCGAGGATTCCTTAGTTCTGGAAATTCAGCCTTTTATTTTTATTTTTATTTATTTGTTTATTTATTATTATTATTATTATTTTTTTTTTTTTTTTTTTTTTTTTTTTTTTTTTGCTGAGGCAATTGGGGTTGTGATTTGCCCAGCTAGGAATTGTTAAGTGGCTGAGTCTACATTTGAACTCGGGTCCTTCTGACCTCAGGGCTGGGGCTCTAGCCACTGTGCCAACTAGCTGCTCCCAACTCAGCCCTTCTTGATGCCTTAACTGGCTTCCTCACTGCTTCATCACACTGAGATTCATGTTGAGTTTGAAGTCCACTAAAACCCCCAGATCCTTTTCAGACAAACTGCAATCTGATGATGACCCTCTCCCATCCTGCACTCCCAGGGAGAGAGGGAGGACTCTAAGTATATCTGGATATTGTTGAGTTTTCTAAAAAAAAGAAAACCCAAATCTCTAGAGAGATTTCTCTAGAAAAACACCATCCCGGGAAGTTTGGGTTTTCAGATGTGGAACCAAAGCTTTTGCAACAGATCACAGTGTTTAAAATTTAAAATGATCATTCTAAGTAACCTAATGACAACAGCATTAATATTCAAAGACATTTAAGGGAGCAAAGTTGTAACAGCTGAAATCTGTGCTAAAGCTTTGGGGAAGCCAGGATGGGAAGACCCGAGCTCGGATCCCGGCCTCTCGCGCCCCCCGCCCAATCCCCAGGTTCCCCTCACGTGAGTTTCATCTTTGGCTAATGATGATAAGTAGCTGGAGAGGGAACAAGGCATCTCATCAGGTGGGAGGAGCAAGGCCCCTTGTCCCCCATCAGAAGGTGAGCTCCTCCAGAGCAGGGACTCTCTCTGACTTTTCTTTGTATGCCCAGGGCTTAGCCCAATATTGGCCCAGTAAGGTACACAGTAGGCACTTACTCAATGCCTGCCGACTGAATACAGGGTCATGGATGAGAGAGAGAGGGTACTGAGGTAGAGAATCTGGGCTCGGACCAGTCTGCTGCGGAAGGAGGGCTTCAAACCCTCAGGGTGGGGGGCGATTGCAGAGTAGGGATGCCCATAATACTGCCCGCCGGGCTAAGCAGGAAGCGACAGAGAACGCCTCCCGCACAGTAGGTCGGCAGCTCACCGTGGCCAGGAGCCAGAGGGCCTGGATGGCAACCTCCTTCTTGCACTTACTCCCTCTGTGACCTCGGTTTCCCCAGAATGAAGAAGGGAAAGTAAAAGGGGTTTTAAATCCAAGCCCTGTGATTGCTGTGCTTCGGGGGACATCCCCTTGGGGGTATTTCTGGGCAGAGAGCGTGCGGCTTCCGCTTCCTCTCCCGGCTCACTTTACAGATGTGCAAACTGAGGCAAACACACCCGGTGACTCGCCCCGCGGCCGCATCCGAACTCGGCCCTTCCAGACCCTGCCCTCCCTCCCCTCTGCCTCCTGCCAATGCCCGCTGCAGTACCCGCTTTCGCCACTAGGAGGGGCGCTAGACGCATGCTTGGCTGGCAAGGCCAGGGAGGGCCGAGTGTCAGCGAGGCGGAGGTTCCAGGGCCCCGGCCCGAGACCGCGGGAAGGGGGTGCTTCCCTTCCCCTGCGGCCTGGGCCCCGCGGCGGCCGGAGGCTGCGGACCTCTTCCCGGACCCACCTTTTTTAATGCATGCGATAAAACAGAAAGGCGGGAAAAGGGAATCAATCTTTAAAAAACCAGTGATCAAAATACCCGTTAGAAGCGACCCCCCGGGAGGAGGAGCCCGGGTCTTGTTGCTTTTTTAAAAAAACAAAGCAAATCTCTAGGAGTGCGGGGGGGGGGGGGGGGGGGGCCGTCCCGGGAGTTCGGGTTTCAGGTGTGGAACCAAAGCTTCTGCAACAGGTCGGAGCGTTTAAAACTTAAAATGATCGTTCCAAGTCTCCTACTGACCACAGCCTTCATTTAAGGGAGCAAAGTTTCGGCAGCTGAGACCCGTGCTCAAGCTTTGGGGAAGGGAGCGCCCGAGCTCGGCCCCCGCCCCCATCCCGAGGTTCCCACGTGTGTATTCACTTTTGTCAGCGGCTTCGCGGGCAGCCGGGCGCTGGCAGCAGGGGGCGCCCGGCAGGGCCCACCGGCCGGAGCTCCTCTCCCGACAACGCCCGCGCCGTCTCCCCCCGGCCTTTGTCACCCCCGCGCGGCTGCGGGTGGCATGACCCATTATGAAGGCCCATAGCAGCCCCCACAGGCCCGAGGCGCCCGGGACAGGCCGCAGCTCTTCCGCGGGCCTTCCATGGAACGGCCCCCGCCGCGGCCACGTGGCCTTGGAGAAACTGGTTAACCGGCGGCCGAAAACTCCACGTTCCGCCTTCCCGGGGGCCGAGTGGAATGATCCGCTCCCCCCCCCACCCTCCGTTCAAAGAATCCCGCAATGGTTCAGTCCAGCCCCTTTCCTTTTGACGTAAGAGACAAGGCCCGGTTTGCGAGGCGCGGATTGGTCGGCCCTGGGGGGCGTAGCCGGGCAGGGGCAGGGCACGCCGGCGTCATCGCCCCGCCCCGCCCTGTGGGCGGAGAGAAAGGCAGGCGGGGCCCGCCCGTTTGCTCACGCTGTTTGCGCGCGGCGGCGGGATTGGCTGGCCGCAGCGGTGAGCGCTCGTGCTCGGGCGGGCGCGCTCGCGCCGGGCTCGTGCCTGCCTCCTGCGTGCGTGCGTGCGTGCGTGCGTCGGCCGCGGCGCGAGGCGGGCGCGGAGTCGGGAGGTCGCGCCGAGGCTCGAGCGGCCGTCGCCATTTTGTCGGGTTGTCTCTGACAGACGCGGGAGCCGCCGCCGCCCCCGGAGGTGCGACCGGGACTTGGGGGGAGGGGGAGAACGGGGGGGAGGGGGCCGTGTTCGGGGGCGAGGCCTCTGCAGGCGGGGCCGGCGCGGGGCGGGGCCGGGGAGGGCTCTGCGGTCTGGGAGGCGGGGCAGGGGCGGGGAGGGGCGGGAAGGGGCGGGGCTCCGAGTGCCCGGAGGGCTCCCTGAGGTGACTCCCAGAGTCCATTCTCTGGCCGGGGTCTTCCTGAGGGGGAAACTGAGCCCCGAGCCCAAAACCTGCCCGCCCCTCCCGGCATGCCCCGAGCTGCCCCCCGGATGCACGTCTTGCCTCCGCAGGCCGAGCTAGTATTACTGAGTGCTCGCTGGGTCTGCGCTGCAGACGGGACAGCTGCTTCCCCTCCCCCCGCGCGGCGCGGGCACACAGAGGGCGCTCAATACGTGCTGACGGTCGCAGGCTTTCCCTTGGATCCGCCTTCACTCCCCCTACCGAGAACACGAAGCTCTTCCCTCCCCCTTGCTGGGGAATCGGGAGACTCTGCTCCTAGAGACTGCTAGAGAGTCAGGAAGGGAGGGCCTCCAGCCTCCTTGGGGACCGGGCCTGGCCGTGACCTCTGACCCCGCCGTGACCCCGTGACCTCACAGCCACTGGCCTGAGCCATGGTGGTCAGGCTCAGAGAGGGCTGGCACTCAGCAGGCGCCTGTAAATGCTGCTCCCTGCCCAGCTGAGAAGTGGGAGCTGAGGCAGTGGCTTGCCCAGGGTCACTGGGTCAGGCCCCTGACGGCGTCCTTGTCCCCCACAGGCTGCTGTCGAGATGGTGAAGCTGTTCATCGGCAACCTGCCCCGCGAGGCGACGGAGCAGGAGATCCGCTCTCTGTTCGAGCAGTACGGGAAGGTGCTCGAGTGCGACATCATCAAGAACTACGGCTTCGTGCACATCGAGGACAAGACGGCGGCCGAGGACGCCATCCGCAACCTGCACCACTACAAGCTGCACGGCGTCAACATCAACGTGGAGGCCAGCAAGAACAAGAGCAAGGCCTCCACCAAGCTGCACGTGGGCAACATCAGCCCCACGTGCACCAACCTCGAGCTGCGCGCCAAGTTCGAGGAGTACGGGCCCGTGATCGAGTGCGACATCGTCAAGGACTACGCCTTCGTGCACATGGAGCGCGCCGAGGACGCCGTGGAGGCCATCCGCGGCCTGGACAACACCGAGTTCCAAGGTGAACTGCCCTGGGGCCTGGGGAGCACGGGTCAGGAGGGCAGCTGGCCCTCGGGGACGGCCCCGGTGTAGCCAGAAACCCCCTCGGGGGCGATTGTGGGGTGCCAGTTGTGATCTTGCCGGCTTCCTCCCGAGAAGCAAGGTCACGTTCTTCAGCCCTTCCCGTGCTGGCGTCCCGAGATCTCGTCCATCCGCTTCTCGGGGGAACAAACGTAGACCAGTATGTTAAATTGGTTAGTTTTCTGCAAGCTTGTCCACTAAGGAATAGTGTCTCTTTGGGGTGAGAAAGGCTGCAGTCCCGTGGTCACTCCCCTCCCGGCCCTAAGGGAGCTGGCTTACTGCTAGCGGGGTTTGTTTTTTCCACACGGACGTGGACTGGCTGGTGCTTTGAGTTCTCCAAGGGACTCGTTGTTTAGTGTCTTGGGTGATTGGCAGTGACGGGGCCTCTCGGGGCCCCCCTCGCACTGCGGAATGTGAGTGTGGGGCTGGGGATTGGGCTGGTCGGTTTCTTCATTCATGGATTTCAAAGTAAGCAAAGCAAAAGAGCCCATGGTGCTCACTCTGCCCCTTGACAGATTGCTAGAACAGTGGGAAAAGGTGCTGGATTTTTCTGAGAAAATGCATAGGCTTGGAGATGGATGGAAGAAAAGTCTTTGGCAGTCTCCGTTACAGAGGAAAGCACAATCGCATGACCGTTACTTTGGGTCACACGGAGGGGTCGGGCAGGCCCTTCTGTCACCACTGTGGTAGAATTGGGTGTAGTAGGGAAGAAGGCAGATTCTGGGAGAGGGGGAGAGGGCCTGTATTCACTGCATCACGGGACCTTGGACAAGCGCATCTCAGATGAAGGCGTTAGAGTCAGGGGGATTGTGCTGACTTCCAGGGGGGAGACTAAAAGAGGGAGCTCACGTGGTCTGTCATGTTACCCCTCCCGGTCTCTCAGAAAGGGCTTAGGGAGCCAGGTCAGCTCTGGCTTCCAGGCTTCCTACTGACGAGCTCTGGGACTTTGCTTCTCAGTGCCTCATTTTTCCTATTGTAAAATTGGCGTTGCAATGCAGCCTGTTTTGAGCCTCTCACAGTTGTCATGAGAACAGTATCCAGGGCTTTGCATGGAGCAGGTGCTTAATGATGTTTGTGGAATTGAAAGTAAAAGTGAGGAAACAGATAGAATTGTGTCTTGACAATAACAGCATTTCTAGAGAAAAGGGAATGTTACGTCCAACTGTTAGTCCACTATCAAGGGCAGGAAGCTGCTTAGGGCTGAGGCTTAAGCTGTCCTGGTTTCTTTCCTTGAGTGCTGATGATCTGGAAATTCCCATTCATAAAAGAATTTTTGTGAGGGTAGGATTTTGGGGGGCTGAGGGGGATTGGAAACTTTTCTAAAGAAAACAAATGCAAAATACTTTAGTTAAAAGAAAACTAGGAAGCGAGTGCTCTAGCCGTGTTGTAGTTCACGCATTATCCTTTAAATTTTCACCCCCTTAATTCCTTTGAGTAAAAATCAAAGAATGATGAAAGTTATATGTGTGTTTAGGGGCAAGGGAAGGGGGAAGGAGGCAAAAAGGTTTAAATGACCCCATAGTTGGTGCCTCAGCCAATTCTTCAGGGCCTGGAACACTTAGAAGAGATTTCCTTTGAGTCTAGAACATAAGCTCTGCCCAGCTCTTGGCTTTCCCCATCATCCCATGGGAAAGAAATCCCAGTTTGTTGTTGTCAGGTGAGGTTTTTTCGTAACCAATTCTGTTTTGTTTTGTTTTTCAGATGATGAGAAAAAGTTTAGCGTAGATAAGAGAAGTTTCAAATTTGACAGAATCTACAAATTAGGAACCAACTAACCCGGCCAATTAAACTTGAGAACCTTGGCCTGTTGGGTTGGCAACCTGGGTATCTCTCGAACCTTATGTTTGTGTACACACAGAATCGAAGAGCACCCAGGAGGCTGCTGGGCCTTCTCTACCGGGCCCAGGGCTAGCGTCTGAGCTTGCCTGGCCATTCCATCCTCGTTGCTCTCTCCTCAGGCTCAAGAGATTAGGCCTTAGGTCCACTTGCCTCACCACTTCCAAATGTCAAGATGAGAAGGACGAACTTTTTGTCCGTGCAAGATTCCAGGCTGTGTTACTGAGATCTGGCAGAGCTCCAGCTTAGTGTTTCCAAATGGATCATTCACCTATTCTGGACAGTTTAAAGCTTTTTTTTTTTTTTTTTTTTGACTTTTCATTTGGAGGTGGTGTTGTCATCAAGCCTGTGCCCAGGGAAGAGAAAGAAAAAGCTCTAAGCTTCCTCTAGGCAAGCTAGCCAAGATAGCTCTGTGGCATCTTAGGATTAAAGGCAATCCCTCAATCTAGGCATAAGGTGCCTAGAAATTTAAGTAGGTCTTTTCTGGAACTCTTGGTCCACAACCATACATGATAGAAAGCCTTGGGAACTCCTAAATAAACAAGAATTTGCTGTTTTGAATATGATTTGCAAGGGCTCAGGTGTACAGCCTTTACCGTTTAAATGAGTTTTGGGGGGTGTGCTACTTTGCCAGCTGTGTCCTGGCCCTCTGGGAATGCTGGCAAACCCTCTGTGTGCTGCAGGTGGAATCTAGCAGGGTTAGGGTTAGTGATGACAGAGTGTTGTCTTATGTTCCCACCCTGGAAACGACCCGTCTCTGTGCCACTGGTGTTCCAGAGCAAGAGGGCCTCAGAACTCCCCTCCACGCCCCCACCTCACAGCATGGAGGTGAAGCCCCAGATTCTCAAGATGATGCCAGTAGAGCATCACGTGGGCACGGCCGGCGGAGCCGATGACCAGGCTGACTGTAGGGCAGCCTAGGAGGGGCTGGGACCCGCCCCGGGAGGGAGCCCCCCACCGGCAGTCAACTGGGGGTTCTTGAAGTGCAGAAGTCACTCCTGGGAGATTTGGTCACGCCTCACGCAGCAGGGAGGGGCAGTTTTTAACCCTCTTGTTCTTCTTTCAGATATCTTTGCCTTGGTGTCCCCTAAGACATGGTAGAAGTAGAGAAGCAGGACATTTTCCAGATGCTATTAGTAAGGCTTTTCAGGAATCACGAGTAAAAGCCCCATCTCTAACCTTTCCAAAAGCTTACGGAAGTAAATGGGAAAGTCATCAGTTTTGAAAGATGTTTTAGTTCCAGGTAAACAGTTAGTTGCCTCCTACTATATCACTACAGAGAAACGGATTATGCCATAGATGTTTACAAACTAAATGTTACCAACCACCAAAAGGAATGAAGGAGGGCTGAAGACTGGAACTAGCAGCAAGAATAGAAAGCCTCTGGGGGCCCGCTTCTCCAAAGCTGATCCAGAAACTTGGAAAAGCCTGGTTAGTAGGGGAAAAACATTCTTCAAAATGAGCTTCTGGATATCATTCTGATTGGCTGCTTTGAAAAAATTCACACCAGAACCAGACCGCCATTTTGTAAATCACTCAGTCCAAATTTCAGAGGTCACAATCAGTTTTATCCATTTTGAGTTTGTAGCTATAGAACTGTTCCAAGTTCAATCAGTATTGTAGGACCCTGAATAACTTCCAATTTTGAAGATGGGGGAAACTTAAATAGGCAAGTTTACTACCTGGTCAGAACTTAAGAGTTTGAGAACACCGTTAATGACCATGACATCTGTTTTGCCAGTTGTGTTGGTGTCGGTGACAGAGCCAGAAACATGGATTCTTCTGAGCCGGAGGAGGCAGGGACTAGATGAGGTTTGGGTTGGTCGAAGTCATGAGACATTGAGGCGTGAATGCGTTCTACTAAAGTGATGTTCCTGCACTAACCCACTCCCCTCTCAGGGTCAGTGCATGGCGCTGTTCTGGCTGCCGTTCTGAATCGGGGCTGTTTCCAACAGGATGGTGGAGCACGGGGCCTCCTGTCGAATAGCTGCATCCAGAACAAGGTCTGTTAAAGAGGTAGCATCTTGCTGATCACGGAGGGGGACAAATGCAGTTTGGTTTTGCTCTAAACGGCCCTTATGTGAGTCATCCTAACGTGCAATCCCCACTCTCTGTACTCTGCACCGGACTCATCTGGGCTGCCTTGATTTCCAAAGTCTTATGCGCTCTGGGACCCATTTATCTCGCAAAGTACCCATTTTTCACCAGGCCCCCTCTGAGCAGCCTGGGTATTTCCTGTAAGGGTCCCTGGGCAAGATGGTTGTTTCCTGGGAAGTATGGATGTAGCATGTTTGTCTGGGTGCCCAGAGGCCTTCAAGCAAATGCTGCATTTTTAATCGAGTGGATGATCCCCCGTGAAGTTTTTGGGGCGAACACCGCAGGACGAAATGCCGAACATCTCCATTGTGGGGACGATGGGACGAGCGTAGTGTCCCCAGAAAACTGGTACCGTCTCGAGTTCTGTTTGTCCCGATTCCATTTGTAGAGGGACTGCAGCTGAGTGGTTTTCCTTTGCACTGTGGGCCTTGACTGACCTCTGGTGGAAGAGGTTGGGTAACTGGGATGTGGACCAGTGTGTCTCACAGTCCCAGGCCTCCTGCAGAGTGAAGCAGATGAGCCTTGTACACACAGCCCCTCAGAACCCTCTGGTGATAACCTGCAAAAGGGAAGGCTGCAGCAACCCTCCCTCTGGGTCCTAGGCTACCACAAGGCGCAGAGACGCTGACGGCTCCGTTTACTAAGCGCAGTCTATGGGTAGGCCGTGTGTGGTGGCAAGAATGGGGGGGTGGGGGTGGAAAGATGATTTCCAAATCTTTGCAAATTGAGGTGCTTCTGAAAAACTAATTTGGAAACCTCCGTGACAGAGTTCCAGTGAGTAGCAGTCCTAGCAGTGAGAAGTAGAAACTTGGAAAAAATGTCTACGTCTGTGCGAAATAATCGGAAAGTTGGGGGAGGGACGCTTGGTTCTGCCACTGGGGGAAGTCGAAAGGGCTGGTTTCTAGGGATTCGAATCCTCCCGCTCTCACCTCGATTACACTCGGTGGACACTCTTTCTCCCCTCCCCAGTGCCCCGTGTGCCGCAGCTGGGGGGCGTGTGTGCGTGTGTGTGCGTGTTCCTGCGGGCGTCCGGTTCTGACCCAACTCACTCTTGGTTGCGGAGGGGAGGCGGGCTGGGACTGAGTAACAGCAACTTTCTCGCGTCTGTTTCTTCAAGGCAAACGAATGCACGTGCAGCTGTCCACCAGCCGGCTTCGGACCGCCCCCGGGATGGGAGACCAGAGCGGCTGCTATCGGTGCGGGAAAGAGGGCCACTGGTCCAAAGAGTGTCCAGTGGATCGGACGGGCCGTGTAGCAGACTTGACCGAGCAGTATAACGAGCAGTACGGAGCTGTTCGCGCGCCCTATACCATGGGCTACGGGGAGTCCGTGTATTACAACAATCCGTACGGAGCGCTCGACTATTATAAGCGTTACCGGGTGAGGTCTTATGAGGCGGTGGCGGCAGCGGCGGCGGCCTCCGCGTACAACTATGCAGAGCAGACCCTGTCCCAGCTCCCACAAGTCCAGAGCCCAGCCATGACCAGTCACCTCACCTCCACCTCTCTCAACCCTTATGATAGACACCTGTTGCCGACCTCAGGAGCTGCCGCCGCCACCGCTGCCGTGGCTGCCGCTGCCGCCGCCGCCACCGCAGCTACCTCCTCCTATTATGGGCGGGACCGGAGCCCCCTGCGCCGAGCTGCAGCTGCGGTCCCTACTATTGGAGAGGGCTACGGTTACGGGCACGAGAATGAGCTGTCCCAGGCCTCGGCAGCCGCGCGGAATTCTCTGTACGACGTGGCGCGGTATGAACGGGACCAGTATACGGACCGGGCGCGGTACTCGGCCTTTTAAAGCTCGAGGTGAGAGTGGGGTGGGTGTGGCGGAGAGGTTCGATTTAGTTGAGGTGAAAGGGACACAGTGCTTTGTAGAGAAGAAAGCCCTCCGCTTCCTGCTGGGAACAGCCTCGTCAAGGTATCAGTTACCCTTTGAACTCCTCTCTCTCTGGCCTAGGACGGGAGGGTCACCGTGGTCAGAACGTTTCTTTTCCTTTGATTCCAGTTTCCTATAACATCTTTTCTGAGAGCAGTTCCTTTTTTCCCAAGGATAGAAGCACTCCTGACTGGGGGGGGCAGGGCCCTCAATCCTTAACCGATTTCCATTTCAGCAGACGGACAAAGCCAGGGACCGCTGGGCCCCATAGCCCTGGGACAAAGTAGGGGGTGATCACATCATTTGGGGTGAGGAGACTCCCCTTCCCTCCCCTTTGGCTGACCGTTCTAGATCTGGCCCCACGTGAGGCTGCTTTCCTTAGCAGAGATCCAGAGCATCTGGCTCAATGTTGCTAGCTAAAACAGGTCTGAGACCTGGGCTGGGTGGCCATAGGCCACCTCAGGCTCTCTGGGATACTGGGCAGCTCATCCCGTGCCCAGTCTAGGCCATAGACCGAAACATGAGTCTCCTGGCAATTCTTTCCAGCTCGGCCTGAAACGTCCGGTTTCTTTCATGTACTTTGCTTAAGAGGAGAGAGAGAGAGAGAGAGAGAGAGAGAGAGAGAGAGAGAGAGATGGCTTCTAAGCTGCATTTTCTGGGCTGCTCTTGCTAGAAATTGAGATTTTTTTCCCTGGGGTTGAGCACTCAGCATAGGGCTCTTCTGAGGATGGCTCTTCTTTTGGGATGGTGGGATTAAGGGGAGCTGCCCCAAACTGTGGGTGCCCTTGGTGGGGGAGGGTAGAAATAGCTCCATGTCAGCCATGGGTCCCCCCATTCTTGTGAGGGGGCGTCTGTCCCTGAAAGAGAAGCCCAAGGGCTCAGTCTCAGCCGAAGGCAGTTTTGATTTCCTTTAGATAGAGGATGAAGAGAAGGTTGCAGAAGTTTGCCCCACGAGCAAGGAGCTGTTGGTGTCTGCACCCCCAGGGGCCTGATGGTGATGAGGCTGTGGGGATGGATGCCAGTCGGTGGTGGGCCGGCCCTTGGGACACTGCCCTGGGTCTGGCCTTGGAGATAGGAGCCTAGTGCTAGCTTAGAGTCTTCCCCAGCTCCCGCTGGCTAGAGAAACCCCATAGGATCCTGTGTGAATTATTGGGGTTTGGCTGCAGTGGGAGCAAGAGCAGGAAGATCCGGGCTGTAGATCTGAGGACAAAGGACACGCTCCCTGCCGTCTGTGTTCAGTTCATTCTCCACCTTGAGAAATCTATTGTTTTTTCAGGCTAGAATCAGCCGTGAACAGTGGCAGGCGGGCACCCCGCTGCAGCGGGCCGGGTCCCCACGTGCCCACGATCTTCCAGGAACCCGAATGCGTGGTGTTCCTTGTAAAGCCCCGACACTGCGCTGCTCCCCGGTCCGGGGCCCTGATTAGTGATGGAGGGTGCAGACGTGTGGCCCGAGTCTGGGCCCTGGGCCGCTCCCTCCAGGGCTCAGCACCCGCCCCTGGGGGGCAGCTCCCCGGGCAGTCGTGGGGTCCGCACTGACGCTTGTTCTCTGTTTTCTCTCGACAAACAGGATGGGAGCCAGGGCCTTAGCACTCGGAGCCCAGCCGTCCTCCGGACAGTGTATAAGCCTCTTGTGTTGTGCTCTCTTTCAGGTAGGATATTTGCGGGCTGAACCCTCGGGCTGCGGTCGTATGGGAGAACTTGCTTCGCTCGCGCGGTCCCCTTTGCCGGGATGTTCCCGTTGCTTCATGTTTCAGTAAACAAAGGAGTTTGTGACCAACTGTGGTTTTTTGTTTTCCCCTTAATTTAATTCTTCTAAGGTGGCTCTTTCTCCGGCTAACGAGCGCTGTGTGTAACTTCTCATTCAACATTTCCTTCTTTCCTCAGCCTGAGAGCAGCCCGGGCTGTGGGAAGGACTCTGCTGGCCTTGCCCCTCCTGAGGGAACCTGGATTCCTTCTCCCTCCCGGCTTCTCCTGGGGGGTCAGCTCCCGGCCGGGGCCCCCAGCAGTAGGACCTGCTGGCCCTTTACGGGACTGTCTGGTGTCAAATAGCCCGTTTGCTCTCACTCTGCACCCCATCTGGACTGTCACGCTGCAGCAGCTGGCCTTCTGAGAGTGCCGGGATCCGGGGGGGCGGGGGTGAGGGGGCACGGGGGGCGGGCGCTTTTTTAACGACCTCTGATCATGGTGCCAGCATGTGCTGGAGGCGACTCATCCCTTCTCTCCCCCGTCCCCTTTGAATAAATAAACGTTTCTAATGATCCGGTTTCCTGTTCTCCTAACTGGTATTTAAGGCTTAACGCAGATCATGCCGCATAAGGGCAGGGCTTCGATGGGCGGCAGAGGGCGGGGGCGAGGTTAATGATAGAGCCGCATTTATAGAGCACCTGCTGTGTGCCAGGCACCCGCTAAGTGCTTTACAATTAGCGGCTCATATGTCCCCGGCAGGAAAGGGCTGCTATTATTTCCAAGGCAGGCAGTGGTTAAGTTCCCGAGCTGGGAAGGTCTGAGGAGGGATTGGAACTTGGGTTTCCCTGACTGGGTGAGAGCAGCTGGCGGAACCCGGTACCCACGGGATCTTGTGGCTCAACTGGGCCGGCAAACATCGAGGGTTCCTCTTCCTTCCAAGTTCCCCTCCTTTTATCTGGGAATGATTGACGGCGCCGGCCGTCCCGATTGTTCCGGATCGCGGTGATCCAGGGAATTCACAGACAGCTGTTTAGGACGCTGCACTTAACCCGTGGTGACTTAACAGGTGGCCTCGGATTAGCATCCCCGGCCCGGCATCCAGGCACAGAGGGCCCCTCATCTTGGTCCAAAAAATGGGTCTCCTCCCGCCCCCTCCCCACCTTGTGTGAGCGCCACCCAGTGAGTGCGGGAATGGGCCCCCAGATGTCCGAAGGGACCCTGAAAAGGGGAAGGTGTGGCCTCGTCCCCCTGCAGCGGTGGGGCCCACTGCTAAGCTCTGCTGCATCTCTGCATAGGCCGAGGAGCACTTGCAGAGGGTGGTGGTCCCTCCCTCCATCCCACGCTGCTTGTTTCTCTGTGAACAAGCCTTAACTTTCTCACCAGAATGTAAATTTGGTGAGGGGATGAGCATTTATTAGGCACTTGCTGTGTGTCAGGCACTTTGCCAAGCACCTTCCCTGTGCTATCACAAAAATTAAGGCTGGGGGAGGGTCGGTATCAAGTTCATCGAGTGAGCAATGAAATGGGGAGCAATGAGGGGGGAATGGAAAGGGGGCCGGGGTTGGGTTGTGAAGGACTTTAAGGGGCAGAGTCATCGGGGGGGGGGCAGCCTCAGACAGCGGGGAGCTGGTGGTAGGACCTTTGGCTAAGGATAATCACCACCGGCCAGGCTGGGCCAGAATGGATCCTTCCCATGCTTCCCGGGGATGGGAGGGGTCTTTCCCCCTGGGCCGGGCCAGGCCAGAATAGACTCCTGTGCTTCCTGGGGAGGAGGGTCTCTCTGTGGGCCGGGCTGGGCCAGAATGGACTCCTCCTGTGCACCTCCCATTACTCTGTCAGGGCCCAGTTTAGACACACCCTCCTTGGGCTTTTTGCACCTTCCATCACTCCCTCAGGACCCAGTGTAGACTGGTTTTTTCACACCTCCCATTACCGTCGGGCCTTCCTGGCTTTCTGACCTGCTTTTTCTGCCATCCCATTTATTTCCTCGCTGGCTAAACTTGCGGGCGGCTCCCTGCTTTTTGCAGCTGGGTCAGAGCCTCTGAAGACCCGGTGCCTCCTGTTGTCGATAACCCAGGATGGATTTATTTCTAACGCCCGGGTTCCTGGCTCGAGCCTTCCCTGAGCTACCTACCCATCACCCATTTGGGGGAGTTTCTGTGCCGTGACCTCTCAAAGGCTGCGCCTAGAACGTCGGGCCCGGGACCTCGGTGCGGTTCTCCCTGCCCTTCTCCCAGGGGCCTGTGGGAAAAAAGCCAAAAAGCCCAGACTCGGATGCAGCCGGAGCAGGAGTTCCAGTGCACAGCCATGGGAAGGAGAGAACAAACGCCTCCCCGATTCCGCACAGGAAAGACGAGCCTTTCCCTGAAAGCTGCAGAAGCTTTGGGGCCAGAGAATGGGCCCAAAGGGTGGCCAGGGGTGCTCCAGGCAGGGGCGGCTGGGGCCCAGGGGGCAGGAGTCGGGGTGCCAACCCCCGCTGGGGGACATTGGGGGTACACTGGGGAGGGACCAGTCCAGCCAGACCTGTCCTGTCCATTCAGGCTTCTCAAGATCCAACCTTTGGTGGCAGAGGCCGAGGGCAAACCCGGAGAAAGCCCCGACGGAACCCCCTAACCTTGAGTAACCCAGTTATTTGAACCTCAAAAGGGGACAAGGCTTTAAAAAGAAGCCTTTCTGTCGTTAATGATACCTTGTGTGCTCCCCGGAGCCCAGAAGGGCCAGAAAGCCTCGCTGCCCCCCCCCCCCCCCCCAGCCTCCCATCCGCCCGTCCTCATCCTGCCGCTGCTCCTAATTACAGGGGCCCGGATCCCAACCTTTTGTTCTGTCTGAGCCGCAGGGAATCGGCAGCAAAACCTGCAAAAAATCAGCAGCTCCTGACTCCCAGAACCACCTGGGGGAGCAGGAGGCCATGGGAGAGTGGGACCTGGGTGGGGGCAGGGCCTTGGCTCTGCTAGGAACATTCACCTGACCGGCCAGGACTCCCAGGACTCCCGGCCTCCCTTTCCCGCCTCCCTAATCCCTCCACAGGACTCAGGGGAGGGAGGGTGGGCCGGGCCCTGGCGCGGCCCTTAGTCCTCTGGCACTGACGAGCCGGCGAAACCTGGGGGGGGGGGGGGGGGGGGGCACTGCCCCCAGCCCTCCAACGGGAGGGGGAATCTCGGGCAATGTCCTTCCTCCTCCCAGCCAGGGACCCCGATGGAGGAGACCTCAACCCTCAAGAGCCCATCCCCCCCCCCAGGGCAAGACTTCCCAAGAAGCAAGGATTCTTTTTTCTTTTTTATTAAAACTTTTTATTTTCCCAAACCTCCGTGTGGACAATTCCTCAACATCAGCCCCCGCAAAACCTCCAATCCCCCCCCTTCCCCCCCTCCCCTGGATGGTAAGTACCCACAACATGTAGAAATCTAGGTAAAAAACAGTGTGAGCTCGGGGTTTATCTTGCGCCCCACGAGAAAAAGCATCGAAAAGGAAAAAGGAAACGAAGCGGGAATCCCCCGCCGAGCTCTGGCCACTTCAGGTCTTTATCACGGATTTATTTTTTGCTCTTCCGAGAACTGCATTTACCGGGCTCGCGTTCTTCCGTAAGGCCGGGCCCCCCCTCCCCACAGCTGCCTCCGAGGAGATGCTGGAGGGGCCCCGGATGTTGCACTGGGGGGGGGGGGGAAGCAGATATCTTGCCCCGCCCCCCCCAGGTGATGGAAGGGCCGCAGGGAAGCTGCCGGAGCAGCGGGAGCCCGAGGGGGCGGGGCGGGCCGCCCCTCCCCCCCCCCCCCCCCCCCCGCGATTCCCATCGGCAGTGACAGCTGGACAGCTTCTTCCCCGCCCCCACAGCAGGTTCCCGAGACCATGGAAAGCCCGCCCCTCACAAGCGCTCGGCAGCGCCGCTGGGGTTTGGGGGGGGCGGGGCGGGGGGACCGAGGTCTTCCGCCTTTCCGTCCCCGGCCAGTCCCAGGGCCGCCCCCCGGCCTCCACCTCCCAGACCCGGCCTTCGGCCCGGACTAGAGAAGGAAGAGAGCCGAAGGCCCCTGGCGGAGCCTGGCAGGGAAGCGCGTCCGGGGCCGCCTCGGGCTCCCAGGGCACAGCTTCCGTCCCTTCCAGCTACGCGGTCCTGACCCCGCCGCGCCGCCCCCTCCCCCCCCCCCATTCCTGTCTCCCCCTCCCCCGGTCCCCGGGGCCGAGCTCCCACAGCGGGCGCCGCCGGAAGTAGTTTCGTCCAGTCTGACCTTGGGAGGGCGAGCGGGCCGGACGTCTCGGTCCCCCCCCCCCCCCCCGGCTCCGGCGCTTCCCAGGACCGTTGGGCCCCTCCGAGCTCGGCCAGCAGCGCGTGAGCGGGAGCCTCCCCCGCCCGTCCCCAGGGAGGTCCGAACGGGGGCGTGGCTTGGGCAGGAGGGAGGCGCCCACGGCCCGAGCGGGAGAGCCAGGGGCCTGGGGGGGGGGAGGGGCTGCTGAAGAACCGGAGACCGTCGGAAAGGGCAACATGACTTTCAGCTAAAAGGGTCGCACGAACCCGACCCACAGAACCGGGCAGAACGAGCTGGGGGGGGGGGGGGGCTTCCCAGGCCGCCTTCGTGACACGGGCTCCGTCCCAGAGCGCAGGAAGCCGCCGCCACTTAGGACACCCGTCAGCCCCGTGCAGGAAGATGGGGATTCTCGGAGGAAGGTGCTCCCGAAGGCCCCGGAATCACGCAGACCGAGGCCGCCGAGGCGCCGCCTCCGCCTCTCCGGGACTGGCCGAGGCGGCAGGAAAAGGGGCTGGTCTTGCAGGGGCTGTGGGAGGCCCGGGCGCCGGCGCATGGTGTGAGGTGTGAGGGGAGCGCCCATCCCCACAGCGATCCGGGCCCGCGCCCAAAGGGCCGGAAACCGCGCGCCGTGACCCGCGGGGCCTGGGTCTGTCTCCCAAGGAAACACAAAGGAGCGAAAGGGACCCTCGCGGGCAAAAATGTCTGCGGCGGCTCCTTCTGTGGGAGCGGGGATTGGGAAGGGAGGGGGTGCCCGCGGGGGGGGGGGGGGCTGAGCAAGCTGCGGCACACGAAGGGGATGGACGTAGAAATGATGCGAGCCGGTCGTAGAAAGGCCTGGAGAGACTGACTCCAACTGAGGCTGAAACAAGCGGAACCGGGAATACACTGTACACAGTGACAGCAAGATTGTGTCAGAATGCTCTAGGAAAGATAAAGAAGGGGGCAGGGACACTTAGTTTGGGAGGGCTTCGTGGAGGAAGAACTCTCGAGGTGACCCTCGGAGAAGAGGCTCTTACCCTCCTCCATCCCCTTGTCTTCCTCCCTGATCTCGGAGATAACCTTGGCATCCTCCTGCGCATCCTTCAAGGCTCCATCCCCGAGCATCCTCATCTTTCTACAGCGCCAGCTGCTGCCTCGATGGCTCCCAGGGACGGACCCGCAGCCCCTCAGACTCGTTCTCTCAGCCAAGCTGCTTCTGTCCCCTCCGGCTTCTCCTTCTGAAGTCTCGGGGGGTTGGGGGGCGCCCAAGGGAGGAGGATCTGTCCCAGAGATGGCTTCCACAGGATTTGGCCACCGAGTTTCAGAGTCCGGGACTTTGCTATGAGCTGTTGCCTCCCCAAATCCTCGCATTCATCTTGTATTTACATTGTGTATACTTACTGTTGGGGGCAACCGAGGAGATCGGGTCCCCCCTGCCTCCCACCCCCACTTTGCCCAAGGTGTCCCTGGATCACTGGCCCATCACCGGTACTGACATTTTGAACCTGTTTTGTTACTCTCCCGGGGCTGACTCTTTGGAGCTGGAAGAAATGGTTTCCTCAGATAGGAAGGCGCCCGAATAGCTTCTCCACCCATCCCCATGGGCCCGGGCAAAGAAGCTGTGGATACGTAATCAAAGCACAAGCAGAAGTTCGTAGGGTCATCTCTAGCCTGCTAAGAGCCAGTTGTTAAGTTTTCACCATGAGCATTTGCATCTCCGGTCATCAAATGCACAAATTAAGACTCGACTTATTGCTGTGGATTGTCTGAGCTTAAGAAAGGGATGAGAGAAGGTTAATGATGTAAATTAAACTTCAAAGTTTATCGTGTAAAATGCCAGTTTTACACAGCCCAGTATTTCCACCTTTTTTTGTTAGTGTGTTTGCTTTTTTTTTCTTCCTTGTGTTTTTTTTCCCTTTTGATTTGATTTTTCTTATATAATACGACAAATACTGGAACTGTATTTAAAAGAAGTGCCCGAGTTTAACCTCGATCAGATTACTTGCTGTTTTAGGGAGGGAGGAGGGAAGGGAAGGAGGGAGAAATCTGGAACAGTTTTACCAAAATGAACATTGAAAACCCATACATATATTTGGAAAAAGAAAATACCATCAAAAAATAAAAGTTTATCCTGGGCACATTTTTCTTCCTTCTGGGAAGCCGCTTGTTAAACATTCTCCAGAAAATAGTGATTACAGAGGGAGTTTCTGACTCTAAAAAAGCTTTGCTGTGAAAGTTTTTGAAATGTGCTTCTTGAACTGCAGAATGAGGGAAATGTTCTAGATAGTCAGTGTCTAGAACAGTCAGCAGCACCAAAGGGAAGGACGAACCACCTGGTATCTTCCCCTTTTATCCACTAGCGCTTGGCACGTAGTAGGCACTTGTTAACTCTGTGCCAAGCACCGCTAAATACCAGGAGAGACAAAAAATGAGACCTCAAAGACCGCACAGACCTTGTACAAAGACCCTGATAAGTCTCCAAACTGACCCACCCCAGAACTTGGTGACTCAGATGTTCGAGGACAGAAAGGGGGTGGGGGGAGCTGGAAAGAAAAAAACAAATCTGCTCAGGCCTCAGAAATGAAAGGGGTCATTCTGGCGCCCACAGATTATGATTATTTTTTTGAAGAAGAAAGTTAGAGGGGGGTCATCGGAGATAAGCCAAGAGGAAAGCGACTGGGGTTTTGAAGATTGGAAACATCCATTTCAGAACCAACATCCGTGCAACCAGATCACTGGGTTAGGGACAAGGGACAAGGGTCAGGTACAGTTCCAAATTCAGAATAAAGACAGATGGGACACGAGCTCCTTGGGGACTTTAGACAACAACCACTGCCGACTCACTTTCTCTATTCCGGAGGTGGCAGGTATTTTACTCAATAGTCACTTGAATAGAGCAAAAAAAAAACTTGTTCTGGGGGTGACTTCCCCCAAAAAATGTTCTGGAAACTTGGAGTTCCCTTCTTAGTTCTAAGTCCCCAACAAAGCAAGTTGGGGGGAGATCTCTGGCCTGAGGACCCACGGCTGGGAGTGGCCTCCAGGGCTGCCCATTGAGGCAGAGGGAGGCAAACTACGGCGGCCTGTTCTGCACAGCCCCAGCTGAGGAGGGTCTGGACGCTCTGAAATCCCGTTTTATGGCGTCTGAACGCGTAGGAAGCGCCCCTGGCTCCCGGGCACTCTTGGAGAGCTTCCTAATCCGTCTCCCACAAGGAACCGCTCAGTCTCCCAGCTGACTAAACCCGGAAGGGGATTGGGATCCCAGAGCCATCCACTTTAGGAGCTGCTTGTAGTCAACAAGCATTTAATAAAAACATGGCCCCTCCTGTGCCGCACGCTCCCATGATTCCTCTGACTGACGAACGTCACTGACCACTGCACCCCCACGTGACTTGGGCTGTCAGTAGGCGGGAAGCTAGCAGGGCTGCCCTGTTCCCCGGGCCCCTCTGCCCCTTTCTAAATGACCCCCATGATGCATCTGCGCCCTCCTAACTGGCTCGGACACCCCCCAGCGGTGGGCACCCCTCCCTTCCCACAAGAGGGAGCTGCTCTAAGTGCTTTTGCCAACATGAGTCCCTTCCCTCTTTAACATTTTTAAATCCCTTTAAAAAGGTTCTGAGTCTCCAAGACAAACTTGTGGGCCTTCCTCTTCCTTGAGCCATCCCCAAGCTTCCGGAACGCCCAGAACTCGCCCCTCAGATCTGCCACAGCCCCTGCCCCCCTCCCGGCTGTGGCTACAAGCGTGCTCTCCTCTGGGACATGCAGCTGACGCAAAGTGGGTCCCAAAGAGGCGTCTGGATGGGGCCCCTCCCCATGCTGGCCCCCCAGCCTGCCCCTGGCGTCCTGGGACTTGGCCCCCCCCCGGGGTGCAGCCCCTTGCCAGTTCTTTCCACTGAGGTCCACATGCTCCCTCCTCAGATCCACTGGGGGTCTTCTATCACCCACAGTAGCCTGTGATTCCAGAGTCTGAGCTTCCTTCCAGTTTCCCAGACTCCTCCCTGTCTTTTTTGCCCAGGTAACCTGTGGTGATCTTATCTCCACCCCAGAGATAGGGGCCACGAGGGCAAAGGTCACAGCCCATGGGGGGCTGCTGGGAACTCACCCCTGCCGCCAGCCATCATCCTTCACGTACCTGGTTGAGCACACCTGGAGGTCATGTTGGAAGGCTTGATGCAGGGATGAGGGACGCCGAGACCCAGGGTGCTTGGACCCCGGAGCTGCTGCTGACCAGTGAGGAGTCCCAAGGGAGAGAGACCTCTTTCCTCTCCTTTTACTTTCTCCGAGTACAGTCATGGCACATAGGTGAAGGGCATGTGGCCCACTCTGGGGGTAGTGCCACAAATTATTTTCCAACCCACAGAGCCACCTGCCCCTTGCCCATCCCCCACCCCCTGCCCATCCGTTCCCAGCACCCCAACACTGCCAGCTTTTCCCACCATTTGGGTGCCAGTTAGAAGGAGCGGCAGAGCATCCCTCCTGCACCATTTTTCGGACACTGGGGATAGCCTGGCTTTCTGAGAAGTGTCTTTAGGCCTGGCCAAGATCCTTTCTTTGGCATGAAGCTTTCCTCAGTTCCCCTCAGTCCTAGAGTCTTCTGTTAATTGCTCCCTGTTTAGCCCGAAGGCTGCTCTCACAGCCCTGTTTGCAAGCTGCCCCCCCCCACCTTAGACTGCAAGCACCTCGAGGGGTGGGAATGTCTTTTGTCTCTTTTTGCACCCCCAGGGTTTGGTATAGTGTCTGGTACACAGTAGGTGCTTAATAATTTTTTTTTCCTTTTTAAAAAATGTATTGTTTTTTAAAACACACACTGCTTCACGAATCCTGTTGGGAGAGAAAAATCAGAGCAAAAAGGAAAACCCATGGGAGGGAGAAAAAAACAAAAAAGAAGCAAACAGAGCGTGTGCTGGTTAGTTTTTTTTCTGGATGCAGGGGCCTTTTCTGCCCAAGCTGCTTAATACTGCTGACTGACTAACCGCCTGCTTCTGTCCTTTGACCAAACAGTCTCATGGGCTGGCTCCTTTCATGGCCAGCGCTCCCTTCATGAAGCGCTCCTGCCTCAGTGCAGATTTCACCTCTCATAGCCTCCTAATCCCTTTCCCTGCCTTCTGCCTTTCACTAGCCCATTCTTTCCTAGAGGCTGCGGTCTAATTTTCTCTAAGTGACCTCTGACCCCGAGGCTTTCCAACTCCACAACCAGCCCCTCCATGGCCCCAACCTATCTTCCCAACTTTGTTGAGCCTTCCCTCCACTTCCACCCTCTGCAATCCAACTAGGCTCTCCATTTCCCCTCTCCATGTCTTTGCCCTCGCTGTTCCCCATGCCTGCAATGCCCTCCCTCCTTCCTTCCTTCTTAACTTCTTCAACCAGCTTCTGCATCAAGCCTTTCCTGCGCCACCCCCATCCCCAAATGCCTCGCATTTAATTCCGCTGAATAAATCGGCATTACTCACTTCATACTTATGCTGTATATAATCATACGTGCCTTTGTAGTCTCGGGTTCCTTTGGTGTTCTTAGCCCCTGGCACAAAGCAGCTGTCTGATAAATACTTGCTGGTTATTTTATCAGAGAAACTTGAGCAAAGCTTCTCCCCCCATGATTTGCGTCCTTCCAATTTTCCAATTTTTCCTGCTGAGGCAATTGGGGTTAAGTGACATGCTCAGGGTCACACAGCCAGGAAGCGTTAAGTGTTTGAGGCTGGATTTGAATCAGGTCCTCCTGACTTCAGGGCTGGGGCTCTACCCACTGCACCACCTGGCTTCCCTATCCCTCTAATCTTAACTGTCTTAGTTATGGCTTCAAGCCCCCCACACTGTCAGGGCTCCCTGCTGTGACCTTCCCTGGCAGAAGATCTGGCAGAGTGTGAGGCTGCACGTGCTCAGAGAGGTCAGTAAGAGAAGGGCCTGCTTAAGCCAGGTCTCATGGGAAGCCAGCTGGGGCTGGCAAGGAGCCAGGCGAGAGCCCTAGGCCGGCCAGGCAAAGGCCCAGAGATGGGAGGTGAGGAGCAGAGTGGAGGCCAGCGGGTCTGGTCCTCTACATGAATGGGAGAAGCCTGGAGAGCTGCCAGAGGCCAGCGGGGGACAAGCTCTAAGGCTCCAGCAGAGGGCGCTGGGCCATGTGGGTGCCTAAGGGCGATTTTTAGACATTTTCTCCCCTCCCCAAACAGAAGGGATGTGCCCACGATAAAGCAGCTTCAGCTCTTTCCCAATCTTGGACACCAGTAGCAAAAACAAGGTTTTAAACCCCCAACTCCCAAGGCAGGAACCCTGACCTTCCCGAGCTCCCGACACCCCACCCACAGGTTGTATAGGGGCCCACCCTGGGCCTAGGGCCCTCCCTCTTTCCAGTGCCTGAGACTCCAGTCTTGGCAGCCCCAGGGGCTGCCGCCCTCCAGGAGCAAAAGCCCGACAGGGGCTGCCCCCCAGAAGCCCCGACGCTGCATCGGGCAAGTGACAGGTTCCACGGGCCGGAGCTGGGCGGCACTCTGCCAAGGCCCGAGCCGGTTCTGACTTCCCTCAAGACAGTCAGGCAAAGACCAGGGCTGGAAGCTGAGACACTGAGAGAGGCAGCCCCCAAGGGAACCGGGCCCAGAGCCGAGGGAGTCAGAAGGGAGCAATCAGCCCGATGAGCCAGAGTGAGGACCAAGGGAAGAAGGGAAGTCACAAAGGTTCCAGGAAGACGCAAACTCAAAGACTTGAACACAAGCAGATGAACAAACAGAAAAAATAAATTAAAAATAAATAACAATTAAAAAATAATCACAAAATAACAAGGAAACAACCTCTAGATAAATGAGTTCAGGCACATCGGAAATAAATACTGCAAAATAAAGAAAAATGGTTCAACAGAGGACTCTGGGAATTGAGAGCAAGGAACCACCACATACTGTTCCTAAGTGATTTGAAACAGAAATGAGAATTATGAGAGCAGAAATTATGGCCTGCAGAGCCAAAGATTGAACAGAATGTAAAACTGGACTCTTTAACGGAAGCTTCACCAAAGAAACAAAAGAGAAAAGAAACACAAACACAGAGGAGTTAAGGACAACCTAGAAGAAGAGAAGGAAAAGCAAGAAAGTTTATTTTATTTTATTTTTTTTGTGAGATGCAGCTAAAGTAATTTTTTATTATTATTATAGCTTTTTATTTACAAGACATATGCATGGGTAATTTTTCAGCACTGAGAGTAAAGCAAGAAAGTTTAAAGAAAAAATGCTCACCATGCAAGCAAAACCTGCCGATCTTAAAGATAGGCCGAGCAGAGATAACCCGAGAACAGGACAGGACAAAGACCCTTACCACCATGATGAAGGAAATTACAGAAGAGCGGCTCAAATTTTTGAATTTACAAACTAAAGAATTCACAGATTACCTCCAGAAAAACAAGCAAGGCTGCAAAGTTCAAGACACACAGAGGTTAAATTTAACAATTCAATTCAGAAACACATCTACTTTACCTGTTCTGAGAGGAGTTGGAACCCGGGGGGGGGGGGGGGGGGGGGGTAATTAGCACCTGGAGGCAGGAGAACATGGACCTAGGGAGGAAAATTCTGAGCAAATGTAGGGGAGGGGGAAGTCAGCAAGGGAGAGTAAAAACCACTGGGGAGTCGGGGAAGAGAGAGAAGGTGCTTTACCACGGGACAGCACCAGAATAAATCTCTTGGAAACATTAGTATGTAGAGAACATGGGAAAAAAGAGAGGAACCAGATTATTGCAGTGGCTAAGAAGAAAGGACTCAGAGGAGACAAGGAAAAAATGGATAATGAAGAGAGTGAGAGGAATCTTTTTGGAAAGGGCACAAAAAGATGAAATTAACAACAACAACAACAAAACTAACGAGTAGGGAATCTGCTTGAATGACTTGTTGAGGAAAAAAGAGAAGGCAGCCAATATGAAAATGGACAAGAGCAAGGGACTAAAAGCTCAAAGGGCAAAGGTTAACAAACCAACAAGAGAACAATTTATCCTGTAAAGACCATAATACGATAAAAACAGAAATTGGTTCAGACCACAAACAAAAAATAAGACTGAAATGTTGGCTGAAATCTTAAATAATGAGTAGGCCAAAGACAAAAGTCATAAAAATGACAATTATGTAAAAGAAAATTATATAATGAAATAAACCAAATTTCTGGAATGTAGCTAAAGCAGTCCTCCAAGAACATTCATAGCCTTAAAATTATACATTAACAAAAGAGAAAAAGAGAAGATCCATTTTTTCCCCTTTTTGATCTGATTTTTCTTGTGCAGCATGATAAATGTGGAAATATATGTTTAACCAATAACGGATTACTTGCTGTCTAGGAGACAAGGTGGGGGAAAAGAGGGAGAAAAATTTGGAACACAACGTTTTGCAAGGGTGAAACTGCATATATTTTGAAAATAAAAGGCTATAATTAAAAAAAGAAGAAGAAAAAGAGAAGATTAATGAACTGGATATCCATTTTTTAAAATTTAAGAATCAACAAATCCAAAATAAGCATGAGAGAAGGTACTAAAAATTAGAAGGAAAATAGATAAATTGGAGACAGAAAAATAGAGAAATGATCATCAAATAAAATTAAAAACTCTTTTTAAAGACTAATAAAATGGATAAAACTTTATCCAGTGTGATTTAAAAGCCCTTGACAAAGTACAACATTTTTATATTAAAAACCCTACAAAGTACAGCAGCTCTTTTGGTGGTAGCAAAGAATTGGAAAATGAATGGATGCCCATGCACTGGGGAATGGCTGAACAAGCTGTGGCACACAAAGGTGATGGAATATTATTGTTCTATAAAAATAATGAGCAAGCTGATTTTAGAAAGGTCTGAAAGATTTACGTGAACTGATGCTGAGAGAAACAGGCAGAATCAGGAGAACACTGTACATGGTAACAGCAAGATTTTGTTATGATCAACTACGACAGACTTGGTACTTCTCATTTGTTCAGCGATTTAAGGCAATCCCAATAAACTGGATGGAAAATGCCGTCCGTGTCCAGAGAAGGAACCATGCAGACTGAATGCAAAGATCCACTTCTTTTTTCTGGATTTTTTTTTCTCTCCCATGGTTTTTCCCTTTTGCTGACTTTTCTCTCCTAACACGATTCATAAAGCAATGTGTGTTAAAAAAAAATAAATAAAAAATAAAATAAAAAGTATAAGCACAGAGACTTTTGTATATATCATAAGGTCAAGCAGAGCCATTTAATATTTGATCCCAGAAGCAGAAAGGGGCTTTTGCGTTTTACTGAGGAGGATCATGCCGATTTCATATAAGTTATGACAACAAAATAACAATGATAATAATAAACATACATCACTTTAAGGTTTACAAAGCTCTTCATATTTCTTATGTCGTTTGAGACTTACAATGACCCTGTGAGGTTGATAGAATTATCCTGATTTCACAGAAGAGGAAACTGAGGTTAAAGAGAGAGAAGAGATCCGAGTCCAAATTCAACCTCAGACACTCACCAGCTGTAAGTCACTCACTCTTGCCTCAGCTTCCTCCTCTGTAAAGTGAGCAGTCCTGGCAGGCTCCGGTCCACAGGTCACATGACTGAATGACCAGACAAGAACCAGACTCAAAGGGGTGCTATGTGCAAAAGGAGGGTAAACTGAGTCCGGAGATGAGCAGGACAAAGGGGTGGGGGGGAAGACTGCCTTTGGGGACCCTGCTTCCAAGGCCCAGAACACAGTCCTAACCTTATGAGACCACTTTTCTTCTAGCGACGCCCCACTGGAGGGGGGAGACGCCAGAGTATACAATCTGGCACCCACCCCCCTACTGGCCATCAGCATGTTGCAGAGGCCTGTGGGAGGATATGGAGGATCTCAGCCCCCAGCACTCTCCCTCCAGGCCCCCCAGCCCTCTATATCTCTCAATTGTCCACCCGGTGGCCAGTGACATTCCTTCGGCTTACCCACTTCCTTCCTTGATCGGCTCCCTCTGTTGTTGCTAGGACAACCAAAATGAGGTGCCCTGACTCCAGGAAGGTGGGTGGTCTTGCCTACCTGGTGGGTACCCTCCTTTCCCCCCGCCCCAGCAGACTACGGTTCATTTCTCCTTTTATTTGGATGGCAACAGGGGAGCACGTCCTCCACATGGTAAACCTGTGACACACGGGCTGGGGGCTACTACCTGGCAACCAGGAGAACGGATCAAGACACACCATCCAGACCGGAGTTGACCAGGCAACCACAAGTGCAGGGAGGAAGCCAAAGGAACGGAAGGAGAATCTGTGCCCACGTGGGGACAACTCGGAGAACGTGGGGGAGGGTAAGGTTGGCCGAAGCCAAAATGGGAAAGTTTGCTCGGGTAGGGCCGTTGGGCCTTTGACCTGGCTGTCTGGGAGAAGGGAGCCGGACTGCCCAAGGGGCATCAAGGACGGGAGTTCGGAGGGAGGGGGCCCCCCGCAATGTGGACGAGGATGGGCAGGTGACAGCTTGTCTTTCCCAACTTAATCACAGCGTGGCTGCGACCCAGCTCGGCCCGAATGGCTGTTTTCAGCAGAGCAGAGGAAACCCTTTGTTCCACATAGGGAAGGACGCCCTACTCTTCTGATTCTGATCATATCCTTTTTTTTTTTTTTTTTTTTTTAAACCTGAGACAACTGGGGTTAAGTGACTTGCCCAGAGTCACACAGCTAGGAAGTGTTAAGTGTCTGAGGCCAGATTTGAACTCCGGTCCTCCTGACTTCAGGGCTGATACTCTATCCACTGCACTACCTCGCTGCCCCTATTCTTCTGATTCTGATAAAACGCAGCCCAGTGAGGAGCTGATCAGAGGCCTGGCAGGGGGCCCTCAACTCCCCTGTCCAGCACTCACAGTGCCCAGCACACAGTGGGAGCCTAATTGTTGCGGGTCGGGCTGAGCTCCATTAGGGCGACATGAGGCCCCCTGCCCACCCTTCTGAATTGGCGCAGCAGGGGGAAGGGGTTGGATGAGCAGTGGGGCTGGCCCCGTTCTCCCCGGGCCAAAGCAAGCTCAGGCTGCCTTTCCCAAAGCAATGGTTCTCACCTTCACGACGTGCTCACCGACATGAGGCCTTGTGGCTCCTGACTGTCGACCATTTGCCCTCAAAAAGGGAGCGGGGAACGAGAAGCGCGCAGGCTGAGAGGAGGTGAGTGCCCTCGGCAGAGTCCTAGGAGGAGCCCGCTTCTGTCCAGCGCAGACCCTGGGCCTCTCCAAGAGGCGGCACGCAGCTCCTGGCGTTCTGCTCCTCCCCAGCCCACCTTCCTCCTGGGGGCTTCCCTCTCCAGTCCGACACACAGCGGGGCACCCAACACACACCCAACAGTCACCCCCAGCCTCCAACCTCAACCACACGGCCACAATGCTTCCCCACTGCTGCTCCCAGCCACACTAAAACCGGCTCCTCCAGCCGCCATCCCCGCCACTCTTTTCTCCCCCACTTCCCTTCCCGTCCCTCGCTTGGCTCTCTCCCAGGTTCCAGGCCAGCCCCTCCTCTCTGGGTCCTCACCGGACTAACCCCGCCCTCTGAGTCTCCATAGACAGGGTCCCATTCCCTCCCTGGGGTGCTCTCCTGAGGCCCTGAATCACCACTGGGGCCTTTCAGACGGGATGTCCCAAGAAGTCTCAAATTCCACAAGTGAGCTTATTCTCTTCCCCCCCCAAAATCTCCCTATTTCATCACCCTTCTGTGCCCCAAGTTTCCAGCTGCAGGTTCTTGCTCCCCTCATCTGCAATCACTGGTCAGATCCAGGGGTTTTCAACTCCACAATCAACCCCCTTCTCTCTGCTACTTGTGCTCTCTCCAAGGGGACACCGTGACTTCCAACGGCTCTGCAGGCCTTCTCTCCCCAACCTCACCCCCAGGGCAGCTGGCCCTCCACAATTCCAGTCTTCCCTGATCCGATCTAGAGCCCCAACAGCCTGGCCCCCAGTGCCTTTTCCAGCCTCCATGGACACGACTTGTCCATCGTCTCTGCTCTTTACGCTTGGCCCCTGCCTCCCATCTCTCCGCCTGTGGCCTGGCCAGCTTCCACGCCGACTGCGCTCCCTCCTCCCCTCCCCTCCTTTCACTAAAGATGCAGCTCAGACCATCAGCTGCCAGCCTTTCCAGACCCCTCCCTTCTTCCCAAACTTGTACTTAACTACTTTGCATTCGTTTTTATTTCTTCTCTTATGTTTACTCTATTTATCTCCAGATTTGTTGTCTCCCCGACTACAACATAAGCATCTTGTGGATAGGGTTTGTTCCACTGTTTGAATCCTCAGCACTTGACACAGTGCTTGTATACTGTAGGTGCTTAAAATACTGTAGGAAGAAATATTAAAACAAAGTTAAGAGACTACAAATATTCAAGACAACAGGAGGAATCCCACAGCAAAAACACTGAGCCAGAAAACAGGTCAAGGAGAAAAAAAATGAAAGACTCACTGGACTATCTGAATGCTATGACCAAAAAAAAAAAAAAAAAAAAAAAAAAAAAGATGGGGTTAGGGGCCTGGACATCCTATTTCAAGATGTCCAGATTTCTTAGACCCAGAGGGCGAAAGAGCAGGGAGTCACCGGCTGAATGAAACCCCCAAAGCAAAAGTTCTAGTCACGTTGTGTGCAGAGGGCCGGACGCTGTTGAAGTCTGCCTGAAACAAGGTGCTAACTCCGGGGAACTGAGGAGATGGCGGTTCTCTGGTTCATACTTGCTCAGTGCGCTGTAGTGAGGTAACTGTACTAGGCAATAAGGGCTGAGAGGCCTGGAAAGGAGACATTGTACTTGGACCATCCTGGCGGCTCCTCTGCCTCCTGCACTAAGAGCAAGACTGGGCTAGAATAGACTCCAGACTCTACTCCTGACCATCCTCGTGGTGACTCTCCTGCTGAGAGCAAGGCCCGTCCGCAGGACCTCCAGAAAGCAAAGTTGTGCCCCAAACCCAGAGATTCCAGATCAGAGAAAAGATATTCTTGTGGATTCACTCATTCATTCATTCATTCATTCAGGCTGCCTTGGCATCTGAAGGAACAAGGGATACAGAACTGTGCTGGTGACTGGATTTTGTTGAATTTGAAAGAAAACAGTTGCAAAGCAAAGCTTACTAAATAGGAGAGATGATATGGAGGGTCTCAGCCCCCAGCACTCTCCCTGGAAAGGAAAGCAGCAGGGAAACTCCAGAGCCACTGGGCGGTCCAGCAGCAGAATGGCCTCCTGCCCCCCAGCGGGAAGCTGGGATCGGCGGCCGCGCATGAGATGCTTCGCCAGCCACTCGGGACACAACTCTTAGTGAGGACTCCGCCTGGGGCTCATGAGGCCCCGAGTCCCTGCAGCACTCTGGGGAGACGAGTCTGGCCCTGGCATCGGCGAGTCCCCAGGCTGACCCACACACGCTCTGACCACTCCATGCAGGGAGCTTCCCCTCCACTGTCCTCCATCCAGACCGACTCTCCCAGGAGGCCCGAACACCGCAGCCGCGTCCTACTTCCTGCGGCCACTCTCAACCTGCCATTTCCACATTATTTCATTTCATTAAAGTCTAAATGAAAGGCTTGGCGCCTAGGGAGGGAAGGGGCTTCTCTCTCCACTTTACATCCAGGGCCTGGAGATTCCCCACTGGTTCACGGGAGATCTGAGCCCTCTGCTCCCCAGACACCAGCCTTCCCATGTCTCACAGCCCCAATGCCTTCTGGGCCTCATCAAGACCAGGCCTGGAAGACTTCACCCTCTCATCTCCAAACCTTCGCTCCCACAGGCCCAGCTTCCTCCCAGGCTGGCATCTCACCTGGGCCACTCACAGAGGGCCCCAGCACCTAGCTTCCCTCCCCCGACTCTCCAAACGGGGGCCTTGCCAAAGCTACAGGGGGAGGGGTCTGGCAATCTCTCCTTGCTTTCCCAGGAGCTCCCTGGCCTGGGTTGGCTCTCTCACTAGACTGCGACCTTGTTGGGGGCAGGGGCTGCCTTTGCTTTTGTAATCCTAGCTCCAGAGCTTGGCGGACAGTAGGGAGGATGGAAGGGAAGCCATCTGACGAACACCTCATTAACAGTGTTCCGTGAAGCCCCTTGTTTGGTCCTGGGAGTCTGTTCCGCCCGGGGCCAGTCCTCCCCATATCCTGAGTGGATCCAATTCTTGTGGTGAGTCCGACTCCAGATTCCTGGATTCTGCAGTCTGGGCATCCGGCCGGGCCGGGCTCCAAGAGCAACCTGGGCCAGAGGAAACTGGGACTGGGAAATGTAGGACAAAACCCATCAGAACACAACTGCAGGCATGGCGGATCACATCCTGAGGGCAGCTGGGTGGTACTAGCCTAAAGTCAAGAACACCCAATTTCAAATCCAGCCTTAGACCTAGACCAGTGTGACCCTGGACAAGTCACTTCTCCCCGACTGCCTCAGTTTCTTCATCTGTCGGATGAGCCAGAGAAGGTAATGGCCGACTACTCTAGGATCTCTGCCGAAAGAACCCCCCAATAGGGTCACAGGGCCAGACACGCCGGCCATGACCAAATAATATCCAGCTGAAAATACATTTTCAGAAACACTTCTATAAAGCTGCGTCGCCTCCGTGTTCTCCTCCAGAAACTGGTCTTTGGCGCCTCCCTCCTCCCCCCCCCCCCCCGCCCCCAGCCTAGGTATGAGAGGGAAGGAAAGGTGGAGTAGGGGCAGGGGTCTCGCTCTCCATCTCCCGGGACAGGAGCCGACCAGCATTCCCTCTGCAGCTCCCAGCAGGACTGCTTGGCGGAAGCACCAGGAGTGAGTGCCTTCCTTACCCACACTGGGTCTAGGACCCAGGACTTCCGAACTCTTGCCAGCCCGGCTCTGCCACGCTGTCCCCCAAACTGGGATGCAGAAGAGTCGTTCCAGCCGACTTCCCCAGCCTTGCCTGGAGTGGCCACTTATTCCCAGTAGTACCAAGCACCCCACTTATTTCAGGAACACTTTTTGGGGGTGGGGGGCAAGGAAAGTCACTTCCCACGATACCATCCCTCGGTTCAAGAAAATCAATGACACGGCTAAAATAGGTTCCCCCACTGATCCAACCACGGGACTTCTAGTCTTTGACTCAATTATAATCAATGTTTCTTTGAAAACAAAAAATAGAAAAACCAGCCCTCTCAGTCTCGCCATCTGAAGGCCCCGACGCCCACCCCCATCTCCTGGCTCTGGCGTCTGCGTTGCGCCAAGTGCCAGAACGCTAAGCCCGGTATTTAGAAGCCTGAGGATCCATCTCCCCCAGGGGGCAGCGGCTACAAGCTCATGGCAGACCTCGAGTCTGTCAGGGACAGGAAAGATTGCCGCGTAGAACTCGGAGGGAGTCAGCTTCCCCTCTGGCCTCCTACTGTGGCAAGTTCAAGGCTGTCCACGACGACGCCTATTCTTTGCCCAAAGCCAAGCAAACTTGAGGCCGTCTGATCAAACATCCTAAGGCCTAGGGTGGCTTCCGACCCCCACACAAAAGGATCAGCCTCCAGATCAGGGACGCTGTGGAAGTCCCGAAACACTAAAAGCCCCCTGTGCAGCATTTAATAACTACAAACGTTACCTTTGCGAGCCTGTCAATATTCCAAGGAAAGGGCCAGGACCGTTAACAGCAAGAGGGCCAAGGCAAGACTCCAGCCAAGTGATGCACAAACCAGCTTTCTAGTATCTGAAGGAGAAGTTCTTTCTCCCCAACTCTCTTGGCCTTAACCTCCCCTCTGATGCTCGCCCCCCTCCCCCAAGATAAGGACTCTCTCAAAACAGACACACCCTAAATTGAAAAAACATTTATTTCACTGGAAAAAAAAAGTGACCAACTCTACACGTCTACCCATCGCAAGCCTCTAGGGGCAAATCGGGGAAGAAGGAGCCAGAGCCCCCTGCAACTGTGGTCAACACCCACTGAGAGCAGGAGGTCAGCGGGGAGACAGAACAAGCCCTGCCACTGTTTCTGGACATAGTCAAGGCTACAGGGAGAACAGAACATGAGGGGGAGGGGACTGAAGAACAGAGGGGTAGGCGGAGGAGAGTCTCAACTTAGCAAGGTTAAATTAAGGTCCGTGGTTCCTGAAGGGACCCAATGCACAAAGCCGTGAGAACATCCCGAAGATGGGGGACCACGAAGGGTGAATTCTCATGCACAACCGCAGCCCGGGGCTTCAGCCCCCACACATCCCACCTGAAAGAAAGCACAATACATGGGCTTACAGTAAAGACAAGCTCAAAGTGGCCATGACCAATCCAGCTCCTCCCTTCCCTCTTGGGGCAGCCTTCCAAAACCTGCCCGCTCTCAGCACACCGTGCGGGCAGCCTATACCCTCCCCCGAGAGGCAAGGCTTATGGACCAGAAAGCAGCGGGAAGCTCAGAAAAATCTCGTACCTCCGTCTCTGGCCCTCTGCTGAAGGGCCAGCGGAACAGAACCAGGTCTGGCGGCTCTTTGGTCCTTGCGGTCTTTTCCTTTCTTGGTCTTCCTGATCTCAAGGACAGGCCCTGTCTCTGATAAGGGAGTGGGACGATACTGACAACCGACCAAAGAGACTGACACTACCAAAGGAGAGGAAGACCCCAGGGTCCCCCACCAAGCAAGGAGGGAGCGTCTGTCAGGTGTCTGGAGAATAAGTCAAGACTGGGATCCAGACTGGGAGGCAGCTTGAGGGGTGAAGGACGAGCAGTGAGGCTCATGAGCATCGGACTCTGCCAGGGAAGGGGCTGGAGAGGGTGCTGGGGGCCTCCAAGGCCGCCTCGAAAGGTCCGACTCCACCCATCAGCAGGAGGTCCAGGGGAACCGACCAGTTCCCCAAAATGCAATGAATCCATTGAGAGAAAGGGAAGCCACAAAGAGCTTCTGAGGAAGTGGGTCCCAAAGCTGTCGAGAAGCAGGAGTGAGCCACAGGAGCTCGAGGGCCCCAAGAGCGGAGGGGGAGATAAAGTCAAGAGCCCCGACAATGGCTCTGGGGCCAGATCCTCAGAGGCAGAAGCCCCGACTTCCTGAGTGCCTCCAATCATACAAAATTAAAGCTAAAAGAGCCATTAGACAAAAGAAGCCACAGAAGACTGCACAGAGGACAAGAGAGAGAGTCACAAGAATGCCAAAGAATAATAGGATGAAGCCAGACAAGGGGGGGTGCCGTACCCAGGGGCCGAGAGGGAAGGCTTCCTCCCACAGACTGGCCGGGCCAGCTCGCCCCTAGCGCTTTGTTCTGACACAGCCCCAAGCCAAGGGTCCCTCCCTGTACTCTGGGGCCTGCCCGAGCCTCCAGGGACGCCACTAGCTAGGACTCATTACCAACGGGACCCTAAGATGGCGTTACTTCGGGTCAGTGTCTGGCTGCAGCAGGGCCTTCCCCCAGGAGCTCCCATGACAAAACAAAGACCAGTTTTTGCCCGTGGTAAGATGTACAGCCAGGAACTCAGGGGGCACTGCCACCCTTCCCTCGTTTGACAGCCTGAAGAGATTAACTGCTGCCAGCCAACAGCAGCAGGGCCTAGGAAATCTGCCACGAGGGCCGGGGACTTGAGACAGCACCGGGGAACGAACAATGGACAGCCGCCATCCCCAGCACCAGAGCCAGCCCATTCCTGGGGAAGCAGCAAGGCAGCCTGGCCCCCAGAGCCGCCAGAAAGAACAAAACCTTAGGGGAAACACACCGCTCTCACCTCGAGCTTTAAAAGGCCGAGTACCGCGCCCGGTCCGTGTACTGCTCCCGCTCGTACCGCGTCACGTCATACAGAGAATTCCGTGCAGCTGCCGAGGCCTGGGACAGCTCGTTCTCGTGCCCGTAACCATAGCCCTCTCCAACGGTAGGGACTGTGGGGGCGCGGCGCAGGGGGCTCCGGTCCCGTCCGTAATAGGAAGTGGAGGCTGCAGTGACTGCAGCAGCGGCGGCAGCAGCAGCAGCAGCGGTGGCGGCGGCAGCTCCTGAGGTTGGCAATAGGTGTCTATCGTAGGGGTCAACAGAGGTGGAGGTGAGATGACCGGTCATGGCTGGGTTCTGGACTTGTGGGAGCTGGGACAGGGTCTGCTCTGCATAATTGTATGCAGAGGCTGCCGCCGCTGCCGCAACCGCCTCATAAGACCGGACTCGACATCTCTTGTAGTAGGCGTCAAGCGCTCCATATGCGTTGCTGTAATACACGGACTCCCCATAGCTCATGGCATAGGGGGCCCGAACAGCTCCGTACTGCTCGTTATACTGCTCGGTCAAGTCTGCCATGCGGCCCGTCCGATCCACCGGACACTCTTTGGACCAGTGGCCCTCCTTCCCGCACCGATAGCAGCCGCTCTGGTCTCCCATCCCGGGGGCGGTCCGAAGCCGGCTGGTGGACAGCTGCACGTGCATTCGTTTGCCTTGAAGAAACAGAGGCGAGAAGGTTGCTGTTACTCGGTCCTAGCCCCGGCCCCTGGCCCCAGACTCCTCCACCACAGCAAGAGCTACTGGAAGCCATCTCCGAAGCAGGCCAAGCTCAGCATCAGAAAGACACTTAACCGTCTACGGCACCGCACAAGGAACTCACTTGAGAGGCCTGGTCTCTCTCCAGCATCAGGGTTTCTGGCTAAGAAGGCTCTCCACTAGGCTGGTTTACCAGCCATTATCAAGGAAAGGAAAACCAATCTTGTCCTAAGAAAGAATCGTCAAGTCCTTGGTGAGTGACCTGCCTGTCACCACATCCCCTCTGCAAGTCAGCGTCAGCACCCACCCTGCGGCACTCTGCTCCCCACAGGAGGGGCTGCCTTTACTGAACACAGGGGCGCGGGGCCCCCCAGAATGACGCCAGTGAGTGGCCAATGCCCCTACCCTCTACCACTCCACAGGAAGAGACCGTTGTAAAGGACAAGTCCTTGAAGAAAAACTCCCTCTGGAAGGTGAAAAGACCTAGAGTCTCCCATCCCAGAAGGGTAAGTGGCCCCGATCCCAAAGAAGTGCCCTTCAAAGACCATGGCTGAGGCCCCTCTACTTTCAAAGGCCTGCGCATGCCCACAAAACGTCCGTCAGCAAGAGGCAGCACATTTCAAGATGGCCAAAAGCAAATCGTCTTCCGGGAAGAAGACCTGGGTTCCAGCCCAATTGGGATGCTGGTGACTGTGCGCCTCAACTGGTCAACTCCCCTGACCACCCAGGGCACAGAATCATCATCTTCCAAAGTGAGTGATTGTTAAGAGACCATTTTCTAGGTGAGACCCACAGGAACCCAGAACACTTTTCCAGCCAAGATCCAGGGCCAGGTAACAGATATCTTTTGTGAAAAGTTCTAACCGAAGCATTTATTTCCTTCCCCAAGTTTTTATCCATTACTTCAATAGGTTGTAAGCAATCTGCCATTGGATATTAGGGACTGCCAGTTTGGAGTTATGCCAAAGGCAGAAAGAGAACCAAGATGTTCACAAAACCAGGATTTCCCAAAGGAAATAGAGAAAGCGAGAGTGGAGATGGAGATGGAGGCTGGGGGGAGGCAGCAAGAACTGGAAAACAAGCAGGGATAAAGTGTCCATCCAGACAGTCACCTCAGGGGAGACTTGTCTATAATGACCTTTGTTTCTCTGAAACTTAGGAACCCCAGAGCCTAAATACCACTTCTGCAGAAATTAAAAAAGCTTAAAAATGTTTTAATTTGGAAACGAAAAGGAGAATGCCTGTGAAAACCAATGCAGACCAGAGTCTAATTGTGAAGCAAGAGAAAATACAGAACTTTTTACCATCAGAGGAAGAAAGCAGGTGTTCTAGAGCAGGAAAGAACCAGAACCGGCTTCTCTGGAAATGCAGATCCTTCCTTAGATGTGCTCTAATACACAAAAATCCAAGGGAGCCAAGGTCAGCAAGGCTTTCTACTCACTAGTGACCACCACAAGCACACATGACCCTCAAAAACCTGGAACACTCAGCTGCTGGGAGGGGTTCCTAGAGCTGGTTCCTAAGGGGACATTCAATGAGAAACTAACTAACCAAGATAACTCCGGAGCTGTGGTGTCTCAGATATAAGGTTGATTATCTAACAAAAAGAACAGAAATCTGTTAAGGTAAAGAACAGATTAGGGCATGTCCCAGGAGAAAAGGGGCAGAACCAGCAACAGGCAGAAGAACTAGCTGTGTCTTCTAGCTGGGATCCCTCCAGGGCCAACCAGCCTTCGGCATTCTAGCTGGAGGCCACTACTCTGGGCCAAACCAAGCAAAAGCCAAAAGGAGCAAAAAGAACAGCCCCTAGTTCCGCCTTTTCTTTCATGTGAGTCACCCCAAAGTTAGGAGTTTTCAAGGCATAAAAAACTTGGGGCAACTTAAAAAAATCTGAAATACCCTGAACCAAAGGTTTTTTAGCAGAAATTCAAAGGCCCAGAAAAAGCAACCTCTAATTTTAAAAGACAAGTCGGAACATAAGAAATAAAATGGGGAAATAATATTGAGACTACAAGTGTTGGGGGAGAATCACTCCAAAATTCTGAGAAACTTGGGGAATAGGAATCCCTCTTAACAAACACTGGGAAAGCCTTCAGCAAAGGAGAGGAGAAACCTGGACTGTGCCAGTGAAAACAAAGCGAAGAGGAACTTGGAGAAAAGCAGGGAGTTAGAGGGCTGTGCCCTCCATACCCCCAAGCAGGCAGGAAGGAGTTAAGCAGAAGGGCCTTCTCATTAAGTTGTTGACCCAGTCATCTCCACTTGCCAATTAAAAAGGGAAAACGAGCTCCCCCTGGGCCAGCATCAGGGCCCATCAATGCCCTTGGCACTGCACAGATCATCCTTGGGGAAGCAGAGCGGGCCTTCAGGTGTGAGGAAAACAAGCAGCCAGGGCCACCAGTGACCCCGAATAAAGACCAGAGGGGAAGAGGGAGAGAGTCAATGCTCCCCAAGAACGGGTGGAAAGTCGCCCCAACCGGGCGCGTACAAGATGGCCAGAAGCCCCTGGGCCAGAGTCCCTGCCTCAGTTTCCCGCTCTGTAAAACCAAGCCCCGCAGGGCCGAGCGCCCGGCCACGCCGCGCCCCTCCCTCGGGCCCCCCCTCACCTTGGAACTCGGTGTTGTCCAGGCCGCGGATGGCCTCCACGGCGTCCTCGGCGCGCTCCATGTGCACGAAGGCGTAGTCCTTGACGATGTCGCACTCGATCACGGGCCCGTACTCCTCGAACTTGGCGCGCAGCTCGAGGTTGGTGCACGTGGGGCTGATGTTGCCCACGTGCAGCTTGGTGGAGGCCTTGCTCTTGTTCTTGCTGGCCTCCACGTTGATGTTGACGCCGTGCAGCTTGTAGTGGTGCAGGTTGCGGATGGCGTCCTCGGCCGCCGTCTTGTCCTCGATGTGCACGAAGCCGTAGTTCTTGATGATGTCGCACTCGAGCACCTTCCCGTACTGCTCGAACAGAGAGCGGATCTCCTGCTCCGTCGCCTCGCGGGGCAGGTTGCCGATGAACAGCTTCACCATCTCGACGGAGCCTGCAAGACACCAGGCTGGCACCGCGTCCCGGACCCGGCCGACGGGACAAAGGCCGGGGACCTAGGGGGGAGGGGGAGCGGGGGCGGGGACCCACCCGGGGCAGAGCAGGGGGGCAGGGCGGGTGGGGGAAGGGAGGGGCGGACCGCCACGCCGGCTCTGGGCGGGGGGCCCGGGCTGCCCGCTCGGGACCAGGCCGGGGCCCGGGGTTGGGGCCGGGGCTCGGAGACGGCGCTCGCGGCTCACCCGCACGGGACGCGGCGCAGCCTCCTCCTCGCGCCTCTGACAAAACGCTAAAATGGCGACGGCTGCAGCGGCGACTCCGGGAAAAGACTCGGGGCTCAGCCGGCCGCCCGATTGGTCACGCTACCGAGCGGGAGGCCGGCGTTCCACGCAGGCCCTCCTCCCTGTTGGTTACGAAACACGTCCGTCACCTAGGGGGCAGGGAAAAGCAGACGTCAGTGATGGCAAGAAGCGTTCGCCGAGGGCCAATAAGAGCGCCGCGTGCGCAACCGGGCCAAGTCGATTGGGCGCGGAGCCGCCGGAGGCGTAGCTAACGTAGGTGGGAGGAGAGCGGAGCCTGCGCCGAGGGGTCCGCTCCTCGCTCCCGCGGCTCCGCGTCTCCCGTTGCAGCTCGACTTCCTGGGGTCCGCCGTTCACTGAGCCCAGAGCCCACCCCCACCCCCACCCCCACCTCGGAGACGGGCGACCAGAATTGGGGCACGTGGGCGGCTCGTAGCCGTAACCGTCCGGCCTCAGAGCACACACTAAACAGCCCGAGGACGGAGCTGCGCCCGCGGAGGCAGCGAGGCCGAAGGGGATGTGGGGGTAGACTAAGGTCTGGAGACGCCCCCCTCCCCAGCTCGGGGAGAAAGAGCCGGCCTGAGAAACGGGAGGGGGTGGGGGATGGGAGGAGGGGGAAGCAAAGGCCCCTCCCAAGAAAACGTGCGAGGCACCGAAAGTTCTGGTTCCGTCTTTATTTTTCTGCAACCAGGCTAGAACGGGTGTACATGGCCCGGACACAGCGGCCCCGCCCCCCGCCCTGCAGCTGCTCGCCATCCTCGGCTTCCTTCCTCCGGCTCGTCCACAACGTCCCCTCGCTGCCGGAAGCAGCTTCCCAAGAGAACTCATCAGATACAAAGCGGGACGTGCCCACACAAGAGCCCAAAGCGCAAGGTAAAGGGTCAACGCCTGGCACAGGATGAGGCGGGCTCCGAGAGAGGCGATTGCTCAGCCAGCCCCGGGCAGGAGCTCCAGCCCGGCAAGCCCCTTCAGGGGAGCCTGCCTCTGTTTTCTCCAGGGTCATATGAGGATGCTAGAAGCACCAAATGACCTTTGTACACAGTAGGCACTTAATGGTTGCAGCCCAGACAGCAAAGACTTCTAGGAAGGTTGGTCCAGAGATCCAACAGCAGCTTCTGTCAAGATGGGATTAATGTAGTACCCCCTCCCCTCCCTTATCCAGGCACATCCTTGTGGTGAGATGCTCCTCCCTGACCCACAAACTCCTCATTGCTTTCCAAATTAAATGCTGCAAAAGCACTTTCAATTCAGCACTTATTCAGCACCTGCTGTATGCAGAGGAGAAAAGGCAGGCTCACTCCCAGCTGGGAGGATAGGGAGCAGTATGCAGAGACCAGGTCGTGCACCACCCTCAGCTAAGCTATCCCAGGCTCGGGGTGCCTGGGGAGAACCTCTGCATCCTTGGCAGGGCCTTTGAAACAAGGTCAGCCGAGCCATCTGAAGTGGGAAGGGGGAAAGATCTCAGGACATGCACTGTCAGAGCGGAAGGAGTCTCTTGAATTGCCTGGATCCCCAGCACGCATACTGCATAGCCCCCCAAGATCCAAGGCAAAGCAGCCCCCGAGCCCGGTGTCAGCCACCTCTGCAGTGTAGATGATGCCTTTCTGGAAATGGCTGGAGTTGGGGGATGTCCTCTCGCTTGTTAATGGCTTAGCAGACTGAAATTCAACCTGGGGGGGGGGTAACCCAATGTCGCTGAGCCCCACCTCCCCCTGTATGAAGCAAACAGCTCCAGGGACATACCAAGAGTGCCCCACCTCAGGCCCAATCATCCACATCTTCTGGACAGCCAGGAACCCACGTCTGGTCCAGCCCTGCCCTCCTGCCTGGGACCTGGGATAAGGGGCCCAGCCCGGCCCTTCCTGGTTCTGAACCTTGGTCCCACATTTGTAAAATATAACGCTTGGACGAGTCCGGAATCTTTTTGTGGCCTTTGAAGCTTTGTACCCACCTTTCTCAGAATGCTGTGAAAGGCTTAAAAAGCAGGTGAAAAAGGAACCCAACTAGGCTAAAACAAAAGTTCCCAGGCCCCAGGCGAGGGTCCCAGCCTGGGCACCCAGCTCTAATTCCTGCCTGTTCAAGGAAATTTCACTCCAGATGCTAAGTTCAAGTCTTCCCCCTTCCCCCCCCCCCAAATAATCCCAGGATGGAGCTGAGGGGGGAGGCCCCCATACTGAGGGGCTAACTCAGGGAGGAGGCCCCAATTAAACCCAGGACATAACGACCCTTTGCTGGATTAGTTTGGACTCCTTAGGTGGTTAATGGCTGGTCACTCCGGACCCAGACCAGAGAACAGGCTCCTGCCATTTTCTATAAGAAAATAAACAGCCAGGGACTTTTGTGGGGCCAAGAGTCCACTTCTGGCCTCCAGGTTTCCAGGCCCAGCTAGGTGGGCTGGCAAAGACACTCCAGTTGACAGTCCAGAGACCCATGCCTGGAACTCCTGGGCCAATCACTCTGGCTCTGCTCTCAGTAAGGTCCCTTCCAATTGCTGCGCAGGGATTTGTGCAATTCCCAAGCAGTTTGACCCTTCCCCTAACACCCCCACTTAGGAAGACAAGATAGAGGCCTCACAAACTCCATATCCCAGACAGCTTCTTCCCCAACAAGAGGTCTGCCTCCAGCTCTACCGACGTCCCAACTTTGGAGGGGATCCAAGGGTATCAGAAGCAGGGGCACCAGAGAGCCCTTGACCAAGATTTCTTAATCTGGGGTTCACATCCATGGGTAATTTCAGAGCATCTGTAAATTACATCTTTATTCTGATATAATTGGCTTCCTTTGTAATTGTATGTATTTCAGGCGTTCAAAAATAACATCACTCTGTAGGGTCCATAGGTTTCACCAAACTGTCCAAGGGATCCGAGGACACAAAGTTAATTACTCGGGGAAGGTAGCCAGGGAAAAGCCATACCCAGCCTCTTCTCAACACAAGAGTCACCAGAACTCGGGCGCTCTCTAGTCTCACTGTCTAAACTCGCCTTTCTATAGGTCAAGCTTGCTACCCCCTCCTCGGCAGGGGAAAGGCGGTATGCCCCTTAAAAGTCCAGTGGGAGCAAAGTCCCGCCCATTCTGCCAGTGAAGTTCTTCCCTCTCTTAACGGCCCGATGTTTGTCCTACTCCTATCACCTGCCATCATGTGATTAATTGAAGAGGGCAGCTCTACCTCAGGAGGAAGCCTCTCATTCTTGTCTGCCAGAACCGAGGCCTGTATGCAGGAGGTTCTAGGCACTTCAGGCACTTCAGGTTGATGGAATTGCTGGACGGCACCTCTGACGGTGCTTGGTCCAGTGCCCAACAGGAAGACGGCATCAAACCAAAACCAGGTGTGAAAAAACCTGTTTGTACCCAATTTGGGCTCACAGCCACTCCCCTAAATGCCTCTCAACTGGTGCCACTAACAAAAAAACTCTTTGGTGCAGTGTGGACACCAAAAGCCCTACCATTTTGATCCGTGGGTCCCAAAGTCCCCTGCTCTTAAACCCTAGACCTCTAAAACCAAAGCCTACAGGACCATGATTGGGTTAGTTGGTCCATTTGGGGTAGCAGTCACCTAGAGATGCCTGTAAAAAAAACATACACTGTGACGTTCCATTTGCCTGAAACGGAAAAGCAAAGTGGTTCAGGGGGACACCAAGCGCAGTGTGGAGAACTCAGCAAGGAGCAGAAGTAGTGGCCACGGGGCCACATGGGGACAGCCGAGACAGGGTCTGCCTGCCTTTTGGAGTAGCCATCCAGCAGCACCTGCACCTACTTCTACTTTCCCAAAATGTAAGGTGCATGTAGATCTGTGGGGTCCCCAACATAAGAGGAATCACCAGGTTCTCTCCGATATCTATCAACAGCCCCCAAGCTGCCACTTCCCTCCACCCTCCTCCAAGGAGACAGGATCTCAAAAGTCAGAAAGACATGACAGGAACAGGAGAAATGAGAAAATGGGCTGGAACAACCAAAGACAGATTGCCCAGCTAGCTTGAGCCTCCTGGGCAGAAAAGGAAGGACGAGAGAACAGGGTAGGGAGAGAGCTAGCAGCACACCTGCTTTGGGATATTAGCCAAGGAAGGACTCAGAGAGCCGAGGGGTCCGGGAGCCTGGGCCTGGCTAGGGTGCTCATCCAGGCTCCAGGTGGTTCCAGGTAACCGCTTGCCCTGAGCTGCAATAAGGACAGTTAATCAAGACCCCCACCAGGGGAGAAAAAGAGAGAAGACAGGAGATCAGAATGACAAGAAAGAAGGATTTGTTATAGCCAACCTTCCGATGTTCATGGAGAGCTTGAGCTCTACCTATGAAGGCTTACAATAACCTCAGTTGCCCCCCTCCCCCTACACCTCGGATCCCTTCAAAAGAATAAAGGAAAAACAGAGTAGAAGCAAGTAGGAAGACAGAATTCACAGCTCAGAAGTCTCCTGGAGTGCATTCTAGCCCTGGATGATCCTGCGTAGCCCGATGTGACCTCTAGAGCTCCACAGAAGAGCCGGCCTCCAAGTGCTGATTGCTCCCCGATCAATGGGCTACGAGTGGATGGGGTTGGCCGGGACATCCCAGCACCAGCACACCATCTGCTGGGAGGGGGTAGGGAGAACAATGATACCAGAAGCATGTCACCCCAAGAAGCCCCGCCTCCCCCCTCAATGTGGAATGGAAATCTGGCTTAAGTAATATGAAGACCAACTTCTCCAGGCCACACTCCAATTTTCAAGTCAAGTCCTCAGGCCTCCTCCTGTCTGTGCTCCCAGTGCCTCCTTTTTCTGGGTCCTAAGGTTAGGAAAAAGGCCACACCTCTCCATGCCTTGCTGCTTCCCCCTTACCTAAACCTATAGTAAGCCCACAAGGCTACTCCAGAGCCCCATAGTTGGGAGGGCGCAGGTGATAGCGGAGGCAGGAGGGAGCAAGGAACATCCACTGAGGCCAGCTGTCCCCTCTGCCATCCCCTCTCCTTCCCAAACACCCCAAAGCACAGGTCATTCCCCCTTGCCCTATCACCTCATGTACAGGGGCCATGAAGCATAGGGCACCCCAAGCTAGGTATGCCCGAGGAGATCATCTCTCAGCGACCTTCCTGTAGGAAGCCCACAGCCTAACGATTCTGTCCTCCCTGGATTTCTGGGATCAAAGTCCAGGTTGCCTTTACTTTAGCTGCCACATCTCTCTCGATGTCACCGATGGCTCCTCGGTGACACAGTTCAATCAAGACAATGACAACCAGGTTTCCAAACTGCAAATCGCCCCAAGTTTTATTCATAGTCCATACAAAAGGGGAAAGAAAAAAATGAGGTTTCTAACACTCCCTACTTGGGGAAGATGGGGAACAAGGGGCTGGGGTGTACTGCTCAACATCAGCTCTGCTGGCAGTCACCAGGAACCCCACCTCCAAAGCGGCGTGTGGGCAGGGATGGGGTCAAGGGAGCATGGGGATGAAGGGGCTGACCTGTCCCCAGCCTCCCTCATCTCTCAAAAGGAAAAGGCGCCGCTGACCGCAGCCATGGGCTGCTTCCTGTCCAGACGACCTCAAACACCGCGCACAAAAATCCAAGGGAGTTCAGGAAAAAGATAAAAACGTAAAGAGAAATTCCTGCTCAGTAAAAGTGGGAGGCAGGGGGTAGGGGACAGGAGGTGGGAGGGGGAGCCGACCGTCTGGAGCCAAAGGCAAGACTCACTGCTGAGGCGGAGGAACAAAAGAACAGGTTACTGCCGCAACACTACAAAGACTCGGCTGCCTCGGGCAGAACCACACTGGAGAAAGGGGAATCAAAACTCGCTCTTAACGAACGGGCCCCTAGCCTACCCCCACCTCCTCCTCACTCTGTTCCCACCCACCCGCAGGACGACCCTACAGGCGGCGCTGGTAGCCAGAGTGCATCTGCGCTGCCCGCAGGTACTCGCTATAGGAGCCTGAATAGCGAGCATAATCGGAATGGGCATCGGGCAGGCGACGGTAATCCAGCGAGGACTTTGTCGGCGAGCGGCGGAACGAAAGCTGCGAGTCTGATAAACGGCGGTAATCAGAGAGCTCGGCTAAGCGCCGGTTGGAACCATACCTGATCGAGAGAAGAAGACAGTTGGTGAATGAGACAGTTGTCGGGGAAGGAGCTCCAGCTGGGTGGGGGGAAATGCCAATGGAATCAGGGGCTTAGTGGCCAGGCAAGTCTCCAATCAAGGGCTCTCGTGTGCTTTCCACCCCCGGGATGCTGATACAGGGCAAGAAAATCAAATCTGGGATAAACTGGGGTGGGTTAGGGACCAAGCCCTTCACTGACACCTCCCCCTAGGTCCAGGCCCAAGATGCTCTGTGGCCACCATTCATTTCTACATCACAAAAAAACACCTGGGACACCCACAGTGAAAGGTCCAGGTCGGAGGAGAGCCAAGCTTGGTTGCTTTTGGAACGGCGAAGGCCAGCAAGATTCCCCGTTTCCCCCAGAGCAGACGCAGTACTGCCTACCAGGGTACTAGTGCAGATCTAGGTGCCCCCCCCACTGCCCCATCTCCAAACCCACAGCTATCACAGCAAGGACAGCCAGGTCACACGTGAGGGGGCATTCAAGATAGTGGGAAAGATCAGGGACCCATTCACCAGCAAGGGATCCCGTGGCACAGGGACTGACCCAGCCAGGCACCGCCTCTCACAGCCTTAAGTGGCCGGCTCTAAATCGAGCCACACTGTCTAAAGCCCCAACTAAAATTTTGAGAGGCTGCCCCCCAAAAAACCCTACCACTTGGCCTCGAGGCATCCCATGGAGCACCAAGGTGAATGGAGAGTGAGGAAGGGTCATTGTCTCTAGCTTCCCTCCCATCCTAACCTCAGCCCCGCGCCCAAGGCCCCAGCCAGGGGGCAGAGCCTAGGGGCATACAGTACCTTTTCGACATGATGGCGGCGGCCTTTTTGTAGGGATCATCGTAGCTGTCTCGGGGTGGGGAGAGGCGGGTACGCTCATAGGGCGGCGGGGTGCTGGTAGCGGCGTTGGCAACAGGCCCCTGGGACAGGGACAGGTAGGCTGCGGACGGCTGGCCCGCCCCCTCATAGGTGGCACCTGGCTGGCCCCGGTAGGAAGCAGCAGCAGGCTGGGGAGGCTGCTGTTGGGCAGCATAGGAAGAACCCAACGGGGCCGACGACTGAGTGCGGTAGGGAGCAGCCAGGGCCGCCGCGGTGGGCTGGGCGCCGTAGGCAGCTGCCGCCCCATAGGAGCCGGTCGCTGCAGCTGACTGAGCCCCATAGGAGCCAGAGAGGCCCATGGTGGCCTGAGCCCCGTACGCATTCAGCTGCGCTGTGACGACCGGCTGGGCCCCGTAGGAGCCGGCGAGGGGCCCCGCTGCCTGCGCCGCATAGGCGGCTGGCTGGGCGGCATAGGCTGCAGCAGTAGCCGGCTGAGCCACGTAGGCAGCAGGCTGGGCAGAATAGGAAGCAGCTGGCTGGGCTGCATATGGGCCTGACTGGGCATTGTAAGAGGCTGCCGTGGGCTGAGCATTATAGGAGGCTGCAGTAGGCTGGGTGTTATAGGAGGCCGCCTGGGCTCCGTAAGCAAGTGAGGATGCTGCAGGCTGGGCCCCATAGGAAGCTGCCTGAGCCCCATAGGAGGTCAGGGAGGAAGCTGCCGACTGGGCGTTGTAAGAGGAGGCAGCAGCCCGCACCCCATAGGAAGCTGGCTGATTCCCATATGAGGCAAGGGAGGAGGCCTGTGCCCCATAGGAGGTGAGAGAAGAGGCCGCGGCTGACTGGGCCCCGTAGGAAGTAAGGGCCGAGGCCGAAGGCTGGGCACCTCCATAGGGGCCAAGTGAGGAAGCTCCCCCGGGCTGTGAGCCAGGGCTAGCCAGCTGTGCCCGGTACGGGGCGCCCAGGGACACTGAAGGCTGTGCCCGGTAGGAGGCTGCCTGGGCTGTCATGGGCTGGGTCCGGTAGGCAACACCCAAGGAAGCAGAGGGTTGGGCTCTATAGGCCGCCCCCAGGGAAACTGAAGGCTGGGCTCGATAAGTGGCCGGCTGGGCAGTCAGCGGGGTCACGTAGGAAGCTCGGGGAGGCGAGCGGCGCAGGGGACTGCGGTCACGGCCATAGAAAGGAGGAGAGGGCTGCCGGGGCCGCCCATCGAAGCCGGTGGTGCTGTTGCCGAAGGCCTGCTGGTAATCAAAGGTGGCGGAAAAGCCACCAGTCCCAGGGAACGCAGTGTCGCCAGCCCCTGGCTTCTTGGCCTTTTCCCCAGGGGCTGCCAGGCCCGCTGGCCCCTTCTTCTGACCTTTGATGGAAAGCTCCACGTTGATGCGCTTGCCCTTCACTTCCTTGCCGTTGAGCTGCTCGATGGCGGCTTTGGCGTCTGCTTCCTTTTCCATGTGAACAAACGCATAGTCTGATAAAGCAGCAGACAGAGGGGTTAGCGGTTAGGGGGAGCAGGCCCTTTACCTGAGAGTAAGCCCCCCGCTGGGGACACACACGCAGCCACTCGCACACACACATTCCCGATGGCAGGTCCCGGCCACCACCAGTCACCTCCACACACCTCCACAGCTTTCCTCCTGGACCGGGTGCCCCAGCCTTAAGGCTGCCAACGGCCCCAGGCTAGGAAAATGCTATTAAAAAGACTTCCAGCAAAGCTGTCAATAAAAAGTTTCCTAACTGCCAGACAAAAAGGAGACTTCTCTCCAGCTTATGGCTGCCACTCACCTGAGTTTATACCCAGGCTTCAGTCTCCAAACCCCCGGGGGCACTAGGCTAATCACGGCAAGGACACCAGGTCAAACCAAAGCTTCCCAGACAGAGGCAGCCAACCTTCAGCAGTTTCAGGAATGACCCTCTGTAACCAGAAGGCACTTCACAAAACAGTCATGACCGCTGTCACCTGACTCACCAACAGCTTCCAAGGGCAGCAAGGCAAAGATCTCTTTTACAGATTAAGAAAGTGAGACCCAGACTTGTCCATGTTAGACAGAGAGCTACACTTAAATCCAAGGATTCTGGCTTCATCCCAGACTCTGACTTCGTGAGGCCGCAAACTTCCAAACAAGCCCAGCCAGGATCAAAACCTCGCAATTGCTTCCACAGGCTTGAGAGTGGAGGAAATAAAACCCAGGCTTCCCTCTAGCTCAGACCCGCCCCCGGGGCCACAATACTTCATCGATACCGGACAAACCTGTCCCCACACTGAACCTCTGTGACACTGCAGGTTTTAACTACACGGGCTTTCTGCTCTCCAGGCTGTGAAATTACAAGCTGCAGTCATGGTGGCGGGAACCGCGTCTATCCTCAAACTACTTACTGCCCTTTCCAAGATCACCTTGGGGCATTGGGGGGGCGCCACGTAATTTGTCAGCGCAGAGATGCCAACAGAGCACCTGGCCAACAACACTAGAGATCGGGCGAGAAAGTCTGGGCAAGGTCCGAGGCTAGAGAAAAAAGAAGCCAGAAGAATCTACAAGAGCCCAGCCTGGCTCTGGTGAGATGCAAGAACTAAGGCTGCTCACTGACCCTCTGTCAGGAACACTTCTCACTAGTAATTGATCATAGTCTAATTTAGGCTCAGCCCTCAAAATCAATGGCATTTTCTGCTCCCAAACAAGTACTTTAGCTATGAGAAGTGCATTGGTTGTGGAGCCTCCTCCCAAGATGTTCTCCATGGATACCAGTATCCTCTTCTGTTCCTTGGGGGCAAACACACGACCATCAGAATTCAAATGTAACTGATGAGAAAGCCTGCGTAGAAGCCATACGGAAGAACCAAAATGGTGCTGGGGACTGGGGGGGATGAAGGGGTTTCAAGTGCACCATCAGAGCCGCTGGGCAAGTCTCTTGACCTGCCTCTCCATCTGGCCAATCTGTTGTGAACTAAGAAATGTGGAAGTGCTCTCAAGTATCGTGTCACATAGCACGTACCGGGTGCTCTAAAGCTGCTTAAGAATGCCCTCCAAATCCCAACCTTTCCCTGTTCTAAGAAAGCAAACAAGAGGCAGGAGGACCCTTTCTACTTGCAATCTTAGAACCTGAGATGATGAAAGAATGAAATAAAGGGACACGAGCCCCTGCCTTCCCACCCTGCAGCAGAACACAAGCTCTCCTTCTCCACAGGGGAGGAAGGAAAAGACCCCCACACGAGTGGAAAGGAAGGAGGAAGGCACTCAAACCTCACTCAAGGGAAAGGAAGGCAGTAAAGGGTAGCAATCCAGGGAGGGTGAGAGAGCATCCAAGAGGAGAGCAAGCCAAACCGCTCCAAGGTAAGGAGAAATAAAACTTGAAAGAGAATTCCCTTGGTAGCTATTTTCTAATCAGTCCCCAAATGGGTAGAATTAGGCAAAAACAACCAATGAACAATGGGAAAAGTTGAAAAAGGCCAGGTACCCTAATTACAACCCAACTTTGTCCATTTTTAAAATTATGTTTTTAAGAGCCAGGTTGAAAAGTATCTTGAAATCCACGTAAAATACCACAAGTCAACTGGATACAAAAATATATATATATATATATATATATATATATATATATATATATAGGATTACAAGTAAATCCTATTCATACAAGGGGCTTTTGGGAAGCAGATAAAAAGCACAAGTCCAGCTGGCTCAGGGAGTCATAAGCCTAACCAGTCTCCCAGGCGAAGAGCCCGAGCCAGCAGAAGAGAACAGAGGCTCGTTTCTCTAAGAGCACAGCAAGGAAAAACACCTGAAGATTCAAGGATCCTGAAGAGCCCCATCAAGCCCTTCAAATTAGATGATGGAATATGGAGGAACTTTTGAGAAGATACTTTTTCCGTAGGGAAAACAAATCACTGAGGTTGCCCAGCATCATTTCCCAATTCCCTCTGCTAGTATGGCACAATAGCCTCTCACTCTTCGGGAGGTCCTAAGTCTAAGGGGACAGCATCTCCTCAGAGCTCCCCCCAGGCTGGCAATGGGCCTTCAAGACAGAATACAAGGTGCCCACTTCTCTGGGCAGCCTACGGGGCAAAGGCACAGGTGGCTCAGAACTGCTGCTCTAATACACTAAGCCATCCATAGTCACCAAGCAGCTTCCTCTTTCCTTCTGCATCTGGGCCACAGGTTGCACTAAAGGCCCAACTCCTTCTCCTCTAATGGTGAGCCTTGGGTTTTTAAGCAGTAAAGACTAACATCAATGTAATAATAGGAGGTAATGGAAAAGCGGTTCCTCTTTCACACCCATCACTGTATCACCTCCCCGGTTGGGGCTCACCTCATCCAAACTTCTGTTCTCAGCAAAAGAGTTAAAAGGATTCTGTGAAGTATGACCCTCTTCCTCCGGCCTCTAATATTAAAGAGACTCCCACAGATCTTCCTGATCAAATCAAACCGTGTCAATAAGGAGCACAAACCGGAACTTCCAAAATAACTGCCATGACCATAAACACATTGCTGCTCTTAGATACACAAGCATTCTCCAGGTGCTTCCAAACGAAATGCCAGATGCCTCCCAGCCCGTTCTTTTCAGTCTAGGCAAGCCGTGATGAACCACGCCAATCGTTTTCCCTCCGCTACCCAGCTACCTGTTTCTGAGAAAGCACCGAGCAAAGAAGGTTCCTAACACCATGAATTCCACCACAGCGATTCTAACCTCACAGAGCCAAATTTCTCACTTCTCCACTCAGAACCCACCCCGCTGAAGAACAATTCTGACATTTATTAAGCCGAGGAAAACAAGTAAGAGCCAAGGTCAGAATCCCCACTTCCTTCCTTGAAGTCCTTTCCATTTTCCCTCAATACAAAAGCAAACTGCAAACACCATAGCCTGCCCCAGAACACCTGGCAGAAGAGCCTGGATCCGGATATTCCTGGACTTCCATAACCTGAGTTGAGGAAAATAGAATGCAATATTAATGCAGGATGAGAAGGCTATTCCTGTGAAGGAGAAGTGGAGGGCCAGATTAGGTCTTTTACTCTTCCCACCCCTTGCTGGAAAGAGGAGATACGTGACCACGGAGGAGCCTTCCTGGATCGGGGTGGCAGATGCAGAAAACACACGGAGGGTTTCTCTCCCTAACGCTCCTTCTGCCGAGTCTGAACACCCCCAAAGAGGGGCATGAGACTCTCCGAGCACATCCCTCCTCCCTCTCTTCCGAAATGCAGGAGAATTAACTGCGGCTTCTGCGGATCACCAGGAGAAGCTAAGCCGATCCCACCTGCAAAGGTCGCTGGACTACCCAAGGGGCCGTTCCTGCCCAAGGCGGCAGAATCTGCACACACCGCGCGGCCTAAAGCCGGCGATCCTGCCGACCAGGAGGCCCTGCGGCCACCGGGGGAGGGGAGAACTCAAAGTCGGGGTCAGGCTCCTGGGGAAGGGGGGCGAAGGCCGCTGCGAGGCTGGGCTCGGGGCCCCGTTACCTTCCGCTCCGGCGCATTCGTCTGCAGCGGGCCCGGACCGACGTCCGAAGGCGCCTCGGGATCCCGCGTGGCCCCGGCACTTCCCAACACTTTCCGCCCCCGCCGCGCACACGCGCCCCCGTCCCCCCCCCACACGGTCACCGGCTTAAAGTGTCTTCGCCCCAACGCCGACGGGCGCGGCCCCGACACGCGCCCCCGCGGGTCCTGGCCCCTTCCCCCCCGGGCGCGCCCCCGCGTTACCTTTGACCACGTCACACTCGATGACGGGCCCGTGGCGCTCGAAGAGGCTGCGCAGCTCCTGGCTCGTGCACGCAGCCGACACGTTCCCCACGAAAATTTTCCAAGTGTTGAGAGGCCGCGGCCGCGACATCTCCACCACGAGGGCGCGCCCCGGCCGGAGCTCGTGGCCGTGCAGGGCCTCGATGGCGCGCAGCGCGCCCGCGGCCTCGCGCACGTGCACGAAAGCGAACTGCTTCATGACGGCGCAGCTCATGACGGTGCCGAAGCGCGAGAAGAGGGCCGCGAGCTCCTCCGGGGTCGTGTCCGCCCCATCTACGTTCCCCACAAAGATCTTCATGGCGCCGCCGCCCCCGGCCAAGAGCCCGGACCCCCGCCTTTCCCTGAGCGACGAGCGAGACGTCCGCTCTGACGGCCGTCCTCCCCTGGAATGGAGGGCGGACGACAACCCCGCCGCGCAGGCGCAGCACGCCGGCCAATCGCAGCCGGTGCTCCGCGCCACCGCCGGCCAATGGGAACTGCGGAAAGGGCCGCGCGCGGGGGCAGCCAATCCCCGCGGCCGGGGAGCCCGCTCGCTGGGCGAGGAAGCTCGGAGGGGGGGGTGGCGGCGGCGCGCGCGCGCCCAACGGCCGCCAGCTCCTCTTCCCCCTCCCCTCCCCTTCCCTCCTCCCCTCCCCCGCCGCAGGGGACGCCGGCCCAGCTCGGAGCAGAGGGAGGGCGGGGGGTGGGGGGGGAGTGATCGAGGATAACGACCCACAGCCTGAGGGCCCCGCCCCGCCCCGCCGGCCCCAGGGCGCGGCCCGGCTTCTGCCGGAGGAGAGGCGGGGCTCCGAGCCCGAGGGGCGCGGCCAGGCCGCCGCCCCGCTCCGCTTCTCCCCGGCTCCCGCGTCCCTCCCCTGCTCCGAGACCTTCCATGGCTCCCCAGTGCCCGCGGGAGCCGCCCGGCCCCGGCGCCGTACCTTTGCAGCGTGGCCTCCCATTCCTCCTCCGCTCCCTGGCCCTCGACGTTCCAGTGCCGCTGTCCCCCAACGGCATCGGCATTCCATCCCCGGCCATTCGGAGCCGGCGCAGGAAAGGGTCGGATTCGAACCCAGGGCCTCCGCCTCCCGACACGTGGGCCTCCCCTGGGAGCCCGGCCCGGGGGGGGGGGGGGGGGAGTCCCCGGAGCCGGCGGAGGGGTGGGGCCGGGGTTCCTCGGCCTGCGAAGCGCCCGCACCTGCCCCGCCTTTCTCCCCACGAGGCCCGTCCTGGCCCTCGAGCAGCCATTGCTCGGGTCCTAGGTACCCGCCGGGTGCCCGGCCCTGGGCCAGGCGCTGGGGATGGAGGGCTGGCGGCGGTGACCAGCGGGCCATAAGCTGATGCGGCCCCGGGATAACGGGAGCCGCAGGTGCCGGGGAGACGAGGCAGGAGCATCCCCCAGGGCCAGAAGCAGTCTTTGCCCATGGTCAGGTCGCGCCAACGCAGGCCGTCCCAGACGCCCCCCCCCCCCCCCCGGGCACGCTCGGCTCTGGCGCTCGGGCAACCATCGCCCCTCTGCCCGCAGGCAGCGAGCCCTTACTTGTGGCTGCCGCGCTGAACTGCCTCGGGACGATCGCCGCAGGCCTTCCTCCTTTGGGTCCCAGTGTCCCCGCTATCAGTGGTCCGCGCATGGCAGCCTGGGAGCAGCCCCCGATTTTCCAAGCGTTTCTCCTCAGTTCTTGGTCCCGTCCACTCCTTGCCGTCCAACGCGGCAGGGCTGCCGAGCCACCGGGCCGTGCGTCCGCTCGGGTTCCTTGCGGATTGTGGGCTCAGCTTCTGGATCTCTCTTGGCCAAGTTCTCTCTGTGCTCAAGGAATCTCACAACGGCCAAAAGGTGCGGGAAGAGACCGGCTTGGGGGTCCCCGATCACCAGGAATCACAACAGGTTCTTGCTTTTCCCATAATGCTCGGTCCGCCATGAAGCTGCCCTCTGCTGCACAAAATCACCTGCAAAAACGCAAACGGGAACGGAAAAAGCCCCCCTCCCCTCCCCTCCCCCCGTGGGCATCCTGCGGGGAGGGGGCACCAAAGTGCCCAGAGCACTGGGCCAAAATTGGACACTTACACCCATGTGGCCCTAACAAAGTCCAACCCTTCTCTGTTTTCTCCCAGGATTGTTGTGTCAACTTATCTCTTTCTTTCTTTCTTTCTTTCTTTCTTTCTTTCTTTCTTTCTTTCTTTCTTTCTTTCTTTCTTTCTTTCTTTCTTTCTTTCTTTCTTTCTTTCTTTCTTTCTTTCTTTCTTTCTCTCTCTCTTTCTCTCTCTCTTTCTTTCTTTCTCTCTTTCTTTCTTTCTCTCTCTCTTTCTTTCTTTCTTATCAGGGTTAAGTGACTTTTTCAGAAGCACACAGCTAGTAAGTGTCTGGGATCAAATCTGAACTCGGATCCTTCTGACTCGGGGCCTGTTCTACCCACCGGGCCACCTAGTTGCTCCATAGCTTTGTCCGCGGGTGCTCTGCCCAAAGGAATGACAATTTTGATCTGCAGGCTCTGGCTCTCCTACATGGGCCCTGGTACAAGGCAGGCCCTACTCAGTCATTATTTGGACCTGACTGGCTCAGAGTGAATGAAGATAGCAAAGAATGAAGGACAAACGAGGATCAAATGAGATCGCAAAAAGTACAATGTTTGGCACATAGTAGGTGCTTACTAAATGCTCTTCCTGCCAATATGGAAATAAGTTTTTCTTGCTTTCACACATATAATCAATATCCTGTTGGATTTTTTCTGAAAGGGATGGGGGAGAGGCAAGAGAGAATTTAGAACTCACCATTTGTACCAATGAGTGTTTTAAAACTTTTACATGTAAATGGGAAATATTTAACAAAATAAAAATATATTGAAAATGAAAAAAAAAGCTTGTTCCCTTTTCTTTCCCCTAATCTTGCCCGTTAAGTTGTTCCATTTCTTCCCCTGTTTGATAGGTTGGAACTTATTTCTTCAGTGCTTTTAAAAGAGATAATTTTGATGATATAAAATGAAAACATTTTTGCAAACAAAATCAATGGAATGAAAACTGCAAAAAATTGCAACAAGTATCTCTGATAAAGGCCTCATTTCTCAATATAGCAAGAACGGAGTCAAATTTCTAAAAATAAGTTATCTGCCAAATGATAAATGGTCAAAGGATATGAACAAGCAGTTATCAGACAAAAAAATCAAAGCTATCATGAAAAATGCTCTAATTCACTATTGATTAGAGAAATGCACAGTTCCACCTCATATCTATCACATTGGCTAATGTGATTTTTTTTAAAAAAGGAAAATGATAAATGTTGGAGACATGTGGGGAAACTGGAACACTAATGCATTGTTGGTGGAGTTGTGAACTGATCCAAAGGTTCCGAACAGCAGATTGGAGCTATGTCCAAAAGATTATAAAACTGCATGTCCAGCAATACCACTGTAGATTTATATCTCAAAGACAGCCAAAAAAAAGAGGGGGACAACCCTATTTGTGCAAAAATGTTTATAGCAGGTATTTTTGCAGTGTGTAAAAATTGGAAATCCAAGGGATGCCCATTAATTGGGGAATGGTGGTATATGTTTGTAAAGGAATATTACTGCCATATGTGACAAGCAGGAGCATTTCAGAAAAATTTGAAAAGATTTACCTGAACTGATCCAAAGCTAAGTGAACAGAACCAGGAGAAGATTGTACATAATAACAGCAATATTAAAAAAAAAAAAAACTGTGAATGACTTAGCTATCTCAGAAATACAATGATCCAAGACAATCCCAAAGGACAAATGGTGAAATATACTAACCACTTCCAAGGAAAGAAAGGTATAGACTGAAATAACCTCTCTTTCACATGCCTTCTTTTTTTCTCTTGATGTCTTCTTGTACAAAATGACTGATAAAATGAGTTAAAATGTTTTACATGATTATAAATATAACTTATATGTTATTGCTTACCATCTCAGGGTGGGGAGAAAAGGAAGAGAAAGAGGGATAGAATTTGGAACTTAAAACTTTTTTTAAAATTGTTTTAACATGTAATTGGGGGAGAAATATAAAGTTTTATATATAAAAAAACTTGGTAATGACCTTGATTAAAAAACAACAACAATAAACCCTCAGCAAAAAAAAAAAATAAAAAAATAAACCCTCTCTGCATCCTTCCTCTTCCCAGGTTTATTTCCTTCAGTGCACTTCTTTCTCATGTGACACAAAGACTGAGTAGCTCAATTCAGCAATCATTTGAGAGGCAGAATTCTTTTGTTTATTTTTATTTTTATTTTCAATTTCAATTCCAACTTCTCTTCCTTCTTCCTGCTCTTCCCACACATGTTGAAAAGACAAGAAATATGATACCATTTTATAAATCATACTTCTCCATTAGTCACTGATATATGAGAAGGGGAGTGCTGATGAATGGGCTCTTGACCTTTAGGACCATCTCTGGAAGCCTGCAGAAAACTCTCCAATTTCTAGGAAATCACAGGAATTTGTGTGAAGAACCCATTCTTCTTTGGGCAAGACAGAGTCCCCTCCTTGGCCAACAAGCAGGACAAACTGATAACTTTGTGGGTATTTAAAAGGGAGTGACTCCATTCTAGGGATTGCCATTGTTGTTATTGCCCTTATCATCATCCTCATCCTCCATTGGATCATCCATCTATCCATCATTTCCTCCAGTGAGTTGTCAGATCAGCCATGGATCACAGGCACAAGGCTAATTAGACCAACACAAGGAGCAAAGAACTGAGATGCTGTTTGTGGGGTCCATGGAGACTCAAGTATCTGGGTCTTTAACGTGGGCTCTCACCCACCACCAGGTGATAGAGCATATCATCACCAGCTAGGTGACCTGCAGTGGCCCAGGGCGGGTCAGTAATTACCCCCACTCAGCCCCTGGCCAGCTTTGTCTTTGGCCCCTCTCCCCTCCCTCTCTCTCACTTTCTGACATACATCTCTTACTTGACAGGTACCTACCACCTTCATTATCTAAACACCCTGCCCCAGTTCTGCTAGGTTTGCCTTTCCCAGAAGACCCCTCTCCACTCCCAATCGAAGTTACCATTCTTTCAGTTCAAAGGATTATCATCTATAATTTTATTTAACGTGATTCTGCTCCCCAGGATGAGAATGGAGGAAGGAAGCAAACCCTGGTAGATTGGTGATTGGAGGAGCAGCTTAGGCAGGCAGCAGGATTGAAGTAATGAGGAGAAAACAGGGAGACAAGAATAAGGTAAAGGGCCCCTCAAAGAAGAACTGGGCAAGTACTCTTTGCTTACTACATGATTAATCTCAGCGTTGCCCCCTTTGGTTCACACTATCCTCCAAGAGTTACCGTTATCACACATACCCCTTTCAGGGAGTGGCGAATTGCATAAACTGTGTCATTCAGGGTTACCCAAGATGGACAGGTCATAATGGAGAGTTCCAACAAAAAGGATCCATTAGAGAAGGACGTAACAAGCCACTCTAGGACACCTCCCAAGAAAATCCAATGGACAGTGCAAAAGTGGGCAAGAGAACACTGGGAGATGAGTCTCTCAGGTTGGAATATGCTCCAGGGAAAGAGTGGAGGACAATGACAAGGAGCTCTAATACTAATAAGTGCTAAAGTAGGAAATCAAAAGATAACTGGAATAACAGACAAGTTTGACGGTGGAGTACAAAATAAAGCAGGGCAGAGACTAATAGAATTTTGTTAAAATAACTCGCTGGTCAAACAAACACTTTCTTTTCAACAACCCAGAGTGTGATTGTTCACATGGACATCACCAGATGGTTGATATAGAAATCAGATTGATTAAAAGGTGGAGAAGCTCCCAGGGGTCGTCACACTTTTTAAATAGGGGGCTAGTTCCCTGTCCTTCAGACTGTTGGAGGGCCGGACTAGAGTAAAAACAAAGCCTTTGTTTTGTGGGCCTTTAAATACAGAAACTTCATAGCCCTGGGGGAGGGGGATAAATGTCCTCAGCTGCCACATCTGGCCCACGGGCCTTAGTTTGAGGACCCCTGTGAGTCCTCAATTAAATCAATTAATTTAGAGAATCAATTAAAATAAGACCTGGAGCTGAGTGTGGGGCCATGCATGAGCTTCTTATTGCAAAATTCAGACCTAAATTGAAGAAAGCTGGGGAAACCACCAGACCATATAAGTGTGATCTAAATAGCTTCCCTTATAAATATAAAATGAAGGTGATAGATTCAAGGCATTACATCTGTTAGATAGAATCCCCGAAGAACTATGGACAGAGGTTCACAACATTGGATAGGAGACAGCAGCAAAATGATCCCAGAGGGTTCATTTCCCCAGCTTTCCCCAGGGGGGGAAAAAGAGCAAAAATGGCTTTACAAAGAACTGAGGAAAAAAGGAAAGGGAAAGATATTCCTGACAGAATGCAGAATTCCAAGGAATAACAAGGGCAGGTTTTCTTAAATGAGCAATGCAAAGAAATAGAAGAAAACATCAGAATCCAAAAGACAAGAGATCTCTTCAAGTAAATTAGAGATATCAAGGGAAAGTTTCATGCAAAAATGGATGCGATAAGGAAAAGACAAAAAGGGTAAAGATTTAATAGAAGCAAAAGAGACAGCAAGTATATACAAAAGAACTGTACGAGAAAGATCTCTCCATCATCACTGATAATGATGCTATGGTTACTAATCTGGAGAATGAAGTTGAGGGGGCCTTAGGAAGCAGGGCTAGCGAAAAGGCGAAGGGAGGTGACAGAATTCCAGCCGAGCTATTTAGAATCCTAAAAGATGAGTCTGTTACAGAGCTGCATCCCATGTCCCGGCAAATTTGGAAAACTCACCAATGGCCACTGGATTGGAAGAGATGAGTTCAAATCCTAATCCTAAAGCAGGACAACTCCTCCAAATGCCCCAAGTACCAACCGGCTTTGCTTACTTCACACTGGCAAGCTTACCGTTAGCATGCTGCAAGCTAGACCCAAGGATTATTAGAAGAGCAGGCTTGGGTTCCGTAGAGATGGAGAAACCAGAAACCAAACTGCCAACGTTCACTGGATTATGGAGAAAGCAAGAGAGCTCCAGAAAAAGATCTACTCCTGCATCACTGATTACACTAAAGCCTTTGATTGTGTGGATCACAACAAAATGTGGCAAGCCCTCAAAGACAGGGGAGGACCAGCTCATCTTACTTGTCTCCTGAGGAGCCTGTATAAAAGTGAGAAGTGAACATGGAACAGCTGATTGGTTTAAGACTGGAAAAGGGAGCACAACAAGGCTGTCCATCATCGCCTTATATATTTGACTTATATGCAGAGTATATCATGTGAAATGCAGGCTGGATGAATCACGGGCTGGGAGAAATGTCAACGATCTCAGAGACACAGAGGATACCCCTCTGATGTAGAAAGGGAAGAATTCAGAAGCCTTTTGGTGAGAGTGAAAGAGGACAGTACACACCTGGTTAACATGACAGGAAAAGATAATGATGAATGTTGGAGGGAACATGGGAAAACAGGGACACTAATGCATTGTGGGTATGTAGTGTTCCGGTTGGGTTTCTGGAGGTGTCTGGACCAGCCTTCGTTTCAGCAGAGTTATTCCCATGAGAACAGCCAGGGATAAAGTCCAAATTGTTTATTGTCTCCTTCATAGTCTGTCTCCTTCACCTGGGGCCTGGCTAGCTTTCTGGAGGCTCTTCAGCCGGGCCTTGGTTTCAGTGGGGAAAGGAAGGAGAAGCACCAGGAGCCTGATCAAAGAGGGAAAGTCTCTCTGAGTCCCAGGGCTTGTGCTCCAGCCTCCAGCCACCACCCAGATGGGAACTCTCTGGCTGAGTTTGTCCCAGCTTATAGGCTCTATTATAATTACATCATCGTAGGTGTGAATCTTGGAGAACTATATTAAATATCAAATACATGTACTGAACTAGAGAACTATTAAGCACCAGCTAACCCATAACCATTGTCTCTATCAATTCCACTGAGTTAGTACCTTGTAAGAATCCTGGTTTCAGAGTTCTGGCCCATTTCATTGGTGGAGTTGTGAACAGATGCAACGATTCTAGAGAGCAGAACTGTGCCAAAGGGTCATCAAACTGGGCAGTGTTCCTACTGGGCTTGTATCCCAAAGAGATCTTAAAGAAAGGAAAGGGACCCGCGTGTGCAAAAACGTTTGTGGCAGCCCCTTCTGTGGTGGCGAAGAATTAGAAACTGCCCATCTCTTGGGGAGAGGCTGAATAAGTTACAGGATATGAATGTTATGGAATATTATTGTTCTCTAAGAAACGATCAGCAGGAGGATTTCACAGAGGCTTGGGGAGACATGAACTGAAGCTAAATGAAGTGAGTAGAACCAAGAGAACATTGTACACGGCAACAAAAAGATCATACGGACGTGGCTCTTTTCAACAGCGAAGTTTCTCGGGCCAGTTCCAATGGTCTCGTGATGGAGAAAGCCATCTGCACCCAGAGGGAGGCTGTGGGAACTAAGCGTGGATCACAGCACAGCCTTCTCACTCTGTTTATTGTTGTTTGCTTGCATTTTGTTTTCTTTCTCATTTTTTGCTTTTTTGATCTGATTTATCTTGTGCAGCACATTAAATGGGAAAATGTTTAGAAGAACTGAACGTGTTTAACATGTATTGGATTACTTACCATCTAGGGGAGAGAGTGAGGGGAAGGGAGGGAGAAAAAAATTTTGGAACACAAAGTTTTGCAAAGATGAATGTTGAAAACTATCTATGCATATATTCTTTTTTATTATAGCTTTTTATTTACAAGTTATATGCATGGGCATTTTTCAGCATTGATCCTTGCAAGACCTTTTGGTCCTACTTTTCCCCTCTTTCCCTCTACCCCCTCCCCCAGATGGCAGGTTGACCAATACATGTTAAGCATGTTAAAGTATAAATTAAATACAATATAAGTATACATGTCCAAACAGTTATTTTGCTGCAGAAGAAGAATTGGACTTTGAAATAATGTACAATGAACCTGAGAAGGAAATAAAAAATGAAAGTGGAAAAAAAAAACAGAGGGATTGGGAATTCTATGTAGTGGTTCACACTCATTTCCCAGAGTCCTTTTTTTTTTTTAAAAATTTAATAGCCTTTTATTTACAGGATATATGCATGGGTAACTTTACAGCATTAACTATTGCCAAACCTCTTGTTCCAATTTTTCACCTCTTACCCCCCACCCCCTCCCTCAGATGGCAGGATGACCAGTAGATGTTAAATATATTAAAATATAAATTAGATACACAATAAGTATACATGACCAAACCGTTATTTTGCTGTACAAAAAGAATCAGACTCTGAAATATTGTACAATTAGCTTGTGAAGGAAATCAAAAATGCAGGTGGGCAAAAAATATAGGGATTGGGAATTCCATGTAATGGTTTTTAGTCATCTCCCAAAGTTCTTTCTCTGGGCGTAGCTGGTTCAGTTCATTCCTGCTCCATTGGAAATGATTTGGTTGATCTCGTTGCTGAGGATGGCCAGGTCCATCAGAACTGGTCATCATATAGTATTGTTGTTGAATTATATAATGATCTTCTGGTCCTGCTCGTTTCACTCAGCATCAGTTCATGTAAGTCTCTCCAGACGTTTCTGAAATCATCCTGTTGGTCATTTCTTACAGAACAGTAATATTCCATAATATTCATACACCACAATTTATTCAGCCATTCTCCAACTGATGGACATTCATTCAGTTTCCAGTTTCTAGCCACTACAAAAAGGGCTGCCACAAACATTTGTGCACATACAGGTCCCTTTCCCTGCTTTATAATCTCTTTGGGGTGTAAGCCCAGTAGTAACACTGCTGGATCAAAGGGTATGCACAGTTTGATAACTTTTTGAGCATAGTTCCAAACTACTCTCCAGAGTGGTTGGATTCTTTCACAACTCCACCAACAATGCTATGCATAAATTCTTAAAATAAAAAGCTTTAATAGATTTTTTTAAATTAAAAAAGAAAGAACAGAGGATAAAAGCTAGCTTGAAACTAACCTTAGAAAATACGAATATCTTGGTACCTGCTCCCATCACTTTCTGGCAAATAAAGGGAGAAGAAATGGAAGCAGTGTCAGATTTTTTATTCTGGGAATCCAAAAATCCCAACAGATGGTGACGCAGTCATGAAATTAAAAGATTCTTCTCCTTGGAAGGAAAACTATGGCCAATCTAGACAGCATCCTAAAAAGCAGAGACATCACTTTGCTGACAAAGATCCTTAAAGTCAAAGGCGTGTTTTTTTCTGGAGAGATATATGTCTGGGAGAGTTGGGCTATAAGTTAAATTAAATTTTCTAACTGTGGTACTGGAGAAAAAAAATTGAAAGTCCCTTGGACACGATGGACAGAATCAGATACACCCAGAGAAGGAACACTGGGAAATGAGGATAAACTGCATTTTGGTTTTTCTTCCCAGGTTATTTTTACCTTCTGAATCCAATTCTTCTTGTGCAACAAGAGAACTGTTTGGTTCTGCACACAAATATTGTATCTAGGAGATACTGTAAAATTTTTAACATGTATAAGACTGCCTGTTATCTAGGGGAGGAGGTGGAGGGAAGGAGGGAGGGAAAAAGTTGAAACAGAAGTGAGTGCAAGGGATAATGTAAAATATTACCCAGGCATATATTCTGTCAATAAAAAGTTATTAAAAAAAGAAAAAAGAAAAAAAGAAAGTCCCTTGGACAGTAGGGAGACTAAATTAATCAAGAAATTGGGGCAGCTAGGTGACACAGTGGATAGAGCATAGGCCCTGAAGTCAGGAGGACCCAAGTTCAATTCTGGTTTCAGACACTTAACACTTCCTAACTTGTGACCCTGACCAAGTCACTTAAGCCCAATTGCCTCAGCAAAAACAAACAAATAAATAAGACAAAGAAATTAACTCATTATTTACTCAAAGAATAAAGACTGAAGCTAAATTTTCCTTATTTTGGTCACATAAGGACAAGATGAAATTTATTGGAAAATCCCTTGATGATGGGAAAGATTGAAAGCAAAAGGAAAAGGAGAAGAGATGGGCAGAGAGTGCTATGGAAACAACGAACAGGAAGAACCTAGTTTATAATCCGATTCCTATAATTATATCATATAATATATAACATAATCATCGGTAATTTTTAAGACTATAAATTCTTTTACTGCTTTCAAGTGTTAAATGATTCATCGAGTATGGGATTTTTTAAAATTAAAGAAGGCATTTACATTTCGAATATAAAATATATTTTAACTCATACTTGGTCAGTTTCTGTAAACCAGTGGCTACCACGTCCCAATATGACGATTAAATATTAAATAATTAATAATAACTATTAAATTATTAAACTATTAAATATTATTTAATTATTATTTAAATAAAATTATATTCTCAAATATTAAATATTTGCACCCCTGAGCACACTCATTTTCTCCAACTTAAATGTGATTTCGGACTCCTTTTCCAAAAAGAAAATAGGATTTATCACTTTATTTTGAGCCCACACTGTGGCCAGATCCTTTCCCAAAGAACTCAATTCTTTTTTTTTTTTTTTTTTAATTTAATAGCCTTTTATTTACAGGTTATATGCATGGATAACTTTACAGCATTAACAATTGCCAAATCTCTTGTTCCAATTTTTCACCTCCCGCCCCCCACCCCTTCCCCTAGATGGCAGGATGACCAGTAGATGTTAAATACATTAAAATATAAATTAGGTACACAATAAGTATTCATGACCAAAACATTATTTTGCTGTATAAAAAGAATCAGATTCTGAAATATTGTGCAATTAGCTTGTGGAGGAAATCAAATATGTCGGTGGGCATAAATATAGGGAATGGGAATTTAATGTAATGGTTTTTCGTCATCTCCCAAAGTTCTTTCTCTGGGCATAGCTGGTTCAATTCATTCCTGCTCCTTTGGAGATGATTTGGTTGATCTCGTTGCTGAGGATGGCCTGGTCCATCAGAACTGGTCATCATATAGTTTTGTTGTTGAAGTATATAATGTTCTCCTGGTCCTGCTCATTTCACTCAGCATCAGTTCGTGTAAGTCTTTCCAGGCCTTTCTGAAATCCTCCTGTTGGTCATTTCTTATAGAACAGTAATATTCCATAGTATTCATATACCACAATTTATTCAGCCATTCTCCAACTGAAGGACATCCATTCAGTTTCCAGTTTCAAGCCACTACAAAAAGGGCTGCCACAAACATTCGTGCACATACAGGTCCCTTTCCCTGCTTTATAATCTCTTTGGGATATAAGCCCAGTAGTAACACTGCTGGATCAAAGGGTATGCACAGTTTGATAACTTTTTGAGCATAATTCCAAACTATTCTCCAAAATGGTTGGATTCAGAACTCAATTCTTTTTGGCTGTTGGTCACTCCTTCCTTCCTTTAGCCCTATTTTAGTTGCAGAAAGCTGCTTTAGAAGGACAGCAGTTAATCCTGGCATGGGTAGAATAACCTGATTTTCCTCATCCAACCAGGAAAAGCCCAGTTCCCAAGTCAGCAGCAAGCACACAAAGCATCTCATGTTTCTCCCTCCATCAGACTTTTTTCTCCTCATCCCAAAGGGGACGTGTATGTAGGCCCAAAGGGGCAGAATGGCCCACTGCCTCTTCTGGCTCCTCTAGATCCCTCTCTCTCTGTGGTTCTGAGGGGGATTTAAGGGTTTGGGGTGGGGCAGCTGCATGGCTGACTCTCCTGATCTCCCAGAGCCAGCAGCAACCAGTGAAGTTCAGGTTCTCCTTCTCCCCCTTGTTCTCCCTGCACCAGCTTCTACTCCTGCCTGTTGTGCTCTTCAAGGCTGCTTTCAGCTCAGAATTCATTTCTGTGCTGAATGAGAGCTCTCAGTCTGTAAATTAGGGGCAGGGTGCCAGGGCCTGGCTGGAAATACTCGAAATTTAAGCAAATACTTGGGTTTCTCCAGCCTGGAAGTTCCAGAGCTCGCTGTATGATCATGATTTTTGCAGAGGAGAAAGGAGAGGAAAGGAGGAAGGGGAAAGGGGAGAGGAGGGAGGAAGGGAAGGAAAGGGAGCAGAGAGGAAGGGACTTTTAATGGATAGGATCAAATTGCCTCTAAGCTAAAGAAGTAGCTATTGTTTTAACTAGGCTGGGATTTTAGCATATTGGAAGGAATCAGCTCTTCCCCCTTCCTGCTGGGAGGAAGGACTAAAAACAAAACAAAAAAAAGTTCCCAGAGAACTTTGCTCCACAGTGCCCCCTGCTGTTTACAATTTTTCCAAGAATATTTCCAAGATGCTATGGCAAAAGGAAAAAAAATCCCACAATTTTCAAGGATCCTTAACTACCCACTGCTGCAAAAACTCATCCATCTCTGTAGACTAATATTTTCCTGGGTTATTTTCTGTGACTACAGAGCTTGATTATCTTTTTTTTTAGGTTGATTTTGAACTTTATTTTATTTATTTATTTTTATTATAGCTTTTTATTTACAAGTTATATGCATGGGCAATTTTACAGCATCGACAATTGCCAAACCTTTTGTTCCAATTTTTCCCCTCCTTCCCCCCATCCCCTCCCCCTGATGGCAGGTTGACCAATACAGGTTAAGTGCGTTAAAGTATATTTTTTTTTATTTAATAGCCTTTTATTTACAAGTTATATGCATGGATAACTTTACATCGTTAACAATTGCCAAATCTCTTGTCCCAATTTTTCACCTCTTACCCCCCACCCCCCTCCCCTAGATGGCAGATGACCAGTAGATGTTAAATACATAAAGTATAAATTAAATACAATATAAGTATACATGTCCTAACGGTTATTTTGCTGTACAAGAAGAACCGGACTCTGAAATAGTGAACAATCAGCCTGTGAAGGAAATCAGAAATGCAGGTGGGCAAAAATAGAGGGATTGGGAATTCTATGTAGTGGTTCATAGTCATTTCCCAGAGTTCTTTCCCTGGTTGTAGCTGGTTCAATTCATTACTGCAGAACTTGATTATCTTAAGACAAATTTAAAACACAAGTAGCCCAAAGATTAATGGAAAGGTGCCCCAGGACAGGATTCTGGGGCATGCTTTCCTAGGACTTGTTCTCATGAAAGTGGAATAATCACAAGTAAACAAAATTACCCCTTTTTGCAGATGGTCCAAATAATATGCTCAAAGAACCTGGAAAGTGAAGTCAAAATTAATTGAAATCATTTCAGCAAAGTTGTAGGATATAAAATAAATCCACACAAATCGTCACTGTTCCTGAATATAACCAACAAAACTCATCAGGAAGAGCTAGAAAAAGAAAACCCACAAAAATGCCCACAGACACTATAAAATTTTAGGATGTATCTACCAAGATTCACCGAAGGGATAATATGAATCTGACTACAAAATGTTTTTTGGTAGCAATAAAAACAAATAACTGAGAAGCATGAATTGTTTTGAGTAGATCAAGCCAACATAATCAAAACGACAATATTACTTAAAGTACTTATTCAGGGCTAAAACAAGCAAGTACCAAAGTACCAAGGGGATATTTTAAAAAAGTCATATGAAGGTGAAAGAATTATGAAAAAAAATGGAAGGACTTTTATTAGTAGCAGTTACCAAACTGTACTATGAAGGAGTAATCACTAAAATAATGGGGTGCCAGTTAAACAAAATGGAGAGGTAGATCAAGGGAACAAATTAAACAAAAATAGTGTTGGAATCTGGAGTCAGGAAGACTTGTATTCAAATCCAGCTTTAGACTCTTACTATCTGTGTGTCCCAGAGCAAGTAGCTTAATCTCTCCAGTCTCAGTTTCCTCATCTGTAAAATGGAGTTGTTGTGAAGATTGGTCAATATTGGTAAAGCATTTTGCAAACTTTAAAGGGCTATATAAATAATGTACAGAAGCCAATAAGCAAAATAGCTAGAGTGGGCAATAAACCGAATAACAGCAGCTTTTGAGGGAAGGACTCACTATTTATCACATCATTTTATACCTACCAGATTAGCTATAATGATAGAAGAGGGAAAGTGACAAATCTTAGCAGGGACGTGGAAAAATTGGGACTTGAATTCACAGCTGGTGGATCTGTGAGCTCATCCTACCATGCTGGAGAGACATTTGGAATTATGCCCAAAGAGTTATTAAACTGCCTTTGAAACAACAATACAACTACCAGGTATGTTTGTAGAGATGATTAGGGAAAATAGAAAAGAACCTACATGTCCCAAAATATTTGTAGCAGCTCTTTGTGGAAGCAAAGAACTGGAAATTGCAGGTGTTTGTAAATTGGGGAATGGCTAAACAAGGGCTTGTGGTATAAGTTCATGATGGAATATTACTCTGCTGTAGAAAAATGATTTTAGAAAAGCATGTCGAGACTTCCACAAAATAAGGAAGGGCAAAATGAGCAGAACCAAGAGAACATTGTAATGGCAATATTGTTTTTAATTTTTTTATTATAAGTTTTTATTTACAAGTTATATGCATGGGTAATTTTATAGCATTGACAATTGCTAAACTTTTTGTTCCAGTTTTTCCCCTCCTTCCCCCCATTTCTTCCCATCTGATGGCAGGTTGACCAATACATGTTAAATATGTTAAAGCATCTATGTCCTAACAGTTATTTCAACAATATTGTTTTAAAAAAAATTTGAACAGCCAAGTCATTCTAATTGTGGATAGAGCATTGTGTTTGGAGTCAGGAGGACCCGAGTTCAAATCTGGTCTCAGACACTTAACCGGTCCTGGCTGGGTGACCCTGGGCAAGTCACTTAACTCCAACTGCCTCAGGAAAAAAACAACAAAAAAAGCTGTTCATCTTCCATATCTCATGGCTTTTACAAGGAGCTGAATTTTAAATTGATTGCAAAAATAGTTGTTTTAACTTGCATGCAGGGTATTGAATAGTTGAAAAGTTTCATCAAGCAAGGAAGGAGAGCAAGGGAGGCTTCTCTTTCTCTCATTTGGGCAAATCCAAAGGAAGACCTTCCCAGTTGTCCAGGATAGAAGCTTTGTGCAGTCTTTGGGGAGAGGGAGATTGCAACCACTGGCAGAAACTATTGCTTCTAGCCCTCTGTGTTCTTACATGCTTGTCTGGTTTTCTCTGAGCTTTGTCTCACAACAATCACACTCCATCCCACCCATGTGCCCCAACTGCTTTCTCCCAGCCCATGAGCCTCCGGGTTTGTTAAGGTCCAACTGTGCAGTTCCTTGAACGACGTGACCCTCAGTTTGCTCCAGGTCTCGTGTCCTTCCAGAGGAACTGCACAGTCGGCTCCTGACAGAGGTTTTTTCTGATGTTTTTGCTGCCAGAAAAAGGTGCTCCTGTCAATGTTTTGGCCCACGAAGAGCCTTTCTTTCAGTCGGTGGGTTCCTGGGGTCAGGCCCAAACTCCTGACAGTGGGCTCAGTGTATTCAGATATACTCAACATATCTTCAGTATATTCCTAAGTAAGGGAGAGGTTTGTTTTTTTTTTTTTTTTAAAGCCTCTTTCCTTGAATAATTCCAAAATGAGGAGCTTGCATGTGCAACAGGAGGCAACGCAAATAGGGGAGCAGTGACCACAAAACCGAATCTTTTGGTTTGTCAAGTTAGAGGGAAACGGAGGCCCACTCTGAAGGACACAAACAACAAAGAAACTGCTGGGAAAGCTAGAAAGCAAATCTGGAGGAAATCAAGCCTACGTCAACATCTCTCGCCATGTACCCCAATAATTCAGAAGGATGGTTGGCCAAGACATTAAACATAAAGGGCAAGCGAAACCTCTCCCAACTACGAGCAGAGGAAGAATTTTATTCTATGAAGAATTAAATTCTATTTAATTTTTATTTTTGGTTCCAAATATTCTCCCTCTGCACCCACCGAGAAGGCAGGGAAGAACGATCCCTTTGCAAATAACTATAATCACGCAAAACCAATGTCTGCATCAGCCATGTTTAAAAAAAAAAAAACGAGAAAAATGAGAAAAAATGTCTCCTGCTGCTCTCATTAACTGGGGGAAAAATATGTTTGTTGCGACAATAATTGTACAACATAAGATATGGAGAGAACTGGTTCAGATATAAAATGAGATAAATGCAGGGGAGATAAACAGCTAGTTCTCAAAGGAAGAAAACTAATGTATTGGAAAAGATGCCCCAAAGGGAAAATGACAATCGTTAGGGAGGCTCTGGGAACTGTGGCAAGTGACTAAGGGACTATTAGTGGGCTTTGAGACGTGATGACTAGAAAGGGGCCCATGGTGCTGGATGTTTACTGTCAAGCTTTGTTTTCTGTTACTCAGTTTTGTACAATCTTTTTTTTGCACACTTATCCACACTGGAACTTTCTGCCTCTCCATCAATGTATTGTGGGTTGGACTAAAAAATTAAATGAGAATGGGGGCGGGGGAGGAGAATTTTGTGGAAGTTGTAGACGACACAGAAAACGTTTAAAAACTCAGATATGCCCCAGTTGTAAGGATATTATTGTATAATATCAATTTTATCTTCTAGTACCTAAATGTAGACTATTTTTTCTCTAGGACAAAGGGAAGGCCAAAATATCCTCCCTCCCAGATATGGAAGGAGTAACTATTATTGTTTTATGAGGGACACTGCGAGAGAGCAGGAAGGACACTTGATAAGCAAACATTGTTTGGTCACTCAGTCACATGACCTAAGGGAGATCATTGTCCTGCCGGAGGGCTCCGGGACAGGGAGGTCGATGACCTAACCTTGTTTGAGGTGCTGGGGTGGGAGAAAGGGGCGCATGGTGGAAATGGCCTGGCCGTGGGAATGGCAACATGATATCAGATCGTAGGGAGCTAAGGGTGACCCCAGGAGGGATGGCTCAGGAAATCTGAGCAGGGATGGAGGGGAGGATAAATGTCTGAGGTTTGTGATTAGAGGCTAAAGGTCGGCAGAGAGACGAGGGCTGCTTTTAAAGCTCAGGGGACCATCTGCCACCAAGGAGGCAGGAGACCAAGATCTGGCGAAGGAGGCTGGGAGGCAAGCGCGCCCGAGAGCACGGCCAGCCGTGGCAAAGGCCGTAGAGGCCGGGACGGAAGTGGGAGGCCTCGATATTTGGCAACTAAGAACACTGGTGGCTTAAGAGAGCAAGCGAGGGACTCGGAGCCCAGGTCAGTTAGGACGAGCGAGTTCACCTACAAAGGCAGGCTGGGAGCCAGGAGGGTGGCCGGGTGACGTGAGGACACGGGCAGCAGAGGGGTGGGGTCAGGCAGAGGCAAGGGCAGAGACGGTGCAGGTCCCAATGGGACAGTCCAAGGTCATACTCAGAAGTCCCACATGTGTTAGCAGGACCCTTGGATGCCAAGGGGAGGGCGTGATGTTCCACCCATGCCCGGGAAAAGCCTTTCACCTTTGAGGAAGGAGCCAGCTGCCCCCTGCCTAGAGGACATGTGCCCACTGCCGGTGGGGGAGCGCAGAGAGGGAAACATTTCTGCTCAGAAATGAAGGTATCCTAGAAGCCAAGGCCGCCAGTCCCGAGGGGGATGGGAAGGAAGCGAAACCCTGGCCAAAGCACAAAGAACCAGTGCTGACGTCTGATAGTAAAATAACCTTTAATTACAAGAGAGACAGGATCAGCTTGGTCGTGGGCAGGAAGGGGTGGGGGCTGGTCCACAGAAGGGGATTTTCTGATTCATTTGATTCAATGGGGGAGTCAGCCGAGCCCTTGGGGGCATCCCAGTGGCTGGTGGCGGGTCAAAGGTGAGCAGGGGTCTGCGGGGGCTTCTTTCGGCCTTCACCGGCGATGGGCCGGCCTCGCTCGTCCCAGAGAGTGAGGCCGTCACAGGAGCAGATCTGCTTGGGGTTCTGGAAGAGGCCGGCGGAGCGAGCGATGATCCCGCAGGCGAGCCTGTGGGACAGTCCGGGTGCCACTTGGTCAGGGGCAAAGTGAAGGGGCCCTTCCAAAGGCTCCAGGAAAAGACCCCGCCCCAGCATGCCCGAGTGGGAGGGGGCAGTGCCCTTACCTTTCTCCAGAGTTCCCCGTGATCTTGGAGAGTGGGTGCCCTCCCCGCCCCAGGTCATCTTCGCCTGCATCGATGACCAGGCTTCGGCCAATGATGTCCCACACCTGTGGAGGAGGCAGCTCTGCGGCCCTGCCCGGATGGGAGGAACCGGCCCTCTGGACCCCAGCCCCCACTCAGACCCTCACCTGGAGCTGATCATCCTCCAACCTGAAGGTGGCTCTCCCGTCGGACTCGGCGTAGACGTTTCCTAGATCTCCACGGTGCTGGGAAGGGCACAAGAGCTGTGGAGGCTGCCCTGGCCCTGGGCTGGAGCAGCCAGGGCAGGAAGGCAGACTTCCCTGGGGCCCCCACTCTCCCGCCCACTGCTGTGGCCCCTGGGAGCCCCGCGCCCCCCAGACCAGACCTGCGTGCGAGCCCTTCCTGGCCCAACACTTACCCGCTGGGCATCCTGGGGGCCGCCATGAGGCATCCCATCCGGGTTGAAGTGGTCACCACAGCTACAACCCAGAAGCATTTTATGGGCCTGGAGGAGCTCAGCAAGTGGGGCCTGCTCCCCTTCCCCACCGTCAGGGCCTTCCTACTCAGACCACCATGGGGCGGGCAGGGCCCACTGAGCCTTTCAGCTTTTGGACTATATTTGGTATCTTCTCATTAGCAAGCAAACAAGCATTTATTAAGCTCCTATGGGATACCGGGTCCCATGTAGGCCCCATAGAGGCAGCCTACTCATAAATGGGGAAATCGAGTCCATGGATATTCCCAAATGAACCCAAAGTGACTGGATGAAGAGGCAGGACTCGAACAGCAGGGAGAATGAGGAACCCTGAGGGGCGCTCCCCGGGCAGTGTGGACAAGTGGACCGTCCTGGCTGGGGGACTCATTCTGGGGACCGATCTGGGAGGGGGGCTGGGCCCGAAATCCCGCGAGGCCACCTAGTAGCAGGAGGGGGCCAAGGAGGTTCCGTAAGGGAGAGTTCTGTGTCCTGCCCTCCTTTGGGAGCTAACTGGCTTATGGGGCACAAGTGCCTAGAAAACAGGGGGATACGAGGCCGATTAAAGTGATCCCCAAGGGCTCCTACCCACCTGGCACAGTTCTCGGTCAAGTCCCCATACTGATGGACATGGAGGCCGTGGGGCCCAGGCTCTAGGCCATCGATCGTCCCCTCGATGAGGCAGCATTTGGGGGACACTTGTAAGAAACGCACAACTCCCTGGACGGCCCCAGGCCGCCCTATCATGGCCACGGCTGCCCCCAGATTCTCTGCAAGATCAAGTAATACGGGTGAGCTGACCCCCCATTGTGGTCACGGCTGCCCCAGGCTACCTCACAGCTGGCTCTAGGACCCCCATCATGGCCATGGGGCCCCCAGGTTCTCAGTAAGACTAGGACAGGTGGGCCGCCTTCCCCACCCACACTGACCCCAGGGCCCCTTCTCTAACCCGGAAGAGCCTTCCTATTCTCAGGACCCTGGCACCTGAAGATCTCTTCCACGTCAGAAGCCAAGAAGCTGGCTTGGAAAGCTATCCCGGCCTTGTCTCAGGCTCCCTTCAGGTTCCAAGTCTGCCCTCCTCCCATCCCGCTTCTGCCCCTTTCCCCGGCCCGGAGTCTCACGGAGCATGTGGCTGCCCATGCCCTTGAGCACTGCCTGGCACCCTGTACTCTCCAGAAGACCCTGCACCTCCTGGCTGGGCAGGGTGGTGGTCACGAGGACGCTCTGATTCTCCAGCTGCACCTCCATTTCCTGGATACCTGTGAGAACGAAGGAAGGAGAAGGAAGATGCAAGGAAGGGAAGAAGGCCCGCTGCCCCAGCCCGGGGCCGGCCGACTCCAGAGCAGCCTCTCTTGGGGCTCAGGCTGCCCCAAGAGAGGCTCGAGCGCCCACTTCAGCACCCCGAGCCGGGGCTCACGGACCTGCGGGCAGGACCCCGGGCAGCCTGACCAGCCGAGGACGGGGGCTACAGCTTGTTTTTGGAGGCAGTTGGGGTTAAGTGACCTGTCACAGCTAGGAAGTGTCTGAGGCTCCATGGTAACTTGTCTCAGGGCGGGGCCACCTTAACCATGATGCCCCAGGCCTGGCCCGAGCCCCGCACAAGCCACCCCGAGAGGGGTCACTCGAGGCTCACCACAACCCCGTGAGGGAAGTGCTGGCTCAGTGACCCTCCCTCCCAACACCCCAAAGCCCATGCTCCGATTCTACTTCCTGGTCACCTGGGAGGGGAACAGGAGGGAGGTACAGGGACGACCAGACCAAAATAAGAACCTGACGACACATTTTAAAAAATGCCCAGAAGGGAAGGGAAAAGCCGGCCGAGTCTGAAGTGGGAAACCCCACAAGCTGCCCATGCGGAGACTGCCTCATCCTGCACAACGTTCTCTTGCTCTCCTTCCAAAGAGGACACGCCTATTTGTAGGCGTTTGCCTGCATCTTGGGCCAGACTAGCACGGGCCCAGGACCGCCCGGCTGCAGGCCCCACTGGCTACCCCAGGCCAGGCCCCTCCCGGTTAATGTTGGCCTGAGATAGGAAGCGAAGGATTCTGGGCCAGGGGACCCGGAGCGAGCATGTCCAGATGCAGACACCGCTTGGGGATTCGGGGCTGCCCCCATCCTCCCCGCGCCTCCTCGGCATCCACACCCTGGTCCAGCCCCAGTGGGAGGGGAGACCTCCAAGTGAGGCCCAGAAAGAAGGCAGGCAGAGCCAGGCCCCCACTTCAGGCCCCTCCCAGCTTCCCCCCTGGGAGCCACAAGCCCAGACCCCGAGGCCTGTGCAGCCACTAGACTCAGTCCTGCCCTCCTGCCTACTGCTCTGGGTACCAGGAGTGTAGGAACTTGGCAGTGTGGCTGTGGAGCTGAACCTTGAAGGCACTTAGGATTCTAAGAGCCAGGAATGGGAAGGGAAGGCATGCCCGGCAGGGGGGACGGGCCTGGGCAAAAGTCCGGAGGCTGGAGCTGGGGGAGCAGCAAGAAGGTCGGGTCCCCAAGGCTGGCAGAAAGCTTTCAGGGGGGGTGGGGGAGAACAAGATGATCCTGGTAGCCATGGAGGCTGGACTGCAGAGAGGCCTGCTTGGAGCGGGGGATTCTGGGAGCAACCTGCCATGTGCCAGAAATCCCCAAGGGAGATCTGGAGAGTAAGCCCTAGCCTGGGGGGCCCAGCCAAGCAGACCTGGAGATGATAGTGGGGAGGGGGCCGGGACCCCTCGGTGAGAAGGGGGGTTAGTCACCACCCACAGGCCGCACAGGTGGCAGAGGAGGAAGCAGTGAAAGGGGGCAGCGCCTCGGGCACCCCCAAACCCGGGGAGGAAGATGCAGCAAAGCCTGAGGAAGGCGGGCCAGGCCCGCGAGGGGGGCTGCGGTCAGGGAGGCGGGCGGCGGGGGCGGAGCCGGGTCTGCAGCAAGCGCAGGTGAGAAGGCGCCAGAAAAACAAGCCCCCAGGACCAGGCCTGGAGGCTGCCCCGGGACCATCACCGAGGAAAGGGAGGCTCCGGCAGGAGACGGAGGGAAGGGCCTCGCACTCTCACCTGCCACGCCACGCAGGGACGCCCGCACCCTGTCCACGCAGCTTTGGCAGCTCATTTGCACGGCGAACTCCAGCTGTGGGAGGCAGGGTTATGTCAGGGGGCGGGACCCTGCGGTCAGGGGGCGGGACCCTGCGGTCAGGGGCGGGGACAAACGGGAGGCACACCGCTCTGCCGGACCGAGGGGGGGCTCCCCAACTTGCCGCGACTGCGTAGCCGGCCCCCTCGGAGCGGCCCGTCCGCCCTCCCTCCCTCCCAGATCCGTGCGCCGCTCACCGTGCAGGCCGTCTTACTGTCTCCCGCCCGCGCAGGGGCCGCCGCAGGCGCAGGGGCCGCCGCCGCCGCCACGGAGGCCATCTTCCACCTCCCAGGGCCAGCGCGACTGTCCCAGAGGCGACAGAAGTCCAGAAGTCGCCCGGAGGGGGCGGAGCCTCGAGAGCTTTGGCCCCTTTCCCGTGGCCCCAGCCACTCGGATCCGCCGAGAGGAAGCGAGGCCCCAAGGCCTCCCATAGGCTGCGCACCCACAGGCTCCGCCCCCTTGCTCCTCGGGACCGCGGTTAGCCACTCACCAGTCAGATGAGCCCAGAGGGGGCCGTACCTCCCGCTCTTCCCCCGCGGGCTCATAGGTTCCGCTCCCTCGGGCCCATCCTCCCGACCGCGTGCGGCCATTGGCCGGGGCCGAGAGCTCAGGGCTCGGCCCCTTCCTTTTCCGGTGTTGTCTCCATAGCGACGCGTCCTGGCTCCTAGAGGCACCGACAGAAGGACCGGGCGGGGCGCCGGCTGCTTCGGGTGTCCGCCGGCGGCTTCGGCGTCGGGGTCCGCACTTCGCGGCTCGGAGGCTCCCCAGCCGGGTCTTCGGGACCGCGCAGCAGCCGCCGCGATGGAGCACAGGACGCGCAGGCAGCCGCCGATGGACAGGACGGCGGACCCGGAGATCCAGAAGGTGTACCAGCAGCTCTTGCGGCCGCTCTCGCTGTTCCCGGAGGAGGGGATACAGCTCCCGACGACCCCCGAGCCGCTGCCCCCCTCCCAGATGAAGCGCGAGGCCCGCGTGGGCCGCGACGCCTACTTCCTGGAGCAGCTGTCTCCGGGCTCCCTGTGCCTGCTGGTGTCGGACCGGCTGTTCCGCGTGGGGCTCACGCGCGAAGTGCCCCTCGAGCACCGGCAGCAGCTGCTGGACGTGATCCTGTCGGAGCTGCGGTACGGCTGGCAGATGCCGCCCCCCGAGCCGAGCCTCAGCCCGCGCGACCAGCAGAACCTGCGCCAGCGCGTGGAGACGCACGTGGTGCTGGCCTCGGAGCAGCTCTTCGCGCACTACCTGCACCTGCTCATCACCCTGACGAGGCCCCAGACGGAGTGCGTGCTCACCGACTCCGCCACGCTCACCCGCCTGTCGGCCTACCTGGCCGTGGACTGCTCCCGCTTCCTCACCAGCCCCCAGGTCTACCGCAGCCTCGTGAACGACTTCATCGACCTGCAGGGGCTCCGCGCCTTCCACATGGGGCCCGCCAAGCCCGAGGATTTCCGCAAGCAGGCCCTCTTTCCCCAGCAAACCTTCGGCGCCTTCCAGGCCTCCCGGCTCTGCCCGCTGCCCTGGCCGCACAGCACGGGCTTCTCGGAGATCCCCTGCTCCGCCCTGAACATGAGCTACCTGATATCCCTGAGCCGCCCCGCGTACCTCTCGGTGAGGCCTTGCCCCGACGCCTTAAAGGGGCTGCGATCCATCCCGGACCTGGACCTGAAAAAGTACCTGCGCTGGCTGCCCACTCTGACCCCCAGGCCCTCCAAGTACGAGGAGCCTTTTGCCCAGAAGATCCACCCCTCAGAGGCTTTGACCTTGGAGCAAGGGCTGGAGATGGGGACTTTCCTGCAGCTGCACATCCCCAGGAAGTGCTGCTCTTTGCCCAACATGAGAGAAGGTCGGAAGCTTTCAGACGAACTGGGCTTATGTCCCTTATCCCCTCGAACTCTAACCCCGCTGATCCTCGGCCTGGAGCCGGGAACAGAGTCCTTCAAAGGCACGCCTTCGGAGGACCTCAAGCACATGACAAAAACCCTCATAGTGGAACGGTCCAAGAAACCCCTGAAGAGCTCGGCCCTCCCCCCTCTCCTCGGGGCCTTAACCCGACTCCCCAATGGCTATCTCCGAATGGAAGAGCTGCACAGAGTACTGAAGACTCTCCAAGAAGAAGAAGACTCCGGAAAATGGGACTACAAGCCCATCATAAAATTCTCAGCCACTGAGCACGCACAGCCAGCCACCGTGGCCGTGCGGTGGAAAGATCAGAGCATTCTGAAGGCCGCGGCGCCCAGAGTGTCAGATCGGGCCTTCCGGGACAGCTTCTACCTGAAGGAGGAAAGCGTTCTCTATAACCACCTGTCTGGCGAACTGGACGGCAAAACCGTGGAAGACCTGGACAACATCCTCTTTGCTGGGGCTGGGATCCAGGAGATCTACAAGGAGCTTTTGAGTCGCGTCTCTGCCGACTATCTGCAGTTTGACCGGGGGCCCCTCGTGGAGCCCACTTCCGACCAGGACTGGACCAGATACGTGATGTCAGGCTTTCTGAACACGGATCCCAACATGCGCATCATCAACCCTGCCCTGGACGGCATCGGAAAGCACAGATTACCTTCTTTAGCCTACGATAGGTTTGCCCCACTGCTGTGTCCCAAGGTACCCAAGCGGTGGTTCAGAAACAAGTCTACCTGGCTGCGCTGGTGGAGAACCACCCTGACCACAGATGACTACTTTCTGTACCTGGCCACCCAGGAGTGTGACTTTCTCCATGTGATCTTCCACATGTACCCAGAAGATGAACCTGTGAAGGCTCCTGTCATCGCCAAAGACACCCTAGAGCTCCCACCTGTGCCTCCACTGGGGCAGGAGGAGGATGTCGGGGAGTTTGTGTCAGGGTTCTGGGATGCCAACTCGGTCCTAGAGTACGGCCTGGGAGCCGAGGGCACCAGATCCCTAGGGGACTACAAGGAAGCGAAGCAACTTCAGAGGCGACTCGAGAGGATCTGGGCAATCCTGCAGGTGCCGGACAAGGAGCGGCTAGACATGGCCATCAAGTATAGCACCAATGCCCGTTTGGGGCAGCTCCCTGCCCTGGTGGTTGCCTGGGAGAAGGCCTTGCAGCCCATCCAGGAGCGGGAGATCTTGTTAGCACAGCTGGAACGCTTTGAGCAAGAAGCCTCTGACCCCAACCGCTTCTTCCTAAAGGCCGATTATGACCTTTGGCGCTTGGAAAAAGAGTCCCATATTCGCAGCAGCTTACATCAGAGGATTAAAGCAGTGGAGACCTTACTGGCCAAGCTCCTGCACAATATCCAGATCACCTTTGGAGACTCGGTGACCTACAAGGGGCGGTGCTATCTGGAGAAGATGAAGAAGGACAAAGTGGAGATGTTGTACTGGCTGCAGCAGGAAAGGCGGGCCAAGAACCTGCTCCATGTCCAAAAGAGCTCCCGACTGCCTTCCCTTCTCCCCAAAGTCACAGGAAACCCAGAAACCGGTTTCATTGCCTCTCACCCAAATAGCTAAACGGCAAATATTACCCCCTTCCCCAGTCCCCAGATGGGTCAGCCAGGTACTAGAACATCTCAGAAATCCAGGCCCACTGGGGTGGGTTAGGAACAAATCTCTTCTAGTTGGAGATCTTAGTCGAGTTCATATTTTATTATAACATAGTATAGCTGTAGGATGAAAATTGCCACTCTGCAGGCCTCAGGTTGGCCAACTAATTTCAAGTCCTGTTCAATCGATATAGCCGAGCTCTGGTATGTCGAGATAACTGGGTCTGAACGTTCAAGTGATTAGCAGGTAGAACGCTTGAACATCTCATTCTGATCCAGTTCTGAAGGATACTTGGTCGCTGAAGAGTTTAAAGGGTCTCTCTCAGGTCTGGCTTAATTATCAGTTAGAGCAGGCAGAGGCTGATGCACTGTGGCTTGTCCCTCCCCACACCCACATCTCCAGATCGTTGTTGACAGCTGATGCCCCCGATGGGAGTTGAATTTCTTTCCCTGGGCTTCACCAGGGAACCCAAAGATACACAAACACCATCAACCCTTTGCTGGGACTAGGTTTTGAAAGGGGAGAAATCTGGGCATTGTCCTGGTTATCAGGGGGCAGGCAGCATGAAGGTCCCGAGTAGGATGATGGGATGAAAAGGCCAAGACCGTACCTCGCCGGCTTTTACAGTTTTGTCCAAGGTATAGATCCTGAACTTGATCCTCAAAGGCTAAAGTCTAGTAGAGGAATCTTTCCCAGATCAGCTCCCATGGTTTTCCCACTTCTGTCCCATGGCCGAGTTTAGAGAACATTCTACAAGTCAGGTTATGATACTTGCCAAATACACACCTACTAGGGACCCTGTGGCTCAGCCACAGGGAATTGGGTTCGTTTTTTTTTTTTTTTAAACCAGAAAAGAGGAAACAGCCTCCAAACAGATGAGGAAAGAGGTTCACTGACCATCTGAGTCGGAATTTGTTAACGGCCAAAGGACTATGCTTTCTCCCTGGCTTCTTTCCCCCAAGCCCTGGGATTTTTCTGCTTGAGACATCACTTTAGATATAATCCAGTCTCCCCAGTACAGGCTACCTTGCGATCAGCTTAGACTCTTGGGAGTAAGTGAACAAATGGAAAGATTGAAAAGTTTTCTTCTTGATTACTTAAAAGATGAAATTATGCAATCTAACAACTAGACAATCTGAGGTTTGATTTTCTGATGGTCAAATTTCAATTTCTGGTCAAAAGTACATGTACAAAGATACACGTGTGTCTATATATATATATATATATATATATATATATATATATATATATATATATATATATATATATATATATATTTCCTAATGAGGAACTTTCTCTACCCATGAAGATTTAAGTCTCCTCTGCCACCGAGTCACTTGCTTGGAGGCCCATAGAAGCCCTTCATAGTTTAAGCTAAAAGGGACCCTAAAAGTCATCTAGTCCAAGCCCTCTCTCTCTGCCTGAGCTTTTCAGGCAGGAGCCCAGGCAGCCTCCCACATTCACATAGAGATAGAGATACACTGCACAAAATATATTTACATTGAATATGTATAGTCATCTATTCCATACTTGTGTGCTCAGATGCATATGCACATTTGTTATTTCAGGGAGAAGCTGAGATTGCTTTGGTGCAGTCATTTAAGAGATTCACTGAAAAGACTCCCTCCCCGGTCGCTATCCAGAGGAACAAGCGTCCAACTCAAAATGTTGGAAAACTGCCAGTTTTATCCTAGTTTCATTTGTCAAAATTCAGGGCACCTAGGTGCTACAATGGACAGAGCACTGAACCCAATTCAAATCCAGCATTAGACATTAGTTGTGTGATCTCGGGCAAGACAACATAGCCCTAGTTTCCTCATCTGTGAAAGGAAATGGTAACCACAACAGTATCTTTACCAAGAAATTTAGTCAAAGAATCAAACACAACTGATCCATACCTCAGTTGACACGTTTTACTACAGCCCAGCAGCCAGGGTGTGCAAACAGTCCCTTCACCAATGCAGATTGCTTCCTCTGCAGCTTTGATTCTTTATTGAGCCCATGCCAGGGTAATTTTTTTTTACATTATCCCTTGCACTCACTTCTGTTTCGACTTTTCCCCTCCCTTCACCACCTCCTCCAGAGGGCAAGCAGTCCTATACAAGTTAAATAGGTCACAGTATATCCTAGATACAATATGTGTTGCAGCTTTGATTCTTAATGTAAATCCAGATCCAGAAGATTCAGGATCACACAGCTCTTCTATCTTGGCTCCCTGCTCAACTCTGTAGCTAATACTCCATCCCCCCGCGCCATGCCGTCTGAGTGGAGGGTGGAGGTGAGGGATTGTCTAGCCTCTGGCAATTCTGGAAGTGAGTCCCAGGGTGGCCACAATAGAAGGGAGCCCCTCAATGAAAACACTGCTCTGAGATAGCCCATTGTCAGGAGACCTGCCATACCTCCAATACCCTCTAGAGGGTGCTCCTAGCCACGTGTTCTTGAAACCATGAAAATGCAGCCCATCCAATATCTTCATCTTAGTTCAGTATTAAATGGTCTTGAATTTAACAGCCAGTGCAAACTCTGTAGGCCATTTGCTCCCGCAATACCACTTCTGTATCCCACAGAGATGATAAAGGGGAAAGGACCCACATGTAACAAAACGGCTCTTTTTGTGACGGAAAACTTGCAAAATGAGGGGATCCCCATCAGTGGGAAATAGGGGAATGGCTGAACAAGCTCTATTTGATTGTAATGGAATATTACTATGCTATAAAAAATGAGCTGGTTCATTTCAAAAAACCTAGAAAGACTTCTGTGAACTGATGGGAGTGAAGTGAGCAGAACCAGGAGAACATTATGCCCTATGTGATGACCAACTGTGACAGCTCGTTTCCTTTTCTTCCTTTTTTTCCCCCTCTTTTTAAATATTTTTCAAAGAGCTTTCAACATTCACCCTTGCAAAACCTTGTGTTCCAATTTTTTTCTCTCCCCATCTCCTAGTCAGCAAATAATCCAATATAGGTTAAACATGTGCAAGTCTTCTACACAAATTTCCACGGTAGTCATGCTAAAAGAAGAAAAGCAACCCAAGCAAACAATAACAAAAAGGTGAAAATACTCCATTACACTCATTCAGTCCCCTTAGTGCTCTCTCTGGATACAGAAGGCTCTTCACAAGTCTATTGGAATTGCCTTGAATCATCTCATTGTTGAAAAGAGCCAAGTCCATCAGAATTGATCAACAGTCTTTGCTGTTTATAAGGTTTTCTTGGTTCTGCTCTAGCATCAGTTCATGTAAAACAGCTCTTTTTCAATAAAAAGATCCAATACCATCAACATAATGACAGTTCCAAAGAAATGGAAAATGCTATCCACCTCCAGAAAAAGAACCTATGAAATGCGAATACAGATCAAAGCAGATTTTCTTTATTGTGAGCTTTTCCTTTTGATCTGTTTCTTCTTTCACAACATGACTAATATGGAAACATTTTACATGCTTGCACATATATAACCTATATCAAATGACCATTTTAGGAAAGGGGAGGGGAGAAAAGTTTAGAATTTTGTCATATAATTTGCAAAAAATTAATTTTAAGTATTTTACAATAGAGAAAATGTACCTGAAAACTCATTTTTGTTTTTGGGGTTCTTGGTCTTGTGTGGGACGGGTGTTAGAACCCCCCTTTCCCAAATTAACTTATAGAGACATCTTCAGATACAAAGAGAAAGTTGTCTGACTTTTAGAGACCATGTGACTTCCTGCAACCCAGGGTTCAAGACCTGATCAACACAACTGATCTATACCTCAGTTGACACGTTTTACTACAGCCCAGCAGCCAGGGTGTGCAAACAAACTCCCTTCACCAATACAGATTGCTTCCTCTGCAGCTTTGATTTTTTTTTTTTTTTTATAACTTTATATTGACAGAACCCCTGCCAGGGTAATTTTTTACAACATTATCCCCTGCACTCATTTCTGTTCTGACTTTTCCCCTCCCTCCATTCCCTCCCCCAGATGGCAAGCAGTCCTATACATGTTAAATAGGTCACAGTATATCCTAGATACAACATATGTTGCAGCTTTGATTCTTAATGTAAGCCCAGATCCAGAAGATTCAGGATCACACAGCTCTTCTATCTTGGCTCTCGGCTCAATTCTGTAGCTAATACTCTATCCCCCCGCGCCATGCTGTCTGAGAGGAGGGTGGAGGTGACCACGTGAGGGATTATCTAGCCTCTGGCAATTCTGGAAGTGAGTCCCTGGGTGGCCACAATAGAAGGGAGCCCCTCAATGCAAACACTGCTCTGAGATAGCCCATTGTCTTGTAGAAGAACCATGTAACAGTCTCAAACTGTCTCAATCCAATCAGTCCCATTCAGTCTAGATAAGCAATTCCATCAACATAATGACAGTTCCAAAGAAATTTTGGAAATGGAAAATGCTACCCACCTCCAGAAAAAGAACCTATAAAGTCAATATAGACCAAAGCAGACGATTTTCACACTTCATTATTTTTTGGTGAGCTTTTCCTTTTGATCTGTTTCTTTAACAACATGACATGCTTGCCCATATAAAACCTTTATCAAATTACCATTTTAGGGAAAGGGAAGAGGGGAGAAAAGTTTAGAATTTTAAAAGTTTTTGTCTATATGCAATTTGAAAAAAATTTGCAATAGACAAAATGTACCTGAAAACCATTTGTTTGAGGGGGGAGAGGGGGTTTGGTCGTGTATACAACAACCCAAATTAACTAATCGAGACATCTTCAGATACAAAGAGGAAGCATTTCTTTAGTTCTTGCTGGGAGAGGTTCAGACACACACCTGGGAGCCATCCCAGCTCCCGCCATGTGCTTGTGGAACCTGACCAGCTCCCGGCTTGTCCGGGATTTAAAAAACCTTTTCATTGAATGGACTGTGCTTGACCAATGTCTGAGAGTCTGATTTTTAGAAACCATGTGACTCCCTGCAACCCAGGATTCAAGAGGGAACAGGAATCATGTGACTGTCTCAAACTGAGAAAGCTTCATCCAATCGGTCCCAATCAGTCTAGATAAGTAATTCCAAGTTTGTGATGAAATCCTGGATCCAATTCCACCAACATAATGACAGTTCCAGAGAAATCATAATGGAAAATGCTACCCACCTCCAGAAAAAGAACCTACGGAGTCCGAATACAGATCAAAGCAGACGATTTTTTGTGAGCTTTTTCTTTTGATCCGTTTCTACTTCCACAACATGACTCATGTGGAAACATTTTACATGCTTGCGCATATATAATCTACATCAAATGACCACTTTTCGGGAACCAGTTAGGAAACTGAGGTTTTTTTTAATGTTTAAAATTGTTTTTATATGGAGAATTTTTAAAAATATTTTACAATAGACAAAATGTGCCTGAAAAACCAGTTTTCACTTTTGGGCGTTTTCTTTTTTTTTTTTTTTTTTTTTTTTTGGTCTAGACAACTCATTCCATCTTTGTGGCGAAATCCTGGTCCAAAAACTTCCTCCACTAAAACACCCCAACAATTTGCAGGTCACTCCCAGGCTTAGAAGCTGCCTGGGACAGGAAGCAATTATCTTAAGCCATTTGTGACAAAGGCTGGACTTTGGGGAAGTCCAGAGCTTCCCCATTCTCAGAAGGACATCCCATTTCAGGACATTTCCTGGCCCCATATCAGGGCCAAAGAATCAGCTATTTAGAAATGGCGGGTCCAAGTCCTTTTGAGGGAGACTTCCCCCATGGGGACTCCAGCATCCTCTGCACTGCCCCATGTTGGGATGGGATGAGTGATGCTATAGTCACCCAGTCTGACTCCCTCATTTTGATGCAGGAAAGAGTCCAATCTTTGATTCCCAACCCCCCTAGCTAATGTAAATTACCCTTTGACTCACAAATCTTGGTCCCTTTGAATTCCAATAGAAGATCCGGACCTGTCCCAGCCCCACCCGGATCTGAGCCAACTTTGGGGCTACACCCCAAAGCCCCCCCCAGCTAAGTCCCCAACTTAAAAGGGCCACACTGGGAACCCTCTTTGCAGATTCCAAACATGGCAGCCATGTGAGGACCCTCTGTCCACTGGATCCTCTGTCCAGTGCCCTCCTTATCTCTACCTTCACCTATCTCCTACTTCTAAACTCAATAATAAACCTTTTATCAATCTAGCTCTCAGGCCAATAAATGCTCTTATTGGGAATTCGCGCACCCCTACTAGACCTCATATACCTCCGTATCCTTGTGCCGAATCCAAGGGGGTTGGTTGCAGGGGAACTCTTGACTCCCTGTACCCCAAACCTGCCACTAGACTTAACTAAACCTTAATTTCATTTAGGTACCCCAAATCTAGACCTCAACATGTGGTCTATACCTCAACATTTCGTTCCTGACTGATGCGGGAGAGATTTTAGAGGCAGGGGAATGTCTAGATTGTGGACAGGAAAAAAACTTTTAGTTTTCCAAATCCTTGCAGCCTCTCTCATATCTCTTAGAGACAGAGAGCCGACAAAAGAAGCCTTTTGTCAAACCGCAGCAATTCCTCAAGAATTGTGCCAGAGCTTAGAGCTCTCACCAACAACCCAAGCCCGACCCGAGGGCATTGGGCGTCCACTGCAAGATTAGGAAAGAAAAAAGTCTTTTACCTTATCCAGAGTTCCGGATTGCCTGGTCAGAATAGAGGCCTTTTTTCACCTGAAAGTCAAATAGGGTCAGACAGAACGCAGATATTCTCCCCACTACCTTGAGAGACAAAAGAAAGAACGCAGATTCTTCCCAGAAGAATTTTGCCTGAACAGCTCAAAACCCAGATTGGTTCTGAGTGCCCCAAAAAGGTTGGAGTTCAGTTTGGTCACCAAATTATCTAGCTTCTGGTGTTCGTTTCGTCAGGGAACCAAATGTTGAGGTGTGGTCCCTGTGTTGAGGTCTACATTTGGGGTACCTAAATGAAATTAGGGTTTAGTTAAGGTCTAGTGGCGGGTTTGGGGTACAGGGAGTCAAACAGAGTTCCCCTGCAGCCCCCTTAGATTCGGCGCAAGGATACGGCGGTATATGAGGTCTAGTAGCGGCACAGATTCCCAATAAAAGCATTTATTGGCCCGCAGAGCTAGATTAATAAAAGAGGTTTATTACTGAGTTAGAAGTAGGAGATAAGGGAAGGTAGAGATAAGGAGGGCACTGGACAGAGGGTCCAGTGGACAGAGGGTCCTCACATGGCGACCATGTTTGGAATCTCTGCAAAGAGGGGTTCCCAGTGTGGTCCTTTTTAAGTCAGAGACTTAGCTCGAGGGGCTTTTGGGTGTAGTCCCAAAGTTGGCTCAGATCCGGGTGGGGCTGGGATAGGTCCGGATCTTCTATTGGAATTCAAAGGGACCAGGATTTGTGAGTCAAAGGGTACTTTACATTAGCTAGGGGGGTTGGGAATCAAAGATTGGAATCTCTCCCGCATCACTGACCTCAACAATTTTAAACATAAACTAAGCCCACACAGATCATCTATAACCTATAAACACGGCTAGCAGATGGCAGGGATAGAGTGGCTCTGTGTTCTGACCTGCCCCCAGCAGAGGAAGAGCCTAGATCCGGGCCTTCACTGTAACATGGGAGCCGGGCCAGGGGCACGTAGAGCTCAGGAGCCCTCCAAGGTGGGGTCTAAGGGATGACAGACGCTGAAAAAGCTCCCTTTGTTGTTCTTCCTCTCCAAGGCTGCCTCCATAAAGACCCGCCACAACTCACAAATACGAACGAACCCATTTATCGGAGCAGAACCAGCCAGCAGAAATCGCAGGCCACGGAGATGAGAGCCCTGGGAATCTATAAGAGGGAGGGAAGGGCAGCTAGATGGCCCTGTGGATAGAGCACCAGCTCTGAAGTCAGGAAGATCCGAGTTCAAATCTAGCCTCAGACACTTAATACTTAAGGCTGGGTGACTTTGGGTAAGTCACTTAACCAATTATCTCAGCAATGGAAGGAGATGAGAGCAATGGAAGGAGATGAGAACTCACTCGGAGCCCACAAAAACAGAAACTCTGAGTAAAATTCTTTCGAGGTGTTTTGTCAGTAAAGAGTGCAAAGAAAAACTGCAAAACAAGATTAAAAAGCCCGAGCACAGAGTGCCTGTACCCAGTACCTGGGAATACGGGCTAACATTCTAATCACAGAAATCTATCCCCAAAATAAAAGAACAAATTGCTTTTAAAGGAGGTACTTAAATGCTATTACCCCCCATCCTGTTCTCACTGGCCTGTCCCTACTTACCACAGTCAGTTTCTGCCCCTGACAGGACAAAACTTCCTGACAGAGGTCTCTTCCTGACAGAGGTCTCGGGAGCATGGTGAGCAGGGGAAAAGATCCTGAGCCCAGCAAGGAGAAGGCTCTTATATCCATCAGTGTGGCCCAAGGTCCCACCCTGTGGGAGGTGATCTGCTCTGTAAACCACTTATGTCAAAGCCCTGAGACCCACCCCTGCAGAGGTCTGGAGGGGTCTCACTTGGGCCATGCCAGAAATCCCCTGAGTCTGCTATTATTATTATTCCCATTTTACAGATGAGAAAACTGAGGCAGAAAGGGCTAAGTGACCTGCCCAGGATCCCACAGCTAGGAAGGGTCTGAGGCGAAATTTGAATTCAGGTCTTCCTGACACCAGGGTCATCAAGTAGTGATAAGTCAAGTAGTTAATAAATATTAACTTACATTTTCCCTATAAAATGTACTTATTGGGGGGAGGGAGGGCAGCTAGGTGATACAATGGGAATACCAGCTCTAAAGTCAGGAGGACCTGAGGTCAAATCTTAATACTTCCTAGCTGTGTGACCCTGGGCAAGTCACTTAACTCCAATTGTCTCAGAAAAAAAAAAGAAAAGAAAAGGAAAAAAAAAAGTACTTATGGGCCATCCCCTGACTGCTGCCCTCCACTGACAGGATCTGTGATGTGGGGGTTGGCCTCAGATGGCGGCAGGCACCCAAAGTTGGGGTTCAGTCGTGTGAAGAATTCCCAGTGGCTGTTCTCTTTGGCAAAAAGTAGATTTATTTAGGGAAGAGATTACCGAGGAATTGAAGGGATGCGCAGACACCAGAGAGGGTAAATGTGAAATAGAGGGAGAGCCAAGCTCCTCAGGGAGCTCACAATTACCCAGGGGAAAGAGCCCCCATGGGGGGGGGCACGCCCTTAGCTGGCAGGCTAAATCCTGAAAGGGACTCAGTGCTCTATAAGGAGAAGTGTGGCTGGGAAGCCTAGTAGAGTTGGGGGAGACACCACACAGCAAGGGGGAAGGGAAGGGAAAGACCACAAGGAGGGAGGGCCTCCCAAAGGAAGGCAGCAGCCATAGTTTGGCTTATGGGGAAAATTAGCCTCAGGCTCTTGACAGAACTTGGATTCTGAATGGACCTGGACAGGGTGGGACCAGGGACTAAGCTGATCTCCCTTTTCAGAGCCCTCTTCCAAAGGGGTGAATGTCCCTTCCTCTGCCCGCCACACCTGACGTCCAAGACCTCCTTACCATCCTCTGGTGGCCACATTGAAGCGGGTTGTGGTCCATTTAAGACACTATTTCCAATGGCTGAATAAATTGTGGTATATGAATGTTATGGAATATTATTGTTCGGTAAGAAATGACCAGCAGGAGGATTTCAGAAAGGCCTGGAGAGATTTATATGAACTGATGCTGAGGGAAATGAGCAGGACCAGGAGATCATTATGTACTTTAACAACAATACTAGATGATGATCAATTCTGACCAGGCCATCCTCAGCAATGAGATCAACCAAACCAGTTCCAACAGAGCAGTAATGAACTGAAGCGGCTACGCCCAGGGAAAGAACTCTGGGAGATGACTGAACCACTCCATAGAATTCCCAATCCCTCTATTGTTGTCCGTCTGTATTTTTTATTTCCTTCACAGATTAACTGTACACTATTTCGGAGCCCGATTCTTTTTGTACAGCAAAATAACTGTTAGGACATGTGTACTTATATTGTGTTTAACTTATACTTTAACATATTTAACATGTATGGGACTAGCTGCCATCTAGGGGAAGGGGAGGGGAGAAGGAGGGGAAAAATTGGAACAGAGGGTTTGGCAATTGTCAATGCTGAAAAATCACCCACGCATGTAACTTGTAAAAATTAAAAAAAAAAAAGAAACTGTATTCCCTATTGCTCTGTGAGCCCTTTCAGAATCTCAGCCATCCCTGGGAAGGCACATCCTCCCTAGACACAGCAGCTGGCAGGATGCCAGGGCCTTTCATTCAATTAGAAATTCTGGTCAAAAAGGGACCCTCCGAGGTGTTGTTAATTCCAACAGGGGATCGGGCTGGCCCAGCCCCTCCCCCCACCTGCTCGGGCTGGCCCAGCCCCCACCAGACACCCAGGATACAGCTGCCATCAGCTTTGCAGACCGAGCCCGGTGGCTCGCTCGGCTGCCAGGCCTTCTGTCCCCTGAGAACTGCATTCTCTCAGCGCAAAACTCCATTTCCCACAGCCCCCCGCTCTCCGGCCAGGCTCGGGTGAGGCCGATTTCTCTCCAACAATAAACTTCCATTTGCAGCTAATATTCGGTTGCAGGGGATTCCTGACCACGCTTACAGCCCCGGCAACCCGCGCGCACGTCCCCCCCCCCCAGCACCCCCTCCCCCCCCCGCTAAGCCTGGGGCCCTGCACCGGCGGCCCCTCCAGTCCCAGACCCGAGGCCCTCCGAGGCCTCGGGCTTGCCAGACCGGGCCCCAGGGCAGCGTCTGAGCCGGAAGCACGAGTCCGGCCGGATTCCCGCTGCCTGACACCCACCCATGAGTCTCCAGCCCGGCTTCCAGCCGGTCCCGCCCCAGGGAGCCTCGTTGGGGGGGGGGAGGGGAAGGGGGTTATGTCCCTGGGAGGGGGGAGGGGGTTAGTTTTCTGGTTTGTTTCCTTTCTCCTGACCGAGGAGGCCCAAACGTCCGCCCGTTTCTCGCACCTCAAGCCAGCGAGCGGCAGGGAGGTCCCGGCGGCGCGGGGCACGCGGGGACAGGAGGAACGCGGCCCCGCCCTCCCGCGGCCGGTGGGGGAGGGGGCGCCGCTGGGGCCGGGTAATTCGGGATGGGGGAGGGGAAGGTTGGGAAGGGCTCCCCCAGCCCCGCTCTGCGGGTCCGGGAGGTGAGGCGCGGAGGGGGCGGTCTGCTTAGGATCTCGCGGCTGCGAGCGCCTGAGGGAGGGTTTGCACCGGGGCCAGCGGAAGCCGCCGCGCTCCCTGAGGCGCTTTTCCTTCCGAGAACGTCCCGGCTCGCACGCTCCCGGTGGAACGGCCACGGGCCGGGACACGGACCCCGCCGGGTCCCGTCTTTAACCGAGGAAGAAAGGGGGGGAGGGGGAGGGGGAGGGGGGCCCCGCCCCACGTGCGCCTGTAAACAGGCAAAGGCGCAGGCGCGGCGCGACCTCCACGCCCATTGGCCGGCGCAGTTCCCGCCCCCCCTCACTAGGGGCTGCGCCGGGCTTGGGAGCACAGAGAGCCGAGGTCGGCGGCCGCCCGAGATCCGGAGCCCGACGCGCGTCCGGCCATGGAGGTCTGGCAGCTGCTCCTCCCGACACTGTGGTCTCTGCTCCGGGGCGGGGAGGGCTGGCGCCTCCCGCCGCCGTCAGACCCCGCGCTGGAAGCCCCCGCTCGGTTTGCGATGGAGGTTTACAACCGGGGCCGCGATCTGGGGGCTGCGGCCGAACTGCTGAGCGTTCGGGGGCGGGGCCTAAAGGTGAGGGGCGGGGCCTGGAGGCGGGGCGGGGCCTTTGTAAAAGGCAGAAATGAGGGGGCCTGCGGCCTGGAGGCGGGGCCTGAGAGGGATGGGCGGAGCTTGCAGTTGAGGGACAGGGCACCCTTCGGTAGTGTCCTTCAGGGGCAGGACCTTGAGTAAGAGGAGACGAGGGGGATTTAGCTTCGGGGGCGGAGCCTGAGCAATGGGGGTGGAGCCTGTAGGTTCCGATTATACCTATGGGTCTCCAGAGATCTTGCCCCCCTACCTGGAGGGGCGACCTCTGTAAAAGCGAGGTCACTAAACTGCACCCAAGGATCCCTGGGGATCACCTATGGACCTGGTCGTAAAACATACTCTCCCCAGTTTTATCCCACTTTAACTTATTTTCTCTTCCCCCCTTCGGCAGCCCTGCCCCCACGTTCTGCCCCCTGTGTAGCACGTTTGACACCCCTGGACCCCAAAGCGGGGGGCGGGGGCCCTCAGCATCTGGAGGGCCTCAGGGCCTGGCATCTGCTGGGCCGGGGCCAGGGAGGGGGAGGGCGGCCCCAGGGTCCCGCTCCCCTTGTGACCCTGCCTCCCCTTCGCTCAGATGGCCCAGGGCGCGCTGTACTCCCTAGAAGTGACGCTGCAGGAGCCGCCGTGCGGCCCCCCCACGGCCTGCGAGGACGCCCGGCCTTCGGGGACCCTGGTGAGCATCGGCCTCACAGCTCCGAGCCTGCCCAGGGCGGGCCCCAGCACGGGGGGGGGGGGGGGGGGGCGGGGGGCGGGGCGAGCCTGACCTGAGTCTGGCCCCAGCACGTGGGGGGGAGGGGGGGCTGACTCAGCTGGGAGGGAGCGTCACGAGGCCGCAGCCGCCCCCCCATGGACGAGTCCCCCCTGAGTCACTCCCAGGAGCCCGCCTATGGGGTGGGGGTGGGGGTGGGGGTGGGGCCGGCGCGGGGATCCTGCCCGAGGCCCGCTTCTCCCTGAGCGTCTGGGGCGGCCTCCCCGGTCTGGGTCCCAGGGCAGCCTGGGCCTGGATTTGGGCTGGGCTCCTTCCATCCCACAGACGCCGATTAAGCCCGGCTGAGGCAGAAGGGCCGGAGCAGAGCCTGCCCCGCTCGGGTTCCGGTCTCCCGGGAGGGCGGCCCCAGCCTGTGGGAACCAGCCCCCGCCTCCAGGGTTGCTGTGGGGACCCCAGGAAGGGCAGCCGGGGGCTCCAGCTTCCAAGCCCCAGCTGCTGCCCTCTGGCAGATCCGGGAGCAGCCTCCCCCCACTCCCCCACCTGGGATCGCTCTAGAGCAATGATGGCCAACGTTTATGGAGCGCTTGCTGTGTGCACTATGCCTGTTCTCATTTGAATCTCACAACAATCCTGGGAGGGCACTGCTATTATTATTCCCATTTTACAGATGAGAAAACTGAGGCAGAAAGGGCTAAGTGACCTGCCCAGGATCCCACAGCTAGGAAGTGTCTGAGGCGAAATTTGAATTCAGGTCTTCCTGACACCAGGGTCAACTAGTGAGCATTTATTAAGCACCTACTGTGTGCCAGGAAGTATACTAGGCAATAAAAATGAAACTGGCCCTGCCCTAAAGGAGGTGATGATGGTGGGGGGCCAGTGGTACAAAGGAGAAGTCCGGGCAAAGGGCCCTTTGTGCCAGGAGGATCTTGGATCCCAGCTCCGGACCTGGAAGGGGCCTTTGAGACCCTCCAGCCTAACCCCAGCCCCGACTTACATGTGGCCCACAGAATCTCAGACAGAGCAGGGGCCTTGCTTAGGGTCCCTGGGAGGAAGCGTCTGAAGCAGGGCTTGCTCCCATGGGCTGCCCGTGAGGGACCCTTTGCTGAGGGGAAGCCCTGTCCTGCCTGCTCCCCCTCCCCCACCCCAACCCGTGCTTCTTCCTCCGCCTCAGCTTTGTCACTTTGAAGTCCTGGACCAGATGTGGGCCAAGCAGACGCTGCTGAAGCAAGACTGTGGCCGGCCCGGTGAGCGGAGAGGGTCTGGGCCGGAGGGTGCGCTGCGCAGGGCAGGGGCTCCTGGGGGGAGGCTGGGCCCGGGCTCCCCCCAACAGCTGCCTTTGCTTCCCTCCTGGCTAGGGGACCAGCGTCTCCACTGGACTTCCGGCCGCCAGGCTCCTGCCCCCGCAGTGCAGGTGAGAAGCCAGAGCAGTCCCGGTATGGGCCGGGCTGGTGCGGGCCGGGCTCTCCCTGTGCCTGGGCCGGTGTGGGCAGCCCCTCCTTCTGTTTCAGGAGGACTCGGTGCAGCTGATCTCGCTCTTCAAGGACTTCCTGACCACCTACAACAAGAGTTACGCCAATGCCACAGGTGAGGACTGGGGGGGGGGGCCTGCTGTCCCGGGGGCCTCGTGCCCGTCTCTGCCCCTGCCCCCTTGCAGGCAGCTCGGCTCGGGTGATGGGTCTGGTCCCTCCCTCAGCGAACTTGCATTGCTCCCTGTGGGCTTTTGTGGGGGAAAGGGAAGAGAATGCGCACTTATTGAGCACCACCTCTGTGCCAAGGACTTTACAAAAGATCTTGTGGGATAGGTCCAAACCCTTCCCCTCCCCCAGCTTTCCTTCAGTAGTTTTACCCAGGTGTTCTCTGTGCCCCCTTTCTCCCCCTGTTTCTCCCAGGGCCACCTCCTCCAGGGGGCCCGCCCTGCTCTCCCCCCATTCCCTGGTGGCTTAAGTGCTTTGGGAGGCTGGGAGAGGGGAACCCAGATCACACGGGTACCACATGCAGCCCACGCCTGGCACACGGAAGGTGCTTCGTAAGCGCCCATTCCCTTCCCCAAGCCCTCACTGGGTAATTGTGACCCTTAGTGAGAACCTGCAGCCACAGAGCACGGTGCCAACCCCGGGCAGCCGCCCTCCCGGAGAGCCTCCCCTTCTGGCCCTCACTTGGGGGGAGATGAGGGGAGAGGCCAGGGGCTTGGAGGCCCAGCCCGTGCGTCTTCCCACGTGGTGAGCCCCTCCTCATCCACAGAGACGCAGCGGCGCCTGGGGATCTTTGCCCGCAACCTGGAGCTGGCCCGCAAGGTGCAGGAGCTAGACCGAGGCTCTGCCGAGTACGGAGTCACCAAGTTCAGTGACCTCACAGGTACAGGGTGGGGGTTATGGGGGTCGTGGGGGTGGGGGTCGCCCCGGTGGGGGCACTGCTGAGGGCCACCCCTGCCCAGCCTCCTCCCCACCTGGGCACCCATTTCCTTCCTGCAGAGGAGGAGTTTCGGACTTTGTATCTGAACCCCCTGCTGAGCAGCCTTCCAGGCCGGGCCCTGAGGCCAGGTCCTGCCGCACGAGGCCCGGCCCCGGCCTCCTGGGACTGGAGAGACCACGGGGCTGTCACCGGCGTCAAGAATCAGGTGGGAGCTCGGCCACGGGGAGCCCACGAGGGGGGGAGTCTGGGGGGGCTCCGAGGCAACCCCCGTTCCTCCTTCTCTCCCCAGGGCGCCTGCGGCTCCTGCTGGGCCTTCTCTGTCACCGGCAACGTGGAGGGGCAGTGGTTCCTGCGCCGAGGGGCCCTGCTGGCCCTCTCCGAGCAGGGTAGGGACGGCTCCGGCTCTGGACTTTCCTGGCCCTGCCCCCCCCCTCGGGCCCTCAGACCTTCCCTGATCTCTCCTTGCAGAGCTGGTGGACTGTGACACTCTGGACCAAGCCTGCGGCGGAGGCCTGCCCTCCAACGCCTATGCGGCCATCGAGAAGCTCGGTAGGGGGAGGGGACCCCACTGGGGGGAGGAGTCTTCAGGGGAGGCCGGCGCTGCTCTCCCGGCCCCCCCCAGTGAGAGTCTCCCCGCCTGCCTCCCCAGGTGGCCTGGAGACAGAGAAGGATTACAGCTACGAGGGCCGCAAGGAACGCTGCACCTTTTCTCCCGACAAGGCCAGGGTCTACATCAACAGCTCCGTGGATCTGAGCCGTGATGAAGAAGGTGGCGAGGGAGTGGGAAGGGGAAGGGTCTTTGGGAAGCCCTGGGTTGTCTCAGCTCCTGAGGGCCGCCCCATGCAAGTCACCCTGTTTGTTTCTCTCGCCTCAGAGCTTGCCGCATGGCTGGCAGAGAACGGCCCCATCTCCATTGCTCTCAACGCCTTTGCCATGCAGGTGAGAGTACCCCGGCCTCCCCCCCCCTGCCCCCGACCCCTGCAGATCCCTGAGACCCTCAGCCCTCCCCCCAAACCCCCCAGGCCCTCACCTCTTCCCCCTCAGACCCCCCAGGCCCTCTGCCCTCCTCCAGGCTCCATCTTCCTTCTGTCTCCCCAGTTCTACCGCCGGGGAGTCTCCCACCCGTTCCGGCCCCTCTGCAGCCCCTGGTTCATTGACCACGCTGTGTTGCTTGTGGGCTACGGCCATCGTAAGTCACTCGATGACTTCTGGGCAGTCGGGGGTGGGGTGGGGTGGTTGAGGGACAACTTGGCCCGGTCCCCATCCTTCCCATCAGCCTCAGCCCCTGAGCCTCGGGCTGTTTCTCAAGCCCTCCATGTTGGTGGGGTGCGCTGTGCCAGCTCCTGGGGCCATGGCCAGGCTCCCCCAGGCGCCTCCGGGCCTCTGAGCCTCCCTGGCTTCTCTTTGCAGGCTCCGGCATCCCGTTCTGGGCCATCAAGAACAGCTGGGGTCCCGACTGGGGCGAAGAGGTAAGTAGTAGCTGCCCCCGCCCCCAGCTGCTCCCCCATCTGGTTCCTTCCATTCTCTTACAGAGCTTTGTCCCCCTCCTTCCTTCCAGGGTTATTATTACTTATACCGAGGGGCCCGGGCCTGTGGGGTGAATGCCATGGCCAGCTCTGCCATCGTGGACTAGAGAGCCTGCTCTGGCCCAGAACCTGTAAAAGCAGCATCCCCTGTGAGCAGGGCAGTGTCTCGGCAGCTGCCTGGACTGGCTCCTGACCTCTGACTCCTAGAATAGCCTTGGCCTGGCTCTTGACCTCTGACCCCAGAAAGATTAGCCTTGGTCTGGCTCCTGACCTCTGACCCCTAGACTAGTCTTCGGCCTGGCTCCTGACCTCTGACCCCCTAGCCTTGGCCTGGCTCTTGAGCTCTGACCCCCTAGACTAGCCTTGGTCTGGCTCCTGACCTCTGACCCCTAGACTGGCCTTGGCCTGGCTCCTGACCTCTGACCCCTAGACTGGCCTTGGCCTGGCTCTTGACCTCTGACCCCCTACACTAGCCTTGGTCTGGCTCCTGACCCCTAGACTAGCCTTGGCCTGGCTCCTGACCTCTAGACTAGTGTCTGCCAACCCCCGGCGCTGTGGGCGCCCTCAGCCCTGGTGAGGCTGTCCCCACCCCCTGCCCAGGGCCGCCTGAGGTGTGGGGGAGGCAGGCAAGGTGGGGGGGCTCAGCACCAGCCAAGAGCAGCTGGGGGTCCAGCCGGAGCAGGAAGGATGGGGTCCCCTCAAGTGAAGCAGGACCTCAAGCCCAGCTACTGCAGGCCCTTCCCGAGCCTCAGTTTCCCTCTCTGGATGATGGTGTTGAATCCTCCTTCCCCCGGCGGTGCAGTTTGGGCTGGCCGCTGGGGCCCCTCCAGCACCAATAAAGACAGTTCCCTCCCTGTGTTTGGGTGCAGCGGCTCCTCTGCAGGGCACACAGTCAGACCCGGGTGCAGCGGCTTGGAGGAGGGGAGCTTGCCTCAGCTTGGGTCTGGGGCCCCCGTCATTCGTTCCCACACTGCGGTCAGCCTCCTGCCCGCGCCGCTCCCCTGCTCCCCGACCCCCAGTGGCTCCCTACCGCCCCCAGCTCCCAGACCAGGGGCAGCCGCCTCTCCCTAGGCCTGTCCCGATCTCAATCCCCTCCCCTCCAGCCCGTGGGACATTTTGTCTCCCTACTAGGGCTCCCTGAGGCAGGGGCCATTTGCCTGCAGCCCTGTGCTAGCACTGGGACTGACATACAGTAAGTGCTTAATGGATGGCTGATGGGCCCCCCGAGGGTCGCTGGCCCCAGGTCTCATCACTGGCCCCTCAGAAGCCATTCCCCGCCCGCCCCGCCAAGGCTAGAGACCCTTTGTGGGGGGGCTCAGTGGGACTAGCCCCCACGGGGCTCCTGGCCTGCTCGCTGCCCCCAGTAGAGGAGAGTCGGGGTCCCAGCTGGGGAGAAGGAGCTTTATTGAGTGCAACCAGTGGGGAGGGAGGTGACTCTAAGCTCACAGACGCCTTTGGGGGAGGAGGGGACCTTACAGGGAGAACTGGGGTGAGGGGGTTGGGGAGCACTTAGGTACTGCCCAAGCAAGGAGGAGGTTGGACGCTTCTGAGGGTGCGAGGGAAAGGGTCAGAGGTCGCTCTCCCCATAGAGGGCGTTCGAGAAGGCAACGTAGTCCAGAGCCCCCGAGGGGGCCCCGGGCCCGGTGTAGGGGACCATCCGGCGGATGCAGTACTCGGCCTGCTCGGGCGGCAGCTCCCGCCGCAGCTCCTCGCTCGTGATGTAATTCTGCGGGACAGAAGGGCTGGGTCAGAGCCCCCGATCCCGCCACCTGCTCAGAGACCACCCTCACTGCCAGCAGGAGAGGGCTCCCCGGGGGCGGGGTCCGGCCCCAGCACCTACCTTGTCTCCCGCCAAGATCTTGAAGGAGGCCACCACCTGCTCGGCCGTGTCCGTCTCAGCCGTCTCTCGGGTCATGAAGTCGATGAAGGCTTGGAAGGTGACGACCCCGGCCGCGTTGGGGTCCACCATGGTCATGATGCGGGCAAACTCAACTTCCCCCTAGGAGGCAAAGCGCAGGTGCTTGTTCACTGCGTGCCAGGCGTGGCGCTAGGAATGGGATCCAGAGCAATGGGGACACAGCTGGCGCCGTCCTCGAGAAGGGAATGTGCACAGGAACAGGGAGGAAGCTTTGGAAGCCAAGGGGCTCCGGAAGGCCTCCTGGTGGCCAAACTGGAGGAGTGAGCGGGCTCGATGGGGGTGATGGCTGGTCTGGGCGCAGGGGGGCGGCGACTAAAACTATCCCCCCGACAAGCAAAGTGTTGGTTCTGAGCCAATGGCACTTAAAGAGTTCGAGATTCCTCTTCCTCACAGGGCCCCACTGTTTCAGGGCTTGGGGTCCGAACACTCAAGAACAGCTATAGCAAAGACAATAGTTCCATTGATTGCTATGTGTTGCATCAGCAGGGTCCCGAGTCAGGGAAGCAAGGAGTGTCTCCACACAAGGTGGACGGGCTTCTCCTTAGGTTGGGCAGGAGGAAATGGGGCACGCTCTCACGTCAGTGAGCTAAGTGGTCATGAGAGGGTCACCTGCCCCCCGTGGACAAGAGGTTGGTTCTGGGGGACTTTCCCTATAGTTGAGTCAACTTCACAACCCTGGGCCTGGTCAGCATGACTAGGAGAAACAAGGGAGGAGGGCCTTTAACTTCCTATAATCGAGCGGGTGAATCTACAGCTCACGGCTGTGGGGTCTTATACCCAGAGCTTTGATGTGATTCTGTCAGATTGGTTAGTGCTGGAATGGAGTCGGGGTCCGAAGGAATTGACTTTCACAGGGGCGCAGCCCTTGCCAGAGCTCGGGGCTGGGAAATGGACTGTCACGGGGAGCAGCAGAAGGGGCAGCTTGGCCGGCATGGAGAGTAGTGGGACAAGCCAGACTGAGAAGGCTTCAAAGTTGGTTTGGGTTTATGCTAGAAGGGAGGAGCTCCTAGAGCGAGGAGGGGGCCTGGGCAGAAATGGCCGGAGGAAGAGGGCCATGGGATAAGCCCTTCAGGTCCCTCCTATTGTGGGCCGGGAGAGCAGGATGTGCAGAGGGATTGGAGAAACTCACCAAGTCGTAGCCCATGGAGATGAGACAGGCTCGGAAGTCATCCGGTTCCATCATCCCGTTCCGTTTCTGGGATAGTCAAGGAGAATGTCAAGCCTTGAGCATCCGGCCTCTCCTGCCTCTACCACGTGCACAATTCTGCTGCCCTCTCCAGCCCTCCCCAGCTCTCCTGCCAGGACTGTTTACTGACCCGATCAAAGTGGTTGAAGGAGGCCCGGAACTCGTTCAGCTGTTCCTGGCTCAGGCCTTTGGCATCCCGGGTCAGCACCTGGTTCTCCACCTCATTGATGGTCCGGGCGATGGAGGTGAGCAGCTGTTCCCAGCCCACGCGGATATGCTAGAGGGAGGATAGAAGGGGGGCATTAAGACACCCTGGTCTTCAGCAGCCAAGGCAGAATGGGGAGAACAGATGTCCAGGTCCCTTCCAGCTCTAAAATCCCTGGAGGCAGGAGATCTGGATTCAAGTTCTGAGCAGCTTTCCTCCTATTGGGCAAGTCAATTTTTTCTCTGGGGCTTTAGTTCTCTAAATCCCTCCCAGCTTAAAATATTCCATATTCTAAGGGCTCCTCCTCAGCTCTGACATTCCATGTTCTAAAGGCCCCTTCAGCTCTGACATTCCATGTTCTAAGGGCCCTCCCAACTGACAATTCCTGCTATTGAAGCTGGAGAAAAGTCCACTTGCAGCCTTTGCCTCTTGAGATCTGGGCTTATATTCTAAGGAACTCGAAGGAGAATGGTCCCATCTGGGCAATGGGCTCAGGACAGCAACCAGTCCCCCAGGCAGCAAACCCTCAAGTGCCTGTTGTGCCCCAAGCAGTAGAGGCAAAGCAGGTCCCTGGGCACTGGGCAGGAATAGCTGACCAAGAGGTGATGCAATGGGAATGCACCAAGAGAAACTAGGGAATCATGGGAAGACTGACTCAGAGCTAAGGAGGATATTATTACTGTAACCACAGAGGGCAACCCTGAAATTCTGGTTAAATGTCAGGACCAATCTCCGCCCCAGGGACAGCCGATGACGCCGGGTCCCTCGTCTCTCCAGACAGGTGGGGGCCCACAAGTGCTGAGTGATGCCGGCCACTTGAGCCCCCTCTGTTGTCCTCCCCACCCCCACCCCCCATCCCTCTGCTTCCACACCAACCTCCATGCTGTAGACGGTGTGTTTGTTGTCAAACACCAGGCTCTCCTGCAGCAGCTGGTGGTCGCCCTCGAGCCGGTCCACGTTGCTCTTGTAGTTGATGATATTTTGTTCTTGCTGCCTCAGTCCGGCCATCTGTTCCTCCAGGGAGCCAGCCAGCCCCACGGCCAGACGGCCAACTTCCTGCAGGGTCAAAGACAGCCTGGTCAGTGATACCTAGGGTAGGGCAACGAGAGCTTTGCCTTCGGGTGCCAACTTTGGAGGGCGCTTCTTCCCACGCAAATGCCTCTGCTCTCCTACTCTCCACCTGTTGCCCGTCCCTGCCTTCACCTGCCCTCGTGAAGTCTCCCTGCAAAGGACTTTGGCTCCTGAGGCCTGAGGTTTCTCTTCAGGTGTTCTTCAGTTGGACTTTCCTCGGCCACCAACTTCCTCCTGACATTCCTGTTGTGTCCCCAGACCAGGGCCCTGCTCGCTAGGGGCAAGCCCACCTCGGGCTAGGTCCGGCCCATGGGGGGAGCGCGCCCTTGCATGGATCAGGATCGCTGTGGCCTCCAAAGCCGGGCCAGGGCGGCCCGCACCCCGCCCTCATCCCCTCCCCCTTTGGCCCCCGCTTTTCTCACCTCCACCTTTCCCTGAATCCAAGGACCGATGGCGTTGGCCTGGGCCGCGAACTGCCTGCGGAGCCGCTCGTTGGCCTGCTGGCGGGCCAGCTCCTCCTGCAGCGTCTGGTCCCGGCTGGGCACCAGCTTCCGCACCTGAGCGACGGGCACCAGGCGGGTGGGTGGATGGGGAGAAGGGGACGTGGGGGGCTGGGCCCACTGGTGTGAGCTAAATGAGGGCGGGACCCGCAGGACCTCAGAGGTCTCCTCCGCAGGGTGGCCCGCCCAGAGCCCGGGGGGAGGGGACGGCGCCTGCCCAGAGCCCGGGGGGAGGGGACGGCGCCTGCCCAGAGCCCAGGGGGAGGGGACGGCGCCCGCCCAGAGCCCGGGGGGAGGGGACGGCGCCCGCCCAGAGCCCGGGGGGAGGGGACGGCGCCCGCCCAGAGCCCGGGGGGAGGGGACGGCGCCTGCCCAGAGCCCAGGGGGAGGGGACGGCGCCCGCCCAGAGCCCGGGGGGAGGGGACTGCGCCTGCCCAGAGCCCGGGGGAACGGGATGGTGCCTGCCCAGAGCCCGGGGGGACAGGACGGCGCCCGCAGGGGGGCTTGGGGAGGGGCCCCGGCCGGAAGCGGCCCAAGGGGCGGGAACGGGAGCCCTGGACTCACCATGTCCCACTTGCTAGTGATGTCCTGGGGTGTGAGGCTGATGTAGGGGTTGGAGGCCGGCAGCCGCAGCCCGTAGGTCTGGCAGATCTTCTGGATCTCCCCCTGAATGCCCAGGATGGCGCCCCGCTCGCGGTCGGCCTCGGGCAGGGTGGCCTTGAACTGGTCGTGCGCCGTGATGAGGCTCTGGGGGACAGCGGGGAGGGCCCGGGCTCACGTCGGGCCCCGGAGGGGGGAGGGGGCAGCCGGGCCCCTCCTGGCCAGGGCTCTGTCTGCCCGTCTCCATTTCTCTGTCTTAGCCCCATTCAGGCCCGGCCCCTCGGACCCGGAGAAGCCCCTGCCCCGAGGCCCAGCTCGCCCAGCCCCCAACAGGAGAGATGCCGAGGGGGCGGGGCCGCGGGCACCCCAACAAGCACCAGGTGGCCCTCCCGCGGCTTCTCGGGCTCACACAATCCGCAAATGAGGGGGGGGACTAGGAAGCCAAGCGCCCTCCCCACAGGCTGGCTCGGCTGTCAATCCCCCCGGGCCAGCCAATGAGTGAAGAGCAACCAAGTACGGGCACGGGCACTGTTGCTGACGGACAACTCGGCCAGCCAATGACGTGGGCGGGAGGAGGAAGCGGGCGGGGCCTCTGGTACCGCCTTCTCCCGCTCTCAGAGCCACCCACCTGGGTCTCGTCCACCGAGTGCACCAGCCACACGTCCTGCAGGTCCTCCACCGCCCCGTCCAGCCAGTTGTTGAAGGGCGCCGCCCGGCGGGCAAACTCCAGCTGCAGCTGGTCTATGGTTTCCAGGAGCTTCTCCATCCTCTGGGGAGGGGGCACGCGAGGTTGCCCGCGGGCGCCCCGCCCCGCCGTGCCCTCCCCCCGCCGCCCGCCCCCGGCCCCTCCGTCACCTCCAGGGCATCCCTTCTTTTCTGAGTCAGCGTCCCCAGGGAGTCCCACTGGTCGCAGATGGCCTGGCAGCGGCTGTTCACGGAGGCTGCGTCGTGGTAATCCAGCTCACTGAAAGGGAAGGGGGGCGCTGGGGGGCGGGGGCAGCTCCGGCCCCGGGGGCCCCCACCGCCCTCAGGGAGAGGCAATGGCCTTGGGGCCGGGGCACCCCCCTCCACTCCTGCCCTGCCCCGGACATGACTCCTGCAGCCCATCCCCCATCTGCCCGGGCACATAGTAGGTGCTTCATATGGACTTCTACACTCATGGGCAACAACAGTACCTAGCACCCAGTAGGTGCTTCGTAGGTGCTGCTTGACTTCCATACCCATGAGCAGGAGCAGTGCCTGGCACATAGTAGGTGCTTCGTAGGTGCTGCTTGACTTCCATACCCACGAGCAGGAGCAGTGCCTGGCACATAGTAGGTGCTTCACAGGTGCTGCTTGACTTCCATACTCATGAGCAGGAGCAGTGCCTGGCACATAGTAGGTGCTTCGTAGGTGCTGCTTGACTTCCATACTCATGAGCAGGAGCAGTGCCTGGCACATAGTAGGTGCTTCGTAGGTGCTGCTTGACTTCCATACCCATGAGCAGGAGCAGTGCCTGGCACATAGTAGGTGCTTCGTAGGTGCTGCTTGACTTCCATACCCATGAGCAGGAGCAGTGCCTGGCACATAGTAGGTGCTTAGTAGGTGCTGCTTGACTTCCATACCCATGAGCAGGAGCAGTGCCTGGCACAGAGCAGACCCTTTAAAAACGTTTGTCTGCTCCATCAGTTCACTTCTAGAGTCCTCAGTTTACTCATTTGTAAAGTGCAGATAATGATGATAGAAATAGCTGACAGGCGTGATGGCAAGGAGGTTTGGGGGACAGCCAGCCTCAGAGTCAGGAAGTCATGGGCTCAAGGCCAGCCTCCGCCATGTCCTGGGCAGGTGACACTGAGCAATCCCTCGACCAGCCACCTTCCCAACCCCATTCCTGTGAGCAGGTTCTTGCAGAGCAGGTGGTGATCTGCACTGGCAGAGGGCATTTCCTCAATGGGAGTTCTTGCATCCAGTTGCAGGGCTGGGCCCCCGGCAGATCTGGGGCTAGACCCCCTGCCCCCGGCTCCAATTTATCGGGTACAAGATACTGGGCCGGACTTGGAAAATCAAAACTGGTCTCCAGGAGACGATATTGTCCCGGAGGCTGCAAGTGGCCGAGCGGGACCCGAGTTTGTTCTGTCTCCAGAGCTTCACTCCCTTGTGGGGGAGGGCCCGAGAGCAGGTGTAACCGGGTCCCTGAAGCCCCCCCCAAAGATGGGGAAACTAGCCCCCAAATATTTGGGGACACGGGGAACAGAAGGAGGGGGGCAGGGGAGTGCCCCAGAATGGAGCTAGAGGCGGGAGTCCCTGGAGAACGGGATGGACCAGGTGAGGGGGACATGCACCCTGAGGAGGGGGAAGGAGGAGGGGCCGGGGCAGCCCGTACTTGAGCTCCTGGGCTATGGCAGCAATCTGCTCCACCCGGTCCTGGTGGGCGGCCAGGTCGCTCTCAAAGGCCTCGTGCCGCCTCAGCAGGGCCCGCACCTCCTGCAGGGAGGCCGATTCATAATCTCTCTGGCTCAGCAGATCTTCCTTTCCTGGAGGAGGGAGAGGCAGGTGACCCCGGGCCCCCACAGTCACTCAGGGTGCCACAGTTAGAGGGCATCACCCGTCAGAGGGCATGGGGCCAGAGCGGACTTTAACCCACAGGGAGACCAATCCTGACATTTTAAAGCAAGAAAACCTGGCCCCACCTGGGGAGGGGACCCTTCACCTGCAGCTGGCTGGTGGGACCCCGACCTGAGCCTCCTGATGCCCACTCTGGGGCTCCTCCCTGCCCACTCTGCGCCCGGACCCCTCTTATTCATTGCCTAAGTTATTTTTATCAGAACCAGCGGCTGATACAGAAACGCAGTCAGAATCACAGATGGGTACAGCAGGAAGGACCTCACTGCCCATCCCACACCCAGGAAAAATACCCACAATCCTGCTCCTGAAGGAAGGCCATCCCACCTCTGCTTCAATACTCTTGGGACGGAGAGCTCACCCCTTGTACTTTGGAATGGCTCTAATTGCTAGGAAGCTTCTCTTGACATCAATATGGTGTCATCTGTCCATCCCACCCCCCCCCCCGACTCCTGGCTCTATCCTGTGGGCAGTGGAATCGCTCTCCCTCGGACACCCTCCTCTGTCCTCCAGGGCAACTGCGGAAAGAAATGGAGCAGGTGCCAGCACCCCCACACCAGGCCCTTACCCCGAGTCCACGTCTCATGCAGGGAAGCTTTCTGCCGGAACTTCTCTGCCAGATGCTGCAGCCGCTGGAGCCTCCGGATCTCGGCCAGCAGCCAGTCCTCGTAGCCCTTCTCGGCCTGTTCCAGGCCCCGCCAGGCGTTGGCGATGTCCTGAGGAGGGGGAGAGCGGTCGTTTTGCATCCCTGGCCGGCCTCGTGCCCCCTGCCCCCCGCAGGCCCTGGGCCTCTGTGCTCACCGAGACCAGCTTGCCTTCCGAGGGCATGAAGGCAGGCCGGTGGCTGAGCCGAAGCTTGGTCTGCAGCGTGTTGAAGTTAATCTCCAGCTGGCACTTCTCCTGCACGCGGGGCGGCTTGTGCAGTCGCCGGTACTCCCGGAAATCCTCTAGCTTCCGCTGCATGGCGCTCATGCTGGGCTCGCTGGTCCGGTTCTCCAGCCAGGGCACCGTGCGGCGGATCCATTCCAGCAACTGGCCGAGAGAAGGTTCCTACCTTGCCCCTGGCTTCTCCCATCCAGCCCGCCAGCTTGGGACCCCCTGGGCAGCCTGGGAGCTTCCCCAGAGAAAGGCCGTCCGGTTCTGGCCCTTGCTCCCCAAGGCTGAATGTGTCCCCATTATCAGGGGTCCCAGAGACACCCACCTCGCTGGCCAGCTTCTCATACTCCTCCATCAGCTTCTCATTCTCCTGGTTCACGGCCAGCACCTTGCAGATCCTGTTGGCAGCTGTCTCGGCCTGTGGGGAGAGGGTCCGACGCAAGACTCCCTCAGGCCGCTTCCTGGGTGGGCTCTGTCCCCTCCAGGCTGGCTCTCCCTCCAACAGCTACAGGGCCCCGGCTTCCCCCATGTGCAGCAGCCTGGATCCCCCCAGAAGGTCCCAAGATCCTGGATCTCCACCAGGGTGGAGGAAATCGTGTCCAATATCGTGTCTTCTCACTGTCCTTGTATCCTAACTCCCAGGCCACAAATCCCCTATGGCCCTAGTGCTCTGCATACAGTAGGGACTTAATAAATGTTTGTCAAATGAGGGGGTGAAGGAATAGAGGAGGAATGGGGCTCATTCCCCAAAACCTGAGTCTTGGAACAACAGGGTCCCTAGGGACTTAAAGTAGCATCACTACCCAATGCAGGAAAAGCCCGTGGGCTCATTTCCCTTGGGGGACCAGGCTGGAATCAGTCAGGATGGAGGAGGAGGAGAGGGGCCTGCCACGCAGGCTCACCCCCCCACAGAATTCTGGGGGACACAGGAACAGGCCCAAGCAGGGATTCTTAGGGAAAGTTCCAGGGCCAGGGCGGCCTCCCACGGCCTCTTCCAGAAACTCAGGGAATTGTAGAGCTGGAATGGTCCTCGGACATGCAGGGTCCAGGTCTCTCACTCCACACAGGCAACAGCAAGTGCCTTGCCCCAAAGACCTCAGTAACTCTGCTTGAGATTTGAACCCAGGGCTTTCTACAACCTGGTTCCAGCAGGTTTGCCATGTGACCCCCCCTTCCTCCATGTGCTTGTCCTGCTGCAGAGTGGTGTTGATGGATCCCAGGGGACCCCCCAATTCCAGCAGCTTCAACCTCAGAACTCAGCCAAGAATAATTGGCAGGAGCCCAGCACCCTTGCCAGGTGGGCACTGAAAGGCAAGTCCTCCGCATTTGACCAATCAGGGAACAGAGGCCCAAAAGGATGAAGTTGTGGCTTTCCAGAATCCCAGGACTCAAACCCAAGGCCTTGGGAACAACACCTGTTCCACGCCCTCATCCTAGTCGGCCTTGGACCCTGGCCCACCTCTGAGCTGCCCCCTTCCCCAACCCATCCCCACGGCAGCCCCTGCTCCCTGCACCTGCTCAGCCCCAGCAAAGGCGTGGTAGAAGCAGGATACATAGGTCATGACGGCTTTCTCATCCGGCTTGGGGGTGTTCACAATATCTGGGGGAGAGGAAACAGGCCTTAGAAGTCTGGCCTTTCCCCCACTGTTTCTGTGACTCTCTCCTCTCTCTCTCTCTCTCTCTCTCTGCCTTTTTCTCTCAAATCCCGGCTCTGGCAGTTACCAGCTGTGTGACACTGGACAAGCACCTTAAATTTCCTAGGCCTTTTCCTGTAAAAAATGCCCATCCCTTCTCATCTCGTGACCACAAAGGTGGGCAGAGACTCTGGGTATGGTATTAGGTGTTTTTCTTTTACATTTAACATTTCTGTGATCGAAAAATTCTCATCAACCCTTGCTTTTATTTGAATAAAATACAAGCTAATACAACAAAAGAAAGGAAAGTCCCAGAATGCCCTGGGAAGTGAGTTGGGGCAGGCGCTCTGGGGGGGCCATGGGAGGACTAAGAAGTTGGACCTCGGGGGCTGCCTGCTCCAAGTCCCCTTCACTTTACAGATGTGGAAACAGAGGCCCAGGGAGCCCAAGCAGCTGCCCAGGTCACACAGGGGTTGGAGTGAGATTGGAACCCAGACCTTCAGGCTCCTTCTACTGCATCTTATCCCTGTGAAAGCTGAGTGCCGCCCCCGCCACTGCCCGCCCAGCACAGCCCCACCCCCCAGGAAGGCCGAGCCCCTTGTGTCTGCGGACGTCACTGGTTCCTGGGCATGCTCACCTTCTGCATCCAACATTTTGGGGATATCCAGGTACTTCTCAGCGACCTCAAAGGCGGTGTTCAGGTTGCCGATGGGGTCATCCTGGGAAGGGAGGCAGAGCCAGGTCAGAGGTCAGGCTCAAGGGGAGGGGGCAGCAGTATCAGTGACATAGTCAGGGGGCCAGATGCTGGCCGGGGCAGGGCCCCACCTTGCGCAGTTTGGCGTAGTCAATGAGGTCGGGGCGGTGCCGGTGGATGAGAGCACAGAGAGCCAGGCCGTCCTTCCAGCTGGGGTGGAAAGAAGCAAGGTTGGAGCCCTCCCCCCACGTTAGACTGTGGCCCGTGAGCCCCCCCCCCTGAGCTGAGGGGCTATTGAGCTCTGAGCTAGTTTGGCCCAGAATCTTGTGCCATCCAGGGCAGGAGACCCAGAGGGCAGGAGGTTCTGGTTCCAACAAGCGTTCACTGCCCCTTCCCCCTCTCCTCTATAAAAAGGACATGACTTCTAAGTTCCTCCCCCTCAACTTTGACCTTCCATGTTCTCAAGGCCCCCAGGTTCTAAAGGCCCCCCAACTCTGACATTCCCTGTTCTAAGGGCCCCCAGTTCTGAACCCCAGGTTTTAAAGCCCCCCAGCTCTGACATCCCAGGTTCTCAGGCCCCCAGCTCTGACATCCCAGGTTCTCAGGCCCCCAGCTCTGACACCCCAGGTTCTAGCCGCTCCCACATAGGGGCCCTCCAGGGAGAGTGACCCAGGTAAGGCAGCGTTTGGGGGCCCCGAGCGGGGACCTCGTGTGGAAGTTTTGCACGTTCACATTCCGGTAGGGCGCCGTCTTCCGCTGACACCACAGGAGCAAACCCTCCTTGGCCGAGGTCTCTGGGAGGAAGCAGAGGAAAGGGGCCGTGAGGAGGCCGAGGGGCCTCCAGGGCCAGTCCCGCCCACTCAGCCCGGCTCTTACCCTCCACAGAGATGTCCTGGATGGCAAAGCGGAGGATGATGGTCCAGATCATGCCCAAAGTCATCTTCAGGTTCCCGTCCACAATTTCTGGGGGGAAGAGTCGGGCCAGGGAGAGAGGAGGTTGAACCAGGGCATCCCCCACCTGCCCGCTCCCCCCGCTAGCCCCGGTACCTCACCTTCAGCCCCGATGGACACGAGCTTGACCCCTTTGCTGGCGATGAAGTCCAGGGCCTTGTTGACGTTGGCAATCTTGTGGAAGCGCATCTTGCCTTTATCTGGCCTGGGCAGCCTCTCCCCTGGGAGACGGGAGAGAGCCAAGATAGTGGGAGGCCCCTAAGAGCCTTTTCAGTTAAACTCAGAAATGTCATTAAGCACTTACTGTATGCTTGGCACTAAGGATAGAAGGATGGGAAAAAAAAGACATTCCCTGCCTCAGAAAGCTTACAATCTAATAGAGACATTTGGTGGCTGTTTGGTGGCATCAGGAACTCCCCGGAGAAGGAAGTAGCAACAACGCTTCGGGGCCATGTCTTCTCTTTAACTCTTTGTTTTGGGGGGCGGTCTAGAGCAGAGGGGCCAAACATGTGGCCCACAGCCCCCCTCAGTGTGGCCGGGACCAAAACTGGGACACACTGAACAATGTAAATAAAAACAATGAAACAAAGACGGTGTTCACATGGTTTAGTGGCCCCCATTTCTACTTTAGTCTGAGCAATGACGAGAGGTTGAGCCATTTGTCCACGGTCACACAAGCAGAATGTGGCAAAGATGAGACTATCCATTATACCACGCTGCTTTTCAAAGGGGGAGGGAAGGAAATGACATAAATAATTCGATAAAACATAAAAGACACGGGAGCCTTGCTAAGAGACACACGGGCACTGTATGAACCCGATTATAAAACACTCTCTGTAAACATGGATCTAAACAACTAGAGAAACATTCATTGCTCGTGGGTAGTCTGATAAAAATGATAATAGCATGAAATTAATTTACTTCTTTGGCTCCATGCCGACTGAACTACTAAAGAATCACTTCATAGAGCAAGAAAAAATAATAATGAAATTCATCCAGGGGAACAAAAGGTAAGGAATTAATGAGAAAAGATGAGAAGGGAGGAAGCCTGGAAGTATCCGATTCAAACTATACTATAAAGCTGCAATTCTCAAAATAACTTGGAATTGGGTAGGAAATAGAGGTTGGTCAAGAGAATCAATTAAGTCCAAAATATACAGATGCAAATGAGCACATTAGGCATTGGGAAAACTAGAACGTGATCTGGCAAAACTTGGTACAGATTAACATCTCACCCTACATACCCCAAGATAAGCTATGAATGAACATGTGATTTCGAGATATAAAGTGTGATATTTATTTATGCAAATTAGAAGAGGGAGGGAAAAAATTATGCTTCAGATTTATGGAGAGGCAAAGCATTTGTGACCCAAAAGGTAGAGAGAATCAAAAAAGATTAAAATAATTTTGAGGATATAAATATTTTTTGTACAAAATCAATTCATCTAAAATTAGAGGAGAAACAAATAAATAGGAAACAATCTTTGCATCAAGTTGCTTCAGTTCTTCAATAAGTGTGTCGTTTCTAAGATAGGAAGCTGATTCAAATTATAAAGAAAAAAAAAGCCATTCCCCAATTGACAAATAATCAAAGGATATGACGGGGCAATTTTCAGAGAAAAGCAAGCTATCGATAGCCATGAATAATAATAATAATAATTCATTGTTAATGATAATATATAAGAATAGTATATTAATATAATGTATAATATTATTGTAGTTATGTTATTATTATTATTAATTAGACATAATAGCCATATTTAAAATGCTCTAAATCATTAATAATTAAAGAATATGCAATAATTAACAATTAAATAAGAATTAAAAAGAAATAAATTTAAAAGAATATGCAATAAGTAAAGAAATGCAAATTAAAACAACACAGAACCTCACTTTAATCAAATTGTTAAAGTTGACCAAAAAAGAGAAAATCAATACTGGAGGAGTTATGGGAAACGGGTCCTTGAAAACACTGTCCGATGGAACATAACTGAACCGACAATTCAAGAAATCCTTTGATTTGATATATGTGTTTGTCACAAGGGTTATGTTTTTCTTTCTTTTTTTAATAGGAGGTGGGAAGAGGTAGATACTCATTAACAATTTAAAAACCTAAACTATTAAAATTGCATAAATGAGTATGAGAAAAGTTTGAAAATAAGTGGAGGAAAAATAAGAAAATTACTGTTTTCTTTGATATTTCTGGTAGGAATTCAGAAATTACCTTTCTGGGACAGCTAGGATTTGCTCCTCATTGTGAGGAGCTCCCAGTGTGGAAATTCCCTCTACTTGTGCAGATTAACGACTATTCTGCAGTTGAGAGTCTCAGGAGCTACATGGGGACTCTGGGAGATTTCTGTTCAGCGTCACCTTGCTGGTATATGTCCGAGGTGGATCTTCCTAACCCCACTAGCTGGACAGAAGGAAGAGGTCACTCAGGGAAGCTTAATAAAACCCCAGAGGGCCCCTGCCTCCGGATGATCTCCTGGTTCTGAGAACTCTATGGCCCCCGGCTCTTGCCCTCACCTGATATGACCTCCAGGAGCAGCATGAGTTTGAGGCCATTGCGGAAGTCCTCTTCAATGTTCTCGATCTGGGTCCCGGCCTTGCGCAGGTGGGAGTTACACCAGGCTGTGAAGGTCTGGGAACAGAAGGAAGAGAAGCGCTAGGAGCTGCTCCCTGGGAGGCCACAGACTGGGCCCACTTGCCTTACAACGGCCCTTGGAAGGAGTTAGTGTGCACCCATTGGACAGATGGGGAGACTGAGGCTCCCACACCAGCAGAGGAGAACAAGTAGAGGAAACCATAAGAAATGTCTGCAGAGTAAAGTGGCTTGGGGAGGGCGGGGCAGCAGCAGCAGGAGGGCCTGGGGAAGTCTCTGTGATGAAGGAGGGTCTTGGGCTGAGCCTGGAAGAGAAACCAGGGATTCCAAAGGAAGGGTGAGGAGGAAGAGCATCCTTGGCACAGGGGACGTCCAGGGTCAAGGCATGGAGACAGAAAAGGGGGCATCATGGGTAGGGAGAACCCCAGGGAGATGCAGCAGGTGGTAGATGTCCGACGGGGTCCTAGAGACAACAGAAGTCAGTGGGTTTTGTGGGGATCAGGCCAGATGGAGGGAAATCCCTTTGGCAGCTGTTCATTAACGGACTGGAAAGGAGAAAGACTCCACAGGACCAACCGGGAGGTCACTGCAACGGTGCCTCTGAAAGGTGGTGAGGGGCTGCTGTGGAGCTGAGGAAGGGGACGGCACAAGCAGCCAGAGGGAAGTCATAGAGGTAGAAATGACAAGATGGCAACTGCTTTGGTACAGCAGGTGAGGGGATATGGGTAATGGAGGATGACTCCAAAATGGCGGACCTGGGAATCCATGCTCAGCGTAAGTAGGGAAATTCAGAAGAGGGTGGCTTTGGGGGTCAAGATAATGCGCTGTATTTTCTACATGTTGAATTTGAGAAATCTAGAGGTCATCCAGCCACTGAGGGTTCTCATGGCAGGGAGGCCGGAGGGGTTGGCCATTTCCTTCTCCAGATCATTTTACAAAAAAGGGAACTGAGGCAAAGAGGGCAAAATGACTTGCCTGGAGGCATATAGCTAGTGAGTGTCTGAGACCATATTTGAAATCAGGAAGAAGGGTCTTTCCAGCTCCAGACCCAGAGCTCCATTCACTGCACCACCTGGTGGCCCCTAGATCTAGAAAGACCCTTATAGGCCATTGAGTCGAACCCCTTCATTTTACAAGTAAAAAGAAGCACAGAGAGACTAAGGACTTATCTGGGGGGCCATTCACCTTGTAAGTGTGTGAGGTAAGATCTGGACCCAGATTTTTCTTAGCCCAGCATCCTTAGCCTCTACTCAACACTGCCATGGTTGTCTTCAGGGGGACGATAATTAAACATGTGGGAGCTGATGAGGTAATGGGATGATTGAGACCAGTTCCAATGACCCTGTGATGGAGAGCATCATCTGCACCCAGAGGACTGTGGGAACTGAGTGTGGACCACAACATGGCATTCGCACTCTTTTTGTTGTTCTCTTGTATTTTATTTTCTTTCTCATTTTTTTTTTCCTTTTTGATCCGATTTTTCTTGTGTAGCAAGATCATTGTATAAACACGTATACCTAGACCGGGTTTCACATGTTGAACATATATTGGATTTCCTAGGGGGGGAGGGGAAATTTGGAACACAAGGTTTTGTGAGGGTTGGTGTTGAAAACTTACCTGTGTGTATGTTTTGTAAATAAAAAACAGGAAAAAAGGAATCGCTGGGAACTGGGGATGCTGGTGTCATTGGGGGGTGGTGAGGAGCCCTCTGCAGAGGATTAAAGTGTGAGGGGAAAGGAAGTGGAAGCAGGAGTGGGAGACTCCCAAGGAGGCTGGCGGAGAGAAGGAGGAGAGGCTCGAGGGAATGGAGGAGTCTTGGGAAGGGTTTTAAGCGTGAGGGAGATTCGTGCCCATCTTGAGCAGTGGGAAAGAAGAGATTGAAGATGGGAAGGGATGGTTGAGGTGCCTGGAGAAGGTGGAAAGGCTGGATCTGGTGCAGGAGAAAAGGAGCTGACCATGGTAGTGAAAAAACGCAGGCGATCGGGGCTGCCCTAAAGAAGGGAGGGAGGGAATGGTGTCAGGGTGAAGAGAAGGGGGAAAAGGGGGTGGGGGGAAGAGGCTGTAGGGGAAAGAAGAGCAGCTTCTGCCTCATTGCAGTGGGGGACAGGGCCTGGAATCACTCAGGGAGGAATCGGAGGAGTCCGGGAAGTGGGGGGAGGGGGGGGGTAGCAGTCCTGGGCTGGCCACGGACTGAAGTGGGCAGCAAGGAGGCCAGAGATTGGAGGCTGGAACAGAGGGACCAACTCTGCCCCTGCTTGGGGAAGCGTGCTGAGAGGACCCAAAGCCCTAAAGAGGCCGGGATGGGAAGGGAGGGCTCCTCCCAGAGGCCTGAGAGGCTTCCTTTTTGGCATCTGGACCCCACGGCCAAAACAAGGCGCTCTGGGCCCTAGAGCAGAGTCAGGGAAGCAGGGGCGTGGACCTGGGGGTGTCCCTGGAGAGTCAAAGAAGTAGAGGCGCCAAGGAAGTGGGAGGCCAGACTTCACAGGAGGCTGGTTCTGGGGGGGAGGCTGGGCCAGAACGTGGTGCTGCGGGTGAGAAGAAGGAGCCATTGGGAGCTCCATTCATGAGAACAAGGGAGTGAGAGTGAGGGGCAGCTGGGCCCTCCTAGATTTCGGGTGTGTGTGGGGGGAGACGGTAGAGCTGGCGGAGGGAGGGGGCCTGGGGGCACTGAGGTTGCTGTGAGCACCGGAGACAGACGAAGGGCCAGGACGAAGGGGACCCTGTTCAGCAGAAAGGGGCTCAGGGGCGGAGGGCAGAGGCACTGCCCGAGTTAGCGCTAAGTTGGCTGGGGGAGGGTTTTCGAGGCAGGCGGCCAGTCCTGGTTTGTGGGGATTAGAGGAGCCTGGGAGGAATCTGCTGGCCTTGGGACTCAGAGAGGATCAGATGTGGAGAACTGGCTCAGGGACAGAAGTGCAATGGCCACCGGGGCCCAGGCAGGGCCAGCCTCCAAGGGGAGCCCCCGAAGACCGGGAGGAGTGGAGGCAGGGAGGCTGACAAACGCTTACTGAGGGCTGAGCCCCAGCCTCGGTACAGAGCAATGGGCTCAGGGCTAACCCACCCACTTCCCCCTCCCCCCGCCCCAGTTTTGGCCTGAGCCCAGGAATCACCTTGGGCTTGAGCAATGGAAGCCCTGGTCTGGTCACTTCCTGGGAAACTCCTTGAGGGGAAACATGGAGCAGGGGATTCCCCGGCTCCAAACTCAGACTGTTTTGGAAGGACAGTTGGGGGTGGGGTGGGGACACCCTCCTAACTACCCTAAAAGGTCAGGATCCAGCAGACAGCAGCTACACCCCTTCCCGAGGCTCCCCCAAGTCGCTGCCTCAGCAGAAAGTGTCCATCTGGCCAGAGGGTCAGATTACTGGTAAGGAGACCCGGGCCACCCCTCCCCCCCAGCCTCGACCCGATCCCCCCCCCACCTCCTGGATAGGGAGGACTGAGAGTTAGAGGCTGGTGCCCTAGACTGGGGCTGGGGCTGGATCCCTGAATCGGGGGCATTTGGGTGTTAGTTTTGGCTCTGCCGCTGGCTAGACACGAGACCTAGTACACGTCTCTCTTAAGCCTCAGTTTCCCCATCTGTAAAATGAGGAGTTTGGACCAAGGACCCACATCCAGTGTCCAAAGGGGCTGCCTCCTTCTCTCTGCCTTCATTCTTTGGGCCATCCCAGGCCCTAGTCAGGAGATAAGCAGAAGAAATGGGGGAGGGGCGCCTCTTTGGGGGAAAGTCTTGGGGGCCAGCAGGGATTGGGGAGCGGTTCTGAAGCTGAGCTCTTTCTCCACAGCCCCCCCACTCCAGGCTGGGGGCTTCTCCCACCTCCCCCCACTCCAGTCTGGGGGGGTCTCCACAGCCCCTCCCATTCCAGGCTGGGGGTGGGGCGTGATTTCAGTCAGAGGGAAATCTTGGGGGGGGGCGGTCTCCACATGCTCTGGCCTTCTCCCTCCCCAGACCCCCGCCAGAGAACCCGGCGTCAGGGACCAGCTCTGCCTCATTGTGCAGAAAGGGGGCGCTGAGGCGGGTTTGGGACGCTCGCTCGAGGCCCCCCATTCTCTCGCCGGGACCCAGGAGCCCCGGGCCCCCAGCCCGGCCCCCTCACCTTCCGCTGCTGCTTCTCCCAGGCGGGGTCCAGGAGCAGGTCCCGGTCCCAGTCCTCCTCCTGCTCCATGTACTCCCCGCCCCCATAGGGCCCCTGGCCCTCGCCCAGGCCCTCGGGCTGAAGCACCATCATCATGCCCGCCTCCCGTGGTTCTGCCCCGGCTCGGCCCGGCCCCCGGCCCCGACGGCGGCGCCCATAAATACCTCCCGGGACCCGGATCGGGTTCCCGCTAAATTTGGAAAGGAGGGAGGGGCAACGGGAGGAGGGGGAGGGAGGGGGTGAGCCCGGGCGGGCTACGGGCGGGGGGGGGGCAGGGGGGCGGACAAAACCGTTTGGAGGAGGATCCCTGATGCCCCCTCCCAGCCCAGAAAAACGGGGGAGATCTTTGGGCATCCGGGCGCCTCCAAAGCGCTTTGACGTCGTTTGTCCGAGAAAACCCGGGGGGCGGGGCTCTCTCCCTGGGTTGAATCCCCTTTCCTTCGCACGTCCGAGCTGGGGGAGAGTGGGGGGGGGGGCGGGGGAGAGGAGGGGAACCCACCAGTCACCCGTTTCTTGGGCAGAGAAGTGGAGGCCTCAGGAACGCTCTGAGTGGGCTGCGCTTTTTTCCTGGAACTGGAGGGGGGGGGCGGAGGGGGGCGCGCGAATGTCTGGGAAGGTGTGGGAAGCCCGAGGCCGGGCGCTAATCCCGGGTAGGATCCCGCCAAGCCAATTGGCTGCGGCCGAGGCTATTAATACTCTGGCCCGGAGCTGGGCAGCCGGGAATGTGCTGAGGCAGGGAGGCCGCTCGGGTGCAATTCCATCCCCTCCACCGCCGAGGGGGCCCGCTTGGAGCAGGGATCCCGGCGGGGGCGGGCGAGCCCCCCCCCCCCCACGCACCGCAGTCAGCACACGTCCGGCACGTGGCACTGGGCAGTGACCCCTGGAGGGAGGCCCCGCCCCTGGGGGAGAGGGAGCCGGGATTGGACACGGACACAGGGCGCCCATGTTTGCAGAGAGGGAGAGTCTGCATCCCAGAGACCCCGAGTTCTGGGTCCTTTCCGGGTCCGGGAAAGGAAACAGCGACCACCGAGCGTCACCGCCCCAGACCGGCCAGATTTGCGCGTTTTCTTTTTTGACAGGATTGTCCACCCGGCAGATCGGGGTTTGGGGTAGTCGGGATTTCAGCAGAACACTTGTTCAAGTTCCTCGAGCTGGTTCTAGGCTGGAGCGCTATCAGCTGCGCAAAGCCCAGTGGGGGGGAACTGGAACTGACTGGCGGCCTAGGACTGCCGAAGCCCCCAGAGACCCCTTGACGACCGGTCCAGTGTCAAGTTCTCCCCGGGAATGGCCTGGGATCTGTGAGCTGGATGAAGGCTTAGACATACCCGGTTTGCAGGTGACAGGAAACAAGAAAGGGTGACCAAGAAGGGGGGTGGGGGGCAGGCTCTTACCTGTGCATCAGAATTGGGGTCTAACAAGTATAAGATGGAGGACAGTTGGAGTGTTTTAGCGAGTTAAGAACTGGAACCAAGTCAACAACAGGACAGGGTAACCCAAAGAGGGAATTTACACTAAGAGATACCGTGCCAAGAAGGTTGGCCTCCAAGCCAGAAACACATGACCCCATCTTTTTCCTCAGGTAAGTGTTGGCTGAGTGACCTTGGGTCAGTCACTTAATCTGTTTCCTCATCTGTAAAATGAGGGAGTTGGTCTCTTCCAGATGCCTGCACTGTGCTAAGCACCATAGTACAGAAACATAAGTCTTTACTCCCAAGGAGCATACATTCTATTTAATTTTATTCAATCAGGGAAGCAAGAGTGTTTGTGGTACACAGCAGGTGCTTCATAAATGATCAGTTGCTCCTGGGAGAACAACCCTAGAGTATTTTGCTCAGTTTGGGCCGTGTTTTACGAAGGACGTTGACATGTTGGAGACCTTCTGGAGAAGGAGGATTCTGGGTAAGTTATTGAAGACCATGTCCCATGTGGATCAGCTGCAACAACGAGAAATGTTTTTAGCACGAGCGACTTAGGGAGATCACGAAGGGCGTCTTTCTATAGCTGAAGGACCGTCACGTAGGAACCTATTGGATTTGTTCTACTTGGCTGGTGGGGCAAGAACCAGCCGCTGAGCCAAGTAACAGAGTAACCCTTTTCCAGTGATGCTGTGGAATGGCTGTCATGGTCCGTGAAGACTAAAGCTGAGTGGCATCTAAAGGGTGAAGGCGAGAGGGTTTTCAGGAGGACTCGGCATATTACTCAGAAAGGAACACAAAATGGCTTTTGACCCACTGACTGAGACATGTCCAAGGCAGCAGTTACGGATTCAAATAGAAGCTGGGGACCCTAGATAGCACCTAAGGATCTCTGGGGGCTACATATTGAGGTAGAAAATCACACATGACCATCATCTATGTTCTGGTGCATTTTAATTTATTTGGTTCACTATTTCCAGTTGAATCTGGCTTGGGCTGCATGCAGCAAGATCGCGGGGCTTGCGCAGCTGGCAGGCAGCACACCTGATGCCTCGAGTCCGAGGGACTCCAATAGAAACATGTACGGAGGGCAAAGAAGCTGAGCTGCTCATTCGGTGAGATCATAATAGCTGGAACTCATTTGACATTTTACAATTTGCAAAGCATTCACACGTAGCTCATCTGATCCTGAAAGGCAGGTGCTGGTATTATCCCCATTTTACAAGGGATCATGGGACAACAGATGGAATGATTCACTCGTGTCCAGGCAGCATGAAGGGATGGGAGAAGATTCCTTCCCCTGCCCTCACCCCAGCTGAACCCTTGAAGGATCCCGCCTCTGTGGGAGGATGGGCAGGCACAGCTGGCTTGCATCTGCGTGTTTGAGGAAAATCCCCCTCCCCCTATGAGATCGAAGATCTTAAGAAATACTGTGACAGGAAAAAACATCCTGGTAATTATCTAAAAGTGGAACAGAGGCTATCCGGGGCAGCAGCCACCTCCCTGGCACCGGAGCTCTGCAAATGGAAGCTGGACCGGCAGGAGATCTCCTGCTGCTTAAAGGGAGGCCCATCTTACAGGCGAGTCACTGAGCATTTATTAGGCGCCTGCTGTGTGCCGCGCTACACAAAAGGGCAAAGGCCGGTTCCTGCCCAGGAGGACCTCAAGCGCGGCTATGGACAAACCGGCGATGGACAGCTCAGGCATCAAGGGGGAGCGCAAAGGCACTGAAAGAAACCTGAGGCTGGGGGAGGAGACAAAGCCCCCACGAGTGGTAAGGATGAGATTTGAACCCAGGACCGAGCCTGCGGACCCGGTAGAGGCTGGACCAGATCTGTGGGGCTCGCTTCTGGCCCGGAGAAGCCGCGCCCTCGGAGGCGGGGCCCAGGATAGGGGGCGGGGCCTCGGGGAGGTTCGCGGGGCCGAAGCTTGGGCTCGCGGGCTGAGCTCGCGCTCGTCCTCATTGGCTCGTCCCTCCGTCCAATCAGAGGCCGGCGTCGGCAGGCGCTCGCCGCGCATTGGGCCGGGCGGCGGCCTGCGGGTTCTGATAGGCGCGAGGGCGCGGCGGGGGCGGGGGCTCCTGCGCGGCCGGGGTCGGGCGGGGCGGCGGCGCTGGCGGCGGCGGAGGCCGCGGGAGGCCCTTCGGGCGACGACGGGCGGCGGGCCATGGGCGCGGTGTGGGCCGCGGGCGGCGGCCGGGGCCCGCGGCTGCCGCTGCTGCTGACGGCGCTGTGGGCGGCCGCCGTGGCGCTGGAGCTGGCCTACGTGCTGCTGCACGGGCCGGGGCTGCCGGCCGCGGGGCCTCTGGCGCGGGCGCTGCACCTGCTGCTGGCCGCCTTCCAGCTGCTCAACGTGCTGGGCAACGCGGCCCTCTTCCTGCTCCGGGACCCGGGCATCGGCGGCGTGGTGCTGGCGGGCCGGGCGCTGGGCCGCGGCTGGGAGTGAGTGCGCATGCGCCGAGGGCGGGGGGAGCGGGCCCCTCCCCCCCACCGCGCCCGCCCATCTCCGCCCCGGGTTCCAGTCCTGCCTCCCGGGGGGGTGGGTGGGGGCGCTGCTTCCTTGGGCCGAGGGCAGCCCCACCCTGTATCCCCTCGGGGCCGAGGTGGGAATGTCGGTGCCCGGAGCCCGGGGAGGTCTGGGTGCAGATGAAGCCTGGGACAATAATCACCTTATCCCAGGACCCAGATGAACCGAAAGGGATTTTCTGAGTTTCAGCCCCCCTAGGAAAGTCACTGGGATGGTGATGAGGAACATTTATTAATCGCCTAATGTGTACTAAGGCCTGGGTATACAAAGCGCCATCCTTGCCCTGGAGAAGCTTAGTCCTTCTCCTGGGTGCCAGGGAGGGTCTGGGGCTGGCACCGGGGGTGGGCATGCAGGAGGAGCCCCGAGAGACCCCTGGTGCCCTCTGTTGGGTGGAGAAGGTGAAGTCTGCATCAGGGAGAGGAAGGGGGGCCTCGGGTTCGAGTCCTGCCTCTCTGAACCTCCCTTCTGGCCTTTGTTGGGACAGAAGTCTCCTCATGGCCAGCACGGCTTGGGGTTCTCAAGGGCGGCCCCGAAGCTTGCGGGCCCACCAGAGGCTGTGGTCACTTGGCGTGGGAGGGGCCTAGCACTAGAAGTTGGGGCCCTACTGGCCCAGGCCGAGGCTCTCAGTCCTCAGCAGGCAGGCGGTGGTGCTCCCGTGCCCTGCTGAGTGCTCTGCCTCTTTTCCAGTTGCGATTTGGGGTGCGGGTGGCAGTGGAGTTGTGCAAGACTTGGGGGGGTCCCGCTAGTGCTGCTGGGCCCCAGCCCTCAGGGATCACGGTTTGGGGCCGGGGGGCTGAGACCAGCCTTCACTGGCAGGAAGGTTTAAGGGGGGATGGATGATGCTTCTGTAAAAAACAAACTTCTGCAAGTCCAGGTGTGGGGACGCAGACGTCTGTGGGATGGGCCGTGCCCAGGGAGAGGGGCTGGCCTGGTTGGGCAGGGTGAGCTGGGACAGGAGGGCCTGGAGCAGAGAAGGCCCAGGTGCCGCCTCAGGGCAGAGCCAGGAGCCACTGGAGAGGGGGAGCTGGGGCTGTACACCCCCAACATTTGACCCCATCTCATGGTGGAAGAGAAGCCTCAGGAGGGAAGGGAGCTTGTCAAGGCCCCCGCTTGTCAGGAGGTTCCACTCAAGACTGGCTCCAGCTGGCCCGGAGGATGAGGAGAAAAGGGGCTGAGAAGGGACCCCCAAGCCGCTTCCAGAGGGAACGCAGGCCACGGCCTGGGCCGGAGGAACTGAGTGGCTCCAGTAGCAGGTGCTGACCAGACAAGAGGGATGGTGACCAGGGCCCCAAAGGACGGCCGTGGGGGGCCTGAGGCACTGTGTTGGGCCCTTCCTGAAGCCTCCAATGAGTCTGGACAGAGAGATGGGCGGGCAGGCCAGGGAGCGCTCTCCTTGAGTGCAGCAGAGGCCCTGGAGGCCTCTGGGGGTGTCTCCTGGGCTCAGCTGCTCACCCTGGTTATCCATGAGGCTGGACCTGATCCCAGGGAGCAAAGTAGGGTCTGTGAAGTCCTCAGGCCAGACTTCTCTGCTGGGCCAGAAGCAGGCCCTGGGCTCTGAGTGGATCCTAGGAGCCATTGGTGGCAGCTGGGAGGGAGAGTGCCACAGACTGGGGTGGGGAGGGTCAGGGTCTGCTCTGCCCTCGCCCATCCCAGTGTGGAGGATGGGCACGGTTTGGGGGCCACATACTCAGTGAAAGTATCTGGAGGAGGGCCAAGGGCCTGGAGTCAGTGCCGTGGGGAGATGGTGAGGGACCAGGCAGGTAGAGGAGACCATCTCTGTCTCCAAGGAGCAGAAGCAGGTTTGGGGAAGTTTCCTTGTGGCCTGGGGGGGGGGCACAAACGCCATGGCCCCTCCCTCAATGAGCTTACATTTGGTCAGGCCCAGAGTGACGCTGCTCCTCCGGTGGGGAGGGGGCTGCCTTCTGGCTGGAGTCCCTTGGGGGAGTGAGCTCCCTCCGGGGTAGGGGGGGGGAGTTCTCCCCTCAGATGCCACATAGTGACACTGGCTGAGGAGACCCGGAGGCTGAGAGTGGCCGTCCTCTGGGCGCAGAAAGAGCGGAGGTTTGGTTCCACGATGCTGTGATTGTCCTTGGGAACCCGGGGAATGAGGGGGAACAATGGGAGTCCCCAGACCGGTGGTAGCCATTGGCTCCTCCCGGACGTGGCCCAAGTATCCCTAGGTTCTGCCCCTCTGGATTTGTGGGGAAGGGTCCTGGGGCTTTCTGAGAGCCCTGTGCAGTGTGTTCTGGGACCTGTTCCACCAAGGCACTAGACAAATGGCGGGGGGCTGGCGACCTTATGGGCAGGGTGAGGAACTCGAGGGAACATTTGTTCGGTTCCGTAGAGACCCAGAGAGCTGGAACATGTCGGTTCTGGAGAGGGCCGGCTGGACAGCCTCGGGCCGCTGCCTGGCAGGTGATGGGAGTGCGGTTTGTGGGGGCTGAGGGGTCCCTGGAGCGGGATCGGCATGGGGGAGTGCAAGCCACCCTTCTTTCTGCTCACTTGTTGACCTTAACTGGGTCTACATCCTCACCTGAAAATGGTTGATGCCATCAAAAGGTGACTACCCAAGAACAGCTCAGGGCAGAGTAAGGGGTGCCTTCTGGCCCCCCAGGAGCCTTTGGGAGGGTCCCCAGCTGGAGGCTGCCTGACTTTGGGAATGGGGGGCTCTGAGGCGGGGTGCTGGGAGTGTGATCCTGGCAAATCCCTGACCCCTCAGAGCTCCAGTTTGCTCATCTGTGAAATGGGACTGAGGGCTGCCTCAGAGAGGATAGTGGCTCAGCCTTGGAGTCAGGAAGTTCTACCCACAACCCATGCTGGCAGCTCTCAGATTGCCCTAGGGAAGGGAGCTTCCACACAGGGAGTCCCCCACCCCAGAGAGCGGCTTTATAGACCATGGAGTCCCTGGGAATGGGAGCAGAAGAGGCTGGAAGTTTGTGGGGGGCTGTGAAGAGGCTCCAGAAGGAAGGTGGCCCTGGGGCGTGGCTCAGGGGGCTGGGGCTTCATGGGGCCTCCCTTGCCTTGCAGCTACTGCTACCAGTGCCAGAGCCAGGTCCCCCCGCGCAGCGGGCACTGCCCGGCCTGCAGGGTCTGCGTCCTGCGTCGGGACCACCACTGCCTGCTGCTGGGGCGCTGCGTGGGCTTCAGCAACTACCGGCCCTTCCTGTGTCTGCTGCTCCATGGGGCCGGCCTGCTGCTGCACGTCACGGCCCTGCTGGGCCCGGCCCTGGGCCTCCTGCTGCGGGCGCACTCCCAGCTGCACGCCGTGACGCTGCTGCTGCTGCCCTGGCTCATGCTGCTCACTGGTGAGGGCCGTGGGGGGTCGGGGGCCGGGCCGGGGCTCCGGGGAGGCTCCGGTCCGGCCCCAGCAGCCCCCTGCTGTGTGCTCCCGCAGGTGGTGTGTCCCCGGCCCAGTTCGCCCTGGCCTTCATAGCTGATACGTGCGTGGCGGGCGCCCTACTCTGTGGGGCCGGGCTCCTCTTCCACGGGATGCTGCTGCTGCGCGGCCAGACCACCCGCGAGTGGGCCCACGGGCAGCGCCTCTACGACCTGGGCCCCTGGCGGAACATGGAGGCCGCCCTGGGCTCCCGCTGGCTCCTGGTGTGGCTCTGGCCCTTCCTGTCCTCCCCGCTGCCTGGGGACGGCATCACCTTCCAGACCGCTGACTGAGGAGCGTCGCCCGCGGGGAGCACGGACTGGGGGCCGAGGAGCGTCGCAGGCTGCTTCTCGCCCGCCTGAGCTCCCCAGGTTTGCGCTCCCACCCAACAGGGCCCTCCCCTCCCCCTTCCTGCCTGGCCCTTGAGCCCCGCATTCGGTCCTCCCTGACACTGCCCTTGCTCCCAAGGCCGGGCCCAGGGCGGGCTGTCGGCCCCAGTCCCCGCTACAATAAAGCCTTGAAGTTACTCCTGCTGCTGCCTGGGGGCTGTCTTTGGGAGAGCCGAGGTTTTGCGCCTGGGTAGACTGGGATGGGCACTTGGGGGCATGGCCAGGATTTGGGGGGAGGGGAGTACCCAGAGCGCCAGGGCGGGGAGGCCTTTCCTGGCTCCCCATTTGCTGGTGAGGAAATGGGGTCAGAGAGGTCTGGGGCCGGCAACACCTCCTGGTGGGGGGCGCCCATCCTCGGGCCTCCTCAGTGTATGGCTGCCTCCCTCACCTGGCTTCTGTGCCCATTTGCGGCTCCCCCCTCAGTGTGGTGGCAGGGCCAAGGGGCACTCTGCGGGGATGGGGGGCAGGTGGGCGGGGGCTCCCCAGGGTGGGCAGCCTCACTGCTGGGGGGCCTTTCTTCCCTGCTCGGCCATTGGCCGAGGCCTCTGACTGACAGTTGAGGAAACAGGTGGCAAGGTGCCAGCCTGGGGTTTTGGGCCCGGAAACGAGATCCGAATCTGGGGCCGGGCCCTTTGCTCAGCACTCTGCCGCCTCTTCTTCCTTGAACTCTGGCCCTGGAACGTGAAGCATCACGGGGGGCACACACAGGAGGCTTTGGGGGAAGCTTCGCCATTTAAGAATCGCACTCAGTTGATTCTCACAGTCCTAGGGGGGTAGGGGTGGTTTTGTCCCCATTTTACAGATGGGGAAACTGATGAGCAGACAGGCTGAATACCTTTCCCAGGGTCACTCAGTGAGCGGCTTCCTGCCCTGTGCTGTCCCCGGTCACCCTCACAAAGCCCAGCACTTCTCCTGAAGTCAAGTACCAGGGTTTTATTGGGTTGGTACCCCCGGTTGCCATTCTCCGTTTCTGGAGAGAGTGGCCCAAGGGACCCCCGGTGGCTGGGCCCTGCCCCCTCCCTCCTGTCCCTGAGGATTGGCGGCTCCATCCCAGAGCCCTTTGACTGGTATACAGAAAGGGCTTAATAAATGCTTGCGGTGTGATGCTGTGGCGCTCTCCCGCCCAACAAGGCTTCGCTGGCACAACCCAGGGGCCAAATGCCAGAGGTCCTGAGCCATGGCGGAAGGGGGTGTGGGACTCGGCGCCCAGGGAGCCAGAACAGGGAGTCGACGGGCAGGGAGGGTCAGGGGCCCCCAAGTCCCACTGAGGGCCTTGTCCTTCGCAAGAAAGAGGCCAGAGTGTTGGAGGCTCCTCACCCCTTTAATGACAGTCAATGGCAGGCCTGAGGGGGAGGGAAGGCAGAGTGCCAGCTGCTCGGAGGCAGGATCCTCGGGCCATCAGCCGGCGCTTCCAAAGCCCCTCCCGGGGCTGGCCTCCATGACGGCCTCCACATGGAGGCCCTGCCTGGCTGCTGCTTGCTCCTGGCCAGCGCCGGGCTCAGGCGGCCACCAGCCCCTCGCTCACGGGCATGTTGATGTGGGCGCTTAGCAGGGGTGCGCTCTGGCCCTCACGCAGAACCAGCACCTGTGGGGGAGGCAGAGGCCACACGTGCAGCTGGGGGGGGGCTCCACTGTCAGCCCCCCCCCCCCCCCCGCTTGGCTGGCCTGCCCCTGGTGACCCACCTTGATGATGTCCGAGATGCCCTTGTCACTGAGACACTCCACGAAGGTCTCCATGGGGTAGCTGAGGCCTGGCACCAACATGGGAACCTGCAGTGGGGACAGAGGATGGGGGCTCACGGAGGTGGGACAAGGGGGGCCGGCGGGGGCAGGGGAGCGCTCGGGCGGAGGGGCTCCCACCTTGAAGAAGGCCCGGGGCAGAGCGTAGAGGGACTCGTTGTACAGGAAGGAGACCAGCAGGCCAATGGCTGGGCGGACGGCAGATGTGTTCTGGAGGTGAAGGGTCAGTCTGAAGGTGGGCCCCAGGCCCTGAACCTGGGGAGGAGCAAAGCTCTTAGAGCTGCCGTAGGGACCCAGGCACACCCAGGGTGCCCTTCCTGAGGGGGGCATCGAGCCCCACCTCCGATGACCCCAACAAGCCGTGGTGTGCTCTGTCCAGACATCCAGTGCCCGGATGGGGAGCTCATTACCTCCTGGGGAGCTCCGGTATTGCAAAATGCTTGAACAAAGCCTAGAGGGATTTCTGAGTCCTCCCCCTGGATCCTGGTACCCCTGGCCTCTCTCTGGGAGGGTGGCTGCCCCTGCACCCCCACCAGTGTCCTGCTCTGACCCCCATCTGTGAATGGGGGCTTTCTAGGCCTCCCTCCTCCACGAGGGTCCCCAAGCCCTTCAGGGACCTGTCCAACATCACGGCCAGGAGGGGTTCGAGGCGGGCTCCCAGACTTCGGGCTTCCCCACCCTGTTCTCCCATCTGGCCCTTGGGCCCTAGAAGGGCCGGCGGGGAAGACTCAGTGATCTCCGTTGTACGGACGGGCTGCCCAGCCTTCCTCCTACTTCTTGGCTGGGGGGGGGGCCCTCCCCCGTGCTGCCGGGGCTTCCCCAGGACCCTTAGCACCCTCAGCCTGCTCCGCTCCCTCCCCAAGCTTCCTCACCACGGCATGCAGCTTGAGGGGCTCCCGGAGGGTGGCGGACACAGGGTTCAGGCTGGACTCCAGGGCCTGCACGTAGGCCCGAGCGGCCCGCAGCCGCAGCAGGTAGAGGTCCATCTGGAAGGCTCGGTGCATGGCTGTGGAAGGCATGAGGGGTGGGGGGGCCCCGAGATGCCCAAGGCTGCTGCCCAGGGGGATTCTGGGAGGAGTGTGGAGGGGACCCGGAGGGTGGCAGATGATGAAAAGGGGGGAGGTCATGGGAAGAAGGCAGAGCGAGGTGGGGGCCCCCGGGGTACCCCCCAACCATCGGCTACAGTGTCTGCTTGAGCTCACCGGTGCCGGCCTCCCGCTCCCGCAAGGTCTGGTCCACATAGAGTCTGGTCTTTCGGGGCACATTGAGCCGGAGGGCTTGGGCTGGGGGGGGCCCTGCTTCTCCAGCCCCTTCCCCAAATACTGCCGTTCGCTTCAGGATCTTGATGACCAGGCCGCCGCCTAGTGGAGGGGGAGAGCCCACAACTGCCTGGGGGCCCTTCCCCCTCACCCCAGATGGGAGGGTCTCTGCTCCCCCCCCCCAGCCCCAGGTCATGCTCCCCTGACCTCGAGTCGTCATGATGAGGGTGTTGTCCTCTCGCCCATAGCGGCCGAAGCAGATGCTGGTCACCGCGTCCTGGGGGAAAACGCAGGCGGATGTGTGAGACAGGAGGGGAAAATCCCAGTTTGGGGGGGGGGGGGCCCGGAGCCCCAGCTCACCGGGGTCCGGATGATGTTGAGCAGGGCCTTGTCTCGGTAAATGCGCATCTCCCCGTTGGCCAGGCCGGCCATGACGGCCTGCAGGCCCCGCGAGCGCTGTTCCAGGAGGCTCATGGTCAGGATGGGCGCCGGCATGGGCACCGTCCACAGCTTCTTTCCCTGCGGGGGAGCCGGGGGGTCAGGTGGGCCCAGGCGGGAGCCCGGCTGAGGTGGGGGGAGGTCAGGCTGGGGCCTGGGGGAAGAGAGAGGAGGCTGGGGGCTGGGGGGGGGCAGGCGGTACCTTGTGGGTGAAGCTGTGCAGCATGTCCTGGGTGCTGCCCACCACTAACGTCTTGTGGATGCGGACCAGCCCCACGGGCTGGGAGCTCAGCTCGATGCAGTACCTGGGCCGCTTGGAGTCCCTGTGGACGAGGCCCATCAGAGGGCGCCTCCCTCCTGCCCAGCCTTTGCCCCCGGGTCCCCTCCTGCCCACTTGCTGGCACACTCAGGTCCTCCCTCCCTGCCTCCCACCCAGCCCTCGCCCCTGCCCTCCCTCCTGCCCGCTCGCAAACTCGGAGCCTCCCTCCCGAGCCTGGCACCTGCGCAGGATGTAGATGTTGCCGTCACGGCAGGCGGCCGTGAGCCAGAACTCCACATCAAACTGGCCCGACACCTCCAGGAAGACGGGCACGCTGGGCAGGCTCATCTGGGGGGAAGGCGCTAACGGTCAGCCCGGCTGCGGGCGCCCCCCGGGCCCTGCCCACCACTCGGCCCCCGGCTGACCTTGGTCAGGACGGTGAAGGCCTCGGGGTCCAGCACCAGGAGCTCGCGGTTCTCGGTCCCCAGCACCAGGCAGGACACGGCGTCCTCGTCGGCCAGATTCTTCTTCAGGATGGTCATGGCCGTGATGACTGTCTGGTGGCCAAGGAACCAAGAGGCCTCAGCCTGGAGCGGGGGTTGGGAAGGTGGGGGGAAGTCTGAGGGGGGAGGGGGGCACCCTATACCTGTCTCTTGATGGGCTGATTCTTGTGCTGAGCAACAAAAGCCTCCATTTCTCCCACCTCCAAATGCAGGAACCTACAGAGCAGACGCCTCTCAGATAGCCCGGCTCCGAGGCCCCGGGCAACCACCTTCCGGGGCCTCCCTCCGGGCCAGAACCTGGATGAGGGACCCCTCCTCCTCGGGCCCTTCTGGATCTGGGGCTCGGTAACCCCCTCCCCCTCCGAGGGCCCTCGGCGGGACTTTACGCGCCATCTCGGCCGTCCCAGATCTGGGTTTACAGAACGTACTGAGCCCAAGGCGCTGGAGCCGGCCCAAGCCTGGCAGTCACCTTGTCACAGGGGCTGAGCAGTTCTGACTTTATGGAGAAAGAGCTGGGGCCCCCGAGGTGAGAGTAGAGGGGGGGGACCCCAGGCCCCCCATGACACTCACAGAGAAGTCATCTGGGCCATGGGGGAGCCCTTAGCTGTGTCCAAGCACAGGCAGGCGGGTCCCCATCAGTGCCTGCGGCCACACTGACCCCACAGTTGAGCTCACCTGAGGGACTGCACCGACAGGGGCACCTCGGCCTTCTCCCTGGAAGCAGAGGGGGCTCAGGTCAGGGGGGAAAGAGCAAAGGCCAGAGGGCACAAAGAGCAGCAGGGAGAGCCTTCTCACCTGATCCCCTCCAGCATCTCCTTTAGGGTCAAAGGGTCAATCCGGTCCTGCGCCAAAGGGGAGACTCCGCTGCTCAGGCCTGCGCTCACAGGTCCCACAAGGCCCTGCGGCCTGCCCCCACCTTCCAAGCCCTTTCCCTGTTTGCTCCAAAGCACTCGCTTTCCCCAAGATGTGAACGCTTTCTCCTCTTTCCTACTGTCTCCCCCAGAACTGGGCCAAGACCAGCTGGGGTCCCCACGAGACCCTCAGGGGGCACCGAACCCCTGCTAAGTCCCCCAACAACTATGCTGCAGGAGAAGCGGGGCTGTGTGAGCCAGGAGAAACTGAGGCAAAGAACCGGCCTGAGGGGGAGACCTGAGGACCCTGGCAGAGGGGAGTGAGAGGAAATCTGCTTTTGGGACAAAGATGGAAAAGGATGCTGGGGCCTCTGCTCCAAAGGGCCCCCCATCCTCGTCATGCCCCCTCCAGGCTCACGCCACACATGTGCACACACACGGACACCCACCAGCTCCATGGGGGCTGGTCCAGCACGATGAGGGAACCCGATGACCAGGGGACCCGAGCTGGGATCCCCTTCTTCCCTTCCCCCGGAAATCGCCATTTTTCTCCTCTTGTTTCTGCCTGGACTGTTCCCTCCCCATCCCCCCACCTTGTGCCCCCCACCTCCTTGGCTTGATTCCAGAGGTCCTGCTCCAGGGGGTTGGGAGGCAGGGGAGGCAAGCTGAATTTGAAGTAAGGGCGAAGGTTCTTGTAGACGTATACGCAGGGCCCGGAGGCCAGCGCCAGTGCTGGGGTCCGAGGCTCGTGGGGCTCCATGAGAAAAGCGGCGGCGGCGGACGGCAGGGTGGGCAGGGGGCTCTCGGTCAGCACCGATGGTCCCTTGAGCACCTTGAGGCGCGGGTGCCGACCGTTTGCACCCAGGTCCCCCACCACCAGCTACAAGGGAAAGGCTCGAGTGAGAAAGGTGCTCGCCACTGGCCCTGAGGCCCCAGGGCCCTTCCTTCTGCTCGGCAGCTTCCCGGCAGCAGGAACAGACTGGGCTGACTCCACCGGGTCCTTGGCAGGCGCTTAATCAATGCTCTCTCACTCAGGCCCCTTCCAGGGTCTGCATGGACCCAGGGCTCCCACAGGCACCATGGGCACAGGGTTGGGGGGCGGAGGGGACTAGGGGTCAGAGAATAAGGGACTTTGTTCCCACAAGAAGAGGGTGGGCTTGAGCCCATCCTTGAGCACAGGGGGTGGGCCGGGCCAGTCAGAAGTCCTGGGTGTTCTGAATTAAGTTAAGTGACTCCGCCGGGTCAGGGCCCTAGCTGAGACATGGGGCCAATCCCTTAAGCTCCCTCTAAGCCTCCTTTCCCTGCTATAAACGGAAGGCCTGGATGCGCCCCAGGCCCCCGGCTCTGGGGATTTGGCCGATCCCCGGGCCCACGGGCAGAGCCATGGCTGGCGCAGGCTCGGGAAGAGACCCGAAGCTCCAGGCTGGGCACTAGGCCCTCTCCTCCCCCCAGGTTTTCCCATCTAAGCCCAACAGCCGCTCACCTTGTACTCGCCATCCCCGTGGAGATCCGCAAGCGCTAGAAAACAGAATGGCTCGTGAGGGTGGGGAGGGCAGAGCCCCGGGGCCCAGCTGGAGTTCCGGGCTGGGTGCTCTTGGGCCCAATAAAGCAGGTGCTGAGACAGAGAAGGAGAGATAAAGGGAGACGGAGACAGAGGTAGGGACAGAGAGAGACAGAGGGAGGGAGGGAGACAGATGGGGAGAGACAAGAAGAGGCAGACTCACCGAGGCATGCGGAGAAGGTGTGGATGTTGGCCATGGGGTCATAATGAGCATCCAGCCATTTGGAATTGGCTTCGGTGCTGGAGAGAGGAAAGGTGGAAGGGGCGTCATGGCGAGAGGGGACGGACTGCGAGGGAGTGGGTGTGGGTGGGTGGCCGGTGGCTCTGGGCAAGGGCAGTGGTGGGGCAGGGTCAGGCTGAGGGCTTCCTGGGGCTGCCAAGGGGCGTGAAGCTGGGGGTGGGGGGTGAAGGGCAGTGCCAAGGGTCAGGAGCTTCCTTCACTCGGCCAACCAGGTAGCTGGGGACAACCTTCTAGAGCTTCTGGGAACTCGCCACTTGGGTTTTATGGTTCTGAGAGACCAACAAGGGGCCCACCGTGATGTCCGATAGTGATGCTACACATCCCATACTTAATGCTCTAAGTACCCACGTTCTGCCTCCAGCACTCCCGGGGGGCACGGGGCTACACCCCTTCTGAGCACCCAGGTTCTACCTCCAGGGGTACACAAGGCTACACCGGTCCCGTTCTCAGCGCCCAGGTGACACTGCCCAGATGCACGAGGCTACCCTGCTTACTTCTGAGCGCCAGGTTCCACCTCTAGGGGGGTGGGGTGGGGCACAAGGCTACATTGTTGCCATTCTAAGCCCCAGGTTCTGCCTCCCAGGATGCACAAGGCTACATTGTTTACTTGTACTTGCCCAGGTTCCACCTCTGGGGGGGCACGAGGCTACATTGTTGCCATTCTAAGCCCCAGGTTCTGCCTCCCAGGGTGCACGAGGCTACACTGTTTACTTGGAGGTGCCCAGGTTACATTGTTTACTTGTACGCCCTCAGGTTCCGCCGCCCGGGTGCACGAGGCTAAGCCAATGACTTCTGAGCCCCCTGGTTGCACGAGACTGCGCGCTCACGTTTCGGAGCGCCCACGTGCCCCCTCCCTTCGCTGCTATATCCCCAGCACCCCGGGGGCGTCCGTGAGCTTCTCGGCAGCCGCGGCTCATTTGATCCCAACACCCCCCGCGGTGCAGGGGCCCCTCTGACGCTCAGCTCGTATGACAGATGAGGAAACTGAGTCTGTTGTCGGGCGGGGCGGGAGTGACGTACTTTCCGAATGCGGACTCCGAACGCCCTCCCCCCTCCTGGGCCCCGCCCGCTCACTAACGGTATTGGGGGGTGGGGCCGGGGAGGGGAGAACCCGCCGCTCCTCCCGCCAGCCAGAGGGGCCGGCGCCGCTGGGGGTCAGGGGGGGTCACCTATTGGGTCGGCAGCCCGCCGAATCCCCGCTCGCCGCCATCTTATTCTCCATCACCCCGGACAACGGACGCATCCTCCCGGCGGCTCCGCCCCGGCGCCCTCCTCCCGGCGGTCCGTCGGCTCTGGGAGCAGCGCGCCAAGGTTCCAGGCAGAACTCTGGAGAGCGTTCTGCGCAGCCGCAGAGCCCGACGGGAACGCGCCTGCGCCGGCCGTCCGCGCCTCACTCCGGGTCCATAGCGGTATCCTGGGCTGCAGGTCCGGCTGGGCTCTCCCGCTGGGAGGCGGGTCTCGGCGCTGGCCTTCCACCCCTGACCGTGCCGTTCTAAGGCCCCTCCCCCCATCATTCTGGGCTCCGTTTTAAGGTTCTCCACAGCTCTGACATCCCCCGTTCTGAGTTCTCAAGCTGCTGCAGCGTTGCACGTTCTGTGCCTCCCCCTCCCTGTCCCTGCCGTGTTCCAAAAGTGCTCAGCTCCCACCCTGTGTCCTGGGTCCCTCCCCGCTGCCATTTTCTGTTCCAAGTTCCTCCAGTCCCGGATGGTCCTCCTGACTCCAGTGGGTCCTCACTCCCGCCTTCCTCCCCTGAGCTGTCAGGGGACCATGTCCTCCCCAATCACACTCCTCTCTCGGCTCCCCAGCCACTCTGAGACCCAGGTAACCCTTTGCTGGGCCGGTCGCCGCCTCCTCCCGTCCACACTGGCCACCCTGCTGTCCCTAGGAGGCCCCGAGCACTTTTATGAGTAGCACTTCCCCAAGCCTGGAATTGTCAGCCTCCTTGGGGGCACCTGCCTCGCGGCCTCCAAGTCTCAGCTCCGAGAAGCCATCCCACTTTCCCCCAGCCCAGAGCCTCCCCTCGGCCGTCTCCCATTTGGCCTGGTTATGCCTGTGACCGCCTGCCCGCTGTGCCCCCCACTAGATGGGGAGCTTTGAGGGCAGGTGCACTGCCCTTTGCCTTTCCTTGTAGTGTGGTATGCAGTAGCTGCTTAATAAATGCTCAATGACTTAGCCTTCCTGTTCTGACATTCCATATGCTACATCCCGGTCCCATCTCTAAGACCTGTGTTCCCCTCCCCCAAGGCTCCCTGGTTATGGTTGGAGGCAGAGGCCCAACCCGCAGGCCCCCGGGGCCCGGGGGACACATGGGGGGAAGGAAGCTCAGTGGTCAGCACTCCCGTTTGGCTAGCTCTTTAAAGATTAGAAACCACTTTCCTCACAACAACCCTGTGAGAGGTAGGCAGGCAGGATGGAAGCATCCCGGACAGAAGAGGAAGCTGCCTCTGAGAGGGGAGGCTGGGCCCAGATCCTGGACAGGTGGTGCGTCCGAGACGGGCTCCCATGGGCCCTTCCAGCTGACCTCGGGTGGAGGCGGAAGGAGGCAAAGGCCCGGCCCCACTGGGCACAAAGACCCCGTCCCTCCGGCAGAGCGAGGGAGGGCCCCAAGGGAGGAGGGCACAGGGTGGGTGGAGCCGAGCTTCTTCAGGCCCTGGGGGCGGGGACCACGGTGGGGCTCCTCCAGAAGTGGGCATCAGCCTTGGCCAGCCCCGTGAGCACGTCCTCCAGCAAGGGCCCGTCCTCGGGGAAGCGCTCGGAGAAGGAGCGGATGAGGCCGGCGGCCGAGGCGTCGTACTCCAGGAGCTGCACCTGAGAGCCTGGGGAGGGGAGCAGAGGGTCCTCAGCAGGGCCCCACCAGGCCTCTGAGCCCGTGACCATGGGGGATGGAGGGGGGCAGTGCCCCCTGGCTTAAGGAAGGAGGATGGCAGCAGCAGAGTGAGGAGGGGGTACCCGGGGGCCATAACTTGGGGGATGGGCACCTGGGTCTGCTTAGCCCCCAGAGGGCAGGACCAAGGTTTGAGGGAAGGAAAAAGCTGCCCCCACTGGAGCCAAGAAAGCTGGGCTGGGCCGCCTTCCCTGACTGGCCCATCAAGGGCTCCTGGGCCCATCCCCGGCACGGGCAGTGACTTTCCCGGCCTCTGTGGCTCTCCCGACCCCTTACCCAGCCCCCAACGAGCCCAGGCACTCCCCAGCCCATTTCCCGCCCGTTCCTGCCCCAAATGGAGCCTGAGCCCAGGGGGGCCTGAGCTACTACCTTCCAGGCAGGTGTTGGGCTGCACGATGAGCTTGCGGGCCTCCTTGCGCAGCAGCACCGTCTCGCGCAGGGCGAGGAAGTTTTCGGGGGCAGCGTCGGTGACCGCGGAGTAGCCCTGGTAGAGCGCCCGCCCGGCGGCCACGTCGCCTGTCGATTTCAGCACCTGGGGGGAAGGTATCAGGTGTCACCTGGCCCCTTACAAATGGGGAAACCGAGGGCTGGGTTAGGGAGCGAGTCTCCAATGAGGTCTTTCAGTTCTCTCATCAATCAAGCAATGAGCCTTGACTAAGCACCAGCTAGTGCCAGGTGATTGGGGGGGGAGGGCCTGGGGGGGAGGAAAGGCGTACCAGGCCAGGGGTACAGCCTAGGCAAACATGGAGGGGGAGACACAACAGGCTGGAAAGGCCCTGCTGGGCTCTCCCTCAGCAAGGAGGGGGCTTCTCCAGCCCGTGGGGCGGCCCCAGCCCCTCCCTCCCAGGCAGCCTCTGACTTAGAGGGCCAAGTGAAGGGCTAAGGGCCGAAGAGCCTCTGCTCACCTGGAGTCGCCGCAGGAACCGTTCCAGGGCAGGCTTGCCAACTGAGCGGATCTTGTGCCTATCCAAGCGGACCCGGGCATCCGGCCGCCCGTCGGAGCCAGTGGTGGGAACCACCGTGACCAGGCCCTCCCCGGCCTCCAGCAGGACCCTCAGGATCACAAAGCGGGCCTGCATGTGTGCCTGTGGCGACCAGGTCAGGTCTCAGCCGGGGGCACCCTCCCTCTTCTGACCCCGCCCCCAAGTGGGGAGAGACCAAGAGACCCCTGAGAAGCCCAGGTTGATTGTGCCCAGCCCCCTCCCCCCTCCCACTCCCCCTTCTACCCCCACCTCCATTCCCACCTCCCCCACCTGTCTCCAGCTGGACGTCTCGGGGGTGTAGAATTCCAGGCCCAGCAGCCCGGCCCGCACCATGTTCAGCCAGTTCACGTAGACCACGTCCTCTGCCTCGGGGCCGTCCAGCCCAAAGATCCTGGAGGAAGCCAGGCCAGGGATCAGGGGCTCCTAGGGGCCCCCAGACCCCATCTCCTCACAGGCCCGCCCCAGGTCCCAGAGCCCCCCGGCCCTGCCCCGGCCCAGCCCACCCTTACTCCAGGACTCGGGGGTGGAGGCAGAGGTAGAGCCCCACGCTCTCAGCCCGGCACTCCTCGTAACTGGAGGCGATGGTGCTGAATTTGCTGTCCCAGGTCTCGCCGCTCCGGTACCAGCTCCTGATCTGGGGGTGAGGTGAGGCGGGGGGGAGATGGGCTGCTGGCTCCCCGGCCTCCTTGCCCTGGGCCTTGCCCAGCCACTCCCCCCTCGCCTGCCCCCCTCCAGTTGGTGGGGGGGCTCCTCAGGACTGCCCTCCGTGCTCTTCCCTTGGGTCTTGGGGTAACCCCTCTATGCTCCCCCCACCCACTCCTCACCTGCTCCCCTGTTTCTGGGTTGATCACAGTGTTCTGGTCAAAGTTGAACGCTCCCTTCTCATCCTGCAGGAGGAACCAGAACGGAAGGGTGGGATGCCCGCCCCAGAGGTGCCCAGTGTCCCAGGGCCGGCGGGCCAGGCCCTGTCTCAAGAAGCCCAGAGGAGGGGGCTCTCTACTCCCTTTCCTCTTCTTAGCCCTTTGTTCCCTGGCTCCACGTACTCCTCCTCTGAACTAAGAGCACCGGGTCAGCAGCGCCAGCAGATCCAGCCGTGACACTCCTAACCTGCAGCCCCCACCTCTTATCTCTCCACTGCAACCTCTGCTCGCCCTTTTCCTAGGCCCGTGTGGCCCCTGCTGCGCCCCCAAGGCCCGAGGGGCAAACCCTCACAGAGGGGGTCACTGGGGCTGAACCCCGGACGCCGGCCCTGGCAGAGTGGGGGCTGCACCTGGGGCAGGGCGGGGACCACACTGGACAGGGAGGGGCCGCAGGGAGGAGCGCCCGGGACCTCACCTGCACAAAGAGCTTCCCGCTGCCATGGCCCAGCAGCTCGTGCAGCCCCACCTGGACTTCGAAGGACGGCCCCTTCCAGCGGATGTAGAGGTCCTGCAGAGGGGAAGGGTCAGGGCCGCCTGGCCGCCCCCGCCCTCCTTCCTGCCCAGCCCCCGCGGCCGCCCTCCCTCACCTTGTCCTCCTCTTCCAGGAAGGTGAGCTTCTCACGCTGGGTGGCGTAGGCCACGGCGAGCACGTTGCCCAGAGACACATTCTTGAAGCCGTCCTTCTGGCGAAGGTCGTCATCTGGAGGGGCGGGGGAAGGGACATGAAGGGGGATAGGAGCACAGGAGCGTCTGTGCCCCCTCCCCCGAGGCTGGAAATGCCACTCACAGTTGGGGATGTTGATGCCAGCTGGGATCCCGGAGCCCGCGAAGGTGAGCACGTCCAACGAGGTGAAGTCCGGGGTCAGGAACTTGTCCTTCTCGAAGGCCGGGGGCCAGGGCAGCTCCTTCAGCAGCTGCTCCGCGCTCTCCACCAGCCGCTCAAACTTGGCGCTCATGGACTTGTTCACCACGGCTACAAACCCTGAGGGCCCAGGAAGGGCAGGGCTGGAGGGGGAGCCTCAGGGGACCCCAGGGCACAGTAATGGGGGGAGGGGGGGGCAGGAAGGGCGGCCCCGCCAGGCAGATGTGCTGAGTGAGGCACAGACAGGCTCCCCGCTACACTGGGGGCTCGCTAAGGACAGGAGCCGATCTCGGCCGTCCCATTGATCCCTGGTGGGCCCCGAGCTGGGGAGCGGGCAGGTGCTGCCTCCCCGGCCCGCCGCCCCCCCCCCCCCCCGTGGCCCAATGATCCCCCACCGCCCTAGGATCCCAGTCCCTGTACCCAGAGGCCCCTGATGCCCGGGAGGATACCTTCAAACTCTCCGCGGGAGCCGAAGGGGTCTCGGTAACTCTCAATGAAGCCAATGTAGCTGGGAAGAGAAGGTGACGTTGGAGCCCGTGGGGTGGATGGGGGGGGGGGGGATGGGGCGTAGGGACCTCGAGGACCACGGCCCTCTCACCTCTCCACGATGGGGCCCTTGTCTTGAATCCAGTATCTGGAGCCCTTCTTGTGGGCGTCGATGGAGCCCTGCGTGAAGCTCTCGATGTACTGGCTCAGCATGTGCTCCTGGAGGCCGTTGGCTGCGTAGGCCTGTGGGGGAGGGAGGCCAGGGGGCGCTGCCGGTCTCCTGGAAGCTGCCTTGGCTCCCCTGGGGCCCGCCCCCTCCCGTCCCACAGAACGCTACCTTGGCTTTCTCCAGGTGCTGCACCACTTTCTGCAGGAGAGGGGAGTAGTCTCCCCGGGTCACCTGGAACTGGCAGCCCTCAAACTCGTAGCTCTTCAGCTTCGGCGTCATGTCGGAGTCCGGGGTGGTCTCTACAGGGCCGGGAACACAGGAGAAATGAGTAAAGAGCCAGCACCCGGACCTGGCCCTCTTGTAGCTCAGAGGACGGAACCCAGGGACACCCCGCTTCCTAGAAGGACAACTGGGCGAGGTGAGAAGCAAGAACCCAGAGGTAAGAAGCTGGACCGAGGGTCAGTCATCAGCAAGCACCTACTGTGTGCCACACTTGGAACATAGCAAGTGCATGAAGCTGGATGGAGGACCAATCATCAGCAAGCACCTACTGTGTGCTGTGCTTAGGACCTAAGTGCTTTTCTACTCTTTCATGTTCAGCATACAAAGGCCAAGTAAAACAGGCCCCTTGGGGGGTGGGGGGGAAGCACAGGCACATTCATAGGGATGAGCCTGGGCATATAATCTCGAGGGCAGGCCCGGGTTTGGAGTCACACCAAAAGAGCCAGGGTGGGTGGGGAAAAGGGGGCATGCCCAAGCAGCACCTTCCTTATGGGCTAGCCCACCCTAGGTTTGGGGCTAGCCCACCCTGGGCTCAAGGCTAGCCCATGCTGGGCTCAGGGCTCACCTTCTCGGAGGATAGAGGCCAGGCGCACCTCAAAGCACGGTTTCCCGTCTGCATCCACCCCCTTGAACAGCCTGGTGTTGTAGGCACTGAGGTTCTGGAAGAGAGCAGGAGGTGGGCGCCTGCAGGGAAGAGGCCGCCCACCCCATGGCCTGGCACCCGGCCTCCCAGCCGCCTACCTGCGAATCTAAGAAGCTCTGCGCCAGCTTGGCATCTTCCAAGGTACAGTTCTCAGAGAAATACGTGGTGGTGCCCTGTTGGGGGAGACCCCCCCCCCCGTCAGCGCCAACACCCGCGAGGGGCTCGTGACGCCACGGGAGTGAAGGGACGAGAAAATGTCTCTGCCCCAAAGGAGCCAGTGTGCTGCAGGGGGGCACGACGGGCACAGGTGAGAGTGAGGGTCAAGGCCATGGGGAGTGGAAAGGGCAGCCAATGGGGAACAGCAGAAAGGGCAGCCAGTGGTGGGGGGAGAGCCCATCGGCTGAGCACCAAAGGAGCCCACTGAGGAAGGGGAACAGCCAGACACGCGATGCCCCCCCTCAGAGAACCCGGGATCTCCAACTTCCTGTGGTACAAGTGTGACCACGCTCCTCCCTCCATTCAAAAAGCCACAGTGGCTCCCTGTTACTCTTGGGTCAAGACCAAATCTTGGAGTGGGGGGGGAGGGTGAGCCCAGAGCAGAAAATGCAGGCAAAGGCCTTGGGAGCCTTTAAACCCCCCCAAAGGCAGTGTTGTGATCACCAAGGGCCCGGGGACCCCCGGGAAAGCCCCTCAGGTGCTCCTGCTGTGGGCAAGGCCCCAGCCCCAAATCCGATTAGCTCAGGGAGTGGGAGGGGTGGCCCCAGGGACGTTCTGGGCTGATGGGAGCAAGGGTGGAAGGGCGGGACGGGCCCGAGGATGGGCCTGAGGACAGGTCGGAGTCCAGGCTGGCAGGATTATGGGAAGCGGGTGTGGAGGGCAAATGCCAACCCCTCCCAGCCCTGCCCTTCCTGCCCTCAGCTCCTCACTCGGCTTGGCTCAGACACCAGCTCCCCTCCGGGAGCTTTCCAGGGTCGGGGGGCACCTCCAGCTGGGCATCCCCCAGCCCCACCGTCCCACGGGGGCTCGGCGTTCCCGAGCTCCGGACCCTCACCCAACACCTTGGGGTCGTCACCCCCTTGTGACAGCAAGGAGGCTAGGGCCACCCCTGGGCACCACATACCCCCAAAGACCATCTCCCCACTTCCAGGCTCTCACCTCGTTTCCCAGGCCCAGATGGCGCTGCTGGGGCTCCAGGGAGAACATGAGATCCCCACAGACCTGCCAGAGCCCCCCCACCTCTTCTGGGTGCTCCTGCGCAGCCCGGCTCCCCAGCACTAACCGTTCCAGCTTTTCCTGCACGGGGAGGGAGGAAGGAACCAAGGGGATCAGGCCGGCCGCACGGCCACGATCGTTTCCCAGACTCCTCCCCCCCAACTAAAGTGGGCTCGCTCTCTGGAAGCCCACGCGGGACTCCCCCAGTGCGTCCCCGGCACCCCGTGTGCCCCCACCTGCTCCCATTAGCCCCATCTCACCTTGGGCAAATTGGGAACAAACTTGGTGTCTCCGAAAGACTTGTAGTTCCCCATGTTGGCGTAGATCCCCGCAGTGTAGACCAGGAAAGCCTGGGAGCAGGGAAGGAGGTCAGGGAGGGCTTGGGGGGGGGGGGGGGGGGGAGGGTGCAGCCCTCAGTAGTCTGCCCCCTAGGCTGTGGGGGAGGGGGGAGTGTGAGAGTATCTGTGTGTATATGTGTGCACGTGTGAAAGTATGTCAGTGTGTGCGCACACGTGTGAAAGCATGTTAGAGCACATGTGTGCATTGCAAACTACCTGTGTGTGCACACGCGTGAATGTGCACGTTCTCACAGACTGTGTGTGTGTGAGCGTACGTGGCTCTGCAGTGTGTGTGCACGGGTGTGCCCTTGGGTGTGCAGTGACCGTGTCTCTGCACATGTGCCCGCGGGGGGAGGGGGGAGGGGGGGGGAAGAGAGACACCACCGGCAAGGCCCTGGGGTCGGGGGAGGGGGGAGCCGGGGGTCAGACCTGGTATTCGTCCTCCGTGAGCCCCTCCTTCAGGGCGCACTCTTTGAGCTGCTCGGGGTCCTGAGCCCGGAAGAGGCGGCTTAGGAGAGCGTAGATGTGGGGGGCCTCGGGGGACGTCTGCAGTAAGACGACCAGGCCCCCGTACCAGGCGGCCCGGGACAGATGGTGCGCGTAGAGCCGCTCCGTGGGGGACAGCAGGCCAAAGGCCTCCCGGCAGTCGAGGCTGGCCACGCCAATGTCATTGGGGAGGATGTACTGGGGGTCCGCCATCGTGTCTGCCTGGAAGGGGACAGAAGTCAGGGGAAGCGCGCGGGGTGTGGGACCCTGGGAGCCTGCCCACAGCTACAGTCACAGAAAGCACATACGGCCTGACGGGAAAGGGAAGAACGGGGAGGGGGGGGAGCTTCGGGAAGGCCTCCTGTGGGAGGTGACCCTGGAGCCGAGCCCTGCAGGGAACCAGAGGAGGGGTGAGCACAGCCCACGTGGGGGGAACGTTACACACGGGAACAGCTGCAAGGACGGGAATTTTGGTCGGACACAAGGAAAAACGGCCTAAGAAGGAGTGGAAGGGGCCGGCCGGGGAGCCTGAAGGCAGAGGCTGGGGGCCCCTTGTCAGAAATGCATGTGACTCTTGGCAAGCCACTGTAGCGCTGCCTGCCTCAGTTTCCTCATCTGTAAAAGGGGCTAGAAAGCACTTTGCAAACCTTAAGTGGGGCCAGTACTAAGTGGGTGCAGCAGCGGGTCTTTGGGGATCGGGCTGCAGCAGCAGACCCAGCCCTGGCTCCCAGGCGAGAGCACACTGGCCCCCCCATTCTCTGGGATCCCCTTCCATCCCTGTGGGCAGGCTCTCATCCGTCTGAAGGGGGCGCCACCCGGGCCTGGCCAGGGGGACAGCGCGCCCAGCGCATGCCCAGGCTGGGCTGGCGGCCGGGGAAGGGGCGCTCCTCCCTGTCCTCCGAGCTCCCAGCCCCCTCCTCCCCGCTCCCGGCCCCTGCGAACGGGCCAGACTGGGCCGTTCCATTCACTGGGCAGTAGGCAGGCACACAGTTGGCGCTTAATAAATGCTCGCCGACTGAATCCCTGCCATCTCCGTCTAAGCCCCCAAGGTCCCTTTTCCCTGGCGCCCGGCACGCTCAGGGACGGAAGGATGCTCCGGATCCCGCCCCGGCGCCGCCTGCGGGCCTCGGCGTCCCTGGGGGCGGGGGGAGCTGCGGAGGGGGGCGGGGGGGCGCGGGGGTCCCTGGGGCGGGGGCGTTCTGGCACCCGCCGGCGCGGGAGGCCTTCCCCGGCTCCGTCCCGCTCGGAGCCCTCCCGGCGCCAGGAGATCCTGGCCGGGGAGCGAGGGGGGTCCCCGGCGCCCGCCCGCTCCCCGCCCCGCGCCGCCCCGCCCGCAGCGCCCCGCCAGGGTGCCCTCACCTGCACCAGCTGCTTCTCTCCCTCACTCCCTCACTCACTTCCTGCTTCCGGCTACCCATTCATTGGGGCCGCGCGACGCCCGCCCCTCCCGCCCAATCATCGTCCGCCTTCGTCATGACCGGCTTAGCCGGGGACCAATGAGCGCGCGGATCCTCCCCCGGGCCCCGCCCCCCTCCTTCCTCCCTCCGCCTCCTCCCGCACGTGCTGCCAGGGCTGCTGGGGATTGGCCCGCGAGGCCGGCGCCCGCCGGGAGGTCCCAGCCTGGTCCCTTGGGGGCCCGAGCTCCGACCTTTACTGGCGCAGCTTTTCTGCGCCCCGGGTGACTCGTCCGTAAGAGGAGCCGTGGGCCCTTAGCCTTTCCCGGGGCCCTGGACCTGCTGAGGCCGCAGTTAGCGCTCGGGGCCAGAGAGGGGCCGAATGACGCAGATAAGTGGGCGGGTTTGGGCCCCGCGGCTCTCCCGGGCCGCCCACGCCTCCAAGTGTCTGGCGCTGGATTTGAACCCAGGGCTTGCTGACTCCGGCCCGGCGCGCTGCCCAGCGCACCCCCCACCCGAGCGCCTGTCCTGGGCCCCGAGCAGCCCCTGCCTTCAGCGGCCTCCCCCCGGCTGGGCTGAAACGGCACAAGAGCAGCCTAATTCCATGCAAACTTAGGGGGGAGGGTTAAAATGGGGAGCCGAGGCAATCGGGAAAGGCTTCTGGAGGAGGTGGCCTGGAGCTGAGCCGGGGAAGGAGCGGATCCCGGGCAGCGGCTGCGAGGCGCGAGGGGACCCTGCAGACACCCCCAGCCCTCACCCGAGCTGGGCCCCCTTAGTGACCCGAAGGACCCACTATACAGATGAAGAAACTGAGGCCAGGAGCGGGCAGAGAGCAGGGAGGCAGCCGAGGCCTGGATCCCGGGCCTGGAGCCTCCGCCAGCCCTAACCCGGAGGGGACCCCCCGGGACGGAGCCACTTCCTCTTCTTAGCGCAGGGTCTTGTGCTAACCGATTAATTAGCGGAGATCTCCCGGCCTCGGGGAGGGACGGGAGGGAGGGCTGGGGGCTGCGGCCCTGCAGCCTGCACGCTGATCCCACGGCCGCCAGGACCTACAGACAGAACCAAAGGAAACGGTGACCCCCGGAGCTTCAGGGGACCATGAGTCCTCCCCCTCCTCCAGTACTTGGGCAGGAAGGAAGCGGCCCTCACAGCTAGGGGCCCCGGGCGGGATTTGAATCCAAGCCCTGGGAATTGGGGGGGCGGGCAGTGTCTCACCACACTATCATACAGCCATGTGCAGACGAGACCCTCTCAGGGCCGCTCTCTAAGGGAAGTGCTGCCGATTTGGCAGCCAGGGAAGTCAATGAGCAGAGGTGAGGAGGGAGAGCATCCCAGCCTAGGGGATTGGGGTCTTAAAGTATGAAACAGTAAGTGCTTAATAAATGCTTGCCCAATGCAGAAATGGGGGCAGGGGCTGAGAGAGCCGAATTTGTGCCGAGATTGCTGTTCTGGGCTTTTGGTTTAGGAGACTGGCCCTCAACTTCTCATTCCTTTCCCTTGAAGCTTTGGCTTCTTCTCCCATCATTCTCTGCACCAGAAGGTCCTCAGCTTATTTAAATATTTAAATCCTACCACCGGAATGGAATATGGTTCTATAAAAAATGATGAACACACCGATTTTAGAAAGGCCTGGGAAGATTTACCTGAACTGATGCTGAGAGAAACAAGTAGAACCAGGAATACATTGTACACAGTAACGACAACAACGAGTGATGATTAACTATGAAAGGCTCGGTTTGCAAAGGCAAGGATTGCCTGGTCCAAGGCAATCCCAATACTCTGGACAGAAAATGTCATCTGCAGCCAGAAAAAGAACTATGGAGATTGAGTGTAAATCCTGCAGGATTATTTATTTTTATTTTTTAATTGTTTTATTTTCTCTGACTATACATTCACTTTTTAAATACACGGTTCTTTACGAGTTATGTTGGGAGAGAAAATTCAGAACACAAAACCACACGTTCTGAACAGAACAGCGCTGAACAGAAACCACGAAAGAGAAAAAACTAACAGAAAAAAGATGCGAACAACCATATTTGATTTACATTCAATCTCCATAGTTCTTGTATCTCATAGTAGCAAAGGTCACTGTAGCAAAGGCAAGATTCACACTCGGTACCCTGACTCCAGACCCAGGACCCTTACCACTCACTCTACCAGGCTGCTTTTATTAAACCCACCCTTGTTTTTCTTATCATCAAAATGACAATTAGTCTTTCAATTCTCTTCTCTTCTCCCTAGATATCACCTCCATGATTTCTACCCTCCTTCTTTGCTGTCCTGCTTCTATGACTTACTTGGGCAAATCAAAGGTTGGTCGTGGGGAACTGTTGCCCAGCCACACATCCCAGCTCACATAGTTGTATGGTTGATTTTTTGGACTCAAGTTTCAAACTTTATATTTATTCTAATTACATTTCATCTTTTTAGACTTCTTTGGGTCGCATTTTCCAATTGAGCCTTCTCTTGGATACTTCCTACAATTCATGACCGCCCTAAACTGAGGCTCATGTTCCACTCTATTTTTTGGGTCCTCTTTTTCCTCATCTAGAAATGAGGGAGTTGGAGTGGATGACCCCTAAGGTCCCTTCTGGCTCTAACTCCATCACTAACGATCCTTACGATCCTGTACAGCTTGTGTCCATGTCGCCTTCAAAATGCCGAGGAGTTCTCTTGAGGTCTTGAAGACACGAGGGGAGAGCTCTCTGTCCGGTGGCTCTCTTATTCTTCTTGTCACTCCCACATGATTAGAGCATTCCTACTGCTCTTCCTTCTATGCTTCAGTGTTATCACGTGCCACTGCTTGTGCTCCCCCCAGATCTCTCCACTACCTTTGGGAGATTTCTCATCTCAGCTCTTCAGAGACCATGGCACTTCATGATTTGCAGCCAGACCGCCCCTCCACAAGAGATTGGCAATAAAAAGCCAGGCCTTCCTCTCAGGAAGATGTTTGTGGTCATTAAAAGAACTTTGCAAGACTCCACTGGCCACCTGGCCCACTCTTCCTCCTACTCAAGTCTAGACCCCCAGTTTTCCTCGGATGTTTATGTGTGATGCAGGAGCGACGCTGCACTGCAAGCACAGGAAATGATGTATGATGTGGGAGTGGCCCTGCACTGCCCATGGGATGCAAGCACAGGAAACTGGATTATCTTGGAGGGGTTTTGGAAGATGCATCTGTCAAAGGCTAGAGTTACTTTCTAAATAAGAATGGAGAAGTTCACCTTTGGGATGCTGGCCAGGAATTGATGAATTCTTGGCTAGAGCAACCTGACCATCCATTTTACAGATGACCAAACTGAGACTTCCAGAAAGGTTCGCTCACTACTCCAGGATTACATAGATACACAGCGGAACTAAAAGGTAAACCCAGAACCTTTGAGTCCAAATTCTGTGCTCTTACCTCTATCTCTAGAAGAAAAAACTGCCCTCAATCAATTAACCCACCTGAAGCCAATGTCATTGTCATTATTCAGACATTCGTTCATATGACAAGCATTTAAGTGCCTATTGTGTGGCAATAATTGTGCTAGGCGCCAGGAAGAGGGATACAATCACACCATGATCTGGAAAGGACCCGAGAAGCATTTGGGTGAACATCCAAGAATCATCTGGATTCTGCCTGAATTGTTCCAGGGAAGAAGACGCTTCTGGCCCCAGAAGCAGCCCCTCCCACTCTGGGAGCATTGGAATTATTAGGAATCTTTGAGCTGGAACCTGCCTCTTTATGATTTTTTTGGCCTCGTTCCTCCTAAAGCTCTTGGATCAATCAGAGCAAGTCCAATCACTCCACCCCATCCCATCCCCAGGTTAAATATCCCCAGCCCTTTATGCAGCTTCTCATGTGCTTTGCGTGACTTTTGGTCCCTTCCCCATGTGGCTCCCTCGGACACACTAATCAATGTTCCTCTACAATGCTCCGGCCAGTCCAGAGAAGAGTAGTGTGACGCTCTCCTGCTTTCAGGACACTAAAATCTCCAGCCCTTTCCTGTAGGGGACTGTTTTCTAGTCCTACCTCTTCTTCCATGCACTTTTGTAGCTGATTATTTGAACCCATGTATCAGATCTTCCATTTATTCTTGTTACACTCCATCTTATTAGAGTCGATCCATCATCTCTTTGGACCTCGTCACCCACAAGGACAGTCCCCAGCTCTCCCTGCAATCTCCCAGCATCCTGCTCCAAGGCAGATTCTAGTTCTGACCTTGGTTCAGCTTTCCTGGCTCATGGCCCATCTGAAAAACGTGGGTGATCATATTCTCCTGCCTCTCACAGGGGATCAGATGAAAAGATCGACCTCGTAGCAAAAGAAACATTCTGTTTAGCCCCATGCCGAACAAAGTGGACTGCTTAGTGGAAAGGGCAAAGGGCAGAGTTGAAAGACCTGATGTTGACATTGCTCAGCTGGGAGACTGTGGGGAAGTATCTCTGCCTGTTTCTTTATTGATAAAATGGGACAATAATATTTGCATGGTTTCACAGAGCTGTTCTGAGGAAGGAACTTTTCAAACATGAAAGATTAGAGAAATACGAATATATTATCAGCATAGAGGGGCAGTAGGTGGTGCTGCAGCGGATACAGCGTGGCGTCAGGAAGAATCATCTAACATCATCTACTTTCTAGCCGTGTGACTCCGGGCAGGTCACTTGTCCAACTTGCCTCAGTTTCCTCATTTGTAAAATAAGCTAGAGAAGGAAAAGGCAAAGCACTCCAGTATCTTTGCTGAGAAAATCCCAAATGGGGTGATGGCCAGGCAAAACTTAAATGACTGGACAACAATAGAATAAAAATTGGTTTAGCGAGAATAAACGTGGGCATCTGGCATGCTTACTGCTCTCAGAAGCTGCTTGCCAATGAGCTCCCTGATCTTACTTAACCCCATCGTGCTTCAGCTCCAGCAGTAAACTCGCCGAATCCCGAGGCCTTTATTACTGCCATGAGGCCATGTCTGAACTCTTCCCCCACGGGTCTCACCTCACCAACCTCGCCCCCGGTTCCACAAGGACATCTTTGGGGCTGCTCAGCCCAGGCCCAAACGTCAGCAGCCACAGTGTTGCTGTTGCCCACCGGGATTATCTGATTATGTGTGTGTGGAACACAGTCCCTCCCTCCCTCCCTCCACTGGGGACCAGGACAGAGGCTTCTTATCGCCCCATAGAGACGACTTGCACGTGATACTCAAATCTCTGAGCCAAGCCTCCGTCACTCTCCTCTCGGTAGGGAGATGACCCATGTCTCTCTTTCTTGATTAGCCATTTGAGTCTTCCAGGTCACAGCCTCAGGTGCAGACACACAACTGAGACGTACCCGGGGAAGCTATCAGGTGTCAGAGCTGATTGTGGACCTTGTGCGGACCATGTGACCTAGGACAGGATGGGCCCCTGCATGCTGGGAGGACAGAAAAAGGGGGCTTTCCATTCCTGATCGGCTCTAGAGCTCAGGGCGTATCCGATTGGCTTTTCCCATGACTCTTGTCTTCATCTCCCAGCACTCCTCCTGGCCGTCAGGGAGGGGTTCATTTAGCCTCATTCTCTGGGTCCCTCCCTCCCCCCATGATCAGCAAAGGACACCAGAGAAGGGCAGCCGAGCAGTGAGGTTTATAAAGAGACCCGGGGAATAGCAGCAGGAAAATCTGAGCAACTGGAGCTGGCAAAGGGCTCAGGCCTGGGACGACTCTTCTGCCAGGGGTGAGCAGCACGGTAGGGCAGGGAGGGAGGGGACGCCACCCTCCCAGATTCCCTCTTTCCCTTCCGCCAGGGCACAGTGTTACACGGCATGATGGGAGACGTGCGGGGCGGAGGCGTCCCCGGGAGCAACCCGGACATTGGATCTGATGAAGCAAGAGGGGAAATCCGGGCGCCAGGGATTCTGTCCACCAGATGGTGAATGGGGAGAGCCACAGAGACCTCCCCTTGGCCAGTCCGGGGGAGCCATCGCTGGAGGCTGATGCAGAGCGGGAAATCGGATCTGTGTCCCTCCCCCACCTAGACCCCCCTCAGTCTAAGCGCCCATCCAGGCAGACGTCCTGGGGGGGAACCACTTCATCTCACAGACATCACTAGTCAGTGCGGCCAGAGCTGGAGACGTCTTTCGGTCCCAGCGCGACAGCCCCAGACGGCCGTCCCCTCTCTCCAATCTGATACAGCAGGAGGTAAGAGACCTGGGTCCCAGAGCTGGGGGACCTCAGTCTGGGGCCAGGAGAGCCTCACTCCTGCCCTAGTCCAGCGGGCCCTGGAAGATAAGGCGGACACAGCCGTTCTCCCCCGTGAGCCAGGCCCCACAGAAGGGGCAGGCGGCATGGAAGGCATGGGTGCCGTGGGGCAGCGGGGTCTGGGCCCAATAGCGGGCCGTCTTCTCAGAGCAAACATGGCCACAGGGTGCAAAGGCATGGCTTGGGGGCCCAGGGTCCAGACACAGCCCTGCCTCTTGGCCCAGCCACAAGGGCACATAGGGCCCCACCAGGCGGCACAGGGGGCACTCACGCTCCTGCGGACCCCGCTCCCGCCGGCAGCCCCAGCTGTGGTAGCCATGGACGTGACCGCAGCGTACGTACACCCATGGCTGCTGCTTGTCGGGAACATCTCGGCCTCGGGCTGGACTGGGGAAAGCCAGGGTGCTGAGCCCCACGGGGCACTGGGGACGGGCCGCATTAGCCTCCTGCCTCTGGGCCTCCAGCTGCTTCAGGGTGGGCGCCCGAAGGAGGCCAGCTGGAGTGCGCCACAAGAGAGTGGCCCCACACAGGTCGATAAGGGAGCCATCCCGAAGCACGTTGGACTCGTTTTCCACCTGGGGAAGGCAGTGTCACAGTTAGAGAGGGAGGAGCTCCGGGATGTAGCTTAGCGGCATTACAGGCAGGGCTGGACACTAGCAAAGTGCTCTGGGCTAGGAGGAAGGGCATGGAGTATGTCAGAGGCCACTCTGCTGGTAAGCCAGAAGCTCAGTGCTTGACTCATAAACCCAGGGCTGCTTCCAAGTCACTATTTGCCATATTTCCTGTCTAATCTTACATTATTCCTTTCTACCCATTACATGATAGACCTGCCTTCAATGCCTACAATTGCTCCTGATGCCTAAAATGATCTCCTTCTTTCCCTTAGGCTACTCAACTCTTACCTAGCCTGGTCCAGAAAACCAGGGAAATTCAATGAGCACGAATTCTGGGTCACATTAGCAACAAGATGGTAAATATTTTCTCGGATCCCCAGGACCTCTCAAACCTCTCCAAAACAGAAATTACCCACCAAAGATGAAGCAACATCAGGGGTCTTCATGGTCTGGGACATCCAGAATTCAAAAAATAAGATTAAAAAAAACCCTTCAATCACCCAGGAACTAAACTTGCTCAGTTCCCCTCTGTCACTCCCACTTACTGTCAGTAAGGCTAGGAGACTCAAAGACACAATCGGAGGGGCAGGAGTCAGGAAGTATGTGATAAGGAAAATGAAGGGGGAAAAACACTAAGTACTAGAGCTCAGAAAGAAGAAAACTCAAAGACCTTGGACATAAGCAGATAAATAGGAAAACAGTAACAAGGAAACATAGCCTCTAGATAAATGAGTTCAGACAAATGTGAATAAATTACTGCCAAATTAAGAAAAAATGATTTAACAGTGGATGGTGTGAAAGCTGAAAACATAGGACTACACCATGTTATTCTTAGGTTATTCTCTTAAGAGAAATGAGAATTATGAGCCTGCCCAGCAAAAATAATCAACAGAGTAGGAAAATTAGATCTGTAACAGCAAACCTCACCAAAGAAACAAAAGAGAACAGAATGAGAATGCAAACACATAAAAGTGAAAGAAAATCTAGAAGAAACAAAAAGAAAAGAAAAAATGCTTACCATGCAAACACAATTATGGATCTTGGAGATAGAAAGTGCAATCTAAGTTTTTCAGAAGAACATGACAGAATAAAAACTCTTAACATCATAATGAAATAAATAATTGAAAAATGATACCTAGAATGTCTAAACATAGAAAATAAAATTCCAAATGAAAGAATTCAGATGGGCTTCAGGAAAAAAAAATAAACAAGGCTGCAAACTTAGACCCAGAGGGGTTAAATTTAACAATTCAATTCGCAAACAACAGTTTCTGCAAGTCATAGGACAAAAGAGCTTCCAATACAAAAGAAAAGGTATTTTGGACAAAGCAAGACTATTCTGCATTCACCAGAAAAGAAGGAGAGAATGGAATAACATTTTCTGAAGAGCAAGAGCTCAGGATGCAGTCCAGGGTGACTTATCCTGCAAATCTGAGCTTACCCATGGAGAACCAAAGATGAAAGTTCACTAATAAAAAAGAGCTTGAAACATTATAGGAAATAACACAGAACTGAGGAGAGTTCTCAAATACCCCAAAAATAGAAATGCAGAAAAGGTAAATAAATACAGCGGGCAAGGGCAACAACAGCAATAGTGACAATAGAGAGACCAGAAAGAGATTTCTTCCTAAAAGTTCACAAGGAGATGGGTGAGGACAGAAATCTGATAGAGCATCAGGGAAGTGGTGGAGAGCGGACATTATGGACAGAACCTGAAGACACCTCTGATTCCAAGAGAATGCTGCTTCTGAGGGACTACATTACAACATGGGAGGGTACATAAAGGGGGAGGAGAGCAGGGGGATCAAAAGGAGGGAGGGATGGACCAGTTCAAATCAAACACTGGCAATAAGGGGAAGGTGACCTCTGTGGTCTCAGGAAAAGAAGAGTCTATAGGCTATGGGTGAAGAGGAGGGGAAAATATTGAAAAACAAGAAAAAGAAAAGGGCTTATTATGGAGATGGTAGGGGCTCCATGGATGACTGCTTCTATGGGTGAAAAGAGATGATCAATGAAGAGGGATGAGGACCTTACAGCAGAGGGGTTTGAGGGGGGTTGGTGCTTGAAAATTCTACTTATCCAGAAAGGAAGGAATCCCTGGGGGCAGCTAACATCTGGCAAAATGGAGAATGGAGTTTTCCAGACCAGTGCAGGTATAGATCAAAATGGGTTGCATAATCAGGGACCTGGTGAGAGAGAGGAGTCCTCTCCGACACCTGCACTCATTAGATTATTCTGGAAATAAGACACAATGGAAAGGCTGTGGAAAGATAGGCATACTCATCCATTGTTGGTGGACCTATGAAATGGTACAACCATTTGGAAAGCAATTTGGAATTATGCAAATAAATTAATTAAAATATCTTTGCCAATTGAACCAGAGACTTTTTACCATGAAATCCAACAATAAGTAGAAAGTCCCCATATACTCCAATATGTTTATAGTAGAACTTTTTGTGGCAGATAAAAAATGGAAGCAGATGTCCATAGATTAGAGAATGGTTAAACAAATTGTGATACATGAATATAAAAGAAAATTACTGCACTGAAACAAATGATGTATGTGATGAACATTATAAAGAAGCCTGGAAAACTATCTGAACTGATGCAGAGCCCAGGAAATAACCTACACAGTGACCCTAACAATGTAAATAGAACAAAGACACCAAAAATCTGAAGTAAATGTAACAAAATGATGTAACTTCTTATGTAGAACTCGGATGAAGAGAGATGGGGAGATTGCCCCTAACCTGCCCCTTCGAGGTGGGAGGTCATAGGGCTTACACTCTGCACGGGGTTTTTGGACTTTGTTGATGTATTGATCAGTTGTGTTAATTTTTTTTCCTTTCTTAAAAAAAAAAACTATGTTATAGAATAACCATTCTTTGTGAACGGGAAGGGGAGGGAAATGGGCTTTTATGGAGATATAAAAAACAGAAAATTTCAATAAAAACAGTGTTTTAAAAAAGAAATTCAATAGGATTCAAAATTCTGCTCTACAATCACTAGTTTGTCAGAAAAGATTTGAGGTAGGGGCAGCTAGGTGGCCCAGTGGACAGAGCACCAGCCCTGACCAGACACTTAACATTTCCTAGCTTCGTGACCCTGGGCAAGTCACTTAACCCCAATTGCCTCAGAAAAAAAAAATTGATGTTTCTTGGTGGATCTATTAATTTCTTAATGGATTGCAGACTCCATACCTGTCAGTGTGGAGAAGCTAACTGGGCTGCATTGAGAGGATCACAAGAAGAAGGTGGGGATGGCTCCCATATTCTGACCTCCTCTGACCTCCTCTGAGGGTCTTGGAGCACAGGATATGACCCCATGATGGGGATTCCCTTTCACACTTCAGCTGAGGTCCCTTACCACTCCTTGATTCTTTGCCCTTCCTCTTTCCAGGTCTCAGTTTCTCCATTTGTAAAATGAAGGGGTTATTGGCCTAGAGGGCCTCTCCAAGTATAATCCTGCTCTAAAGTCCAGGAAACCAGCAGTTCTGTAGACCCTTGTCCCTGCCAAGCCCGCCTGCTTGAACAGCTGCTGACAGAGGAGCCTCGTCTATTTATTTCAGTCCTGCAGGCCTTCGTGCCCGTGATCTCCCCCAACCCTCGCTGCATCTGCTGGTGGCGCTGCCATTAGCAACTGCGTTTTACAAGGAAGGAAACTGGTCTAAGGCTGGCTCTCCCCACACTGGGACATTTCATGTGCTGATATTCTTTGTTCTAAGCTCCCTGTAGGTCTGACGTTCCATGTTCTAAGGCCTTCCTGGCTCTAACATTTCAAATTCTAAGGTTCCTCTCCTATCTCTGATGTTCCAAGTTCTAAAGTCCCTCTCCTACCTCTTGTTATTCCATGTTCTAAGCTCTCTATAGGACGGGTATTCCATGTTCCAAGGCCCCTCCCAGTTCTGATATTCTATTCCCTTTTGTGAAATGATACAGTAGGTATTTAGCACCTGCCGGATGGAGTTCCCTGGGCTTTGAGCCTGGGCTTCTGACTGAGGAAAGAGATTTCCCATAAAGACCGCCTCCTTGCTCCCCTGCCCCCAACCCCCACAGAGCTGTCTCCTGCTGTTCTGAGCTGTGGACTGAGATTCGGGATGGACAGAAGGGTCAGAGGGCAGCCTCTGGGAGTCCCAGCAGTCCCTTGGGGGCCCAGGATGACCGAACCCACCCCCAGCTGCAGGAGAGAGGGTGCAGGACCCCTACCAGCTTCCCCCGCTGCTGGGCCGAGCGGCTATCCCGCAGAGTATACACGTTCCCGCAGACGGAGATTTCCCTCCAGACACCAGGCATGGAGCCCTCGGAGAAGCCGCCGGCAGGGTGCATCACCAGAACACCATTGGTGGTCAGGCCGTCCATCAGCCCATCAGGAGTCCGCCACTTGGCTGCCCGCTCCTGGTACCGGGAACAAGCAGTCACACTCTCTGAGGCGCCAGCTCCGGGCAGCTTGGGCCCTGTCTGGAACGCTCTCCCTCCCTTTTGGGCCAGGGATTCATGAATCCAGGCTCCGGCCTGATCCCCTGCTCCCATTAGAGTCAGAGCTCCTTGAGGGCAGGGGACTGCCTTTTGCCACTTTTTGCATCCTCAGCAGTTAGCACAGGGCCTGGCACACGGGCGGCGTTTAATAAATGTTTATGTATTGATTATTTTCCTGATCACCTTTAGTAATCCTTTTTTTCCCTTCAGGCTCAGCTCAGGTTCCACTAAGAAGCCTTCCCTGAGTTCCTCTCCCCCTCCTCAAATTTATCCAGAGTTCCTTTACTGGGTCTCTCTGTGATGATACCCTTCCCCATCATGTATTTCCTGACTTTGTGATATTCCCCTTGAGGCCGGGGTTTTGTTCCTGCCTTCCTAGACCCTGGTAAGTACTTTACACACAGTAGGTGTGTAATAAATGTCAAACTGAACTGCCGAAGTCTTGTTGTTGTTCAGGGCCCAGCTCGGGTACAGTCTCCTCCCGAAGGAAGATGGGATCCCCATTTGGTCAGTAACAACCTCCCCCTTCCTACTCACAGAGCACTCTGTCTGCACCTGCCTTGTACACTGTGCCTGAAATGTTGGCTATTATAATGACTTCTCTATTTGCATTTCACCCCCCTCTTCAGTTCCATGCTCCCAAGGGCAGGGATATCTTGTCACATTTGTATTTCAACCCTTTCTCTCAAAATCTAGCACAGTGCTCTGCATACAGTAGAAGCTTACTGTTGGTTGAATGATTGAACAAGAATTTATTAAGCATCTACTATGTTCCGACCCAGCACTCGATTCTGGGCGATAAATGAAATCGTCCCCACCATCACGGAGATTATATTCTATCAGGGAAGCCTTATGGAGGGGGCACACATATGTAGGTAGAAACAAAACAAGGTGATCGTGGTGGAGGAGGAGCAGAAAAGGCTTCTGGGTAAGAAGCAGAGGGGAGGGGGGAGGACTAGCTAAGCATGAGGGACAATTAGTGCAAAGAAAAAGAGGTGAGAAATGGGCTGCTATGGGTGCCTGTGAATAAACCTTAGAGGGTATGTAGGGGAATCTAGGAGGGCTAGTAAGGAAGGTTAGATCAGGATCTCATCATGGCTGTTGAAGGTCTGTATTTGGCGCTGGAAGTAATAAGAAGTCCCTACAATTTATTGATTCCAAGGAGGAATCGACTGGTTCCATCTGGATCCCAGGCATCCCATCCCCTCCAAGCCTGATCTTTACCATCTATTTGTGAGCCCAAGCAGGTCTTGCCCCCGTCTGTTCTGCAGGTGCCATTATCCTCCAAGGCCGCCCCCCAACCCTCGTATCACCCCCCCCAACTCCAGCCCCGAGTCCGTCCCTGTGGGACTCACTCACTCCAAGGAAGATGTTGCTGGAAGCATCAAAACCAGCGGCGTAGATCCGTGCAGTGTAGGGGGGCCAGCGCTCACAGATGACCCGGCAGGCGTACCGCGAGATGGTGCTCTGGGCAGCGGGGCCCTCCCCGGCTACTCCCCCTGGGGTCGTGTCGGTGACCACGAAGTCGATCATGTTCTCCGTAGAGCGGCCGATCTGTGAGTCCCCACTCCCCCCCGCCCCGTCCACCAGGGAAGCGGGTGGGGGGGGGATAGAGAACGACGGTGACTATGGAGGAGGCTCACAGACCAGCAACGCTGCCCCGGTGCCTACTTCTATGTGATGGGAAGGATTAGAAAGTCTTTCCTTCCCACAGGGAGGGAAGACGGGACCGAGACCGGGGCCCAGAGGACCGGCAAGAGGCCGGGTGCCTCCTCTCCAAGTCCAGCACTGCTTCCATTCTCCCTCAGGACCTCCCACCTTCATTCAGCAATTTTCTCCCCCACAGGATGTGGCAGGTTCAGGTCCTCTAAAGGGGGCTGGGGGGGGGTGTCACAGGGACTTGGAGGCATATTCCCAGGGTCAGAATTTTAGGGCTGGGAGTTCCTCTCATTGAGGAAATCAGGCCCAGGAAGCTAAAGCTTCTTACCCAAAGTCCCACAAGGTTAAGTAGGGCCTGGACTCCAGGGCCGTTAGCTTATTTCCTTGGATTACTCGGCAACTGAGGAACAGCTCTTAGTCTTGTCTATTTGTGTCTGTTTCTTAGGGCCCTCGTATCAAACCCTTCCCAGAGATATTGGAGGAAAAGGCTTTTTCCCAGTCCAACTGCTTTTATTTTATTTGTGCAAAGCTTTTTAATTTTATAGAAATCATTTGTTTTATCTTTTGTGACAAAGTCAAGCTTTTGGACCCACGTGTTAACTCCCGGCTCTTTTCCTTTCCACTAACTACACTGTCTAGAACAGCTCCTTTTTCTCAGAAAATGAGGCATGATTTATGGAGGGCTGTCCTCCAACCAAGCCTAGGAGAGGCAGCCAGATTGTTATTATCCCCATATGATGGATACAGAAATCGAGGCTCAGAGAAAGAAAGCAACACTTAGGGAAATAGTTGACTCCCTTGACAAGGGAAAGATTCTCCCTCTACTCCCTTCCTTCGTAATCTAACATCTGGGGAGTACTTGACTTGTGTTATTTCATTTGAGCCTCACAAGAACCCCACGGGTGGGATGGGTACGATTATGATCCCATTTTACAAATGGGGAAGCAGAGGCCGAGCGACTGGCCCAGTTTCACACAGCTCCTAAGTGTCTGAGGCAGGATTTGAATTCAGGTTTTCTCGATTTGAAGTATAGAGCTCCAACTAAGCCACCAGCTGGCTGCCTCTCCAAGGCCTCCTCCAGGAAGTCCTCCCAATCTCCTCAGCTAGTGTGCCCTTCTTCACAACTTCCCGCCTGATTAGACTCAAACCCCATGAGGGCAGGGCCCCTTTCACCCTTCCTCCCTAGTGCCTAGCACAGGGCAGGCTCTGAATGTGAACTGAATTACAATTGCTTCTCTGTCCCATAACACTTAACGCTGGACTGAGTACGATCAGCCCTGGCTAAAGACTTGTTGCTTCAGACACGCTCATGACACCCGAGTCCCTTGGTCCTCCTAAGCCGCTCCCATCATCCCACACCTGGACCCACCGAGCACTGGGCTTCACCCCTACCATTCTTTCCAAAATCGTCAGCTTCAGGAAAACAAGAGTTGCGTCTTCTCTAAACTATGGGTACTTATTAAATAAGGAAAGAAGAGAGGGAGGGAGGGAGGAAGGAAGGAAAAAAGGGAGAGAAGGAGGGAGGGAGGGAGGAAGGAAAAAAGGGAGAGAAGGAGGGAGGGGGGAGGAAGGAAAAAAGGGAGAGAAGGAGGGAGGGAGGGAGGAAAGATAATGAGGGAGGGAAAAAGGGAAGGAAGAAAGGAGAGAAGGAAGGAAAGAAGGGAAAGAAGGAAAGAGAGAGGGGGAGGAAGGAAGAGAATGAGGGAGGGAGGGAGGAAAGGAAGGAAGAAAGGAGGGAAGGAAGGAAAGAACAGAGAGGAGGGAGGGAGGAAAGGAAGGAAGAAAGAAAGGAGGGAAGGAAGGAAAGAACAGAGAGGAGGGAAGGAGGGAGGAAGGAAAGAAGGAAGAAAGGAAGGGAAGGAGGGAGAGAGGGAAGGCAGGAAGGAAGGAAGAAAGGAAGGAAAGAAGAAAGAAAGGAAGGGAGGAAGAAAGAAATGGAAGGAGGGAGGGAAGGAGGAAGGGAATGAAAGGAGAGAGGAAGGAAGGGAGAGAGGAAAGAAGAAAAGAAGGAAGGGATGGAGGGAAGAAGGAAGGAAGGAAGTGAGGGAGGAAGGAAAGGAGAGAGGAAGAAAGAAGGGATGGAGGGAGGAAGAGAGGGAAGGAAGAAGGGAGAGAGGAAGGGAAAGAGAAAGGGAGGGAGGGAGGAAGGAAAGGAAAGAAGGGAGGGAAGAAAGAAAGAAGAGAGTGAAGAAAGGAGAGAGGAAAGGAAAGAAGGGATGAAGGAAGGGAGGGAAGAAGGAAGGGAGGGAGGGAAGGGGAAGAGCCATACCTGGAACATGTCCGTGTCATTGTCGTGGGTGTACTCCACGATGACCGAGTGGCTCCGGGACAGCGTGTAGGAGATGCTGTGCTGGCCCCGGTTACTCAGCGCCTGGGGATGGGAAGCCCCAGTCACTGCCCTGGGCCCAGCCGGTCCCGCCAGCTTCCCTGGCGAGGGGGCAGGACCTGTGGGAGAGGAGCAGGGCGAGGGGCCGAGAGAGGAGGCCGGGCCTTACTTTGGACACCAGGGGGGTGGAGATGTGGTGGACCACGTCGGGCTTCACCCCGTTGGCCTGGGGCCTGCGGCTCAGCGCCAGGCGGCTGCGGCGGCGGCCCTTGTCTCCGCTGGCCAGGGACCCATTGTAGCTGTGGGGAGACAGTGGCGCCGTGAGCCTGGGCTAGCCCGCCGCTTGGCCCTGCAGGCTCGGCTCCCGCGCTGGGAAGGCCCTGCTGTGGAGGCAGCAGGAGAGGCCCAGAAACCCTCGGCCTGTTCCCCCTCCTCTGCTTGTCCTGGGGGCCACCTGGACACCAGCACCATTGCTTTCCCTCTCAGCTGCCTTCCCCCACCTTCCCCCTTCCCAGTCAGCTACAGCAGGTCCTTCCATTGTCACCTCCACAAAAGCCTTCACCCATGGCCTCCACTTTCTTCCCACGGCCTCTTCTCCAGCTAGCCTCCCCTGAACTCCTGTGATGGCCTTCTGGCCAGCCCCCCCCCCCCCCCAGCCTTCCATCCTCCAGACTAATCTTCCTCGTCTGTATCTGTGTCCAGCCCGTGGCGGGCCCTGGGAGCTCGTGTGTCTGATTGGCCAGTCACACACTGCAGCTCGAGTCTAGCACTATGGCACTATGGGCGCCAACCAGTCCTCACAGACCTGGGTATGTCTCTCCTCTGCTCAAAAGTCTTCTGTGGCTCCCCATTGCCTACTGACTAAAGCCCACATTTGACTTCCCAGTTCTAAGATCCTTCACCATCTGACTCATCCTTCCCTTCAAGCATTACTTCGTCCCAAGTCTCTCTGGGCACTGGGAGCCCCTCTGCTCTGTCCCGTCCTTGCCTTTTACCCATGCTGGTCCCTTGGTAGGAGAGGCCTGGGCATCCCTCCTTGGTGCCTGACTCCAACACTTCCCCCTCAGAGATCCTTCCCTGCTCACCCCATCTAGGTGGTTCTCCCTCAGACCCCCCCCCCCGGGAATCATTTCGCACTGTTCTCTGAAACTGGCCCCAAACAGGGATCAGGAGGTTCCAGAACCCAACAAAAAGAGCAGCAGCACGGGGGAGAGGAAGGAACGCCGGACCGGGAGCCAGGAGGCACGGGTTCTAGACTTTACTCTGCCACCGAGGAATACATGAGCTTGAGCATCACTCCCTCTCTTTGGGCCTCAGTTTACCCTTCTGTAAAGCGAATGGGATGAACCCAAGTCCTTTCCTGACAAACGTTAGTTCCTAGCTTAAGCCTGAGGAAAGGTCCTGCTCTCCATGGAGCCCCAGGGGTCCATCTCCCTCATCTCCCACCCCTGTCCCAGGCCTCTGGCTCCAGGCCCTCACCCCAGCACGATGAGTTCCCCATATTTGACAGGCTCCTTGCCCAGCAGCAAAGTGTCCGGAGGAGGAGCGGGAAGGATTCGGGGGGCTTTGGCGCTGGTCTGCCGGAGGCCCAGGGATCCTGGGGTCCCCACGTCAGTGCTGCCTTCCAACACCATCCTACCACGGAGCCCAGGAGAGAAAGCTGCTCAGACGGTTGGCCACAATCTGGGGCCCAGCCCCCCCGGCCTCCCCCCTTCTGAACGGGGACCTTTCACCTCCCCCATCACCATGACAACACTGCCGCCTTTGCCTCCCCCAGCTGCCTAGTTACCATGGCAATGGGGGAGGGGGGAGAGGGAAGGGGATGCCTGGACAGAGGGAGTGCAGCTATGGGGCCACAGAGACATGTGGCCCAGGCCGGGACGGTCACCTCAGGGGGAGGAGCTGGGCTGCCTCAGGCCGAGTGTCTCCTTCCTGGGAACCTGGGACCAGGGGCCCCAACCCCAGCGGCCCTCGGCCCTCCCTGGGCCAAAGCACCTGGGACTGTCTCTGCCCCGGCCTTGCAGGTCTCCTCTGGGCCTCCCATCTCTCTGCCTCCTCCCTCTCTCCCCGTCTCTCCCCATCTCTGTCTCCCCGTCTCTCCCATCTCCTCATTTATCTCTGCCTCTGCCTGGCGGCTCCCTCCCGCCTCCCCTCCACCGGCCCCGCCGCCATCCAGGGCCCGGGCCCGGGGGTCCCCTGCGCGCCTGCCCATGTGCGTGGGGGCGCCCGGGCGGGCTTGGGGGGCGGCGGGGCCGCTCTTACCCTCATCTCTCCTCCTGCCCCTCCGGTGCGCCCTGAGCTGAGGCTGCAGCAGACTCGCCCTCCTGCAGGGAACCTGTTTGGGAAACACGGCCACGCAGGGGACGCGCGCGGGAGGGAGGGGGGAGGGAGGCGGAGGGAGGGGGCGGCCCGAGCCGCGCACCCCGAGACTGGCGCCGCCGCCGCCGCCGCCGCCGCCGCCGCCGCGGGGAGGCGGGAGCCGAGCTGGGACCGGCCGCGGGAGCCGCGCAGCTGCGCAGCTCCCCGCGGGAGCCCGCGGACCCCCGCGCCCCCTCCCTCCCGCCCCCATCCCGCCCTCCACGCCCCGCCCACCCTGCTGGCGCCCCGGGTTTGCCCCTTACCTAGCCCCGGGGCGCTCCTGGCCGCAGGCAGGACCGCAGCGGCTGCGCCGGGCTGGGCTGCTCCGGGCCGAGCTGGGCTGGGCCGGCCCGGCGGCACCACGGCGCTGCCTCGTCACGGGGACACCCGGAGTTGGGGGGAGGGCGAGAAGGACAAGGAAGGGGAGGGGGACAAGCCCCACCGGAGGCCCCGCCCCTCCAGGGCCCCGCCCTCCGGGCCCGGAGCCCCGCCTCCCGAGCCCCGCCTCCTGCGGCGAAACTTCGCACCTCGGGCGAGGCCCCGCCCCCTTCCCGCGGAGCCCCGCCCCCACGGAGAAACCCCTCCTCCTTCCTCCCCACCCCGTCTTTCTGGGAGCCGCCTTCCCCAGACCCCTTGTTTACAACTCTGGTGTGTGCGAGTGTGTGTGTGTGTGTGTGTGTGTGTGTGTGTCTGGTGTGTATCTATGTGTGTCTGTGTATGTGTGAATGTGTGTCCATGTGTGTCTACATGTCTATGTATCTGTCTGTGTGTGTGTGTCTGTGAGTCTATGTGTGTGTGTGTGTGTGTGTGTGTGTGTGTGTGTGTGTGTCCATCTCACCCATTTTACAGAAAGGGAAAAGCGAGGCCCAGAGCTCTGCTGTGACTGGTTGGAAGTATAGAAATAAGAGGCAAAGTGAGGAGGAAGAAGGGGGGGAGAGAAACCTGGGAGGCCCCTCCCCAGTCCCTGCTACTGTAACTGACCATCCCTGCAACCTCTCAGACCAGAAGCCCCCTCCTTGGCCATCGCTCCCCTATAAGAGTTATTATATGAGGGTGGTCCCTTTCTTGCTTTTCTGTTTGGATCCTCAATCCTTAACTCAGGGCTCGGCACACAATAAGTGTTTAATAAATGCTTTTCCACTCTTTCACTCAGTGCTGTTTATGACAATAATAACACTAGCACACTATAGAGTTTTTTTTAATAGCCTTTTATTTACAGGTTATATGCATGGGTAACTTTACAGCATTAACAATTGCCAAACCTCTCGTTCCAATTTTTCACCTCTTACCCCCCCACCCCCTCCCCCAGATGGCAGGATGACCACACTGTAGAGTTTTAAGGTTTCCAAAATATTCTGTTTCTTTAGTCGGTGCTGTTGTTGTCATCCCCATTTTACAGATGAGGAAACAGGAGTCAAGTGAGGGGCCTAAGCTCACTCAGCTAAGAAGGTACTGCAGGTGTTTGGGCCGCAGAGCCAGGACCGGTTCTCTCACAGGCTGTGCTCTGCAAACATTTGCAGGCGAGTTAAGAAGCTTCTGTGAATTCCCAATGGCAATGCATTTGCGTGCCAGGCCGGAGAGGGGCAGAGCTCGAAGCAGGTCCCCGCCACCATCGGACACAAACCCAGCCGGCTCAAGCTCCCCTTGTCGCGTCACATATTCCTAAGCTAAGGTCACAGAGAATCACGGAACGGGAGAGCGGAAGGTGAGTTCTGGGGGTTCTCAGATCTGAGCATCTCCCAGAAAAGCAGCTTCCTTCCTGGGCCCAGGGCTCAGGTCTGGCCATGGGGAGCAAGCAGAAGCAAGGCAAGCCCACATCACAGGACGCCCCCAGATCCTTTCAGATCCTTGACACGATTCCCATTCATGAAGTACCTTCTCCAGCTTCCATCCGCCTGTCCTCATGTGGCCCGATCTCCCTGACAGTACGAGAGTCCCTGGAGCTTACAGTCCCGGGGGGAGAAGGCCCAGGAGCAGGGGCCTCGAGCAGCCGTGGATGGCCTCCATGGACTCTGGCTCCCAGCACACCCTTAATCCCAGCAGGCCCCGCAGGTGTGGCCAGAGCAGGGGCCAGCATCTCTGGAGATGGATTCTCTCCTTTGCAGGGCTCTCCCCCCTTCCCCGAGCTCCAGAGAAGGTGAATCCACTGAGACTATGACTTCCAGAAAAGATCAGGCAGCCGCCCCCTTCCCACAGCTGAACCAGAGGGCAAATAGCAAATTAATTAAACTGAAGCCCTTGGGGACCCAGGAGAGGAGGCAGAAACAGGCCAGGAGCGGCACCCTAGGCCTTCCTCTGAGTATCTCCTCATCCACAAACACACCAGACTCAGGAGGAAGCTCCCTCCTGTCCTGCTGCAAGCTGGCCCTAGCACAGCGCTCTCTCCCACCCCCGGGGCAAACCCAAGCTTTCTGGGGCTTTTCTGTGTCCAGGCAGTCTGCTGTAGCTCCCCCCTTCTCCCATTCATGTCTTAAAGTGCATAAGGTACAGTCACAAAGGAAACACAATCAATCAAGATGCAAAGAGTGGCATTTTTAATGAAATCTCTACAGACCCCAGGTTAAGGATATTGGTCCAGAGAGGTCTCTCTTTGTGCGTGACTTATGGCGTCTAATCTGTAAACTCCTTGGGCCCCGGAGAGCACGGCTTCCTCATCCTTGGCCCCCCAAGAGCACGGCTCCCTCACCTTCAGGTCTCCCAAGAGCACGGCTCCCTCATCCCTGGCTCCCCGAGAACATGGCTCCCTCATCCTCAGGCCCCCCTGCGAGCACAGCTCCCTCATCCCTGGCTCCCCGAGAACATGGCTCCCTCATCCTCGGGCCCCTGAGAGCAGAGCAGGGAAGGGAAACATTGAAGGACAATCACATTTTTGTTCCTGTCTTCTCCCTCCCACTTCCCCTGTCTCAAATCCACCCATCCTCCTGTGCCCTCCCACCTGAAGCCCTTGCTGACTCTACTTCCTCACTAACCACCTCTCCCTCCTATAACATAGACCATACACTGGAGCATGAAGCCCGATGCCCAGAACAAAGCAAACACCATTGAGGTTTGCTGATTGATCGATTCATAAATCATTTCCCATGATGCCAGGGAGGCAATGAGCTGTGGAGGGAGGAATGTAAGATCTAGAGCTTGAAAGCTTACGTCTTCATTCCGGCCTGTGTGACCCTATGTGGCTGAGATAACCCTCTGAGACTCAGTTTCCCCACCTGTAAAGTGAGGAAATTTTGGGCATTTCCATCAGGGGCTCCTGTAAGATAACCTCAAGTTAGTGGGTATGCCTTTAGGACTTCATTTCCCACAATGCTCAGGCAGGATGATGCTTCAGATGTCCCCGAGGGAGGACTCTGGTAATAAGAGGGACTGTCAGAACCAAGCTGGCCCAGGAAGGGCGAGACGCTGGGCTCAGGGAGCGAGGAGAGGCAGAAGGGACTGTGGGGGCTCCCCCATTCTAACGGCTGGATCCTAACGCTCTGGGCGGGAACGGCGGCAGCCACTCTCGAGTCTGCCTGGAGAGACTCCCCCCAAAGCCTTCCAGAGCTGGCCAGACAGGCCTGAGACTGAGCAACTACTAGGGGGCTGGGAAGCCTGATGGGATTGCATCTTTCAGAATCCAGGAGATTCGTTGTAATCCGATGATCACTTTTAGGGGTTCTGTGGGCCGGCACCCCCTTGGGAAAGGAGGCAGCCCAGGAGGCCTTTGTTTGCAGGTTTAAAAATGGAGAAAACTATATGTGAGCCAAAAGCCTGCCCCCCAGTCCCTGGAAGAGTGGCCCCAGTGTCCTAAAAGTGGCCCCAGTGTCCTGAGAGAGGCCTCAGTGTCCTGAGAGTGGCCCCAGTGTCCTGAAAGAGGCCCCAGTGTCCTGAGAGTGGCCCCAGTGTCCTGACAGTGTCCCCGTGTCCTGAAGAGTGACCTCAGTGTCCTGAGAGAGGCCCCAGTGTCCTGAGAGAGGCCCCAGTGTCCTGAGAGTGGCCCCAGTGTCCTGACAGTGTCCCCGTGTCCTGAAGAGTGACCTCAGTGTCCTGAGAGAGGCCCCAGTGTCCTGAGAGTGGCCCCAGTGTCCTGAGAGTGGCCCCAGTGTCCTGAAAGTGGCCCCAGTGTCCTGAGAGTGGCCCCAGTGTCCTGACAGTGTCCCTGTGTCCTGAAGAGTGACCTCAGTGTCCTGAGAGAGGCCCCAGTGTCCTGAGAGTGGCCCCAGTGTCCCAGTCCCATCCTGGGTGTGAAGTTGACTCCCCCACTTGGCAAGCCCCACACTGGGTACAGAGGCTGCTCTCACTCATTCTCTGCCTCCCCCAGCTTCTGTTCCCAGCTCATTCCTGTGTTCCCGCCCCCTCTGTTCTCTCTGCTATTGTTCCCACTCCTCCTGTGACTTGGCTTTCTGCAGGTCATAAGGCCCCAGCAAAGCCTCTCCAGGTGCACTATGGGGGGGTCTCCTGTGCGCCCAGCCCCACGGGGCCTCTCTGGGGGCCTTCTGTAAGCCCATCCCCACGAGGTCCCCGTGTGTGGCCCGGCCCATGTCAGGCCCTGGGAGGTGACACACAGAGAAAGGAAACCGGGGCCGGCCCTTGAGGAGCCCGTCCAACATTTAAGGGACAATGACAGAGAACATTCCCGCATTGGCTCCATTTCTGGATGGATGCCTTCAAGGCCAGGGCACCTCGTGGGTGAGAAGGGAAAGACAAAGAAGAAAACACACATTTGAAAAGAAATAAAACCGGTGCCCTGCCTTTGTTCCGGCCTCTTCTGAAACTCCCAGGTGACCCTTTATGCTTTCAGGTAGAAAGTCCAGGGCGACGCTAGGGTTCCTTCCTTAAGGTTCCTAAGGTTCAGGAATCGGGGGACCTAGATTAGAGCTGCCAGGAATCTTGGGAGTTCTCCCATGCTCCCATTTTATAGATAAGCAAACTGAGGTTCAGAAAGGTCACCTGCTTTCTCCAAAGTCACACGGCGAGGAAGGCCTGAGGCTGAACTCACATTCAGGGCTCTAAGCCCAGCCGGGCAGTCACACAGTGAGTGACACTCGGTTTTCCAGACTATAGCCCCTCCATGTCACCATGTCAGCTGGAAGGTCAGGCAGGGACCAAGTGACCTTGCACAAGAGGCCCAGATCCACCTCAAAGCATTAAGTAAAAGCACAAAGTCACCATGGGTAAAGGACGCATGTTGCAGCCGTGACAAGCTCAGTCCTTGTAGCCCCGGGCTCCCCTGCGCCCTCCTTCCATTCCCTGCTCATGCTCCACCTCCCTTAGGAGCCTTCCCTGACCCCCCAGCTGGCCTTGTGGACTTTGCTCCCAAAGCAGACCTTGTGCTGTAGTCTGTCAGTCAGTCAATAAGCATTTATTAAGCACTTACTGTATGGATTTTGCTAAGTGCAGGAAGGAGACTTATAGACATGAAAAGAAAGCCAGCCCTGCCCAGACAGATGGCAGCGAATGCATGAAGTGAAGACAGTTAAGAGAAGGAAAGAGAAGGTGGGGGGAGATGCCCTTGGAAAAAATAGGCAGAGGGCTACCCAGCCTGTGGGCAGGATGGAGGAATGGAGGAGAGCAGCAGAGGGAGACAAGGTAGGAAGCACCTGTTAGAATGCAAACAGTTATACACAATTTATGGACGCCTCGATATTCTCAGCCCCTCCCTCAGCGCCCGGCTCCTCCCTCAGCACCTGGCTCCTCCCTCAGCACCTGGCTCTTCCCTCAGCACCCAGCTCCTCCCTCAGCACCCAGCTCCTCCCTCAGCACCCGGCTCCTCCCTCAGCACCTGGCTCCTCCCTCAGCACCTGGCTCCTCCCTCAGCACCCAGTTCCTCCCTCAGCACCCAGCTCCTCCATCAGCGCCCGGCTCTTCCTTCAAAGCCAGACTCCTCCATCAGCGCCCAGCACATAAAAGAAGCCCTAAGGGCTTTGCAAATAAATGCCCACTGAATTGAGCAGGGCCAGACTGTTCACTGACCTAATCAATTGGGTGCGCTTTGGTAAGAGTCCTGTGGGAGGGGAAGAAGGCCAAGTATAAGGTTTCTTCCCAACCATGTTTCAACTCTACAAAGTCATCTTTTTATAAAGTGTGGGAATCATATCCATTTCATAGAGGGGCAAATTGAGGCTGAACCAGGCAAATGAGAGCAAATGACATCTTTGTAGCTATTGGGGGGGGGGGGGGTTTAATAGTTTCTTTTTTCTTTCTTTATTTTAAAACTTGAATAGAAAATTTTTTTGAATAAAAAAAAGGAAAGAAAAAACAGAAAAAGAAACTGTTGTCATGTGCACAGCAGAATATACAAAAGGCTTCAAAATATGGAACCACGGATTTCCAATTCAAAAAAGTATAGAAAGAATAAAAGACTCTGTATTCAGAACCGACCATCTTTTCTTTGCCTCTTTGTTGATTTTCTTTTGTTCCCTGCTAGGAACCTTTTGCTTTATTATTCCCCCCCCTTTCCTTCCCTCTCACCTTCCCCAAGCAGGCTACAGTCAAGCCCGGATTTATTTATGTTTACATATGTACACATATGCATACATTTATACACATTTACTGGTAAAAGAGACAGAGAGAGAAAGAAAGGAAAGAGAGAGAGAGAGAGAGACAGAGAGAGAGAGAGACAGAGAGACAGAGAGACAGAGAGACAGCCAGACAAATAGAGACAGAGAGAGAGAGGGAGAAAGACAGACAGAGGGAGAGAGAGAGACAGAGACAGAGAAGAGAGAGAGAGAAAGAGAGAAAAGAGAGAGAGACAGACAGACAGAGACAGAGAGATTCAGAATATGCTCCAGTCTATGTTCAGACAATCAGTTCGTGGTCTGCGTAATCCTTGTAGCTCTTAAAGGCTTACAAAGCACCCTCCCCGGGCTCCAGCGCCCATGTTTAGAGCTGCCAAGATTTCACAGGCACTGAAATAACTACTTTCCCTGGAAAGAGCCGGGCGGGGCACAGAGAGGAACAGGCGCTGTCCTCGGGGAGCTCACTCTCCAGGAGAGGAAGCTGGTGTGGAGAGGACTGGAGAGGGGGCTCTACCCGGTGCTCCACGGTTGAGACAAGGCTTGCTCTGGGCAGGAGAAGCTCGAAGCTTATCCAGGCCGGGGCCTGGAGTCTGGACCTGGGTAGAAGAGACAGAAGAGTAGGAATTGGCCAGAAAATGGAAAGTACTTGGAGATGATCTTAGTCAACATTTATTAAGCTCCTACTATGTGCTAAATGAGGAGGGAGAGGGGGTGCAAGAAGTCCCTGCCCTACAGGAGTTTACAATCTAAGTTTTGGGGGGGGAGACAGCAAGCAAACAGATCTACAAAGCGAGCTATAGACAAGATAAACAGGGAATAATAGAAGGAAGGGAGTGGGATTTGGAGGGGGGGAAGGTTCCCAGTAAAAGATCTAACAAGAAAAAACGCTTAGTCTGTGTCTATCTCGTGTAAGGGACCGTGTTCTCCTAGAGGGAACTGAAAACAAACCCTACGCTTTAATCCCTGCCCTCGAGGGGCTGCTATTTTGGAGGAACGAAACCCGAGCGCAAACAAGCAACAATGTAACTTTGCGCACGTCCTTTCACTTTCCATGACAATGTTTCCTATCCCCATCCTCTCCGGATTGAACCCTTCCAGGGTCAGAAGAGTAAACAATGAACAACCAACAGCAAAGAAACAAAAGTATCCAATAGAGAAATGCTATCGGACATTGTATATAGCATTACGCCCTGGTCCCGGCTCGGTTCTCATCCGAGAAAGTCCTTTATTTAGCTCCTACTCTTTTCTCTGGAAACGCGCTCCTTTTAGAAATCTTTTCATTTACATCCTCGCAGTTCCTGTGTCTATTGTTCTTACCGGTTCCGGTTATTTTTGCTTCCTGTTGGTTCCCGGCTCCCCAGAATCTCTGACATTCATCACTTCTTCCCGCACAAGGCTCCTGCATTAATCTTCACATAGCACAGCTCGGCAGCCATTTCCCACCCGGGGGCCTTCGCTTTGTCTTGCGATTGCTTTCTAGCACAAAAAGTCCTCCGGAGGCTGTTTTGGCTGCCAGGCTTCTCGGGACTTTGTGCCCAGTGACATGATGTCTGGGTGAAAGGGAAGGAAGGACTTAGTCATTTTTTTTTTTTTTTTTTGGCATAATTCCAAAACGAGAATCTTTCCCTCACTGTGATTCTACCTTATACTCCACCAGGGAATCAATGTCCCATCTTCCCACAGCCCTACCAATAATGACCCTCTCTTCCTCCATCTTTGCCAATCTGTTGGGTGTGAGGCTAGTCATCTATTTATTTATTTATATATTAATTCATTTATTCCTTGATCATTTATTGTTTATTTATTTTGCTTTGGCAATTGGGGTTAAGTGACTTGCCCAGGGTCACACAGTCACCTGTTTATTTAATTTGAGTTTATCACATTCTTGTCATCTGGAGAGGGCCATCTCCAACCGTTTTGATTTATAATTTACCACTGGACCCAGATGGCTCCAGAGGGGAAAGGAAGGCAGGTGACCTTGCACAGCTCTCAGTCACTTAAATCCAATACACGTGCATGTCATCACTTCACCTCCCTGATGTCGAGCTCCTCTTCCAGAATGAAGGACAAACAACTACAGCATGTTTTCAGTCAGACATCTGCAGTCTGCGATTCTTGTTTAGAAAAGTATATGTGGGGCAGCTAGATGGCACAGTGGATAGTGTTCCTGAAGTCAGGACGACCTTAACCCCAATTACCTCCTTAAAAACAAACAAAATATATGTAATAAAACAATGCTCAAAAAATTATCAAACTGTATATCCTTTGACCCTGCAGTGACTCTACTGGGCCTGTATCCCAAACAATCTTAAAAGAGGGAAAGGGACCAACATGTGCAAAAATGTCTGTGGCAGTCCTTTTGGTAGGGCTAGAAACTGGAAATTGAATGGATGCCCATCAATTGGAGAATGGCTGAATAAGCTGTGGTATATGAAGGTTATGGAATATAATGGAATTGTGCCACGGTTCCCTTTAATTGTCCTGCCTCAGTTTCCCTTAATTGTGCTGCCTCAATCCTCCTGGTGCAACACCACTTTTGTCTCCTAATCATTACAACTGATAGAATTTAGGGTTAGTTAAGATTATCAACTGTAAATGTTTGATCCAGATAAGGAGAAAGACTTTCATGACCCCAACCCTTCCCTACTTATCAGAATGTCTGGTGCCTCCCCCCACCCTGTCAGAACCGGATTGATAGTCCGGTCCCTTCCGATTCTCAGTGTTCTGACTCTGCTCCTGAGTCAGTTGACTGGTGTCTGTGTGTGTGTGTGTGTGTGTGTGTGTGTGTGTGGCTTCATGGGAAACAAACACATTCCCTGCTGGATTCTTCGAGACGACAATCTCATTCAGGCCTGGAACCAAACCATGGCTCCATTTGGTCCCAGCACAATTTCTCCCTCTCAAATAAAATATTAAAAAACTCTCTAATCTCTATCTTGCCTCAGTTTCTCCAGCATTACAGAATAATATGGAATATATTTCTATAAGAAATGATCAGGAAGGTGATTTCAGAGCGGCCTGGAGAGGCTTCCAGGGATTGATGTTGAGTGAAGTGAGCAGGACCAGGAGATCATTGCACACGGCAACAAGATTGCGTGATGATCACTTCTGACAGATGTGGCTCTTTTCAACAGCGAGGCAATTCAGGCCAGTCCCAATGGTCTTAATATAGGAAAGATTCCTATCTTTGATTCCCAAACTCCCCTAGTTAATGTAATAACCCTTTGACTCACAAATTCTGGTCCCTTTGAATTCCAATAGAAGATCCAGACCTGTCCCAGCCCCACCCAGATCTGAGCCAACTTTGGGGCTACACCCCAAAGCCCCTCGAGCTAAGTCTCCGACTTAAAAGGGCCACCCTGGGAACCCCTCTTTGCAGAGATTCCAAACATGGCAGCCATGTGAGGACCTTCTGTCCCCTGGACCCTCTGTCCAGTGCCCTTCTTATCTCTACCTTCACCTATCTACTTACTTCCAAACCCAATAATAAACCTCTTTTATCAATCTAGCTCTTGGGCCAATAAATGCTTTTATGGGGGCCTTGGGCTGCTACTAGACCTCATTTACCACCGAATCCTTGCACCGAATCCAGGGGGGTTGCAGGGGAGCTCTGTTTGGCTCCCTGTACCCCAAATCTGCCACTAGACCTCAACTAAACCTTTTTATTATTATTGTAACTTTTTTATTGCCAGAACCCATTCCAGGATAATTTTTTTACAACATTATCCCTTGCACTCACTTCTGTTCCGACTTTTCCCTTCCTTCCCTCCACCCCCTCCCCTAGATGGCAAGCAGTCCTATATATGTTGAACATGTCCTAGTATATCCTAGTTACAATGTATGTGTGCAGATCCAAACAGTTTTCTTGTTGCACAGGGAGAATTGGATTCAGAAGGTAAAAATAACCCGGGAAGAAAAACAAAAATGCAAACAGTTTACACTCATTTCCTAGTGTTTTTTCTTTGGGCGTAGCTGCTTCTGTCCCTCGTCGTTGATCAATTGAAACTGAGTTAGATCTTCTTTGTCAAAGAAATCCACTTCCATCAGAATACATCCTCATACAGTGTTGTTGTTGACGTATATAATGATCTCTTGGTTCTGCTCATTTCACTTAGCGTCAGTTCATGTAAGTCTCTCCAAGCTTCTTTGTATCCATCCTGCTGGTCATTTCTTACAGAACAATAATATTCCATAGCATTCATATACCACAATTTACCCAACCATTCTTCAACTGATGGGCATCCACTCAGTTTCCAGTTCCTGGCCACTACAAACAGGGCTTCCACAAACATTCATGCACATACAGGTCCCTTTTCCTGCTTTATGATCTCTTTGGGGTATAAGCCCAGTAGAGACACTGCTGGATCAAAGGGGATGCACAGTTTGGTAACTTTTTGGACATAATTCCAGATTGCTCTCCAGAATGGTTGGATTCATTCACAACTGCACCAACAATGTATCAGTGTCCCAGTTTTCCCACATCCCCTCCAACAATCATCATTATTTTTTCCTGTCATCTTAGCCAATCTGACAGATGTGTAGTGGTATCGCAGAGGTGTCTTAATTTGCATTTCTGTGATCAATAGTGATTTGGAAACTCTTTCATATGAGTAGTAATAGTTTCAATTTCATCATCTGAAAATTGTCTGTTCATGTCCTTTGACCATTTGTCAATTGGAGAATGGCTTGATTTCTTATAAATTAGAGTCAATTCTCTATATATTTTGGAAATGAGGCCTTTATCAGAACCTTTAACTGTGAAGATGTTTTCCCAGTTTGTTGCTTCCCTTCTAATCTTGTTTGAAATCTTAGTTTTGTTTGTACAAAGGCTTTTTAATTTGATGTGATCAAAATTTTCTATTTTGTGATCAATAACGGTCTCTAGTTCACCTTTAGTCACAAATTTCTTCCTCCTCCATAAGTCTGAGAGATAAACTATCCTATGTTTCTCTAATTTGTTTATAATCTCGTTCTTTATGTCTAAATCATGGACCCATTTTGATCTTATCTTGGTATATGGTGTTAAGTGTGGGTCCATGCCAAATTTCTGCCATACTAATTTCCAGTTATCCCAGCAGTTTTTGTCAAATAATCAATTCTTATCCCAATAGTTAGGATCTTTGGGTTTGTCAAACACTAGATTGCTATGACCTCAACTAAACCCTAATCTCCTTTAGGTACCCCAAATCTAGACTCAAAAGTCTTGTGATGGAGAGAGCCATCAGCACCCAGAGAGAAACTGAGTGTGGATCACAACATAGTGTTTTCACTTTGTTGTTGTTTGTTTGCATTTTGTTTTCTTTCTCATTTTTTTCTTTTTGATCAGATTTTTTTTTTATGCAGAATAACTGTGGAAATAGGTATAGAAGAATCACACATGTTTAACATATATTGGATTACTTGTCATCTAAGAGAGGGGGTAGAGAGAAAGGAGGGAGAAAAAAAATTGGAACAAAGGGGTTTGCAAGGGTAAATGTTGAAAATTATTTATACATATGTTTTGAAAATAAAAAAACTTTATGTATATGTATATCATATTTAACATATATTTTAAATATGCCATCTAGGAAAGTGGGAGGGGGGAAGGAGGGGAAAAGTTGAACAGAAGGTTTTGTAAGGGTCAATGCTGAAAAATTACCCAGGCATATGTTTTGTATATAAAAAGCTATAATTTAAAAAAAGTACACGTAGCCTTTGACCATTTGTATATTGGCAAATGGATCTTGGGATCATAGGCTTGAATTCATTCCCTGAGTATTTTGGACATAAAAATTTGAGTACCAGTAATTTTAATGATGAATAATTTTTGATGGTTAAATGAACGATTGCTGATTCTCAGTCACATTTTTCCTCTCTATTACTTTTCTTCTAATCGTCTATTGATTTTTCTTTGTGCAAATACTTTGAAATTTCATGTAGTTAATACTCAGATCCCGAGTCTGACATAGCGGGCCAGTTCTTGTCTCTTTAATACGTCAAAGTTCACAGATAAGCCCTTCACAGGGTGGAAGGTGGGAAGAGAAAACTGCTTTGATATCAGCAAGCGACAAAATATATAGAACCATTTCTTAGCAGTCTTTCTTCTTTCTCTTCCTACCTACGACCTCTTCCTCCTGCTGCTTCCTACTTTTATTCTAAGTCATTTTCTTGCTCTGAGATCATGTGATTGCTTAAAAAAAAAAAAGATGACTTTATGTGATGTGTCAAAGAAAACGGAAGCAGGAGTGGACACTGGAGAAAAGCTGTTATTGGCCAAAAGATCCATTTGAGCTTTGATAAGCTTCCCTTCTCTTCCTTGGCTGAGAATTCTCCCTTTGCCTTAGTGGTGGCTGGTACCCGATCTCATTCTCTTTTTATTGTTATTTTTCCGATGAGAGGAGTCCTTATGTTCGGGTCGTGTATTCTACCGGAAAATGGGAGGAAGAAGAAGATAGTAATCAGTCACAAAGGATATCGGGGAAGCCTTCAGTTACTGTGGCTGTGGGAGGGAGGCTCCAGGAGAGCTGAGATACAAGAGCAGGAAGTAGGAGAGAGCACTTTCTGAATGTAACTGTAACCATGCCTGGCCAGTGGGTGGACTCCCCCAGATACCGGATGAAGTGTAGTAGGGAGAAGGACAGGAGGATGATAGAACTCTTGGGGGCAGTGACCTCTGGGCAGTTACACTGTCTGTTGCTCTGGGATAAGCCATGAGTCAAGGCCGGGGAGCAGAGGCTGATGGGAAAGAAGCACATCCTCCCCCAGAAGGCAGTGCCCCTCCAGAGACAGACAGGCTGGGATAAAGTCTTGTTGCATCCGTGGACTTCCGGCTCTGGGCCCCTGAGCAGAAGCTTTCAAAGAAGCTGAGGGTTCTCTAACACAGAGGAAAACAATTCTCCAAATGGAAACTGGAAATGTTTCTATATAAAAATATAAAGAACCATCATTAAGACTTTGGGGAGAAATATGTATCAGCTTTGTGGAGCAGTGTCCGACTCTTCGTGACCCTCTCTGGGGTTTTCTTGGCAAAGATGCCGGAGGGGTCGACCATTTCCTTCTCCAGTGCATTGGACAGATGGGGAAACTGAGGCAAACAGTGTAAAGTGACTTGCTAGGAAGTGTCTGAGGCCACATTTGAAGTCGGGAAGATGAGTCAGCCTGACTCCAGGCCCAGCAATCTATGTGCTATGAGAATAAGGAAAAGGGGCCCCTTCTCTTACTCCTGGCAGGAGCTGCTCCTTATTCTTCATTTTCTGGATCTTGTATCACAAAGTAAAGTAGAAACGAGAAGCTGGGCTGGGGGAGCCACCAGGGGGCGCATCTGCTGCTATCAAGGGCAGCTGTTGAGAGCAGGGATCCTTTTTGCCTCTTAGAGTCTGGCCCACAGTAAACCCTTATTAAATGCTCGTTAACTTGAATAAAATGAGTATTTCCATCTATAAAGTAAAACATAAAAAGAGGATAATCAATGACCTGCAAAGCTCTTATTAAAAGCTTTTTTGGAAGTTTCAATCAGCTCTTTCTGATATTCCACATCCAAGGCCCCTCCCCATCCTCTAGAAAGAAAGGAGGGAGATAAATTCGATCATTCTTCTCCAGGGCCAAGTTGAGTCATTATGCTGATTCACTGGGTCAGTTGCTCTTTCTTGGTTCTTTCTATTTATAGTGTTATAATTAATTGATCTATTGCTTTCCTGATTCCATGTAAACCTTCCCTTCTCTGAATTCTTTGCTGTTGTTCGATGTTTCACTCTTGGTGACCCCATTTGGGGTTTCCTTGATAGAAATCCTGAATGAGTTTGACATCTTCTCCAGCTCATTTTTACAGATGAGGAAACTGAGGCACAAAGGGTGAAGGGACTTGCCCAGGGTCACACAGCTAAAAGTGTCTGAGGCTGGATTTGAATTCAGGTCTTCCGGTCTCCAGACGCATCCCTCGGTGCATTGTGCATCTGCTAGCCACCCTAGATATAGAAAAGAGGGTGGGAAGCATTAGGAACCCAGAGCTTCTGTAAAGGTCTTAGGTTAATTGGAGCTGCCAGGGCTGCTGACCAGATTACTGGATTCTGTTTGAGTTGGTAACCTAAGTGCTAAGGAAAGAAATTGGGGGGAGCTGAGCTGAATTGGGGGGTGGAGGCTGGTCTGTGGAAAGTGAGGACTTTTTAGGGAATTATTCACACCATTAGATTTCAAATTGAAGCCAGAGATGGAGGAGAGCTGGGAAGTGGGAAGGTGGCTGCCTCAGCCTACTCAGTTTGCACAGCCCTGGTGAGCACTGCGAGCTTTGGGTACCCCCTGGTGGCTTGGACACCCGATAGCAGCTGCTCAGAGCCACAACCGTGTGTGTGTGTGTGTGTGTGTGTGTGTGTGTGTGTGTGTGTCCCACACCCAAGAACTACATGTGTTTTCCAATGAAATCACAGGTGAAAACATTATTTGCTTTGTCAGAGTCCCTATAGTACATGGTTGGGCTGATTCCTTCCCCATATGGCACCGCTTTCCATAATCGAGCAAATCCTCCCACTGTGTAAATGAGAAAAACCAAAGGTTTGAAAGGGTTGTGAAGGACTTTCCCAAAATCATGGGATTTTAGCCCAGATCCTGACTCTAAGCATGACGGTCACTACATATGGGTCCCAGTAGATGGTCTCCAATGTCTCGTTCTCTTCGGTTCCGTAATTGTGTGAATCGGGAGCTCCTGGGATTGATCTCCGGAGTCACACCAGCTTGGGATTCTCCCTTATCGGACGGGTGACTTTGAGTGACTATTTAACCCTTCCTTGCTTCAGTTTCCATGTGTTTCCTTCTGATTGGGCTAAGGTTAACCAATCCAGTGAACGAAGATTTATCTATCACATATTATGAGGTGTATATTGTAAAAGACATGAAACAGAGTTTGATCATTGAATGGCCTTCTAGGATTTGTAGTTTGGAGGGATAAGCATTCTCTTTCAATCTGTACTCCTAGCTCAGTAATTGAGTCAGAAGACCAATTTGAATCAAGACTGGGAGTTTTTAAATTTGTTTTTGTTTTTGCTGAGGCAGTTGAGGTTAAGTGACTTACCTAGGGTCATACAGCTAGGGGGTCTTAAGTGTCTGAGACCAAATTTGAACTCAGATCCTCTTGACTTCAGGGCTGGTGCTCTATCCACTGCGCCACTTAGTTGCCCCAAGACTGGGAGTTTTTTAAAAGGACACATGATGTCTAGAAGAGAAAGTTGACTGAAAGGAAGTAGTCGGGACTGTGCAAAGTTATCAGTAGCAATGAACATTATCTTCTGCCTCACTTAGAACTTAAGGAACAGAGTTGGAACCTGCATCATAGAAACAAAAGCTCACAGGAGAAAATCGACAAGAGGTGGGCCTGTGAATCCAGCAGATAATTGAAAGTAGAGAATTCAGAGGGAAGCTGCTGGTTACAATCACCTCTATCAAGGGATATTTTAAAAGGTCACTCTTTCTCCAGGTTCCCTCCCTGTGCCTGGCCAGTAATCGGTTCTGTAACTTATTCTCCTTACTTTGACTGCCTAAGCACTTCCTATACACTGATTTTGCCTCAAACCTAAGGAGACCAGAAGGCAGCTGGAAATTCCAAATCCAAATTAGGGAAGAGTCAAACCTCTGTCTGAATGTTAGGAATTTTCCTAACTGGGGGCTCTAAGATCATGGATTATTATTGACTTTCTGACGGTTAAAAACTGTATAAAAATACACTTGTGATGGAGAAAGCCATCTGCATCCAGAGCGGGGATTGTGGGGACTCAGGGTGGATCAGAACATAGTATTTTCACCTTTTGTTGTTGTTGTGTTTTTTGTTTAATTTCTCATTTTCCCCCTTTTTTGATTTGATTTTTCTTTTTTTTTCTTTTTCTTTCTTTTTTCTTTTTTTTTTTTCTGAGACAATTGGGGTTAAGTGACTTGCCCAGAGTCACACAGCTAGGAAGTGTGAAGTGTCTGAGACCAGATTTGAACTTAGGTCTTCCTGACTTCAGGACTGGTGCTCTATCCACTGCACCACCTAGCTGCCCCGATCTGATTTTTCTTGTGCAGCACAATAAATGTGAAAATATATTTAGAAGAATTGCACATGTTAAACCTATATTGGATTGCTTGCTTCTAGGGTGGGGGAAAGGAGGGACAAATTTTGGAACACAAAGTTTTGCAGGGGTGAATATTGAAAACTATCTATATGCATGTGTTTTGAAAATAAAAAGCTAAAAAAAAAAGCATGGTTGCAAGATTTTAAAACATGCAGAGGGGCAGCTAGATGGTGCAGTGGCTAGAGCCCTGGGGTCAGGAGATCCTGAGTTCAAATCCAGTCTCAGAGATTGTATGACCCTGTACAAGTCACTTCACCCTAATTGCCTCAGAAAAAAAAACCCCACTAACATAAACTGCATAAAAATTGTAGAGGACATCACAGGAACATGTTGTCCCTAAGCTAAAAGAGAAATGATAGTTGTAAGAGGGTATGACTGATTAATAATAACTAATTTTTATGTGGCACTTCAAGGTTTGCCAAGTCCTCTCCAACTATTATTTCATAACAATCCTGGGAGGGAGGGGTCATTTTCTAGCCATTTTTACAAATGGGAAATTGAGGCAAGCAGGGGCTAAATGACTTGCCAGGCAAGTGACACAGGTAGTAAATGTCTGCTGTTGAATTTGAACTTCGATCTCCCTAATTTCATCAGAGTATCCACTGTGTCACCTACTTGCCCCAAATTACTTCCCTAGAGAAAAGGGGCAGAAAAGGGGATGATCAGGAGGGAAAAAGAAAAAAGGGGAGACAGATAAATGGGACCAAGCAGAAGGGAATGAGGATCTTCCTTAACCTCTCCTCTCTATATCCTGTGCACACATAGGAACCCAAACAAAATAGAGACAAAGGAGGCAGTTTTGAGGGGGAGGCCTGGAAGGGAGGGAACCAGGAGAAGTCGCATGTGGGAGGCGGGCAGTAGGTAGAACCCAACTCAGAATTCTAAGAGGCAGAGGAAAGAAGGAAAAGAATTATAGGCACAGGAAACCGCTTGTGCAAAGGCCGAGAAGCGGGAAATGAATGTTATTTCTGAGATCAGCTTGCAGCTCTATATCCTAGGTTTCTATGAATTTCAGCAATAGCTGAAAGTTCTATTTATATTATTTATAATATTAAATTTTATTTATTTATATGATTTGTTTACTTCATTTAATTATCGATTATTTATATTATTAAAAGTTTGTAAAACACATGATTCTATTTTTATTTATTTACGTGATTTGTTTATATCATTTATTTAATTATCGTTTATTTTATTTATTTATATTATTAAAAGTTTGTAAAATACACATGCTTCTATTTTTATTTATTTCATTTACTTATATTGTCATTTATTTATTCATTTATATTATTAAAGGTTTGTAAAGTACTTTACATATTATGATTCTTTTTTTTTTGGAGACAACTGGGGTTAAGTGACTTGCCCAGGATCATACAGCTTGTAAGTATTAAGAGTCTGAAGCCAGATTTGACCTCAGGCCCTCCTGATTCCAGGACCGGGCTCCTCCACTGCGTGGATTGGGGTTAACACTAATTAAGATCATTTTACAAGGGAGATCATTTTTTGCCTGGGGTGCTTCAGTCTAGGAGGTAGTGACTTTTTTGGGGGAAGCGCAGACTCCGAGGGGAGTTGAAAGCTGCAAAAATGTGTTCTGCTGCCTCGAAACCACAGGATGGCGCCAAAGCACGGCGTAATTTCTGCCTCAAGAAGCTAGAGCTTGATTTGAAACTACATGTTCCAAGATGCTCTTCGGGACATTAGGCCCCTCTCTCACAGCTGCCTTCACTATGGCCTGTGGAAAAAAAAGAGCTTTTTTGCAATCTTTCCTCCTCTGTGAATGGCGGACGAGAGGCGGCAACCCCTAGCCTTCCACGGATGTGTGTCTGCTTCCCCTTTCCCTATTCCTTTCTTGCGGTTGGGCTGAAAGGGGAGCGGCCAAAGAGCTCCGCGAGGACCCGTGACCTTTAACCCAATATGGCGGCGCCCATGTTTGGCTCGTGAGAGAGGTGAGAGAGGTGAGAGGGGCGGACTCGGCGCCAGACTCCCGCTCTTCCTTCCTCTTCTGCCCTTGGTCACGCCCCACAGCCTGCGCCATGTCGAAGCTCAGTCGGGCCACGCGCTCCGTTCGGAAGTTCGAGGGCAGCGGCGTCATCCGGTCCATCGTCCGCGCGGGCCAAGCGATGCCCGGGCCGCCTCTAGGACCGATCCTGGGTCAGGTAGGAGAGGGAGTCAGGCTGGGGTGCGCATGCGTGGCGGGGAATGCGGGGGCCTGCGAGTTAGGGGATGCTGCGCACGCGCAGAGGGTGCGTGTTGCCTGAGGCGGGCACCGCGCATGCGCCTGGGGAATGAACTCTGAAATCCCTCTTCCCTCCTCCCCCTCCCCCGGCTGGTCCAGCTGAGTCTGAGGTCGCGGGTTCGAGAACCGCCTCCGACCTATAGCTTGCGGCCCTCTGGCGTGACGTTTGACAGCAATGACATGATAATTTGTCTCGCACCCGGGCTGGGCATTGCGCCCACTCTGCAGATCGGCAAACTTTCCAGGGGACTCCAACCTGAGGCCCTCCCCCGGCTGCCCCCTCCCCGGCCCCTGGGTGTCTCCTGCCTGTATGGGGGGGGGGGGAGTAAAGCCCCTTGGGCTCCCGGGCCTGGAGCTGCAAGGGGCATCTACTCCCTTGGGGACTGGGGGTGATCCCATGGTGCCAGTGGCCCCCAAGCCCTGGCAGTTGTGGCGGGTGGCTGGGGATGGGGCTGTCTGCTGGCCAGAGGGGGGCGGCCCGGGCCCCGGGGTGAGGGAGGGGAGTCGGGGGTCCCTGACCGCTCAGGCGCCCCTTCTCCCGCAGCAAGGCCTGGCCATCAGCCAGTTCTGCAAGGAGTTCAACGAGAAGACCAAGGACATCAAAGAGGGCATCCCCCTGCCCACCAAGATCATCGTGAAGGTGGGGGGCCCGGGCCCACTTGGGGGTGTTCGGTGCAGCCCTTTCCCCCCCCCGCCCCCCCGCCCCTGGCTCTGACCGTGTCTCCTCTGTCCCCACCGGGGCCGCTTCCTCCCCACCCCTGGCCCTGGGTCCCTGCCCCTGCCCCCCCCCAGGTCCCTGGGCTTGCCCAGGTTTGCACAGCTGCCCCCCCCCCCCCCGCGGCAGGGGGTGACCCCCACTCTGGCTCCTTCTCTCCTCTCCAGCCCGATCGGACGTTCGAGCTCAAGATCAGTCAGCCCACCATCTCCTACTTCCTGAAGGCGGCCGCCGGCATAGAAAAGGGGGCCAGGCGCACAGGTGGGGGGGGGAGGGGAGAGGGTCAGGCCCCTGGGGGTGGGGAGGTCCTTGGGGGGAGGGGGCAGGCCTCTGGGGGTGGGGAGGGGGCAGGCCCCTGGGGGCGACGGCTGAGGCAGCTCCCTCCCTTCCAGGGCACGAGGTGGCCGGGCTCATCTCCCTGAAGCACGTGTACGAGATCGCCCAAGTGAAGGCTCAGGACAAGGCCTTCGCTCTGCAGGACGTCCCCCTGTCCTCCGTCGTCCGTTCCATCATTGGTAGCGCCCGCTCGCTGGGCATCCGCGTGGTGAAGGAGTGAGTGGGGTTGGGGGGGAGGGCCCGGGGCCCTGTGAGTGTGAGCCCAGTGCGGGGCTGCTGGGAGGACTCGGGGTGTGCAGGCCCGTGCTCGCTTCTTTCAGGAACAGGGGGCTGTCGGAGGCCTGACCCCCAGGCCCGGGGCCGCTGACCTTCCTCTTCCTCCCCGCAGCCTCAGCGCCGAGGAGCTGGCGGCCTTCCAGGAGGAGCGGGCCCGGTTCCTGGCCGCACAGGCCCTCGCCGACGCCGAAGCCGCCAAGGTGGAGGCGGCCAAGAAGTGAGCCCGGCCTCCCCCGCTGCGCCCGGGGCACCGACTGCCCGCACCGAGGGGCCGAGGGGCGCCCGGGCCCTGCTCTGTCTGTGTTGTGTCCGTCTCTAATTTAAAGGGCTGAAACCCCAATAAATATTGCATCGTTTGCGTTGTTCCGCTTGTCCCTCTGCTGCTCAGGGGATGATGGGACGAAGGTGTGGGCAAAAGGGCCCTGAGCCCAGGGGCAGGAAATCCCTGGGGCTGCTCCACTCTGGCTGTGCCCCTGGGGGATGGGACCCTGGCAGCTGTGCCCCTAGGCCTCATCTGCCTTCTCTAAGACCCGTTGAGGGGCACAGAAAGAATATTGGCTCTGGGTGGGAGACCCGGTGCTTCTCTCTGGGGACCCAGTGGGGGCTCTGGCCCCGTGTCTCAGTGCCAGGACTGTATCTGGGCAGAGCTGAGGGAGGGGCCGTGGAGGCCCCGGAGCCCGGGTGGACGGTCAGATGGGGTCTCCTGAGATGCCCGCTGGCTTTGCCAGCACCGGACCCTGGGCTTCCGGGTGTTGCTGGAGGGCCGTGGGGGAGAGGAGTCTGGGGGCTGCTCCCTCTGAGAAGGGTTTAGAACTGAGGGGACTCGGCTGTGAATTGGGGGCTTCTCTCCTTTCCCCCTTCCCCCTGAGATCAGGGGGAGGGCCAAGCTGCGCTGTCTTGGACTTGAAGGTGAGCAGCTTCCCCCCTCCCCCCGGGGTCTCCCTGCTGCTCAGTCGGGACTATCCTTCCCCTTCCCAGAGGCAGAAAGGACGTGGTCTCCAGCGAGGGGCCCCGGGGCCTCTCCGTCAGTTTGGTGGCTTGGACACGGGGAGGAGGCTTCTGGGCAGGGCCCGGAGGGAGGCCTTGGACTCCAGGACTCGTAGCCAGAGCTCGCCAGAGCCTCCATTTGGGAAAGTCTCCACCACCCCCCCCCCACCCCAAGTGCTCAGGGAATTAAGGCACCTGCTCTGAGGCCAGGGGCCTCAGAACCTGAGTGTTCTGGAGGGAGGAAGGTCCCAGGTTTTGGCCCCTGGACCGTGGGTGCCGGGCAGCCTTTGGCTGCTGAGAGGTTCCATCTCTGGCCCTTTGCCCCTTGTGGGCCCAGTGCGGGGCTTTGCGCTCGACCAGGGCATGGTTAGCTCTCCTCGATGTCCCCAAAGCTCATCGGAGCGTCCTAATCCTTACTCCCCCCCCCCCCCCATCAGCAAACAACACGAGGGCTACAAAAAAGGCGAACCGGACTTTATTATAAAGTTGGTTACAAAGTCGACACAGCACCACGAGTTTCACTGCACGGGGGCCCGGGGCCCGCCTGCCCGCACGCACACGGGCGCGCTCGGGCGCACACACACACGCATGCTCGCGTGCACACGCACTCACACACGGCGTGACGGCAGATCTGTCTTCCTGCATCGGAAAGAAACGATAGAGTCGCTTCACGCCCCCCACCCCAGGCGCAGGGCGCAAAAGTCACAGGAGAGCCGCGCTGGCGGCGAGTGCAGAGGAATTGAAATCCTGTTACTGGAGTGTAGACAATTCTACGTGAGTGTCAAGGGCCCCCACGGGGCGCGGGCTGGCCCGGGGCCGGCCTTTTCCCCCACGGGAGCCCGGGGCCGAGGCCCCGGGGGTGGAGAAGTCCCCCCAGGCCTCGGGCAGCATGGAAGGGAAGCGGTGACTCCCCCATTCTCTGTATGGAATCCCATTCAAGGAAACTCACTACGAGTGAATACAGATTGAGATGGAAACTAGGATTGCTCAAAGTCTCTTGATTCTAAAAATAAATCCCCTTCCCCTTCTTCCCACCACCCCTCCTCCCCCCTTCCCATCCTCCAGGGTGGGAGGGATCGGACGCATCCCCTCCGAGCCCCCGAGGAGCGCACGGAAGTTCCGGGGCGGTGGAGAACATCTCCACTCCATGATGACAATATGCCATACTCGACGACGTTAAGTCACAGACTTATTCAGAACGTTGGTTCCCCTCCACTTCCATCTGGGAAAGAGAAAACGAGACACAGGGTCAGAGAGCTTGGGCTCGGGCTGCACCCTCCCACCCTTGTGACCCCCGAGATGCTGACAAGGATTCACGGAGCCCCGTTCGGTGGGAGCTGGGCTCCCCCATCCTGTCTGCGAGTAACAAGTTAGAACTGGTGGAGAAAGGCGGGAGAGCCCTCCCCACCCAGTTCCCCCGCATCGAGGGTTCTGTTACTTGGGACGGGGCCGCCGGCCTCGGTTTCCCCATCTCCCCCCCTCCCGTTCCCAGGGGCCAGGCTCGGAGGTCTCTCGGCTCACTCACCATCATGGAAGCTGTCTTGAACTTGACTCTGGAGTTGATACAACTCATCGGTACATCCATCACAGGGGAACGCTGAGACACCTGTCTCAAAGTCGGGTTCGTAGGCGGCCAGGTCCTCCAGGAAGCTGTGGTCTTCCGGGGACAGGTCGGTGCAGGGCGACGGGGCCTCCCCTGGGCCCGAGGTCTCAGGACCCCCCGGGCCCCAGTCCCCCTGGGGAGCCGGGGCAGAGAGGCCCATGAAGATGTCTTCCGGGGACTTCTCTTCCAGGAACGGGGCCTCGGGGGCATCCAAGAAAGCCAGGTCCTGGCTCTTCCAGGACTTCGGGTCCAGGCTGAACAGCGGGGGACCAGCCCCCGGGAAGGAGAGGGCCTGGCCCAGGGGCTCGAGCCCCTCTGCCCCGGGTTCCGCCGGGAAGGGGCAGTCCAGGCCCCGGGCCAGCTGGCTGATCTGCCGGATGAGGCGGTCGAGCTCATTCCTCTCCTTTTCCGAGTAATGGAAGAAACTCTGCTTGACCGGGGAGGCCTCCGGGGTCAGCAGGCCATCGGGCACCAAGGGCACGTCCACGGAGAGCGGCCCCCGCAGCTGGGCCAGAGCCAGGAGGGTGCAGTCCCCATTACCAGGACTGTTAGGGCTGGGAGGCAACTTCTCATAGAGAAAACTGCAGCCTTCTTGGGGGAAATAGGGCTTGCTGGGGGTCGGGCTCGGCTGCTCCGGGAAGGTCCGGCCGGGGCTGGCCGTGTGAGTCGGGAAAGCCGTGCTGGGCGGGGTCAGCTGGGCTTGGCCGGGGCTGGCCAGCTGCTCCTGGAAGGTGGCGGCACCGGGCAGCAACTGCTCTGGGAAAGCCGGGCCGCAGGGAGGCAGCTGGTCTTCGTAGGTCTGGGCCGGGGCGTCCGTCAGCTGGCCCGGAACGGGGCCGGCCAGCTCGGGGAACGTGGCGCTGCTGGGGGTCAGCTGCTCGGGGAAGATGCCGGCGCCAGGCGGCAGCTGCTCCGTGCCGGAGCTGGAAGGCGCGGGGAGGTGGGGCTGGAAGGGCTCTTGGAGGCCGAAGAGGAAGGCGCAGCCCCCGGGCTGGTGGGGCGTGTACGGCGGGGTGCACACAAAGTCCTTGCACAGGTCCCCTTGGAAGGTGGACTCGGGGCGCGGGGGGAAGGCCAGGTAACTGAAGTCCATCTCCTTGGGGGGCTGCAACAGCTGCTCTCCGGAGGGAATGGGCGCTAGTTCCGGGCCAGTGGGGAAGGTGGTGCTTCGGGGACCCCCAAAGGCCGGGGGAAAGGTCGGGTTGGGGCTCGCACACTGGGCCGGGGAGAGGAGGCTGCCCTGGAATGCAGCCGGTGCGGCTGCGGTGCCCAGGACGTAGGCCAGATGGGCGTCTTCGGAGCTGAGCTGCTGGCGAAGGCTCCAGGCTTCCGAGTCGCTGGGGGGACAGAGAGAAGCGGGGTGAGGAGCCCGTCCTGACAGCAGGCGACCCCCCCTCACCCCCGGATCTGGGACTCCAGCTCACCTGATCGGGTAGTTGTTGGCAGTGATGGGGCCATCGGAGCTCTCGGGGTGCATCAGGGAGTAGATCCATACCCAGCCTCCGGCCTTGGCCTGCAGCCTCACTACCATTTCCGCCTGAACATCACCACCGTCAGCCACTAGGGGAAGAGGAGCCCAAGGTTAGCCCAGTGCCCGCTGGCCACTGTCCTGCCCAGCACCCTAAGGGCCCGCTCTAACCCTAGAGCTCGCCTACCTCTCCGGGGGCTTGCGCTCAACTCCCTCCCCTATACACACCCCGTCCCTGGAATTCTAACTCCCAGGGCAGCCAGGAACTCGCCATGCGAGGTCCCAGGCTGACAGATTTGGGGTCAGAGGGGACCTTCGCAGTCACCAGTCAAGGCCTCATTCCGCAGGCGGGGAAGCCGAGGTCCGGAGTCACCAGGCCGAGGGCACATGGGTGTAACTGGAGGCTGTGGACCTCAAGTCCCAGCCTCTGACTCCAAACCCGGCACTCTCCGCTGCACCACACTGCCTTTCCTCCGGGGCTCCCTGCTAAGTCTCTCTGGGACCTTGACCTGGTCTTCCCCCCTCATGCTTATCTCGGCCCCTGATTGATCCTGGCCCTGCCTCCCTCTGTCTGCTACTGCCCCACGGATGCACTGGGACACTCACGCAGGCGGTAGTGCTGGGCCGAGGCGTGGGCCAGGTCCTCAGGGTGCAGAAGTCCATACCATGATTTACAGACCAGCTCGCTGCGCTCAAAGCCCAGGTAGACTAGGACACTAGGGAGGGCAAAGGCAGGAGGTCAGCTTTCTGCTCCCCCATCCTGACACCCAAGTGTCCTGAGCCCTTGAACCCCGGCTTGCTCCCTCCCAGACGCCAACTCCTTTTGCTACAGCCCAGCCTTCTACTCCTTCGAGCCCCTGCTTCTCCCATGATCCCCGGAAGGGCAGATGTGCCAGGCAGGACAAACTCACCTCTCGGAGACATCCAGCAGGGCGAGGTCCTTGGCGTGGCGGCTCTGGAACACGGCCAAGAAGATGGAGGCCAGCCCAGGGCCGCAGCCTGGTCCGGGACGGGCTCGGGGATCGAGAGGCGCGCAGAAGGCCGTGAAGACGGGGTTCCCCGCCCAGTAGGCTCCAGGGGGGTGAGGATGGAAACGGCCCCGGATGAGCACGAGCTTGTTGCCCGCGCTCTGGCGCCTCAGGGACTTGGAAGTATTGAATCGGCATCGGAAAAGGCGATCTGAGTGAGAGAAGGGAGTCGTGGGGTGAGTGGGTGACATTGTAGAGGAAAAGCTTAAGGAAGAAGTCTTAGCCAAGGAAAGAGAAGGCAAAGAACAAAAAGGAAGCACTCACCGGTATCAGGCAGGGAGGGCAGAGTCAGCTGCTGGCGGACAGTGAGGTGGTCAGCGGGATCAATGATATCATAGATGCTGTCACCCTGGGCAACCAGATCCACCTGTGGAGAAGGGGGGAAGAAAGGCCATCAGCGAATGGAGGAAGAGCCCGAGCACGGCCCCCAGCCATTCGGGGCTGCCAGGAACCTCAGCTCCTCTGTGATGCCCGGCTATGGCTTCCCAGTTCCTTAAGTCCCGGCACTCGACCCCATGTCCCATGGATGCACGTAATTGCCATGGGTACCACTCAGAAAGGAGTGACAGCATACAACTGGAAAGGACCCGCAGGCTCGGTCAGCCCAGCCTTCAGGGCAAAGGTGTGGATACCCTGGCCCCGGGAGGGGGAGTTCTGCATTTACCGAAGTCATGTACCACTAACTAGCCCCTGGTGTCTGACTCAAGCTCCCCTTCTCTCTCAGCTGCATTATCCCATTTCCCAGTCTCTGAACGTTGCAAATGGACGCTCCCTCGCTTCCCTGCCCCGGCTGTCCTAGGCTTGCTCTGGCCCGGGAAGGGCTTTCCCCGTGGGACCTCCTTGCGCCCGGGTCCCCGAAGGCACTCACCATGGAGTGGCCCAAGTGCTCGCTCACGCTGTCGGACAGATAGAGGAGCTTCCCCTCGGCCGTAAACATGAGCAGGAACCCGGGCAGCGCCGCCACGATGTCTTCCAGCTCCTGCGCCGAGAGCAGCCCGGCTGGGCCAGTCAGAGGGGCGCCTGCTGGGAGAGAGAGAGAGGGTGAGTCGGGAGGGACGCTCCGGGAGACGAGGAGACGCTCGCTGCAGGGAGAAGCGAGCTGCGATAGGGACCCCAGTGGATCGGCCCCGGGAGTCGCGCCCACCTGTTGACCCCACTCCCCGATCTCTTGGCCTAGGGACCTGTTGATTGGATTCGGGGATGCCCCAGCCAGGGAGAGCCAGCTCAAGGTCCGGGCAGGCTTAAGGACCGCGGACAGCAACCGCAGCCGAGCTTCCCGGTTCCCGCAAGACCGAGCGCTGTCGGCAGCGTCAGAACCTCGGACAGAGCCCCGGCTCCCAAGCCCAGCTCTAGCTCCCGCCGGGATGCGCCCGGGGGCCGGGAGGTTGGAGCGGCGGCGCTTCCCTGTCCAGGGTGCTGACACCGAGGAAGGCTCCAAGGAGCCAAGGAGAAAGTCTGGCGCTCGGGCGCCGTCCCTGCTCGGCTCCCCCCCGAACGGTCTCCTCCTCTCCCAGCCTGGGCTCCCCTGAGCTCCGGCCCGGGGCCCCAGAGTCTCCGCAAGCCCCGGCTCGCTCACCTCCGGCGAAGAAGACTCCCTTGCGGGTGTAGATGCAGGCTAGCGACATGATGTGCAGGTACGAGAGCCGCACCTTGTCCGCTTCGGCCAGAGGCAGCAGCTCCTTGAGGCTCCGGATCTCCGCGTTGATCTGGTCCCGCCGCGCCTTGGAAGCGCCCTTGGTGGAGCGGTACATGGCTGCTGGCGGCGGAGCTCGCGCCCGGGCGCCTCGGCCACCTGGGTACCCGCCCCGACGCGCCTTCTCCGGCTTCTTCCTCCTCTCTCTCCCCCGTCTCTCTCGGCCTCTCTCTCTCTCCCTCTCTCGGCTCCGAGCGGCAGCTCTGCCCCCCTCGCCCGGCTCGCTCCGCTTTATATAGTCCCAGCCGGGCGTGGGGGGCGCGATTCAGGGACGGGGAGGGGGGCGGGAGGAGCGGGGGGCCGGGCCAAGCAGGCTGCACGGGGAGCTGCCGGCCGGGGGGGCCCCCGCTCCTCCTCCCTCCCCGGCCTCCGACGTCATCCGCATGACGTGGACTAGAGAGGGAGGGGGGATTGCGGGGGGTGGTGCAGGGGGAGAAGAGAAGCGAAGGAGGGGGCCGGGCCTGGAGGGGATGGAGCCCAGGCGCGGCGCCGCCGTGCGGGAGCCAGGCCGGGGCTTCTGGAGCGCGGGGCCGGCGGGAAACCGAGCCAGGGCCAGGGGGGCAGCCGCGCGAGCCCCCCTCGGCCCCCTGCCCCCCCTGCCCCCGACGCCGATCCTGCTCCCACGCTCCGGTCCGGGGCTCGGCTGCTCTCGGCCTCGGGGGCCAGGGGACGCTCTCCCAGATCCCAGAGTCCGCGCGGCGGCCCCCCAGCCCCGGCCCGGCCCCAGGCATCCTCCCGGGAGAGGAAGGAGGTGGGGGATGCAGGGGTCTCGCTTGCCCGGAGCAGGAATTCCCCCCTGCTCGCTGGCGCCTCCTGGAGGCCGCTTCTCAGAGCCCCTTCCCTAGGCCCCGCCCCAAGGGGCCCGTGCACTGATTGACGGACGGGACTGTTTCTCTTTGCACTCCCCCTCCCCCCGTTTTTCTCCGGCCCCCTGGACGCCGAGGGTCCCCAGCCTTTGGACAGAGTCAAGTTCCCGGGGGTGTGGAGGGAAAATGGGACTGAGGCACAAAGAAAGAACCCTCGAGGTTCGGAGCTGGGACCCAAGCATCCCGGGCCCCAGTCGGTGCTGGCCCCTCCTCCCCCACCCGGAGGAATCCCCCCTTCCCCCAGCTTCAGTCTCGGCGTCTTTGCGCCCTTCTCCTCCCCTCCGTCACCCTCCCCTTGCCTCACTGGGCCGGGGGCGGGGGGCGGGGGCGGAGCTGGGGGAATCCCAACTCCATATTAGGGCAGGAAACCTCCTGGCGCGGCAGGCGGGGCGGGGCCTGTGCTTCAGCTCTCTGCTTTTAAAGCTCCCCCGCCCCCTTTCCCAAGCGGCTGGGCCTCTGGGGGCGAGGCGCAAAGAAAGGAGCCCCCGTTCTCCCTGGGAGCGCTCCCTGCTCGCAGCTTGTCCCACTCCTCGCTGTCTGTCTGTCCGCCTGGCTTCCAGACAGCCCCCCAGCCCTTTCCCAGCTCTCTCCGGCTCCCTCTTCTCTGCTTCTGATCTCGTCCCCCTGGCCTGTCTGAGGCTCTGGCTCTGGCTCTGTCTTCCATTTCTTTCTCAAGCCCCCCTCCCCCCAGTACTGTCTCTGTCTTTCTTGAGAGATGATCCTGTCTCTCCTTTGGGCCTTTTCTCACTCAGTTTCTCTGTATTAGTTGGTATCTGTCATATTCAATATGCTTTTTCTGGCTCTTTTTTATCTCTATTTGTCTGGGTCCCTCCTTCTACCTCTGTCTTAGCTTTGCTTCGTCTCCATCTCTGTCCCTCCCTGCAAGACCCTGTCCCGGGTGGAGGTGAATGAGGAAGACCACAGTATCTCCCACTCCAGGTGAAATCGGTCCTGTCCCCAGGGGCCTGGGAGGGTGGAGGTGTAGGGTCCCCTAGATCCGGAAAGGAAGAGGAGGTCAGGATGCTTATGCTGGACCCGCTCCCTGGGAAGTGGGGGAAGAGGAAGTAGCCTGAGAGTCTAGACATAGGTAGCTTTCAGATCTCTTGGGGGAGGGACAGTGGGAGGTAAACTCTGATGTTTGATGAAGAGCAAATCCAAGTCTGGAAACCCATTCTGAAAATGGGAATTTGGGGAGTGAGGCAAGAGTACTGCTCAGTAGTGCCTCATGGGAGCACATACGGGGGAAGGGGTTGTACAAAGAAGCAGGGGCCATTTCTGGGTGAACCTAAGGAATCCTGGGTTCCAATGAAAGTTTCTTGTCCTTTTCTACATTTTCCCTGAGGCCTTCATCGGCACCTCTGTCCCTCTTTCTTCTCCAGGGGTGCTGTCAGGGGCTGTCAGGGGCGGAAGGCCATGGGGGGGGGGGGCAGGGGGAGTGTGATACTTCTGTCTTTTTGTCTCTGTCTCTGTCTCAGTGTTTGGCTGGAAGGTGGGAGGTTCGCTGCAAATTTGGTGTCTCTGTGACCCCAACTTATTTTTGCCCCCTCTATCTCCCTCTTTCTGATGACCTCTGTCAGCCTCGGCCTCTTCTAACCGATCTCACTGTCCCCCTTTTGTCCTGCTTTCCCCTCCAGATGTGCCTAGAAACACGATGGGAGAAGTGGGGGGACAGTCTAGGACTTGTCTCATGGCGGAAGGAAATGTCCCTCAGCCCCCAGCTTCCCAATCTGTTATTTGGCAGGATCACTGAAGGAGACTCTTTGCCGCTCTCCATGGTGCTGAAGATCCCTCTGCTCTCTCTGAGGAAACCAGTCTAAAAAGTCGGTGAGCTCCAGGACTCGCTCACCTTTCCTGCTACATTTCTACCTATTTCTCTGTTTTTAGGTACTTGCCTTTCTGTCTGTGCAGCTCCCCCTCCTGGCTGCCCCCATTCAAGCCTCCTGCCTCTGCCTCCTTCCCCCACACCACCTTGTAAACATTAGGAAATCCACCACCTTCAGGGAATCTCCCTCTGCAGCCTGTCAAACTTGGGGACTGGGGGCGGGAGGGGGGGCAGGATATCTGGATTCTGGAAGGGAAGTAAGGAAGTGGAATAGGGAGAGTGGGATGTCCGAGTCTTGGAGGGCAATAGGTCCCGAGAGAGGTGTGTGTGTGTGTGTGTGTGTGTGTGTGTGTGTGTGTGTTAGTGTGTGTGTGTGTGTGTTGGGGGAGAGGTAGAACCAACCTAGTCAACTTTAGTTCAAGACAAGAAGATCTAGTTACCCCGAGCTCCCTCCTTCCCAGGCTGGCCCCCAGCCCCCCGGCCTCCCACCTTCATCGAGTTATTTTTAACTTCTGAGAACCAAAAATAACCTGGAAGCAGCTTCAGGCCGTGGGAGAGGAGCTATTTATATCACCAGTGACGGTTCAGAAATAGCAGGCAGGAGGAGGGGGGCGGCTGGCACTGCTAGAGAGCTCCTGGCCGGAGCTAAAAATACTGTCGCAGTGAGTCATCCTGGCCCCAGCTGAGTCACCCCCATTCCTGGGCTGGGAGGGAGAGCACTGGATGGACTGAGGGATGGAAGCCTTCGGTCTAGGCAAGCTGAGGAACGGGGACCCCAGTTTTTCGGGGAAAAGAGGGGTGAGGAGACCAGTAGGAAAGGAAGCTCTTAGGAGAAGGGAACGAGAGAGGAAAAGCGAGATCCAGGAGGAAGGAAGGCTCAGCGCCTGAGCTGCAGACACAAATAGCACAAACAAACACGTCTGCATGTACCCACCAAGCCTCTTGGTGCTGACATAGGGGAATATGTATATGCCATGGAGATGTGGGAGCTGGGCGAGGGGGGCACGCATGTGAATGTGTGCTCGGCCGTGCACGGAGCCATTTTGGGCCCTGCGTGTGTTTACATGCATCTCTGTGCATCCACTTTGGGGACTCCATGTCTGTGTGCAGGTCTGGCCACTCTCTTTGTGGGGGGCCGTGTAGATTGCTGCGTCCGTGTATGTGGAACTCTGTAGTTTTCCGTGGGCCTGCCTGTGTCTCTGTGTTGCTTTTCCAGGGTCTGGTCTGTCTCCGCAGACCTGCAGCTCGCTGTGTGGGGAGCTGTCTGGGGATCTCTGTGTGCTTCTGCAAATGTGGCTCTGTCTGGCTGCCTCTGTCGGTCTGACTCTGTTTATGTAAAATGCCCTTGCAGTTGCAAGCCTGGTTTCTCTCGCTGCCCCCCCCAGCTCCATCTTCCATGTTCCTTGATCACCCCCCCTGCACACCAGGCCTTTCCTTGAGCCCCTTCCCCAGTTCCACTCTCCCCCCATCCCATTTCTACAATTAGCCATCAGCCCTCTGGGAAGCGCCCATTCCCCAGTGCATGCACCCCTTTGGGGGGAGGGAGGGCCCCCCACGCTAGGGAAGGGGGCTTCCCTCCCTCCTGGAGCCCTCCCGAATGTTCTCTGGCCTTGCAGGAGTGAGTGGTTTTCCACCACTCCATATTTGGGGTGCTGCAGGGAGAGGAGGGGTTTCTTTAGATCTAAAAAAAATCCGCGGAGTGTGCACACACATACACACACACATACACAAAACCAAGAGAGAGAAAGAAAAAAAATATCAAGGTTCCTTCTTTACGGAGCCGAGCTCGCATCTGTTGCCATGGCAACCCGCCCACTCCTTCCCCGAAAATTCACCAAGAAGAGGTGATGGCATCGGGGAGGGATTGGCTGGTTTCTTCCTTTATGATTTTTTTCCCCAAAAAGGGCTTTTTATAGCCAGAACAGGCCATGCAGTGCCTGGCTCCTGCCTTGAATGGTTTTGGAGGGTTCCTGGGGGAAGACCTCCCTATCTCTCCCTGACCACCTTATAGGGAAAGGGGGAAGAACGGGGGCCAGTCACTTTCAGGGGCATCGGCCAGGCAGACCTTCTCTGGGAGAAATGGAGGTAGGGCGATAGTCTTCTTCTCTAGAGAGTGATGATCTCTCTATGGAAGCCTTAAGATTTCCTGGAGTCTTGAAGAGTCAAAACATCCCTGGGGAGGTATTAGAGCCTGGCTAGCTGTGCCCCTCCTGGGGGGGGGTAACCTCCTGGCATCCTTTGGCATCCAAGAGCAATCGAACACAAGTCCAAGAGGCCCAGCTCCGACTGAGATTTGAGATGGGTCAGATGGCAGACTGGAAGGCTCCAGAAAGAGCCGCCATACCCTAAACTCCCTGCAAATGAGGCCGGGCCAGAGCTAGAAGGTCGGTCCAGTACTGGCCGTGTGGTTCACCTCAAGACCCATGGAAGCTCTGAATGTAGGTGATGGCTCTCGAGAGGGCCAAAGCTAACCCCAATACCCAGAAAGCTCTAGACCAAAGCTGGCCGGGAGCCACTGAATCCACATCACTTTCAAGTGTGAGCTCAGCTTTTCCTGCCAAATGCTTTGATGGCTCGAAATCCCTGCTTTGCTCCTGGTCTTGGCTCACTACAGAAATGGGATCACCCTGGACTGGAACCCAGAGAATCATATTGTAGCTTTGGCCACGAATAGCCAACTGGACGGTTCCATTGCTCCAGGATATGCTGGGGAGGGCGAGCTCCTGAGGCTGGGTAGCTTTCAAGACAAGTTGTCCCAAGTACAGAGATGAAGCTAGCCAGGGAAATACAACGACCCCAGGGATTAGCCATCTCTGCCTAGAGGTGGCCACCAGGGTGATTGATGTGGGTCAGTTGCCTTTTAGCAAAATGGTAGAATAATGGAAAGAGCGATGTCCTGGAGACCTGGATTTGGGTCCTACCAGGCCTGAATTTACCAGGGTACCTTGAGAAAGTGTTAGGGCTCTCAGGGTCTTCAGTTTCCTGCTCTGTAAATGAAAGATGTTGGGCTACATCATTTCTAAGATCCCTTCAGCTCTGTGGTATTTGTTCTAGGTGCCTCATACTTTGTCCTTCAAGGCTCCTTCCAGCTCTGCCCTTCTATGGTATAAAGACCCTCCCAGCTCTGTAGCATTCTGTATTGTGTGTTCCCATCATAGCATCCTATGCTCTATGTTCTAAGGCACCTCCTAGGTCTGAAAGTCTACACAAAACGTTCTTAGGGTGTGATACTTTATGTTTTGGGCTCCTTCGCAGCTCTCCCACTTTACATTATGTCTTGTAAGGTCCCTTCCATTCTGGCATTTTATGTTTTAGGTTCTAAGGACTTTTCCCATGTGAAAGTTGTGTATAATTCTTCACATGGGGATTTCTCCCATGTTTTCCTCTTCCTCACAAATAGAAGGGCACTGTCTGGCAGCAGATGCTTTGGCTGTTGCCAGGCCATACCTTCTCTCAGCTTCCTTGCTCTGGTTGAGGGCAAGGTGAGGAAGAGTCATTTCTTCCTCCGGCATCTTGAAATTGCTCTGAAAGATGCAGCCATGGATGGGAAAGGCAGATAAACAGAGGTGGCAACTTACTGTCCTCCACTTCTCATGCAGTGCTCCCCTCACAAACCGGGTACAGGCCAGGGCCTTCCAAGGTGCAGGGAGATGCTCAGCAGCATCTCCCTGCAGGAGGGTTTCTCCGCCTCCTGTTTCCATGGCAACACACACAGGCTCGGCCAATGAACAGCCACCATACCCCGGTCCACCCCTCTGGAGGGAGGGAGATTTGGACTTGTTATCTTCTGGTCCATGACTTGGGGATTTGGGGGTGATTTTGAGATGTGAAAACAAATTTCCTCAAGAGAACGGGGTCAGACAGATAACTCCTGCTGTGGACAGAGCCACAATGGCTATTCCGGGAAAACCAGAAATGCAGAATAGGAGGCTTTCTGTCCTCGGTGAGCTTATAGTTTAATGGGGGGAGAAGACGGGCTCACAAAATGGGTTTAGAAACATACAAGCGCTTCCTCCACTGACTTCGAACATCTACAGATGAAGACTTGGCTGGCGTTGGCCGGGCAAGGCTTGGAGGCGGGCTGGGGGCTAAATTCCAAAGGAGGAAGAGGCAGTCAGTGGATTGGGGCAGAGAAAGGACTTTCTAGGTCTGAGAAATGGGCTGAAAGCTGCAAATGAAGTCTAACCCCATTTCTGATAAGGAATGGATGAGTAAATCAGGTTCTTGGACTTCAGACGCCATGTTTTTCCCATCACCCCCACCAGATACAAGTCACACAGAGAAGTCTGACTGGACAGCCTTCCCACCCAAGCGGGGGGGCAAGAATGAGCCCAATGGGAGTCGAGTCCAAATAATCCTCCTGGGCCTAGTGAGGCAGAAGTGTCAGCATAGCTGCATCTGTAGGAAGCCGAGGTTGGAGGAGGCAAGACCGAGAACCCTCATCTAATAGGTGTGTTTCTAAGGGTCAGAGTGCATGGAACTAAGACTTGGGACTCTGGGAGAGCAGAGGTAGGCAATCGATGAGATGTTCAAATGAGGAGCCAAGTAAATCATAAGGAACTAGGTTTGAGCTGGAAGTCCCTCCTTTCCCCAAGAACTGAGGCTGCAGTGGGAGGCACAGGAAGGGGCGGAAAGGGGTGGGTTGGAATATTGCATCTACTGTAAGACAGTCAATATGTGGATTATTTTGGTTGAGTTGCTTTTGTTTCCTTTTTCTTTTGAAATCTTTATTACAAGACACGGCTATTATTGCATAGAGGCGTCAGGAAGGTATAAATTCGGAGATGAAGGCGATGGAAAAACAAAGGATCTCCAAAAAAATCAGATTTTAGAAGTACATCATAGAAGAGACGGCCTGATTGTCGGGCCACGTGTGTGGTCCTGGGTCCAGTGAGACCCATGTTTTAGAAAAGACAATGAAAAGCTGCAGGTAAAGAGGAATATGACGTGGCTGGTCTCCAGTCATCACGAGGATTGGACCGGTTTATACAATGGGGGAAGGAGGGGATCTGGCCCGTGGGGTTGTGGCCATGAGCATCATGCAAAAGAGATCAGACTTGTTCTGCTGGGCCCCAGAGGGCAGAATAAGGAGAAATGGGGAGCTTGCAGGCAGGCAGACTGAGAATGGATTCCGGAATCCATTCCTAGTAGGAATCCTTCCTACTAATCCAAACTGTTCTAAAATACAATGAACTAGCCCAAAAGGCAAGGAAGGAAGGAGAGAGAAAGCCTGACCATTGAAGGGTTCCAAGCAACTGTCAGGTAGCCACTTATCAGGCACATTAATTTAGAAGAGGGTTTGGGAGGTAATCGAGAACAGATGGGCACTGAGATTTTGCCCCTCTTGGTCCATCAGAGACTAGGTCTGGATTCCTTATTTTATTGATTCCCTTCTAGGGCTTTGAGGATGGCTTGGAGTTGATTCTGAGCCTGGGGTAGGTGGGCAACCTTGGAGGCTAGACTTCCCATGAAGTCTATAGAGTGTGCCCTTTCCCAGAGGGAGACCTCTGACCCCAAACCTAGACTGAGAAACAGTTACCGGGACTCAAGGATGACAGGAAACAAGATCAGGAGAACTCATAGCAGGCCTCACGAGCCAAGGAGACGGCCACAGGACTCAAGCAGCAGTCATTTTGGGGGGAAATGAAAAGAAAAGTGGGCCATCTGCTCATTCATTCATTTATTCAACAATCTGGGCATTGGGGACATAAAGCTGAGACCAGCGGCGATTCCTGCCCTCAAGGAGCTTACATTCTACTGAGGTAAGTGCACAGTAAGTACACACAGAACACGAACCAAATAATCCTGGGAGGGGGAAGGAGATCAGGCAACACCGGGGGGATGTGGGGGGGCAAGTGAATCCCACTCAGAGGGAAAAGCTTGTTCAGAGGCCCGGAGACCAGGGAGAGCGGGATGATGGTTCTGAGCCAGGACCGAGGAGAGGGGCAAAGAATCCTGCTGGCAACACTGACCAGCAAGCCGCTCCCCCACCTTTGGGCCTATTTCCTAGCTGGCCCGGGCTGGCGGTACTAGCTTTACCACTTTTAAGGGGCTTCTGCAGAAGCAGCTCCACCGGTGATGCCGGCCAGTCTTCCATCCCCACCTTGGATGGCATGAGAGGACACAGACTGAGATTTGTGGAGGAGGGACTGGGTTTGTGGAAGGAACCCCCTCCAGACTGCAAAGGCAGTAAACACTGGGCTGAGTTTCCTAGGAAAGCCGGGATGTCTCCAGTCTTTAAATAGGATCGTGTAATCCCGCCTCCGCGCCCTTGCTCACGCTCTTCCCATGTCTTTCCTCCCCCTCTTCACCTGTCAAAGTCCTACCCAATCTTTCCAGTCCACCTCCTCCATGAAACGTCCCGAACCCCTGTCAGCTGAAACAAGTCTTCCCCCAGAGTTCACGTGGCTCCCATGTTCGAATCTCTCTCTGATCTGCCAAGTTAGGAATTCTAGCTATTTCTGGGGTGCTCAGGATGAAAGCATCAGAAATGGAGAACCAGAAGAGGCTTCAGAGGCCTTCTGGCCCAGCCCTGCTCATTTTACACAGGGGGAAACTGAGAGCAACAGAGTGACTTGCCCAAGATCACATAGTAGTAAGTGTAGAGTCAGGATTCAAACATGGGTCTTGTGCGAGGCAGGAAGGAAGACCTGACTGAGCTTTGTCTCTCAGAATGATCCTATTCCCACTTCATGCTGACTCACCTGGGTGCCGGAAGCGTGCCCTCCTTGAGGGTTCTCTGGGATTCTCTGATCTCCAAGGACCCGCACAATGTCCGGATTCTAAAGATCTGAATTTAAACGAGATCGCTTTCCCTCTGTGGGTTGAGTGTGAAAACGCTCTTGCCCCGATCGTTGTGGTCCTATAACTACTTCAGCCCAATTCAAAGGCCAGCCACCCGTCGCCTCAATCCCAGGGTTCTCTGGGACGGTGACTTTTACTGAAACTCTTGAGAACGGCCCCCTTCCCTGGAACGTTTCCCAGCAAGGCCTTGGGGATCGGAGATGGTCAAGACTAGACCTAGACCGTGTGGGCACAAGGAGCCTGTTTAATATAAACCTCCTGTTGGTTCTGTTGACTTTTTACAGCATCATTTCCTGAGGAGCCCAACCCCACGGAGCCCTAGCATACTGAAGAACAAAACCAACTGCTCCAGTGACAGAAGATGACGGGGCACTGGGAAGGCGAGCTGGATTTGAAATTAAGAGCTTCCGTTCAAACCCTAGCTCGGTCACTTACTATCTATGTGGTCTTGGGAAAGTGACTTAATTTAGATGCATTTACAAAGCACCTACTATGTGTCACAAATTACTGGACAAAATAACTGTTCTTGAATGCCCACAAAGAGCTTTCTTCTATCAAGGGAAACATGGATTACATATGTATGTGTGTATATATACATACATATATGTGTATGTATATGTAAATTGGGGCAAGGAGGATCTAACAGCTGCTTAGAGGAGAAATCTGTAAAGATCTTAGTTTCCTTAACTGTAAAACGAAGGGCCTGGACTAGATGTCCTAGTCCATGTCCTTTCTAGCCCTAAATCTGACAGTAAAAAATCGGTCCTCGAGACCCATATTGTTCTTGTTCATTTTAGTGATGGCCGACTTTTCATGACCTTATTGGGGTTTTCTTTGTAAAGATACTGGGGTGGTTGACTATTCCCTTCTCCAGCTCATTTGACAGAGGAGGAAACTGAGGCACAAGGATTAAATGACTTGTCCAAGGCCACACAGTTAGAAGGGTCTGAGACCATCGTGGATTCTGAGGTTGTGTGTTTGGACACATTGACACTCTATCCAATGTGCCATCTAGCTGCCCTCAGGTCAGGGGGACCCAAATTCAAATCTGGCCTCAGAAATTTAGTAGCTGTGTGATCCTGAGCAAGGCATCCACTCCTATCTCCCTCAGTTTCCTCGTTTGTAAAAATCGGAGTAACAATGGCGTCCATCCCCGACATGGAAGATGAAACGAGCTAATCTTTGTAACTAAAGTGATTTGTAAACACTAACGCGCCATAGCAGTTCTGGTTATTGTTGTCGTCCAGAAATATGCTTCATAAATGCTTGTTGATTAACAAAAAAAATGGCGAGATGAATATCTGTGGATAAATGGGGCTTCTCGGTCCCAGACCTGGGCTAGATGCCCAGCAGCAAGATTTCTGGGTAAAAAGTTACAAACCGCAGTGATTCAACTTCCATATTTGTCAGAGATGGTAACCACCGGACAATTGGCTCACTGAAAATTCCCTGAATTGATACATTTAAGTCACAGCCTTTCCTTTGATTGGCTCCTCTCTCTCTCTTTCCCTACCACGGCCAGGCCCGGATCCCCTTGGTCTGTGATGAGAGTCCCACACCCCCCCACCCGTGCAGGTGCCAACCTGGGGCTGAATCCAAAATGGCGCCACCCTGGGATGGCCCAGACTCAGGGGCTTTTTCTCTTCAACCCCAAGAACTGTCCAAAGCTGAGGGAGCTGCCGGGCCAGGGTGGGCTCTGACAAGAGACAGACCATGGCAGGGCAGCAGAGACAATAAGGTTGGGCCTGTAGCCGCCGAGGCTGAGCTTTGGGCGTCCCCTGAACATATTTTTTCTTCTCTACAGCGACGGGAAGCAGCAGCTCACTGCCATCTACCTGACTTCCTGTTTGTTTGAAGCTAACAAGAGCCAGGTTAGGGGAGGGATGGAAAGCTCCTTTCTTCTTTCCTTCCTTTCCCCTCTCAGAGCTTCAGTGACGGCCCAATGTATTCCCTACTTTCCAAGGCTGCTGGGAAACAAACGCTTGGGAAACCTTTGGACCGCTCCAGACACTGCCGTGACTTGTGATCCCTGGGGTCTTGCTTAAGCGTGTGGCCCAGGCCTAGTCTCCTCAGACGTATCGGGGTAACGAGGGGGCTCCAGGGGGCCATGATGGTGATGGCGGCTTTGAGGGACACTGCCCTTCTTTGACCCAGGGGCCTGAGCACTGCTGCCTAGGGGAGGATGGATGGAAAGGGCCTGGAGCAAAGCCCCAAGGCAAAGACTAGCTATGACCGACCCCGGAGATGGCACTTTCCAGGCCACAGTCCATGGAACGTGGTCCGAAGCTCCGCATCCTAACCGTTCTCACCTCCAGGATGAATGAGTCCACCATCCCCTGCTCCTGAAGGCAAAACCACATCCACTGCCCTCTTCTTGCCCCGGTTCTAATTCAGCAAAGGCCGATTTCCTCCTCTGGGCAGAATATACAAGACAAATGTGGGCTGCCATGGGTTGAGTTCAATGTAAGTACCTGCCGTGTGCAGACCCTGCCCCACAGGGGGGACACAAAGCCCCAGAATGACAGTATCTGGGCCCAGGAAACTGACTGGGGTGGGGGGAGTGAGGAACACACGGATCTAGAGCACCAGAGGCCCTGCCAGGCCATTTAGATGAGCCACCTGATTTTCACAAATGAAGATACTGAGGTCCAGAGTTCCAGCTGTTTATAAGATTGGGGGGGGAGGGGGAATAGAGATTGGAACCCACACCCTCTGGGTTTAGAGCCAGGACTCCACCCCTGCTTGAAACAAGGATAGATTTTGGGAGGCGATGCTCCACACAGATGTTTGCCCTTCAGGAAAAGGCAGATTTTTGAAGCAACGACAGTTCCTTTCTACTCTAGGATTCTGGGATCATGTGGATTAGGGACTAACAGACAGGAAGGGAGGAAGATCCAGCAGGTTGTTCTGGGAAAATACAAGAAGGAGAGGATCATGGGAAGTGTCCAGAGAAGACAAGTCTGAGCAGAGCCTTTTAGGGAAGGGAAGACTACAGGAAGGCAGAGGCCATAGCAACCATGAAGAGACTTAGAGGCAATTCTGCTTTTCCCTCTTCCCTCCAGAGAGCTCCAGCTCCACTTCTTTCTCTCTACGTCAGGAGGCCTTAATCTTTTCTGCAAACCGAACCACTTGGACACTGAGCCTGGGGCAACCTAGAAGTTCCTTTTCAGGATCCTGCTTTAAAGGCATCACATTTAAATCGATTTATTTTATTTTTCTTAAGGGATAAAATTTGCATTTTAATCCTAGGCAACGGCTGGGGCAGTGAATAGAGTTCTGACCTAAGTCAGGAAGGATGCAGATCCAGGCGCAGACATTTGCTAGCTGTGTGACCTTGGATTTCCTCATCTGTAAAATGGGGACGATGCCAGTGCCTATTTCTCTGGGTGCTTTGAGGAGATAATGTTGGTAAAGCACTTTGCGGGTCTTGAAGCGTCATACAAGAGCTAGCTATAAAAACAAATGGAATGGGGTAGCTGGGTGGTTAGAGCACCAGCCCTGAAGTCCGGAGGACCTGAGTTCAAATCTCACTTTCCTGACTGTGTGACCCTGGGCAAGTCACTTAACCCCAATTGCCTCAGGAAAACCAAACCAAACTGGAAGGACACAAATTATGTTGCAATACAATGATCAAGTTTCAAGAAGCAAGCTCCAGGACCCCAGAGTCTTGCTCTAAAGCCCGAGGGCAGCAGAAGGAATCTTCCACTGGGAACCGGGAGATCTGGCTGCCAGGCCTGGGCCTTCCCTCTTACTCCTCGACTCAAGTCACATGCCTTATCTGAGCCTCAGTTTATCTCCCTGTAAAACGGAGGAACCGGCAGTAATTTGTTCTTTTGGAGGCTAGTGGGGCTCAGAGGCACCTGGAGAGCGGTGATACCCAGTGGGCGGCGTCTCGCCCGGGGCTGCCCAGATGTGGTACCTGGAGATCAGTGGGGAGAAAACTGGGAGCAACAGTAACGGCCCAGCGTGGAGCGGTTCAGTTAGGGCGGAAGGGCACCTTCCCTCCCTGCCCTGTGATGTGGGGTCTTTTCAGGAAGGGAAACTGAGTCTCCCTGAGGGAAAGGTGGGCGCTGGAGCCCTGGCTCCACGGCATCCCGGGACAGAATCCCGGCCCGAACTCTGCCCCGGTGGCCGAGGCCTCTCCTCCTAGGGGTCCGATGCGGGGCTGCTCTGAGGCTCCCCGAAGTCCCTTCTAGCTCTGAGCACACGAGCCCCCGAAGCTCCGGGAAGTCCCCTGAGACAGGCTCTAGAAAAGGTCCCGGGCTCTAGGCTGTGCTAGAGCGGCGGGGAGGGGGGGGCGGGATGGGGCAGGGGCCTGGCTGGGTCGCAAGGGGCGTGAGGCTCCGGGCCGGGCGGCGTTCTCTCCTCACCTGCTGGCGCGCTTTGGTTCGTCCCCGAGGGATCTCCAAGCGCACCAAGGGTCTCCGCGTGCCCGGGGAGCCAGAAGCTGGGGCGCCCGGGGGGGGGGGCGGGGGCGGCGGGGGCCCGGGCCGGCCTCCCGCGGGGGGACGCGCGGCCCCCCGCTCCTCTCCCCTCGCCTGGCGCGGCCGAGGCCCCGCGCCAGCCAGGGCGGGGGAGCCGCGAGGCCCGTTGCCTTTAAAAGGCGGCTCGGCGCGCGCTCGGCGGCGCGGCGGCGGCTCCGCTTCCAAAATAGGCAAGGAGCGCCGCGAGCCCGCGGGAGGGGGAGAGCGGGGAGGGGCGTGACGTCACTGGGACCCCTCCCCCGCCCGCCGGGATCGGGGAGGGGGGAGCGCCGAGCGGAGCGCCGCCAGCGCCGCAGAGAAAGGGGGGAGGCGCGCGGCGCGAGCGCTGGGAGGGACCGGGGACGTCAGGGCTCGGAGGGGCCGAGACGCGGAGCCTGGAGCTCAGGGCCCAGAACCAGAACTGGAATCTCGGGGCAAGGAGGGATGTGGGACCCGGAGCCTGGAACCCCAGGGCCTCGAACCCAGAATGTGGAATGTCGGGGCCAGGAGGCAGCCGGACGTGGAGCTTAGGATGTCAGGGCCAGGAGAGAACAGGACACGAGTAGAATTCCCGAAGGCGGACGTGGGAGGGACCTTTGTGAGGGTCCAATCCAATGCCAGGCCCCTCATGGTAGGGATGTGTCACCTTTGGGCCCGAAGAGGCAGATGCCCGAGTCCCACTTTACGCTGCACAAGCCGCCGAGGCCCAGAGGGAAACGGGAACTTGGCCAAGGTATCATGGGACTGGACTCCAGCGCTCGTCCTCTGCCGCCTCATCAAAGCAGGGAAGGAGAGAACCCACAGTGAACGAGTCTCGGGGGCACAAAAATTGGGGAGCGCAGGCCCCCCTCTAAAATGGAGCTCCCCAATGAGAGATGAGGGCTGTCCGGGTTCTCCCCCGTCGCACTCCCCGTTTTGTATCTGTTTCTGCCTCTTTCTGTACCTGTCACTGTTGTCTCTGCCACAGACTAATCACTCCCCACGATGGCAGCCAGTCCCTTTTCTGTCCCCGGTGCCCAGCGTTGTTCTCGGTGCAGCGGACATTTAAGAAATGCTCCTAAATATAGGGATTGTTAGTCTCACGGTCCAGCATCCTCCGCCTTTTGATGGGATCTACAATCCCGTGGCCTTTGCCAGTGGCCAGAATAGACTCCTGAGACTGACTTTACAATCCACAAAATCCCCCCGGGGTCTTTCTCATGGACACTTTACAGCGGAACTTGAGCTTCCCTCTTCTATCTGTGCAGCTGATTTTTTGGGCCCGAGTCAGAGACTTTACATTTATTCCTGACAAACTTCCCATTTGCACGGCTTTGGCCCCACATTGCAGCCTGCCAAGACTTTTGGTTCCTGACTGTTTTCTGTTGTTTTTCTTCAGTTTTTTTTTTAATTCTTTGTGATGCCCCTTGTGGTTTTCCTGGCAAAGATTCTGGCGCAGTTTGCCATTTCCTGAGGAAACGGAGGCAGAATCACATAACTAGTAAGTGTCTGAGGCCAAGCTGGGAGTCAGGAAGTGGAGTCTTCCTGCTTCCAGGCCGGCATCTTATCCACCTTGCTTCAGAATGTTATCTAAGGGACCACTGACCCCCCCAGCTTTATGTTATCTGAAATTTGATGCTGTCATTTGTTTTTAAAGAGGACCTAGACATTAGGGAGGAGATGCCATTGGATTAAATGAGGGAGGGCTGTGCAAGGTCACCTGCTTCACTTTCCCCTGCAGAGCCTTCTGGGTCCAGTGGCCAGAGAGAGATCAGGAGGGACTGGAGATGGCCCTGGATGCTGTGGGAGATCTCCTTTTTAAGCTAAAATCTTTAACAGGTCTCAGTTTGATGAGGCAGCACCCATTCAGTGACTGACTCTAGCTAAGAAATGAGGCAGACAGTTCCGATGACCTTGTGATGGAGAGAGCTGTCTGTCCCCAGAGAGAGGACTATGGGAATTGAGTGTGGACCAAGACAACATTTTCACTCTTTTTGTTGTTTGCTTGCATTTTGTTTTCTTTCTTTTTTTTTCCTTTTTGATCTGATTTTTCTTTTGCAGCAAAATAATTGTATAAATATGTATGCATATATTGGATTTAACATATTTTTTCAATCTTTATTTATTGAAGCTTTTTATTTTTAAAAACATATGCACGGATAATCTAATAATTTCTCCCTTTCCCCTCACTTTCTCCCCTAAATAGCAAGTAATCCAAAATATATTAAACACGCTAAAATATACATTAATATATTGGATTATTTGCTCTGTCAGGGAGGGAATGGGAGGAAGTGGGGGAATTTGGAACACAACGTTTTCAAGGATCAATGTTGAAGAATTATCCTTGCATGTTTTGAAAATAAAAATCTTTAATAAAAAAAAGAAATGAGGCAGAGGATGGTCTCTTTTAATTAGTCAAAAAAAATCAATCTAGGAGAGAAGATGCTCAGGGTTCCTGGTGAAAACAGAAACAATCAGCACAATGACCAAGTGGGGCTTGGCCTGGGACCTATTGCTGGGCAATCGATGAGAGCCAGAGTGATTTGGGCTCGAAGCATGATCCCTAAGAAAAAAAGAAAAAAATCTACTTCATCAAAAACCCTTAATGAAGTGTTTGTCTTTGATCTAAAAAAGATGGCCAAATGACCATCCTTTTTATTTAATAATCTGTTGACCTTATTAATAAGATGATTAAATTTCCCCAAAAATCTAGGTCATGAACCACAAGACAAAGTTGATGCTTTTTTCCAATCCATAAAGATCTCCAAGACGCCCCTCTGTCGACTTCTTTCTAAGTTAACATTGAGCCACCTTGAAACTGTCTATTCCACCAGTTTTGAACCTACCTAATTTTATGATTGTCCGGCCCACTTCACTTAATTTTATGCCCAATAGACTTTCTCAAATGCTTTGCTAAACAATGATGGTCTGAACCACTAGGCTAGAAATCATATGAATAGAAAAGTAAGATTAGTCTGGCATAACCTGTTCTTTGTTTTTTAAAACATTTCCCCTACTTCTTACTTACCTATCGACAGATTTCTTGTGTTGCCAAATCTCTCTCTCCCTCGCCCTACCCAATCAGCCATCCTTTATAACAATTTTTTTTTAAAGAGGGGGGAAAAGCAGTTCAGCAAACCAACCAGAATATCGACCACATTTTTAACAGTAAATGCAACGTTACATATCCCTAGTCCTCCACCTCTGTAAAGACAAAGAGGGAGGTGCATTTTTTTCAACCTTCTCCTAAAACCAATCAATAGTGGTCATTAAAATTACACCTTAACCCTTTTGTTCTTTCTGTTTATTTCATTGTAGACACTGATGTTGCTTTTTTAATTCTAATTATTTTCTCTTCATTAGTTCAGAGAATTCATATTAATCTGAATACTTCATATTCATCATTTCTTTAGCAGTGATATTCCATCATGTTCACGGACCATAATTTGTCTGGCAATCCTCTAACGATCCTTTCTTTCTAATTGGTTTCTAATTCTTTGCTTCCACAAAAAATGACCTTAATATCTGTTATTAAGATGATTTGATTATTGAGATTGAGATGGTTTAAGATCATTGAGATTTTTGATTTAAGATTAAGATGATTGAGACCTTTAGTTAAAGGTCATTTTAAAAATAATTTAATTAAATTAAGATTGAGACCTTTCTGTCTCTCATTTCCTTGGAATATACATAAACCCATTAATGGTTCCTCTTTCTAAATCAAAGGAAGTAGATGGAAGATCTGGATGCAAATTCTGCGTTTGATGCCTTCTCTGTGACCTTGGGACTATTACTTTATCCCCTGGGCCTCTGTTTTCTCATCTGTAAAATGAGAGAGCTGGACTAGATAATCTCAGAAGGTTCCTTCTAGATTAATGATCCATGGATTTTAGTCACTTTTGGAAAGTAGGACTGAAAATTGCTTTCCAGGAGACTTACATGAACGGATGCAAAGTGAAGTGAGCAGAACCAGGAGATCATTGTACACGCAACAGCAAGACTCTACGACGATCACTTCTGATGGATGTGGCTCTCTTCAACATTGAGGTGATTCAGACCAGTTCCACTTGTTCAGTGATGAAGAGAATCATTTATACCCAGAGGACCATGGGAACAGAGTGTGGGACACAACATGGCATTCTCACTCTCTCTGTTGTTATTTGCTTGCATTGTGTTTTCCTTCTCAGTTTTTCTTTTTCTTCCTTCTTGATCTGATTTTTCTTGCACAGCCAGATAACTGTATGGATATGTATACATATATTGTGTTTAACATATACTTTAACATATTTAACATGTACCGGACTCCCTGCCATCTGGGGGAAAGGGTGGGGGAAGGAGGGAAAATTTGGAACAGAAGGTTTTGCAAGGGTCAATGTTGGAAAAATTTCCCATGCATGTGTTTTGTAAATAAAAAGCTTCAATAAAATTGTTTTTAAAATTGCTTTCTAGAATACCTGGATCAGTTCACATCGCCACCTGCTGGTTGTATGAGTGTATTTGCCTTTCTATAGCTTCAGCAAGAGCCAGTTGCATCTTTTTAGAATAATTTTCCTGAAGCCATCCGGGCTCTTTGGGCTCACCCCAGTGCCACCTTGGCCTTGGATGCGGCCCCTCTCAAAGGTCACCCCTAGGTCATAGACAGCTTGTGACCTGTGACGGTGAAGGGCATCCCCACCTTAGCGAGCCACCTCCTTACTACAGGAACCCCAGAAGGGTAGGGTCTGTACGGTAGCTAACCTCTGCACTCTCCTGCCGCCCCCAGTTCTCAGCTCGACCAGCTTCTTGGTGGAGCTTGGAAGCTGATCTCTGCAGGCTTGCTGGACGTTATTCTCCTTGTACTTCTGTGGATCAGCCCGAGGAGCAATGGTAAAAGTTTAACAGCCCAGTCTCAAAAAAGAAAAAAAAAAAGAAAAAGAAAATGAGTAGCATAAACTAACAAGTTGAATCTCGTTATATTCATTTCCCCATCACTTTCTTAAATTGCAATAACCAGTGAAACAATAAACCCAGTTGGAAGCATTTGCCGACGTCCCAGGTGCTGATGTTTCTAATGAGAATTTAATAACCGGCTCTCACAAGCGTGTTGTACCTGGATCCAGCACGTGGCCGGCTCCTGCCAAAATGGCCCACGAATTCTTCTCCGAGTGACATTCTGTGCAGAGGAGAGACCAACTACTTGGGGCCAGAGGGCTTGAGTTCAAACCTACCTATGTGATGTTGGATAAATCAGTCAAGTCTCCGGGCCTTGGTGTCTTATGGGTAAAGTGAAGGAGCTTAACTAGCTAGTCCCTAATGCTTTAAATATAATTATTCATCCCTGTGCCTTTGCCAAGGTTTGCCCCCTATACGGGGGGGTGCCCTCCTTCCCTTCCTCCTTCACTTAGGCCTTGTGCAAAACTCAGCCCATGGGCCAGCTTCTCCATAAGGCTACCCCGATCCCCATTAGTCAGTCAACAAACCTGTGCCAGGAATCGTGTTAAATGCTAGAAATACTAAGAAAAGCAAAATTTTCCCCTGCCCGCAAGGAGGTCACCTTCTAATTCCTAGTGCCTTCACCCTTCCCCCAAAATTAACTTTTAATATTTTGTGTTTATGTCGTTTCCCCTGAAATTCTGTCCTGAGCTCCTTAGGACAGGACTGTGTTCATGTTTGTTTTCAGTACCTGGCACATAGTAGGTGTACATGTGAATGAATGAATGAATGACCTTCTAGTTATGACTGAGTCCTTGTGATTCTCCCGCGCTAATTAGCCCCAAAGCAGCCGACAAGCAGTAGGAGCCCGGGGTCTGGCGCTCTCTCTGGCCATCCTTCCTTCCTTTCATCCCCTCCCAGGAGCCCAGAGGGCGGCGGGGCCTTGAGACCCCCCAATCTCTGCCTCCCCCCCATCGGTCGCTGTTCAAGTCCTGAATATGCGAGCTCAGGAGGGAGAGCGAAGCAGAGGGTGGCGTGAGCTGAGCGCCACCGTGTGGCCGCCACGGGAACCGCAGACGGTGGCGTTTGCCAAACCCTGATCAGGGGAATGGGGAGCATCTTTCCTAGTCTGTGGGGAATCAGGGACCGGGAACTTCCAGATGGGGAAACTCGCTCCCCAGAGGGACCAACGTCTTCTCTGCAGCTCAGAGTCTGGAGAGTGGCCCAGGCCTGGAGCATTAAGCAGGGGCCGTGCCCACAGGGATGGGGCCGCCGGGTCAGTCACCCAGGAGCCTCCCTCCCTCTCCCCCCGACAGGACAAAAAGGAAGAGCTTCGGGGCTATGCCCTCCCAGCCAGGACCCCAACTCTCCTCTCCAGGCCCCAGGGTTCTCTTTCTAACGCAACGGAGAACAGAAGGGGAAGAAATCAAGTATTCATAAAGCACCTACTATGTGTCACATCTTACAAACAGCTCATTTGATTCTCATAACAACTTTGCAAAGTGGGTGCTTTTATCCCCGCCCCCTCTTATCGATGAAGAAACTGAGGTCAACAGAGATAACGGTCCTATAGCTGATACATTTCTGAGACTGGATTTGCACTCGTGCTTTTCTGACTCCAGGCCCAGCGTTCCCTTCACTTGCATCTGGCTGAGCTCTGAGCCCCCACCAGGGTGTCCCTGCCATGTTTGACCACTGATATCAATTAACCAGCCAGATTTCTTTTGTTTTTAGAAAGGGGTATTGACTAAGGTGTTATGTAACATCCCTCACAAATCTGTGATACCCCCAGCAATATACAGAGTTTGGGATAAATTAGGCTTATTCTTAGAGAGTCCTCAGAGCAGGAAGGAAACTCGCAGCTCCTCTAAATCCTTTGGCTGGTGTTTTTGAGTTTATAATTCTTTTATAATTATATATATAATATAATTTATAATTATATATAATTATAATTTTATAATTCTTTTTCTCTTATTATAGCTTTTTATTTACAAAACATGTGCATGGATAATTTTTCAATACTGACCCTCACAAAACCTTCTGTTCCAACTTTCCCCTCCTCCCTCCACCCCCTCCCCCAGATGGCAGGCAGTCCCATACATGTGAAATATGTTAAAGTATATGTTAAATACAATATATGTGTACATAGTCATACAGTTATCTTGCTGCACAAAAAACATCGGAAGATTATAATTCTCAACTGTGGTGAAGCTTTTCTCTATGCAGAGTCTCAAATCTGCTCCTCCCCTCCTGGTCAGTGTCTTCTTGGCTTCTGATGCAGACTCTGTCATAGCTGTCCCAGAGACCCTTGGGGGGGAAAGCTTAAAGCCTCCTGACCTTTTAAAGATCAAGACAAATGGGTGGGAAGAGGAGAGGAGTCTGAAATCAAGACCCAGAGCTGGATGTCTGTTTCCCTCGGCTGTCCCCAAAACAATTTCTTCTGAGTGTTGTAGCTAGAACAACTCTCTGATTCATCTGGCTTGATGGTTATATCCAAGTGCCAAAGGGCATGGCCAACTCCCTTATCCAATCAGGATAGACTTCCTGAAAGATACAGGCAAGTATCTAGGCCTTTGTTCACACCTAGGAAAGAAATCACGTCTGTCCTAACCTCACACGTCAGGTTATGCATCTTGACATCTCCTTTAAGTGGAGTGAGGTCATTTCATCAATTTATTCAATCAACCTTCATTCTCACAGATATCTAGAATAACTTCCATTTCCCCCCCTTTTTAATCCTTGCTTTCTTCTTTTTTTTTTTTAATTAAAGCTTTTTATTTTCAAAACACGCAGGGATAATTTTTCAACACCGACCCTTGCAAAACCTTGTGTTCCAATTTTCCCTCCTTCTCCCCTAGATGGCAAGTAATCCAATATATGTTAAACTTGTTAAAATATGTGTTAAATCCAATATATGCAGACATATTTATACAATTACCAGGCTGCACAAGAAAAATCCAGTCAAAAAGGAAAAAAATAGAAAAAAATGCAAGCAAACAACAAAAAGAGTGAAAATGCGATGTGGTGATTCCCACTCAGTTCCCACAATCCTCTCTGGGTGTTGATGGCTCTTTCCATCATAAGATCACTGGAACTGGCCTCAATCATCTCATTAAAATTTCCGTTTTTTAAGATTATTTTTTTTTATTTTTTGAATCACCAAAATCTGTTTTCTCTCTTTCTTACCAGAAAGAAAAACGAAATCCCCAGTGCAAGCAGAGCGTCCAATTGTACAGATTCTCTCATTGGCCAAGTCCAAAAACTGTCTCACTTTGTACCTCGAACCTATGCCCTCTTTCCCAAGGGATGGGCAGCATGTTTCAGCACGAAGCTCTGGACTCATGATTGGTAACGGTGGGACTTGGACTCCTAAGACTTCCAAAGTTGTTTCCTTTTGTAATAGTGTTGCCACTCTGCAAATCCTCTCACTTTCCATCAGTTCATGCTTTCTCTGAAATCAGCTCCTTCATTTCTAACAATAGTATTCCACCCCAATGATATACTATAACCACCATTCTCTGATCGTTCGGTTGTCTTAGTCCAGTCCAATGCTACTTGGCGAAGATACTCGAGCGGTTTGCCATTTCCTTCCCCGCCTCATTTTACGATGAGGAAACTGAGGCAAGCAGGATTCAGGGACTTGTCCAGAATCTCACAGCTAGGAAGAGTAGAAGGTCAGATTTGATTAAGCCTCCTGATTTCAGGCCCAGCTCTCTGGGCTCCCCAGTTGCCCTCCCCCCGGGGCTCCCCTTCTTCCCTTTCTCTCAGCTGAGTGAAATGTATTTCTGCCCCCATTTGTGGGTGTGATTTCCCTCCTCTGACCAGTTCAGATGAAAGTAAAGTTCAAGTATTGTTTGCTCCAATCAAAAAACCAGCTTCTTCTGAACTTCTTGGTCAATGGCAAAAACATCAATATCCTCTTGTTACCTTTGGCTAAGAACCTCAGGGACAACTCTGCCTCTCTCGCTGTCACCCCTTACCCGTGGTTAGAGACTTCTTTGTTTCCCCCATTCTTCCTCTCTTTCCCCCTCCCAGAATGCACCCTTCTTCCCCTCGCTTTCCATTTTTCTTTCAATAGGATGGAAACACAACAGGACCTGCCCGGATCCTCTGTGAATCAGACTTCCTCTCCACCCCGGGAGGAAGACAGGACTGTAAAGGGGCCGGTAACCAGTGTAAATCCTGCTTCCATTTGGTCTGTTTTTCCCTTTGTGGGATGTGCTCCGTGGGAATGGGCCTCGATTGTCAGGGAAACGGGGAAGAGGGAGGCTCTGTACCGGCCGTGCTCGCCAGGCCTCTGCAGGAAACTTCTCTGCTAAAGCTGAATGGCCTTTAATGGGTTAACTGATAATGGAGAACGTGCCACCAGGGGGTTGGGGGGGACTCTGTGGAAGCCTCTTCGGTTTAACCCTATGACCCTATTATGTAATTGTGTAATTCCATGTGTATTTAGATGTATAAACACCACATACATATAGTCATATGTCACATACAGTAGGTGTACATACATTGCATGCACACAATAATTATATACCATGTATGTAATTAACTGAGACCCCGACCCAGGAATGGGAGGGCGAGTTTGGGAACACCCTGGCGGCAGAAGGGGGGAGATGTTGGGGAAAACCAGCTTCTTCTGAACTTCCTGGTCAATGGCAATAACATCAATATCCTCCCAGTTACCTTTGGCTCAGAACCTCGGGGACGACTCTGCTTCTCTCTTCTTCCTCGAGCCCACAGTAACAGAGGTCCAGTTCTGTTGGGTTTTTCTTTGAGATTTTTCTTGTGTTTTTTTTTTCCCTGAGGCAATTGGGGTTAAGTGACTTGCCCAGGGTCACACAGCTGGGAAGTGTTAAGTGTCTGAGCCGACTTCAGGGCCGGTGCTCCCACTGCGCATCTGGCTGCCCTGATTTTTCCTACCTTTATCCCCTCAAGTCAGCACCAATTCTGTGACTCCGGTAAACATTCATTAATCTGTCACCTACTGTGGGTGTGGAAGGGTGGGATAGTGGGAGGAGCGGGGGATGCTCTAGGAGGCTGAGCCCCCTGGTGGGAGGGCTGCCAGACCCTGCTCAAGGCTGCTTGCTCACCTTTGCCGTCGCCTTCTCCCTGCTCTCACCTGTGCCCATCTCACGGGCAGCTGCCGGGCCCCAGGAAAACCAGAGGGGCCAAACCCGGCTGCGGGGAATGGGAGCCTCAGACCATCAAGGGGTGAGGGGGGGGTCCAGCCCAAGCAGGAAGGGAGGATGGGAACAGTCGGACCCAGCGGCCTTGAAGCTGGCCGAAGCCTCCGGGGAGCACCGACAGCTCGGGCAGACAGCAAAGGCGTCAAGGCCATCCGCGGCCTCCTGGGTCCCTGCCAGGCAAACAGGGCTTCAGAGAGTCTGGGAGAGGGAGCAAGGTTGATGACTCAAGGCCTTGGATTTACACACCAGGCCAAAAAAAAAAAAATGCTGTTAGCATCAGAGCTTAAAGAGGCCTTAGAGGCCACAGGCTCCCATCCCCTGGTTTTTCAGATAAGGAAACTGAGGCACGGAGGCTAAGTGACTGGGGGGGGCGTATAGCTCGCAGGAGTCCAAGTCTCCCTGACGACGCGTTCGCAATCCTTCCTGTAATTACAGCTGACAGAGATCCTGCTTCCAGGAGTTTACGCCTGGTTGGCGTGTGGGTGGGGGCTTTCAGGAAGAAGGACAAACACACAAGTGACTGCAAGGAACAGTGATGTCTGCGTAAAGGAGGCAGCCAGGCAGGGGAGCGGGGGGAGGGAAGCATCACTCGCTGCCGGGGAGCCGGAGAAAAAGAGCTAAAAATATTACTGATCAGTATTGATATGTCATTGAAGATGTGCAAAGTGCTGCTTTTTATCTCACTTGATCGTCAACACCACTCAGTGAGGCAGGTGCTATTCTTACTCTCTCTCTCTCTTTTTTGTTTTTTGCTGAGGCGGTTGGGGGTTAAGTGACTTACCCAGGGTCACAGAGCCAGGAAGAGTTAAGTGTCTGAGGCCAGATTGGAGCTCAGGTCCTCCTAACTTCAGGTCTGGTGCTCTACCCACTGCACCACCCAGCTGCCCCTGTTCTTTTTCTCTTCAGAGAAAAGGAAGCAGAGACAAGTGTCTAAAGCCAGCTCTGAAGTCATTCCGTGCCCACCATGGCAGTTAGCTCCCCTGTGGAAGACTTGTGAAATCAGAGACCGAGGCTGGACCCGGGAGTCCTCAACAGGCCCAGAGAAAGGCTGGGCAAAGGCCTGGAGGTGGGAGACGACTGGTGAGGAGAGAAGACAGGAGCCATTTCTTTGGACTGGAGCCAGACGACTGAGGGGGGAGGAGCGTGAGGAATCTGGAGATCGCAGGAAACAAAACAAACCCACATAAGTCATCAGCGTTCTTATATATCACTGACAAAACCCAACAGTTACAAAGAGAAACTCCATTTAAAGTAACTACTGATAATATAAAATACTTAGGAATCTATTGGCCAAGGGAGAATCAGAAATTTTATGAGCAAAACTACAAAACACTTTCCACACAAATTAAGTCTGATCTAATCAACTGGAAAAATATTAAATGCTCTTGGATAGGGCGAGCAAATATAATAAAGATGACAATACTCCCTAAACTAATCTATTTATTTAGTGCTATACCAATCAGACTCCCAAAGAACTATTTTAATGACCTAGAAAAAATAACAACAAAGTTCATATGGACAACAAAAGGTCAAGAATTTCAAGGGAATTAATGAAAAAAAAAATCAAATGAAGGTGGCCTCGCTGTGCCAGATCTAAAGTTATATTATAAAGCAGCGGTTACTAAAACCATCTGGTATTGGCTAAGAAATAGACTAGTTGATCAGTGGAATAGGTTAGGTTCAAAGGACAAACCCACCAATAACTTTAATAATCTAGTGTTTGACAAACCCAAAGACCCCAGTTTTGGGGATAAGAACTCACAATTTGACAAAAATTGCTGGGAAAATTGGAGATTCGTACGGCAGAAACTAGGCATCGTCCCACACTTAACACCGTGTTACACCAAGATAAGGTCAAAATGGGTTCATGACCTAGGCATAAAGAATGAGATTATAAATAAATTAGAGGAACACAGGATAGTTTTCCTCTCAGACCCGTGGAAGAGGAAGGAATTTATGACCAAAGAAGAACTAGAGATCATTATTGATCACAAAATAGAAAATTTTTATTGTATCAAATTGAAAAGTTTTTATACAAACAAAACTAATGCAGACAAGATTAGAGGGAAACAATAAACTGGGAAAACATTTTTACAGTCAAAGGTTCTGATAAAGGCCTCATTTCCAAAATATAGAGAGAAGTGACTCTAATTTATAAGAAATCAAACCATTCTCCAATTGATAAATGGTCAAAGGATATGAACAGACAATTCTCAGACGAAGAAATTGAAACTCTTTCTAGCCATATGAAAAGATGCTCCAAGTGATTATTAATCAGAGAAATGCAAATTAAGACAACTCTGAGATACCACTAACACCTGTCAGATTGGCTAAGATGGCAGGAAAAAATAATAATGAATGTTGGAGGGGATGTAGGAAAACTGGGACATTGATGCATTGTTGGTGGAATTGTGAATACATCCAGCCGTTCTAGAGACTAATTTGGAACTATGCCCAAAACGTTATCAGACTGTGCATACCCTTTGACCCAGCAGTGCTGCTACTGGGCTTATACCCCAAAGAGATGCTAAAGAAGGGAAAGGGACCTGTATGTGCAAGAATGTTTGTGGTGGCTAGAAACTGGAAACTGAGTGGATGCCCATCAGTTGGAGAATGGTTGGGTAAATTGTGGTATATGAATGTTATGGAAAATTATTGTTCTGTAAGAAAGGACCAGCAGGATGATTTCAGAGAGGCCTGGAGAGACTGACGGGAACTGATGCTGAGGGAAGGGAGCAGGACCAGGAGACTATTATATACCTCAACAACAATACTATATGATGATCAATTCTGATGGACGTGGCCATATTCAGCAATGAGATGAACCAAATCAGTTTCAATGGAGCAGGAATGAACTGAACCAGCTACGCCCAGCGAAAGAACTCTGGGAGATTACTAGGAACCACTCCATAGAATTCCCAACCCCTATACTTTTGTCCGCCTGCATTTGGACCAATTGTTCACTATTTCAGAGTCCGACTATTTTTGTGCAGCAAAATAACCGTTTGGACATGTATACTTATATTGTACTTAATTTATACTTTAACATATTTAACATGTATTGGACTACCTGCCATCTGGGGGAGGGGTGGGGGGAAGGAGGGGGAAAACTGGAACAAAAGTATTTGTAGTTGTCAGTGCTGAAAAATTACCCATGCATATAACTGGTAAATAAAAAGCCATAATAAAAAAAAAAAAAAAGAAAGAAAAGAAAAGAAAACCTGGAGATCTGGGAACAGCTGTTGCCTCGGGGGGAGCACAGCCCTTGCCAACATTCAGAAGCCTGATGTTTAAGCTTAGCTCCAGCCTAGCAGCGGCGGCCGTGAGGCCCACGAGGGTGGGCAGGCAACTCAGAGGGTGGGCTCTCAGCCCCCCAACAACCACCATTAATACAGAGGAGTTGCTGTGGCCGTTGTGGGGGCAATCGCCTCCAGTCTCCAGTCCAGGGAAATGAGGTTCAAAAAGGGTGAGAGCCTTGCCCAGGTAACACATCTGGCATACTCACACATACTTGACACACTCATTCACACACACACATCCCTGATACACCCATACCCCTGACACACTCACACTCACACACCTGACACATTCACACCTGACACACATCCCTGACACACACACACACCTGACACACTCACACCTGATATACTCACACCTGACACACACACACACACACACAAACACACACACATACACACACACACACACACACACACACACACACACACACACGGGATCAGGGTAGGATTTGAACACAAATCTTCCTGCCTCCCACCATGGCCCTGCCTGAGGAAAGGGAGAAGGGCGCTCTAGTCATAATGACTGCACTAGAAGAGAGGACGAAGAGACGGACCCAAAGGCGATTTGTGGGAACAGATGTGGGACACTCGGGGGGAGGAGAACGACGGCTGGCATGGACGGCCGCCACGTTGGAAAGAAAAACAACTCGTAGACCAAACGCTGCCATCGAGGCAAGGACCAGGCCACGCTTCCGAGGACAGACGCACCTCCTGCTTGGTACCTCCGGCCTCGGGGCTGGGCCCGGGAGACTCAGCCGAGGACAGGTCAGCACACGGGTGCATTTTGCTTGCTTAGACTTATTATTATTATTTTTATCACTGTGGGCCTCGGTTTGGCAGGGGCTGGGGCGGGGGCGGGGGAGACACTCGAGTCACTAGGCCTTTATGAAATGCTGCCCTTCTCCTGGGGGAGAGGAGGCTGAGGAGGAGGCGGCAGGTGCAGGGAGAAGGTTCTGGGAGGAACCGACCTATCCCATGAAGGAGGATTCTGGGACTCGGGGGAGAAAGAAGTCCAGAGGGTCAGGAACGGAGCCCAGAAGTGACGGGAGGAGTGGGAGGGAGTGGGGAGCAAAGGGAGGAACAACATGAAACGTTCTCGAAATGCACAGAAGGGAACAGAAGGGCCGGACGCAGAAGGAAAACAGAGACAAAAAGTTGGGAACCAACATGTTGAATTTATTATCTATCAAAAAAAACTGCACATGATCCAGGGAAAAGAAAGAAAATGAAATCAGGAGATTTCAGGAGGCTCCAGCTCCGGGGACAAGCCGATTCCCAGGGGAAGGGCGCTGGAGTCATAGGAGAGCTTTCCCATGGCAGGGGGTGAAGGAAGATTTGGAGGAAACTCGGGGTCCTAAGGGGCAGTGGGGAGACCTGCCCGGGCTGGAGAGAGGCTAAGGAGGGGACATGGATAAGGCAGATTACACTTAGACATGTACTGCATACATTTCACCTGCACCCTAACACCCCACATCACCCCGGTCAGGTTGTTAAACAGCAGAGGCCTGTATCGCTCTATAAGCATCGTTTGAGTTCAAAGGGAGGCAGTTTAAGTCAAGGAATAAGATCATTGTTTAGTAGGTTGGAAATGAAAACTGATAATAATCATAATAACAATAATTATGTACTATATATAATTAAATACTTATATAACACTTTAATGTATTATTATTATATAACATATTAATGCTTTACAGTCATTAGCTCATTTGAACTTCCCAATACCCTTTCTTATTATGTGAACAAGGCTGTTTTTCACATTAGTATCCTTTTTCCTTATTCTGAGTAATGTAAATGAACCAATATTATTTACCATGGAATATGTAAATAAATACATTCATGTATGTATATATGTGTGTGTGTGTGTGTGTGTGTGTGTGTGTGTGTGTGTATTTTTTTTCTCCCTTCAGTTAACAAGTTTTCATTTCTGCCCCTCATCAGCTAGTGGTACAGTAGCTAGAGGGCTTGGTCTGGTCAAAGACTTCTCTTCCTGAGTTCAAAGCAGGCCCTTAGCACTTACTAGCAGTATGACCCTGGGCAAGTCACTTAACTCGGATTGCCTAAGTTTCCTCATCAGTAAAACAGGCTAGGGAAGGAAATGGCAAAACCCCTCCAGTGTCTTTGCCAGAAAAACTTCTGATGGGTTGGTGAAGAGCTGGCCGAGACTGAAATGAATGAATAGCAATAACCAATGAAAAGAGGGAGGGGAATGACACTTGTAACAAATATGCAAATATGTACAGTCAAGAAAAGTCACTTTTCACATTGGCCGCGTCCAAAAATGGGGGTCCCGTTGTGGCTCTTTTGTGAGTCTCCTCTCTGCTAGGAGGTGGGTGAAAACTTCATCATCCGTCCTTCGGAACTCTGGCTGCTCATTGAGTTCATCAGTCCCTGAGACTCTCAAAGTTTTTTGTTTTTAGGATGTTGTTGGATAAATCATGCAAAGATATGTGCTTAAACCAGGTCGGGCAGATGACGCTATCTGAAAGGATTGGAAGGATAAAGAAAATCAAAATGGGAGCTCCCTGTTCCTCTGGCTCCTCAACTTTGCAAAGACAGTTTCTTTCTCCACTTTTCCCTCCGGCTGACTCCCCAGGTGCAATTTTCTAGCGGCTGATTTGCTCGCCCTCCCTCGGAAAAAGGCAATCAGGGTTTAAACTTCCTGGGAAAGGATGAAAAAGAGCAAACTTTGCTGTCAGAACCTTCCTTTCACCCCAACTTTGTTTATTTGTTGGCCATGGGAGAGTTGGTCCTGTCACATGGTTAGTCTACTGGGCTACTGAAGTGCTCATAAGAGCTAAAAAATAAATAAATGAATGAATTTTAAAAATAAATAATGAGAAATCAGATCCAGAAGATTCATTCATGATTATAATTCATAACTCTAGTCAAACCTCTATTCTTTTCTTCTGTGAATTATAAGCTACTCCCTGACCTCCTCCATTGCAACCCTCTCTGCACATAATTAAGAATGATGCAGATAACAGAACAGTAATGATGAGTTATAACTTTATATTTAAAAAATTAGAATTTAAGACCTTAAAGGAACAGAGTACTTTGAAAGTGAATCTCTGCCATCTGTGGACAGAGAAGCAATTATATGTGTGTGTGTGTGTGTGTGTGTGTGTGTGTGTGTGTGTGTGTGTATGTGTGTTTATTTATTTATTTGTTTGATTGTTTATTTATATACACACACAATAAGTCCCCTTGATAATATCCGCCCTGCTCTCTCTCAGCCACACCCTCCTTCTCAGTGACTGGCCTGGGTGGGAAAGATCTCTGGCTATGTCTCCCTACCCAGCCTGCCATCTTTGTCCATCATCATCACCATGGGATCTCACTCATCTTGAAACTCATATTCCCAGGAGCCTCTGCTCCTTGCCTTATGTGACTGAAAAGCGTCAGAAAAGATGTGGGCTTCTCTTTGGCTTCCTAGGCCGAGAAAGTCCGTGGCCGATGGCGGGCCATCACCGGGAGGCAAGGACCAAGAAGGAAGCTGTTCCTTAGGAGAACTTTGTGAGGATTCCACAAAAGGGAAAAAAAAGGATTACCAGGCAGCGACAAGCCGGGAGTGGAGACCTAGTTGCCTGAGCTTTCCCACCTTGAAACCACATTTCTGGTTTCTACTGATTCCAGGACAGTTTCTCAAACTTGGCAGGGGGGAATGTAGGGGGGAATGTTTCCTACCAACTCTGCTCACGATTTCACTTTATTAAATGTACTGAACTGAGAGGTAATTAATCCCTGCTCGGACATTCGATTCCCAGGAAGGATTTGGGTGAGGGTAGGGGTCCTAGCTCAGGTACCATTGTCACTCAGCTGTTACCCAGAATGAGAACCTTGAGTCACCAATTCAATTCAATAAATCTTTTAAAGCACCTACTGTGTGCCAGATATGTGCTGAATACTGCAAATGCAAACAAAAAAAAGAAAGAGTTCTGCTCTCAAATCGAATGAGGGAAGAACAAAAAGAAACTGGAAAGGGGGGTGGAGGGTCATGGGGGTAGCTGGCGTGTGAGCCGCCAGCTTAATTTTTTCTAAGACATCTCCAAAGAAATCTCTCAGAAGAAAACAGGCTCCACTTTTTATCACTTTGACAGGGGTAGCCCTTCTCCTAAACGTCCCGATCTGCCTGGCCTGTGTCTGTGTGGATTCTATTGTTGGAGGCCCTGGCTTTGGGGACCTCCATCCATTGGGGGCCTCTTTATGCCCTCCTGGTGACAATAATTACCCACATTTACCTAGAGTTTCAGGATCCGCACCACGCTTTCCACGTTATTGGTCTTATTTAAACCTCACAAAATGGCGAGTGGAGAGTCCACATGGCTGATGGTTGCTAGGTCAAGGTTGATGGTCAGTGGCATTTGGGGGGGGGGGGGGGAATAACCCAGGCTGGCTAATTGATATCAACCGATAATCGTTAAGAGAACTCAGGAGAAACCATCCCCACAGTGTGGGCGTTACCCCCAGAACGATCTGGCCGGTGCATGAGGGGGTTTGGGCCCGAGTGATGTGAAGGTGATGGGGGACCCGTCATGAAGCCCAGTCTGCCCTGCTGCTAATCCGGGAGGAAGCCCAGGGACCCCAGTCCTGGAAGTTCTCCCCTTCCCTCCCTGAGCACTTGAGGACGTCCTTCTTGGTCTGTTTCCTGCTTCCTCCTCCACAGGGACAAAGAGCCTTTTAATTGCCCACTGAGTCAGGACAGAGTGTCCAGGCAGCTCCGGGTGGTTAAAGCTGCGGGCCTGGAGTCTCCCACTCAACAACTGAACTCTTTCCTCAACAGGAAAATGGAAATCTTAATAGACCCTCCCTCCCATATTTGTCGGGAGGCTCAAATTCGATATTTGTAAAGCACTTAACACGGGGGCTGACATACAGTAGGTGCTTAATTAATGTTTGTTCCCTTCATTCTTAAACTGATGAGGATGAGGTTATGAAACTGGGTTATAAACTCAAAAAAGTCAGAATAGCAACAGAGCAACAGCAACAATAAGTCTGGGGAGAGCTGTTGGGCCTGGACCATGAGACCTGTGATTCCCTGCAAGCAAGCAGGAAAGGCAAAGCCTGCCTACTGTATATTCTGGAGTGGGAAGAAAGAGAGGGTCAAGCCCCCTACTGTGTGCTCTGGAATGGGAAGGAAGAGAGGGTCAAGCCCACCTACTGTGTGTTCTGGAGTGGGAAGGAAGAGAGGGTCAAGCCCCCTACTGTGTGCTCTGCAGTGGGAAGGAAGAGAGGGTCAAGCCCCCTACTGTGTGCTCTGGAATGGGAAGGAAGAGAGGGTCAAGCACCTACTGTGTATTCTGGAGTAAGAAGGAAGAGAGGGTCAAGCCCACCCACTGTGCGCTCTATGGCGAATTGGGCCTGTAGTGGGGAGGGTATTTGTTGAAAGGGGAAGGGTCTCCTCCGGCCAGGAAGTATCCCCTGTCTGGGGACAAGGGGATGCTCTTCAGCTACCACTTGGAGACTGTTTTCCTCAGGGACCTGGTGAGTGCAAGTCCAGGCCCCGGTCTGGAGGGCGAGCTTTTGCACTTCCGGCCTTGCCATTCCTTCTGAGGAAATGCCTCTTTGTAAAAGCTGAGAGGACGGAGCAGTGGGCAGAGCACCTTCCCTGCAATCAGGAGGAGCTGAGTTCGAATCCAGACTCAGACCACCAGCTATATGACCCCCACCCAGCGCTCCAAATAAAATAAGCTCCTGGGCCTTGGTTGGCTACTTGCCATCAGACAGAGGCAACTGGCCAGCCAATGCTAAGGAAGAAGTCCTGCTGGACGGGAATTTGAGTGGTGGAGGCCCCGGCCCCCCAGCTGCAGCCCAGGGTCCCGGCAGCTTCGCTCTGGGGCCCCGGCCCTGCCCGCGGGAGTGTGTGGGGAGGGTGAGATCATTATTTCCACCGAATGGGCTGCCATGCGATACTATCATGTATTGACACAGATTTCTCTGTTTGAGCTTGAAAGCCTTTTGCAAACTTCCTCCGGCCAAATTTTCCAGTTCACTTACCGGTTACTCCCTGCTTGCTCCTTCTCATCAGACTGGTTCCTTTGCTCCTCCCGGGAGAAGCCTTCTCACCGGCTTTGACCTGAGGGGGGGAGAAGGACAAGGGCTAGTGGAAGCACCCGAACGGACGGCCACCCGCCCTGTCCCGCTGGGTCCCAAAGCCTCCTACAGTCTGGATTGGGGTCATTTTCTAGAAACAGACCAAGTCTGGGACCACCCAAAATGGTGGGTAAAGTAGAATTCATGTCTGCTGCTTCTTTTTTTTCTGAGGCAATTGGGGTTAAGTGACTTGCCCAGGGTCACACAGCTAGGAAGTGTCTGAGGAGAAATTTGAACTCAGGTCCTCCTGACTTCAGGGCCGGTGCTCCATCCGCTGTGCCCCCCAGCTGCCCTTTAATTTCTGCTTCTTAGCTGTTCCGGGGAGTGATTGTTCTACCAGGGATCTGCACACATGATGGACAGCGCTGGTCCTATAGTCGGGAAGCTTCCGATCCCACTCAGCCACGTAGGAACCCCTGCGATTCTCACTGAACACCTGGTATATGGTAAGTGTCTAATAAATGCTTTTTTGACCGATTGCTGGCTAGGTTAAGCAAGTTTCGAAGACTTAGACCCAGACCACCAGTGGAGGAGATTCCCACACTGATGAAATCAGAGGTCCCGGGTGCACTGATTTAAGAAAGCATCAGCTAAGCTAGAAACGGCCGCGGCCAAAGGGTTCAAATCCAGGGCCATGCAACATCCGGCCCCTCCTCATCTGAGAGAAAACTGGAAAATGGAGGCCAGGAAGGAGACTTTCCCGGCCAGAGGGACGCTTCCTACTCCAAGAGGCTTTGACCCCCAGTCTGCCAATGTCCTTTGGGCTCTCAGTTGGGGGCCGAGGACTGGGGAGGGGGAATGAGGGATGATGGGAATATAAATATAATTTTACTGAAGTAGCGAAGCTTTGGAAACTCCGACCAGGGAAACCTGGCCCTCTCTGTGGGCAATGATGGACCGAGACCGGCTTCTACCCAGAGTGCCATTGGCTCTTTTGTAGGCCCGGGATTGTCCTGTGTGCCTCGGGGATAGGATCGAGATTTACCAGGTTTCTTGACTGCCCCCTTCCCTCTCCTTGGGCTCTGATCTTTGACTGGATGATCTATGAAGATCTATGGGTTGATGATCTACGAAAACGACAGTCACGAGCCTTTGCTGGTGGATCCAGCTTCCTCAGCCTCCGGTGCCCATTTTGGACAAACGTGCTTGTTTGCTTGTTTTATACACCATTAGGAGGGGAATCTCTTGAGGGCGGGAACTGATTTTGCTTTTCTCTTTCTACCCAGGCGGCACAGAAGCTGGTATTTAGTAAGTGCTTAATAAATGCCTTTTTGACCAATTACCGACACTCTAGTCAGCCAGAGGTCACCTTAATCCAGAGCTAAAGTAGGGAAACATCTCTTGTATTGCCACGGGGCCCAGGCTCCCACAAATGCACACACCAGCAGCGGAGAGAGCCCGGGATCACTCAGAATAACGGTGGCCCCAGCCTTCGTGGCTCCTCCAGGGCCTCACCAGGTCCCACGAATGTTGGTGGCCTTCCCCCTCCCTGAGGGACCCGTCCCAGCTTCCACTCTGCAGGTGAGCGTGGCTAAAGTCAATGGGCAGGCAAGGACTAAGCCTTCCTTACGTGCCAGGAACTGGGCTTAAGATTAGGGTGTTTCTAATTTGGGATTTATTTCTAATTTCTAATAATGGGTTTACTAAGTCAGGGCGTCCAGGATCTCTGATTTTAGCAGCGTGGGAATTTTCTCCACCCACACCGTCTGAGACAAAAGCTCTAGGACTAGGATCATGCTTGATACATGTGACACGGATGGAGAACCATCAGACAGAGGGGAACTTTCAACAATTCAGTCTGGGGAGGCAGGTGGCTCAGTGGGACTAGACTCAGGAAGACGAGTTCAAATCCAGCCTCCGATGCTTATTACTTGTGTGACCCTGGGCAAGTCACTTAACCCAGTTTGCCTCAGTTTCCTCATCTATAAAATGAACTGGAAAAGGAGATGGCCACCCACGTCAGTAGTTCTGTCAAGAAAACCCCAAATGGGGTCACAGAGAGTCAGCTATGACTGAAAAATGATTGAATAAACTTTTTTTTTTTTTTGCTGAGGCAATTGAGGTTAAGTGACTTGCCCAGGATCACACAGCCAGGAAGTGTTAAGTGTCTGAGACCAGATTTGAACTCAGGTCCTCCTGACTTGAATAAACATTTTTAAAACAGAGCAACTGAAAGCCCAAAGATTAAAAACAAAATCATCCCTATCCTCAAGAAGTCTATATTCCCCTGGTAGATAGGATACATTTACTAATGAATAAATAAAATATTTTAAAAGCCCTAACCACGTGCAAAGCACTGAACTAAGACAAGAGAGAGTCCTTGATTTCAAGGGGCTCCCCTTCTAATGGGGGGGACATCACATACGAAAGTTTTCAGCAGTAAATCAGCTGGAAGGGATCCATAATCCTCTGGGGGCAGCAGCAAAATTGATGGTCATATAGTTGTTGGGTCATATTCATCCATCAGGACCCCATTTTGGGTCTTTCCTGGCAGAGACACTGTAGGGCTTTGCCATTTCCTTCTCCAGCTCATTTTGCTTTTTTGGGGGGGGGGATGAAGTGCCCTGTCCAGGGTCACCAGGGAAGTCATGTCTGGGACAGATCTGAACTCAGGGAGTCGTCTCCCCGGTCCAGGTCCAGCATGCTTTGCCCGATGTAGCATTTTCTTTAACATCAGTTCCCCCTGATCAGTTTCTGGGTTTTCAGTGGCTGTGGCCGCAGCCCTTGGAGGAAGCCAGCCTTGCAATGCATGGTGGCTGCCGCCCAGGGGAACCCAGCGAGGACCTTCGCAGTCCCCAAGGCTCCTGGGCTGTCCCCTCAGAGTCTGAGGGAAGATGGTGGCCAAGATGGTGAGGGCGGTTTGGCTCGTCCGCACGTCTGGATTCTCCCCCAGGATGCACCAGGGAAGCTGGCTTGCCTATCGTGGGGGTGGGAGTTGTGGCGGTTGGGGGGTCTAGCTGCCCCCTCCACAGGAGCCGGCTTCTGGGACTGGGCCAGGAGCAGGGGGGGGGTGCAGGGCTGCCATGGCCAGGCCCAAGTGAGATTAGTCAAGCGCTTAGCAATGTTGTTCTCTTCCTGCCCCGTGTTTCTGTTTGGGGTCGGTGGGTAGCTGTTGCTGGTGGCGATGAGGAGGGCCCAGGTCCTCTCCCCGCTGATCTCCTCCCTTGGTGGCAGCTGCAGCAGCAGGTTGGAGAGGGAGGGAGGAGCAGAGAGAGATTTATTTACACATAACTAAGCATAAGGTTTATTAAGAAGAGCTCGCTCTGATGGGGAGGGGGAATTAAGCCCTGGAGGGAGGGGCTCCAGAAAAAGGTCTCCTATGTCTCTCAGCCTCCATCGGACCTTGAAGGGAGCTGGAGGCTCCGGAGGCAGAGGAGAGGGGGGAGAGGCTTCCAGGAGGGAGAACGGCCTGTGCAGAGACACGTGCTGTGCCCCAGCAGCCAGTAGGCCCGCAAGACTGGAGTTCCAGGGAGTGGGGGTGGGGGGGCAGGGGGAGGGAGCCGAGCTGGCTCACCCGCTTCTGGAGACTGGCGGGAACCAGATGGCAAAGGCTTGCAGAACTCCCGGGAGCCCGGGCGCACTTAATCATCCCCACTGCCCGGAGGAAACAAACAAAGAGGGTTTTAACTTTTCACCCAGTAGAGCCGGCCCGGCCCCTCCCGGTCACGCTGGGGAGCCAGGCCATCGGATCCCAGGGGGGGCCGCGTGCTGGAGGGGCCACACGGAGCTGGGAGGGGGCACAGAGCACTGGGAGGGGGCACACGGAGCTGGGAGGGGGCACACGGATCTGGGAGGGGGCACACGGAGCTAGGAGGGGGCACACGGAGCTGGGAGGGGCACAGAGCACTGGGAGGGGGCACACGGAGCTGGGAGGGGGCACACGGAGCTGGGAGGGGCACAGAGCACTGGGAGGGGGCACACGGAGCTGGGAGGGGCCACACGGAGCTAGGAGGGGCCACACGGAGCTGGGAGGGGGCACATGGAGCTGGGAGGGGGCACACGGAGCTAGGAGGGGGCACACGGAGCTGGGAGGGGGCACACGGAGCTGGGAGGGGGCACACGGAGCTGGGAGGGGCACAGAGCACTGGGAGGGGGCACACGGAGCTGGGAGGGGGCACAAGTTGCTGAGAGGGGGCACCCGACTCTGATCCCCACACAGCGCTGGGGCCGGGAGCTGTCCACCTGAGCATCTTTCAGCTCCGCAGACAAGGCGGCCGCGGGAGGCGGGCTCGGTGGGCCGGGGAGCAGAGGGGGACCCACGTCACGTGCCCCCCCGCGGCTCGGGCCGAGAGAGGCCGCAGTCTCTGCAGCTCGGCAGCCGCCACCTTGTCCCCGCTGTCCTTGGCCGGCCCTTGCGGGGGCCCCGCGCCCTCCGGTCCCGGCGGGGCGCCCAGGTGAGCAGCGGCTGCCCGCGGATCCCGGGGGATGGGGCAGCCAGGTGAGCGCGCGGGGAGGGGGGACGACAGGGGGACGTAGCTTGGGGTCTGACGCCGGGGTCCTGGAGGACGGCGCGGACTGGGTTACGGACGCCGGGCCGGAGAGGTGCGAGCCGCTCCCCACCCCCAACACCCCTGCGTCAGGTTCCCTCCCGGGGCGGGGGGGGGGGGGGGAAGGGGGCGGAGCGCAGCCTGGGCCGGGCGGCGAGCGGACCCCGGGGGCCCGGGCCTGGTTCTCTCCTCCCCTGGGGTGTCCGGCTCCAGACCCCGCCTCCGCTGCGACTTGGGGCTCTTTTCCAGGTGCGCCTCCCTCCCGCTCCTCTCCATCCTGACTCCAGCATCTGCGTCCTCCCCCTGACCTGGCCCGTCGTATCCGAATCCCACCATGGCCCGAGGAGACGCCCCAGAGGACGAGTAAGTCCGGGCGCTGGGCGCGGGGCACGGACCCCCGGGGAAAGACCCAGAGACCCCTACCCGGAGCCGCGCAGCGGGGAGCGAACTACAACCCCCATGAACCCCCCCCCCCCCGCCCTGGGTTGCCCAGGCCAGAGCCGAGGATTGCTGGGAGTTGTAGTTCACACTCTCGCCAAAGGCGTGGGGGCCGCTGGGGGGGTCTCTGACTCTCCCCCTCCCCCACAGCTACCACCTAGTCGGGACCAGCTTCTTTATCCTGGGTTTGGGGACCCTGCTGCCCTGGAACTTCTTTATCACTGCCATTCCGGTGAGAGCAACCCTGCAACGGACAGATGGGGGAGAGGGGGAGGTAGAGGGGCGATGAGGCGGGAGAGGAGGGTCCGGGAGGAGGGAGAGGAGGGAGCCGGAGGCGGGACGGGCAACACTCCGTTAGTCATGTTCACGAGATCGTACTCTTAGAGCCGGAGAAGGGAACCACGGAGGTCCCCCATACCCGAGAAGGCTCAGAGGCTGTAGAACCCCCCAGGGTCACAGCCTCCTCGGTCTGCTCCCGGCCAGGGTCCTTGGCCACTGCACCTCCACGGCCCCTCCCCCTCTGACTCCTCGGCCCTTCTAGGGTCCCAGTTCTCCCCAGACACAGGCAGACTTTGGGGCTCCTGGCTGCAGACTGGCCGTGGTCACCTCCGGCCCTGGTCACCTTCTGGCCGTGGTCACCATGTGCCCGTGGTCACCCCTGGCCACTGACCGTGGCTTCCCTGCCCATCTCCCGTCAGTACTTCCAGGCCCGGTTGGCCATTGTCAATGTCACGGGGGAGCCTTCTGGAGCCAACCTCACAAGTCCCGGGGATGCCTTCAACTTCAACAACTGGATGACCCTCCTGTCCCAGCTGCCCCTGCTGCTCTTCACCCTCCTCAACTCCTTCCTTTACCAGTGGTGAGCTCCCACTTCCCTGGGGAGCCCCCCCACTTACTTCTTGCCTTTACTGCTCCCATCAGCCACTGCCCCCCCCCAACCACCTGTGATCCTCAGCAACGGCCCCAGAGCTGTCTCTTCATCGGCTGCGCCTGGCCACGTGCCCTGCGGCTGCGCCCGCCCTCCTCCCTCTCCAAAGCTGGCTCTGTCCTAGTGGCAGCCAGAGCAGAGCGGGGGCCACAGCTATTTCTGGTCCTGCGCAGCGTCCCGGAGAGGGTCCGCATCCTGGGCAGCCTCCTGGGCATCCTGATGCTCTTCGTCCTCACGGCCGCGCTCGTCAAAGTGGACATGAGCCCCGGGCTCTTCTTCTCTATCACCATGGCCTCCATCTGGTTCATCAACTGTGAGTGACGGGCGCAGCCGGGCCCTGCACGTGAAGTCCGGTCCCGGGGATTCCCCAGGCCCAGCCCAACGTGAGGTAGAGGAACACGTCCCGCCACCGTCAGAGCTAGGAGAGCACAGACCGGAGAGAAGTGGGGGGGACCATCGCAGCCGGGACCCACCTTAGGACCTAGAACCAAACCTAGACTAGCGGCACCTGAAGCAACTGTAGAACACAGAACCCGATCTAGAACGTCAGGCCTTAAGAACAAAGAACGTGGGTGGGGGGGGAACGCCAGATCTGGGCTGGTCCTTAGAACTTGGGATTCAGAGCTGGCCTGGAGAACTCACAGTTCTAGTGGAGTCCTTCATTTCAAGAGGAAGAAATGGGTTTGTTGCCTCGTTGTGGAGAGGAAGACAGCAAATACTTGAGAGTTCCAAGGCCTGAGCAAATGTTACCAGGCAGCCCCTTCCCCCGTCTAGTGTGGAGAGCATTGCCCAGTTTGCCAAGGACTGCGAGCCCGGCTGTCGAGCTTGTCCCCGGGCCCCCGGCCGTGGAGCCGCCCCCCGCGGCTCAGGAGCTGGTCCCCGGGCCCCCGGCCGCCCGCTGGCCGGGGCACTCACTGCTCCGCTTCCATAGGGCAATGCCCACTGGGGACCATGTTTGGCTTTCCCCCCAGCCTTCTGCGCCATCCTCCAGGGCAGTCTCTTTGGGCAGCTGGGGGCCATGCCCCCCATGTACAGCACCCTCTTCCTCAGTGGCCAGGGCTTAGCCGGGACCTTTGCCGCTCTCGCCATGCTGATGTCCATGGCCAGTGAGTGCGGGTGTGGTGATGGGCTCCGGTGGGGAAGGAGGCTGGGGGCCGGGGCAGCTGGAACTGGGGCAGCCGGAGTGGGGCATCAGGAGCTGGGGTGGCCGGAGCTGGGGTGTCAGGAGCTGGGGCGGCTGGTGCTGGGGTGGTGGGGGCCGGGGTGGCAGGGGCTGGGGCAGGCCTCCTAGAGAAGGGAGGGGGGCAGTTTTCCGGGCCCCAGGGGCCGGGCCGGGGCTCCCAGAGAGGCTCCTGGGAGAGCCAGGCTGTCCCACTCCCATTGCAGGCGGAGTGGACGCACAGACCTCGGCCCTCGGCTATTTCATCACCCCGTGCGTGGGAATCCTCATCTCCACCGGCTGCTACCTGTCCCTGTCCCACTTGGTGAGCCAGGCTTCCTCTGGATCCTCTGCTGGGAACTGGCCAAATCCTCCCCTCCCCTCCTCCCTCTCCTCCTTTCCCCCTCCCCCTTCTCCCTAGCCAGAGTCTGACCCTGTCAGGCTCTGGCTTGGGCAGGGGCCGAGTGGTGGGGGGACGGGGGACACTGCAATGGAGGCAGGAAGAGGGAAGTCCCCTCCAGCAGCAGGCTTTCCTGGAGGAGAGGGGCTGGGGAGCCCCGGAAGGTAGCAGAGGGAAGGGGAGGGCAGAGCTGCAGCCCGGCTCTCGGGGCCTCCCTGCCTGGCCATCCCTCTGACTTGTGTTTTCTCTGCCGCAAGGAGGGAGCCCCGGGGCTGGGACAGCCGGGGACCATGAGAGGTGTGACCTTGGGCAGGTGCTTTATTTCCCAGCTCCTGGTTTTGCCCTCTCAGGTGGAGAGGCTGGAGACCTGCCCTCATGTCTCCTCCAAGCCGAGCTCTATGAGCCTTGTTTTCACTCCCACTTCCCCTTGAGCCTCAGTTTCTCTCTCGGTAGCTGGTCCTGGGCCCTTCCAGCCTAGGGCCGGCCCTGACCCAGTGACCAGACTGGTTTCTAGACTTGTCTTGGGGCAACCCCAGGGTGGAGTGGAGACCTGCCCCCCCCCCCCCGCCCCCTTCATGAGGCCTCCGGGCTCTGTTGCCCCAGGAGTTCGCCCGCTATTACCTGGACAAGAAGGCGCCCCACCCGCAGGCCTATGAGCTGGAGACCAGGGCCGAGCTGCTCCAGGCTGGTGAGCCGGGTGGGGCTGGGGGCAGCCTGGGGGGGGCAGGGGGGCAGCCTGGGAGGGGAGAGGGGGAGCAGCCTATGTTGGGATCCTGCCCTAGGGGTTCCCATGCCCCTGGCCATGGTCTCAATTTGCTCATCTGTGCAATGGAGCCTGTGGCAGCTCCTGCCTGGTGGGGCTGTGATGCCCGTGGAGAGTCTGACCACTCTACCTCTCTGCCAGGAATCCCCGTGGATCCCCCACAGACCCCGGGACAGACTAGGGCAGGCTCAGGCCGGGGGTCCCCCACCTAGGGGAGTCTAGCCCTTGATATAAAAGGGAGGGAGCAAACTTTCAGTCCTTTGTCCAAGGTCAAAGATCCGGGCAGAGCCGTGGGCAGCGCTGGACACTTGGCGGGGGGTGGGCAGTGTGGGGTGGGTAGTGCGAGGAGTGCGGGCAATGCCCCGGCCCAAAGCTGACACCCCGGGGGGGGCTCTGACGGGAGTGGGCGAGTTGGGGTCTGGGCAGAGGGAGAAGCTGAGTGGGCGCTGTCCTGGGGCCCACTGGGGCCTCTGGCTTAGGCCCCGAGGGCCGCCCTCTCCACCGGACGGAAGCTCGCTGACCCCGCCTCCCCCCCAGATGAGAAGAACGGCTTTTCTGGGAGTCCCCAGAAGGCAATGCTGGCCCTGGAGCCGGAGCCAGAGAAGGAGCCCAAGCCGGGCAAGGCCTCGGTCCCAGCCGTGCTCAGAAAGGTTGGCCCCGCACCACGGCCGCAGCCCCCGGGAGCCCCTCTGCCCCCAGACCCGGCCGGCCGAGGCTCCCCCCACCCACCCAGTCGGCAGCTGCAGGGACGGGGGGAGGGCTCGGCCGCCCCCTCAGCCCCCCCGACACGGCTCTGTGCTCTGCAGATCTGGATGATGGCTCTGTGCATCGTGCTGGTATTCACAGTAACCCTGTCCGTGTTCCCGGCCATCACGGCCATGGTGACCAGCTCCAGGGGCCCTGGGAAGTGGAGTGAGTGCAGAAAGGGGGAAACTGAGGCCGGGAGGGGACCTGTGGGAGCAGGGACGGGCAGCTGGGCCAGAGAGGGAGCCCCGCAGAGGAGGGAACTCGGTCTTAAACCGGGCTGGAGTCTGGGAACAAAGTGGGGCCCGCAGAGCCGGTGGGATAGAACCGGGAGGTCTGTCCCCTGCCCCTGCCTGTGTCCCAGTTTCCACGTCTATAAAATGGAAGATCCCTCCTATCTTGGACTGAGGAGGCCCTGAATGAGGCTTAGTAGAGGCCGGGTCTAGGCCCTGAGCCTCCAGGCCTCCTGAGCCTCCGGGCCTCCGGGCCTCTCCCCCCCCAGGCCAGTTCTTTAACCCCATCTGCTGCTTTCTCCTCTTCAACACCATGGACTGGCTGGGGAGGAGTCTGACTTCCTACTTCCTGTGGGTGAGTGTCCCGGGCCCAGGGAGGGTGACCTTTGCCCCCCACTCCCAAGGGGACCCTCCGGCCTCTGAGTCCTGCCTGCTGGGGAGGGCCCAGGCCCCGCTCTGGGAGCTTCCTTTCCCTCTGGGCGTCCAGGGCGTGGCCCGGGGGTGGGGGATCCGGGCCGGACGGGGGTGAAGGGGACTCTGGCGTTCTCGGCCCCCAGCCCGACCGGGACGGCCGCCTGCTGCCGCTGCTGGCCTGCCTGCGCTTCCTGTTCGTGCCCCTCTTCATGCTGTGCCACGTGCCCGAGCGCTCCCACCTGCCCATCCTCTTCCCCCAGGACGCCTGTTTCATCACCTTCATGCTGCTGTTTGCGCTCTCCAACGGCTACCTGGTGTCTCTGACCATGTGCCTGGCGCCCAGGTGAGCGCGGGGCTGGGGGGCTGGGAGGGCCGAGGGGGAGCCCCGGGGCCTCATCAGTAACCCCAGGGGGCTCATATGAGGTGGCTGCTCTCTCAGGGTGGTGCTCCCTCGAGGTGGGTGCTCCCTCGGGGTCCATCCTGCAGGAGCACCAGGAAGTCCTCGGTGGCCAGCATGCCTTTGACAGGGTTCCCTGACTTCCAGGGGCCCCTCACTTACAGAGCCCTCCGGATGAAAGGCCCAGGGCCTGCCTGGCAGGGGGAAGGCCGAGCACGGGAGGGAGGGAGCACCAGGCCCCATCCCAGTCTGTCTAGGGGAGAGAGGGCTGAGTGACTCGGGGGGGAGCTCAGAGCCTTTCCTCAGAGGCCCCAGAATACCGGAGCTAGAGAAGGCGGCAGGTCCTCCCAAAAGGCACCAGGTACCGCGAGAGAGCCTGTGCCTTCCACCTCCCTGGATGCGAGACTAGTGCGTGTTTTGGAGAGATACTGGAAACCTGGGGGTCCCGGAGCTGTGGCAGCCTGGGGAACCCTGGGGGATGTGGCAGCCTGGGGGCCAGGAGCCTACCCAAGGGTGGGGGATGTGAGGGCTGGGCTCCCTTCTGACAGTGGCTCCCCCTCCTTTGCAGACAGGTCCTGCCCCACGAGAGTGAGGTGGCCGGAGCCCTCATGACCTTCTTCTTGGCCCTCGGGCTCTCCTGTGGGGCTTCCCTGTCCTTCCTCTTCAAATCCTTGTTGTGAGGCAGCCCGCTTCCCTCCTTGCCTGTGGGAACGGGCCGGCAGCCTTGGGGGGGCTGTGAAGGCCAGGCAGGTAGGTCCCGGGCGGGAGCCTGAGGCAGAGGAAGGCAGACCCTGTGGATCTCAGGCCTGAAGGCTCCCGAGAGCCACTGCTACCAGTCAGCAGCTGCCCTGCCCCGCCTGCCAAGGAAGGGCTGTGACTTAGCAACCGGTAATAGCCTGGCAAGGGGGATGGAAGCCCCCCCACATTTCCTGGTACTGGGTGATCCCCCAACAGCTTTAAAAAAGGAGCTGGTGGTTTGGGTGCTGACCTGCCCTGGAGGCAGGGGGATGGCCCAGATGACCCCTGGAGGCCCTGTGTTTCCATTGGGGAACCCTTACCTTGGACGTTGTTAAACTTCCCATTCTCGGGAGCTCCTGGGCTTCAGTCCTGGAGGAGCCTGGGAATTCCTTTGGATGAGGCTTTACAGTGAGCCATGGCGGGGGGAGGGGAGTAATCGCAGGCTCTGCCCCGAGCTCCCGGCTTTCCCCACAAGTATTCCTAGTGAGGTCTGTGCCAACGATGAGCTCAGCTCCGGGGTCTGACAAAGAAGGTCTGACATGGGAAAAGCAGGGAAGGGGGGGCCTCAGTCAGCAAGCATTAAGGCCTCCTGTGTGCCAGGCTTTAGGCCGGGCTCTGGATCTGTCTTCAAGGAGCTCCCATTCTGCAGGAAAAGCAAGCTCAGCTTGGGGACGGGGGCCAGAGACCGGGAGGGAGGGCGCTTTGCCGGAGACTTCCCTTGGAGCCCGTGGCCTGTCTGCCGTGGGGCCGCCTGCCCCTGCTGCTGCCCAGCGCACAAGGCCTTCTGGTGGGCCCAGACTGGGGACGCTCCTGGAAGCAGAGTCCAGGGTGGCCTCCACATCCCTCCTGCCTCCCGCTTGGTGCTGTTACAGGAGCCACCCCTTTGTCGCTGGAGGTTCCTTCCCAGGCTGGAGCTCCAGGGCTGAGCAGGGCCGGGCACACGCTCTCTTACACTTATACAGAGAGTTGGAACCTTCTATCCTCAAGCACTTCTGCTAGCCGGACAACAGAGGCTTCCGGGGGAGGTTGGCCTTGGCCCCATTATACAGTGGAGGAAATTGTGGTTCAGGGTGGGCGTCTGAGAATGGCAGCCCTGTTCCTTCAGGAGCAGCTTTACTAAGTTAGCATTTATTGAGCACCTAGTATATGCATGAAGGAGATATGGAAAATTTGAGCCTCGCCCTGAGGGGCTTTATAGTCTGATTGGGGGAATTAAGACATAAGTACCAATATGCATTTATTAAGTGCCTACTATGTACCTGGGCACTGTGCTAGGGACTGAGGATGCAAGAGAGAAAAGGAGACAATCTCTCCCTGTCTGCTGGGGGAGATGGCATGTTCTTCGGGAATATGGGACTTAAATGCGCGCCCATCAGGGAGGGCCAAGGGGCCCATGAGGGAGGGCACCTGGGGGCATGAAGGCGCCCTGGACGGAGGCACCGGCATATCATGGGAGCCACAGAAGGATTGCAAGCTGAGGAGGGACGACCAGGTCCGGGCCCGGGAAGATCGGCCCAGGAGGCCCGTCACACAGTAGGAGCGCGGTCCCCAGACGGAGGGGCCGGGACCCCGAGCCGATCTCTCCAACGTGGTGGAGTCAGGAAGCCCCCGGTACCCAGAGCTCCAGGCTGGGGACCCACCTCCAGGGAAGTGGGAGAGCAGCAGCTGTGGAAGCAGATGGGGCGGGCCTGGTTCCAACTGAAAAGTCTTTGTAACAGCAGGAGCCCAGGGGCTTGGGGAACGGCAGGTTTGTTCACCTGGAAGGGGGTGGAAACTGAGGCAGGTTTGTCGGAGGTCAGGGGAATGGACTGTGCCGGGGGAGGGGAATATAGGGGCTTTCAGCTTTTATTCTCCAAAAAGTCATTCCCCTCTGTGGTCCTCAGTTTACCCACAAGTTAAAAAAAACCCTCTTGGACTGATTTCCCTGTTCTGGTGGCGAGGCTCCCCTTTTCTCCCAGGGAGCCCCTTCTGGAGAGAACTGCTTGGTGTGTGAAATAAATGGCTGGCTTTTATGCATTACATGTAGCTATTCCTGCCTCTTCTTGGACACGTCCCCCGCACTGGGCAGCCTCCGGCCCCGGGCTCTTGCCTTGGCTCCGTCCAGGCCGGGCCCGGCATCGGTCAGTTAGTGTGCTCAACACGGGCTAACCTGATCGTCACCCAGGCCCCTCTTGTGGGGGACAGAGAAGGCACGGGGAGGAGCAGCCAGGAAGCACGTTTAGGGCAGACGTGACTGAGCCAGGTCTGTGGTGATCTGGGGCCTGGTGGGGCATCGAGGGTCGGGCGGTCCCGGGAATGCTCACTGAACCACCTGACCCGTAGCTTGGGAGCGGGGGTGACATCGGTGACTCAAAGTGGCTTAAGGGTGAGGGGACCGTGGAAAACCCCAAAAAGCCCAGACACGGCTCGGAGGGACGCAGCAGACAGAGTGCTGGCTCAGATACTTCCTGGGGCACTGGTGGGAATGCAAGAGCATTTATTAAGCACTTACTGTGTGCAGGCCCACAGAGGAGTCGGCCCTCGCTGGGCCTCCAGGAGCCTTCATCCTAATGGGAGAGACGTCCTGTGGGCAGATGAGTGGAAAGGTCCCATGGTCCTCGGGGGCAGCAGCGAAGCCGGCTGTCAGGCTTTTCTTTCCTGAGATACCACTGACGAATCCATTGGTTCTGGGGCAGAACCATTTTCTGTGGGGGAACCATTTTCTGTGGGCTGGAGGCACCCCCAGGCTTGGGGATGGGTCCTGGGCTGTCTGCACCAGGGGGAGGAGCGACGGGGTCCCAGTAGGGAGGGGGAAGGGACTGGCTGGTACGTGCTGCCTCCTCCCCCTCCTTCCCATACAGTTGAGTTGCCTTGAAGGCCGAGTCACATATTCTGAACCCAGCTCCTCCTCTGTAAAATGTGACAGAGAGCAGAGCCGTTAATGGAAACTCTCCGCCACTAGATGACACCATAGCACTCATCTTCCTGAATTCCAAGATGACCCAGGCACTGTGAGACCCTGAGCAAGTCCCTTCACCCTGTTTGCCTCAGTTTCCCCATTTGTAAAATGAGCAGGAGAAGGAGCTGGCAGATCACTCCAGTCTCTGTCAAGAAAACCCCCAAAGGGGTCATCGATATTTTATTTATTTATTTGTTTTTGCCGAGGCAATTGGGGTTAAGTGACTTGTTCTGGGTCATACAGCCAGGAAGTGCTAAGTATCTGAGGTCAAATTTGAATTCAGGCCCTCTTGACTTCAGGGTTGATGCTCTATCCACCGCACCACCTAGCTGCCCTCTTATCTATCGATCTATCTGTTTATTTGTTTGTTTATTTTAAGAGAAAACCTTGCTGTGGGCCAACATTCCATCTCCTGTAACCTCTGAGAGTTTGTGCTCCTCGGTCTGTGCAAACCCCTGGTGTCCTGCACAGAGGTCATCCCATGAGGCTTCAGTGTAAGAGACCTTGGCTCCTTGGCAAAGGAGAGAGCTCAGTCCTTTCCTTGGAGAAGATTTCCAACTGACCCTGACTGAGCTTGCCTGTTCAGCGTTGTTGACGTGTTGTCTCTCCTTCCAAGCAGGGGACTTTTTTCCCTCCCTTTGTATCCCAGAACCTAGCACGATGTCTGGAACGTAGCAAGTGTATTAAATGCTTTTTTTAAAAATTGCTTTTTATTTTTCAAAATTTATGCAAAGACAGTTTTCAACACCCACCCTTGCAAAATGTTAATACTTTTTTATTTGACTTGACTTCATCCACAATCATAAATTGAGGCAGCCAGTTGTGTGTGTGATGTAAAGAGTATCAACCATACCGGGAAACCTTAGGTCTCAAACAGCCAATTTCAACGGCCAAAACTGTAAATGTATCTGTCAATAAAAAGTTATTTTAAAAATAAAAAAATAAAAAAATGTAAATGTAAATGTACAAACAAAATTAATGCAACTAGACTTAAAAAAAAGTTCCAGAATGGGAAGGGAAAAAATCATTGCCCCAAACCTTTACAACAGTCTGACATCCAAAAATGCATGGAAAATTGCTACAAAGAGAGCAGAGTAAGAGCCTTTCCCCAATAGAAACAGGTTTCAAAAGAGGGAATGAAATTGATTTCCAATTCACAAATAATAAGAGAGCTGCGATTGAAAACAATTTTATTTTTTTATTATTATGATAGCTTTTTATTTACAAGTTATATGTGTGGGTAATTTTTCAGCATTGACAATTGCCAAACCTTCTGTTCTATCTTTTCCCCTCTTTCCCCCCACCCTCTCCCCTGGATGTCATGTTGACCAATACATGTTAAATATGTTAAAGTATAAATTAAATACAAAATAAGTATACATGTTCAAACAGTTATTTTGCTGCACAAAAAGATCGGACTCTGAAATAGTGAACAATTAGCCTGTGAAGGAATTCAAAAATGCAGGTGGGCAAAAATAGAGGGATTGGGAATTCTGTGTAGTGGTTCATAGTCATCTCCCAGAGTTCTGAAAGCAACTTTCAAGCTCTCTCAGAAATCCCGTTTTCAAGGATGAAGAAAGACTGATTCTTTTGGGGGTGGGGTGGGGGGAAGGCAGTGAGAAATCAGGCGTACTAACAGCATTGGCAGAGCTTCCACTTGGCACATCACTTGGGAAAGCAGCTTGGATTTACAGAAGAAAAATAATTTTGACCTAATAATTTCATTATTTTCTTAAGATTTCAAGATTATGAAGAGGAAAGAAGTTCCCAGAGTGAATATGTTTTTTAAACGTTGGTGGTTGCCCTTCTTCAAAATCAAGAATCAAGAGACAAATGAAATGAGGTGACCCCTGACTCCGAAGGGCCGGACCAGCTGTGGGATATGAATGTGGGAACAGGACTGGGCCGGGTACTGGAGCAGGGCAGGGCAGCCCCTTCTCTCTAGAGCTGGCGAGATGCTGGGACTGAGAAATGAAGTGTTACCCAGGATCCTTCAAGCAGCCAGTTCTACTGCCTCCGAGGCCGCTCTCTCTCCCTCTGTCCCACACTGCTCTTTTTTCCCCCTTTCTCTGTCAGACTAATGAAATATTATTGTGCCACAAGGGAGAAACTGGAGGAAGCCAGAGAACCCGGAGAATGAACGTTTGTATGAGCCAGCACAGGCTTAGGAAAGTATAAGCAAAGGAACAATCTGGGAACCGAGGCTACATTGGAACAATCTGGGAACCGAGGCTACATTGGAACAACCTGGGAACCGAGGCTACATTGGAACAATCTGGGAACCGAGGCTACATTGGAACAATCTGGGAACCGAGGCTACATTGGAACAATCTGGGAACCGAGGCTACATTGGAACAATCTGGGAACCGAGGCTACATTGGAACAATCTGGGAACCGAGACATTGTAACACTCTGCACGTTAAACAGTAACACAAACTGAGACAAGGTTGAAGGACGGCAGAATCGGAGAGATACTGATTCCACATGAACGACCTTGGAACAAGAACCTCCTGTTGGCTGAGAGTTGATGAACTGCCAGTGTGGGGCTGTACACTCGCTCTCAGCTGTATTCCTACACACACACACACACACACACACACACACACACACACACACACACACACACACACGGATAAATTGGGGAATAACTGGGAAGTAAATGAAGTATAAAAAACCAAACTCTCCTAAGTAAAATAAAAAAAAAAGAAGCCCGACTCCCCCTGCGCTCTGTGCTGCCCCGTCACCGTGGCCCCGGTCTCAGCGTCCCGGCTCCTATCGCTTGGTGACTCCCCCTCAGGAGCACTGTGGGTGGTGCCTCCTACTTTAGGAAGTCCTAGCTATTTGGGGCAAGTCCTGTGTCCCACATTTCAGGGAGCAGGTTGCTAAGCGGGTGTCCAGGCCAAAGGCCCTCATGGCCGCGGTGGGGGGTGTGCGTGGGGGGAAGGCTTGGAGTCCACCAAGCTCAATGGAAGGGTCTGGGTTTGTTTAGCTGAGAAGGGAGGGAGGCAAAATGGCGAGCTGAGTAGTCTTCCGCGTGCCTGCGGGCTGCTATGGGCGGGAAGCTAAGGGCAGACTCACTTTTCCAGGTCCCGGAGGCTTGAACTAGCAAGGGGCGGGAGGGAGAAAGGGGGGCGGGGACGCAGGAGTCCCCTTCTGCTGGATTTCTGGAAGTTTCCAAACAATGAGAGGAGCCATGTCAAAATGGAACAGCCATGAAAGGTGGCGGATTCCCGGCATCTCGGGGCTTTGGCCAAGCCTGGGTGAGCAGGGAGGGGATCGCTGTGTTCAGTCCCGCCCAACTTTCCATTGACTCCATCGCAATGGAGAGAAACTTGGAGTGATTTGCCATTTCCTTTTCCAGCTCTTTTGACAGATGAGGAAACTGAGGCACCCGGCTAGTCACTGTGAGTTACACTCACAAAGATGACTTTTCCAGCCCAAGCTGCCCCAGTAAGGGATGTCCCCATCCCAACAAATGACCTTTCGGCTGCCTCCGATTCTAATCCAATTACTGTGAATTAGCTCCAATGTCACATGCTCACTGCAAGATGGGAGCCTTTAGATGGTTTGCTTTGGAGGGCTTTATTTATTTATTTATTTATTTTTAGCAGAGAGAAGCACCTGGATTTGGAATGGGGGCCCTCTGATTTCTGCGGGGCTTAGATCTGGCAACCACGTGATCCCTTCTGGTCAGGAATATCTGAAGCCAGACGGCCGGGGGACACCGTGGGGCTGTGTGATCCTGGGCAAGTCACTTAATCCTTTTGCTTCAGTGTCTTCCTCTATAAAAAGGAGTTTAATAATAGCACCTGCTTAACACGAAAACGCCTGTAAGCAAGGCCTTGCACACCTTAAGATGCTAATAAATGCTGTTCTTTCTATTCTGGGGGTGGGGAGGATGTTGTCCTCCTGTGCCCTGGGTTCTGCTGGGAAGGACCTAGCAAGGATGAACATTGGGGGTCACATCTTCCTTGGAGAGTCACCCAGGCTCTTCCCATTGTACAGGCAAAAGGGACAAGGCTGCCTGGAGGCTCAATCAGTGGATGAGCATTTATTAAGCACCTACTGTAAGCCAGCCCTGAAGCTGCAGAAGGCAAAACAGGGCCCAGCCTGCTCCCAAGAGTGTATCCTTGCAGGTAAGAAGGAGGCCTCGTGTGCAGACAGGGAAGTCTGCGGGAGGCCCCGGGACAGGGAAAGGTTTTGTGGGCAAGCTGTGCTGAACCTGAAAGGGGCAGCTGGGTCAGTCTCTGGGCCCGATTCCTTTATCTGTAAAGGATGATCTCATGACCACTAAGATCCCTTGCAGCTGTAAACTTAAGTGAGTGTGTGTGTGTGTGATTGTGTGAGTGTGACTGCGTGTGTAATTGCGTGTGAGTGTGTAATTGTGTGTTTGCTAAGTGGAAACCCAAACCCAGCCCCCCCCCCCCCGGGCTGCCCTCGGGGTCTTGGGGCTGCAGAAGCAGGGTAGGGAGGGTGGCGAGGAGGACGGCGCCCATCACCAGCCACTGCTCGGCTGCCTTTCCTCGGGATTCGGATCAAGCAGAGACCAAAAGGGAGGAGGGGGGTGTCGGGGAGCTCCCGGCCCGGCCGCAGCATCGCAGCCTCCCTCGCTCCTTTGGCCAAAGCCCCTGCCAGGCGCGGGGGTTTGCACCGATCGCAGGAGAAAAATGACTGCGGGGCGGGCGGAAAAGGGGACCGACGAGGATGGGATTCGAACCCACGCGTGCAGAGCACAATGGATTAGCAGTCCATCGCCTTAACCACTCGGCCACCTCGTCCCGCCGCGGGCTCGCTCCTCCGCGCAGCCCCTTGTTGCTGCGCCCGGCGGCGGCGCGCACTGCGCCAGCCTCCTGCTCTCCTTCCTCCCCTTTCCCGGACCTCGCGGGCCCCGGGAGAGCTGGGCGCGAGCTCCTGCCGGGCGGGCGGGCGGGCGGTTTCGGATGCAAGGAGGGACCGCGCGCGCACACACACACACACACACACACACACACACACACACACACACACACACATACACACACACCCCGAGCACGCGCACGCGCGCACCCACCCACCCCATACACACTCCCGGTTTCCTGAAACGGGGCAAGTCCCCTCCCGGCCCCTCCCGCAGGAATTGCTGCGGGGGCAAACGGGAGGGGGCGCAGGTGTCGGGGGACGTCCTCCCCGCCTCCTCCCCCCCTTCATGTTGACTTTGCCGGCGAGGCCGCGCCCCTGGCTCGGCGATCGGCCCCCCCCCCAGCATCCCTCAGAAGGCAGCCCGGCCGCGGAGGGGGGGCGGTGCGGGGGGGCGGGGGAGGGCGCGCGCCTGCAGTGCGTCCTCCCGCCGGGCAGAGGGCGAGCGCGCGCTCCCCGGCGGCTCCGCAGTGCCGGGCCGCGGCGGCAGCAGTAGCGGCTGCGGCGGCGGGGACAGCGGCGTCTGCGCTCGCTCCGCTCGCGCCTCGGCCTCCTCCTCGCCCGCTCCCCTGCCCCGGCCCCGGCGGCCCGGGCGGAGCGCGATGCCCAACCCGCTGGCGGTGGCGGCGGCGGCGGCGGGCGGCGGGCACGGGGGCGGCCGCTGCTCGGCCTACAAGCTGGCGCTGGCCGCGCTGCTGGCCGTGGCGCTGCTGCAGTTCGTCTACCTGTCGCTGCTGGCCGGGCTGCACGGGCGCGAGCAGCGGCGCCGCTACGGCCAGCTCTTCCCCGGCGGCGCGGCCCTGGGCGCCAGCCTGCAGCGCCGCGCCGCCGAGAGCGCCAAGGAGCAGCTGCGGGCCGTGCTGGCGGCGGGCGGCGCCCTGGACGCCAGCGGCGACTACCGCGTGTACCGGCACGTGCTGGGGGACCCCTCCCGCCGCCCGCGCGACGCCCTGCTGCTGGCCACGCACGCCAGCCTCAGCAACCTGGGCCACGTGGGCGCGCTGCTGGAGCGCTGGGCCGGGCCGCTGGCCGTGGCCGTGTTCGCCGCGCGCCCCGAGGAGGCGCAGCTGGCCACGGTGCTGAGCTACGCCCTGGGCGCGCTCTGCACGCAGGCCGTGCGCGACCGCCTCACCATGCACCTGGTGTGCCCCGCGCGCACCGAGGCCGCCGTGCCCGACCCCCGCGAGCCCGGCGAGTTCGCGCGCATCAGCAGCTGCTCGGACGTGTTCGCCAGCCTGGGCGCCCGCAGCCGCTCGGGCCGCAACTACGCGCTGGCCGCCAACGTCTCCTACCCCAACAACCTGCTGCGCAACGTGGCCCGAGAGGGCGCCGGCCACGCCCTGGTCGTGGACGCGGACATGGTGCCCAGCGAGGGGCTCTGGACCGGCCTGCTGGAGCTGCTGGCGCTGGGCGAGGGCGGGGCCGGCCGGGCGCTGGTGGTGCCGGCCTTCGAGATCCGCCAGGGGGTGCGGGTCCCCCGCACTAAGATGGAGCTGATGCGTTTCCTGAAGATGGGGCACGTGCGCCCTTTCTACGCCGAACTGTGCCCGCGGTGCCAGGCCCCCACCAACTACACCCGATGGCTCACTCTGCCCCCCGGGGGACCCCTGCGCCCGGCCTACCGGGTCACCTGGCAGGACCCCTGGGAGCCCTTCTACGTGGCTGGAGGGGCGGTGCCCGCCTTCGATGAGAGGTTTCGCCAGTACGGCTTCAACCGCATCAGCCAGGTGCCCGCCCTTCTCTCCAGGGTGGGAGGGACGGGGCCCCGGGAAAGGGCCCGCGGGAGGGCCACCGGGGCCGTCCCATTTAACTCTTTGCCCTTCCCTTGCCAGGCCTGCGAACTCCACGTGGCAGGGTTCGAGTTTGAGGTGCTGAACGATGCCTTCCTGGTCCACAAGGGCTTCAAGATGCCCGGGGATTTCCACCCCCAGAAGGAGGCGGAGAATCAGCGCAACAAAATCCTCTTCCGCCAGTTTAAACAGGAGTTGAAGATGAAGTACCCAGACTCCCCCCGGCGATGCTGAGCTGCCGACCCACCTAGTGAGGGGCCTCCAAAGGCAGGGCTGGGGCCTTTGGCTCTTCGGGTTGCCCCCTGGAGCCTGAGGGAGGCCAGAGGGGCCGCCCGGTCCTTCCCCGGGGGTGGGCCTTTTTTAGGTGGGTGATGAGCACTGATGTGACAAAGCCAAGAGGTAAGATCCCATGGGGTGGGAGACAGAAAGGGAGCGGGGACTTGGGGGGAAGAAATAAGCTTTAATTCAGGAAGCTTGAATTGTGCTTCAGAGATAGCAGCCAAAAGTCCTTCACTCTTCTCATTCTGCATATCCCCAGGTCCCTGCCCTTTGCCTCCACCGCTCTTCTCGGGACACTCTCCTCCCCTTTCTGGGCCTCAGTTTCCCCATCAGTAAAATGAGAGCCTTGGACTAGATGACCAAGGCCCCTTTCAGCTCTGAATCTGATGGTGTAGGGGAAAGAAGGAGGTTGGCGGGCCGGACGCCAGTCCCAGCGATGCCTCGGACGTGCTGTGGGACCGGAGCAAATCCCTTCCTCTCCCCAGTCCGTTGACATGTCTGTAAAAGGGGAGAATTGGACTGGGGGAGCTGAGGTCCCTTCCAGCTCAGAGGCTTGGCACCTGTGACCTGGGAATCGGGATGGATGCGGAAGCCCCCCTCGCTGAGCGGAAGCCCCCCTCCCAGAGAGCCAGGAACTTTCACTTGGATGATCATGTGCCAATAAACAGTGTTCACGTGGACAAGCGTGTCTGGGTGTTCCCTTCCAGCATCAGGGTGACAGACCCAAGGTCTGAGCAAACGGCTGCGGAGCCTCGGGGTGCCTCTGTCAGACGGTGGTGATCGCGGGTCTAGTATTGTCAACTCCCGGATTGTTGTGAGGCCCAAAGGCGTGAATGGGTTTATAAGGGTCCCTAAAGTCTTGTGTTAACGGTCACTGTTGGGTCCCTTCCGCCCTAGGAACCTTGATACCCCTTCTGCATAAATCGAGGGCGGAGGGAATGGCAGCTGCTCTAGCTGTTTGCCCCGAGCGCGGGGGCCCGGGGCTCCGGGATGTCGGGGGAAGGGGAAAATTCCCACCTCTCACTCCCAGGCAATTAAAAAGGGCAGGGGAGCGTCGCCGGTTGCTATGGAAACACCCGGCGCCGGCGGCGTCCCAGAGTGCCTCGCGGCTCGGCGCTTTTCGCTGACGTGTTGGCAGCGAGTTCCCGCTCACTCCTCGGTGGGCGGGCCCTGGTGCGCTCGGTCCCTCCCCGAAGGCGGGGCCCGGAGAGACTTCCGGGACGCCGCCGGCTTGCGTCTGTCGCCGACCCTCGACCCCCGACCCCCGGAGCAGCCGTCTGGATCCGGGACTCGCGGCGAAAGGTTCGTCTGGGCCGCGCCCCCCCCCCGCTCCTTCCCGCGGCGCGAGCGGTAATAGCGTCCGCCCGGGCGAGCTCCACGGACCCGGACCGGACCATTGCTCCGGGCCGGGGGAGGGTGGTCGCGACCCCGGGCACCTGAGGCGGGGGCACCCCCTGGAGTCGTGGCCGAGTGCTTGGGCCTCAGTGCCCCTCTCTGTAAAATGGGCCTCTCAGCCCCCCCCCCCCGCGGAGGCGCCCCCGCGACGTTGGTCGGGATTGGGGTTCGCTCCCCAGGCGCCCCCGCGCCGGCCTCGCGGCTGCCCCCGCCAGGCTCCCTCCCCCTGAGCGCGGGCCCGCGGGGCCTGGGGCCTACGGGCTACAGAGAAGCGAGGCCGGGCCTGCCCGCACGGGACTGCCCGTCTCCCCCCCTCCCCCCCATCCGGGGCCGCCGGGGAAGGAGGAACGCCGGGCCGGGACGGGCGGGGAGCGAGGAGAATGTGCGTAGATTTCAGCAGTCGCCCCGCCCCCTCCCGGCCCCGCCCGAGCGGCGAGCCCGGGGTCTCGCGCCCCACAGGCCCCACGGGCCGGACTCGGCCCGGCTGCTCCCGCCTCCATCTGCGTCGATGGCGCCCGTGCACGTGGAGGGTCTGCCGGGCCCGGCCGGCGTCGGTCCCAGTCCGTGGGGCAGGAAGGGAAAGGCCCGAGCCAGGGTCCAAGCACTCACCTTCCCGGGGGTGGGGGGGGCGGGGCGCGCCGGAGCCCGCCCCTCCCCCTCGGGCCACTTGGATGAGGGGGAGCCGCCTCGCAGGGGGTTCGCTCGGCAGGGCTTAGCCAGAGGGTGACCCCACTTAGGAGGAGAGGCTCTGGGGGTGGTCGGAAGGAAATAGGGGAGGGGGAGCCTTAAAGGGTGCGCCCTGAGAGGCGTAGCTGCCAAAAGGCAGGGGGGAGGAGGGGAAGGGAGGCAGCAGGGGGAGGAGGGGAGGCACCATGGGGCAGGACTTGGTGGCAGGCTTGCCCACAAAGGATTCAGCAGGCAGGCCTAGGCCACGGGCAGATTTGTGGGCAGGGGGCTGCCATTTATCAAGCTGGAAAGCCCCTGTGGCTGGCACCCAGGATGGTCGAGGGCCTCGGGGCCTATCCCAGAACCATCAGGCCCGTCCTTGGCGGAGCTTGCATGGCTGCTGTGCGCCTGGCACTGGGCCAAACCGGGGAGACCGAGCCGAAGCCAGAGCCGAGGGCTGGGGAGGACAGCAGCCTGCCGAGAAGCCCCCAAGTCCCCAGGGTAGCTGGCAGAAAATGCCAAAAGCCCCTCAGGGAAGGCCCAGGGCCTGAGGGGATCTGGCTCTTGCCATAAAGTGTCCCAAGGGTGAGATTGTGAGGGACCTGGCCAGGGCCGGGGGGAGGGAGGGGGGGGCCGGGAGCCCGGGGAGCCCGGGGTGAACAGGCCTGTTCCGGGCAGAGCAGCCAGCTGGCCTCTTGTCCACTAGGTTGCAGAGGGCAGGCCAAGGGCTGGGGGATCCTCGCCGGGCTGAAGTCAGTGAGCAGAAGTGCTTGGGGCTGGGCTTGAGACCAGGTCTCCCAGGGAGGCTCCGGGCAGTTCAGACACAGGGGTCCCAAGGCCTAAAAGGGGCAGCCGGGGCAAAGTGGGGTGAGGTGTCGGGCTCAGACTCATGACTGGGAAGTGTCTGAGGGCAGATTGAAATGCAGGAAAAGGAGCCTGCAGGCCTTTGCAGGGCTCCAGCCATGTTCTTTTTCTTTAATTTTTAGGGCACTGGAAGAGCCCGGGGGAGGCGCCTTCCTGTAACTCATCCCCGGGGGATTTGCTGGGCCTGGGGGAGGGGCAGGGCAGGACTTTGGCTCCCCCTTTCCCTCCGTGTGTTTGTCAGGAAATGTTGTCTCCCACTGGAAGTGAGCTTGGTTCCGCAGGGGCCCTGCCTCCAGGCCCTGGGCCCATATCTTGTTTCTCTCTCTGGACTCGATGTGAGAATTCTTTGAGGGGCCCTTAAGTTCAGCCCCAGCTGTCTCCCCCTTCTCATCCCCCACCCCATCCTCCCCTTACCTGGAAGTATATTGCTCACCCACCCCCAACCTGGAAGTACTTCACCTACATCTGAATGCAAGTTCCCAAGGCAGGAGTAGGGCCTGGTTCTGTTCTGAGAATGCCCTGAAGGGAAACTGAGGCCTGCCCAAGGTCATAAGTTCTTGGATTTCCACTCAGAAGGGACCTAGCCCTTGTTTTACAGAAAAGGAAATCGAGGCAAAAAGGGGCATTGACCTGCCTCAGGCGGGATTGTGCTCTCCACAGCCCCTGCTGGGCTCCCCAGCCTTCTGAGCACCCCATAATGCCGGGCAGAGCCCCCAGGGCATCCACCCCCAAGGCAGGGACCTTGCTGCCTGGCCTTAGCCCGGACCCCGAGGCCCGGCCTTCGGCCCTCTCTGAGGTCCGGCCTGGGACTCGGGGGCAGAGGCTGGGGGCTAAAAAGACCCCAGTGACCCCTGCCCGAAGCCGGAGCTGGGAGCAGTGTGGTTTCGGGGTTGGATCTGAGCCTCCCAGGTGGGGAAACGCCCCCCCACCAGCGCCAGTGACCACACGGGCTTGAATGGTGATCCCCCCTCCCCCCCCATGAGTTACAGGAAGGTGCCTCCCCCAGGCTCTTCCAGTGCCCTAAAAAGTTAAGAAAAAGAACATGGCTGGAGCCCCGCAAAGGCCTGCAGGCTCCTTCCCCCGCATTTCAATCTGCCCTCAGACACTTCTTTTGCTCCGCCCCTTGAATGATCCTGAAAGGGCCCCCTTTCTTCTCAGGGTGACGATGTCCGGCCAGCCCCTGAGCAAAGACGCCAGGGCCATGGAGGGGGACGGGGACGGGGACTCTGCCCCGGAGATGAACGGGCTGGAGGAGGAGGGCAGCGAGGACGAGCAGAGCGCCAGCCAGACCGAGTCCGACGGGGAGAGCTCCGGTAAGGCCGCTGGTCCCCCTCCCCCGGGGCTGCCCCCCTGACCCCCCCCTTCTGACTGGCCGGGTGCTGGACCCCTGCCCCCCCTGACTGCCCCCACGCCAGCAGCGCCCTAACCCCCCTGCCCACCCCCCACCCCCGCCTCTTGTCCGCAGACATGGACGACGAGGACTGTGAGCGGCGCCGGGTCGAGTGCCTGGACGAGATGTCGGACCTGGAGAAGCAGTTCTCCGAGCTGAAGGAGAAGTGAGTGTGCCGGGGGGAGAGTCTGGTGGGGAGGGGGGGGGGTCCTGGGGGCGCCCACTGACTCTGGTTTCTCAGGCTGTTCAAGGAGCGGCTGAGCCAGGTGTGCTTCCGGCTGGAGGAGGTGGGGGCCGAGCGCGCCCCCGAGTACACGGAGCCGCTGGGGGGGCTGCAGCGGAGCCTCAAGGTTCGGATTCAGGTGGCAGGTGAGTGCCGGCCTCTCGCCGCTGGGGGGGGCGCTGTTTCCTGGCACCCATGCCCGTGGTGAGACCCCCGCTGTCCCTCTCTCCCAGGCATCTACAAGGGCTTCTGTCTGGACGTGATCAGGAACAAGTACGAGTGCGAGCTGCAGGGAGCCCGGCAGCACCTGGAGGTGAGGGGGGGCCGAGGGGCGGGGGGTGGGGGGGCCGGGCCCCAGCCTGACCCCCCAGTGCCCTTTGCAGAGCGAGCGACTGCTGCTGTACGACGCCCTCCAGGGGGAGCTCCAGGAGCGGATTCAGCGGCTGGAGGAGGACCGGCGGAGCATCGACATCAACTCTGGTGAGGCTGGCGGGGCCTGGGGAACTGGGGGGGAGGGGGGGTTGCGGTTGGGAGGCCAGGGGCTGCTGACCCTGCTCTCTTGGCACAGAATGGTGGGACGACAAGCTGCACCCACGAGGGAGCTCGAGGTCCTGGGAGTCCCTGCAGTCCGGCAAGAGGAAGAAGGCGCCCCTTGTCTCTGGTATCCTTACACTGGTGGGGGAGGGGCCTGTGCCCCACAAGAGGACGGGCAGGGATCCTCCAGGCTGGGCACCCCAGGCTGGTGAAGGGCGAATCACGGCTCCGATCTGGGTCTGCCCGTGCGACCTCCCCGGAGGCAGCCGCCCGGAGGAGCCGCGTCCCAAGCGTCGCCCTAAGGGTCCCGCCGGGCCACAATGGGCAGCAATGGGTGAATTTCCACATCTGGAATTCCTTCCCCAAAGGAGGCACAGGGCCCGACCAAAAGCCTGCTCCACCGTGTCTGGGGGGGAGGGGGGCAGGCCACGTGACATCCCAGTATTAAAAGGGAGCCACAGGTTGGGCGCCCACCGTGTGCCGGGGCCGCAGGTACAAAGGCGGACCGTCCCCCCGAGAGCTTTCAGAGCCAGGAGAGCGGCCCCCAGGAGGCTGGAAGGGCCCGGGGCTCCCGGGGGCGGGGGAGCCGGAGAGAGCCCCCTGCTGGCAGCGCCCACGGGGCACCAGGGGCCCACTTCTGCTTTCCTTGACTCGGCCATTCCAGGACCTTATATTGTGTACATGCTGGAGGACATGGATATTCTGGAGGACTGGACGGCCATTAAGAAGGTAGGAAGATGTGCGGTCTCCTGACTGGTGCCCTCAGGCGGGGGGGGGGGGGGGGGAGTGCTGGGGGTCTCTGCCCTCGGGCAGTTCCCGATCTAATGGGGGAGATACCACCTGCACACAGTGAACAAGCTCCCCAGGATGAGGGGGACAGTCAAGGAAAGAAGGGCTTGAATTGAGGGAGACCTGAGGGGAACAAAGATGGGGGGATGGGCCCCCAAGAGGTCAGGGTTCAGAGGGAGGATTGTGGGGGCTCCTGGTGCTGAGAAGGAGGTGGCCCGGGGCCATGCTGGCTCAGCGGGGAGGGGCGCACTCGGGCAATGGGCTCTGTTGAGTGAGTTGGGGTGGTCAGATCCCAGAATCCTGTGCATGGAGGGGACCACTGGATCCCTGGGAAGTGGGGGAGGCTCTGATGGTAAGGAAGGAGCGCTCAGCGAAGGGCCCCTGTTGACCAGAAAGGTGCAAGAGGAACGGGGGGGGGGGGGGGGGGGCAGTGGGGGCAGCTCAGCTCTGTTTTGGGATGCCCAGCAGCACCACTCGGCAGCATGGGGATAGGGCAGCGGGCAGGGAGGGGTCCGGGGCTGGGGGGGGGGGGGGTGCGGCAGGCACTGGTACAGTGTGGGGCTGAGCCAGAGGGTCAAGAGCCAGGGGCGGGGAGGGGGTCCTGGCTGAGGCAGACACAGGTGACCTCACAGCCAAAGGCCAGAGCCTGACCAGGGCAGGGACCAGGAGGCGGAGGTCACGGGGGCTGCTGACCCCAGAAGGCACCTCGCGTTACATGGCGAGGGGGCACCTCTCCCCTTCCCCAGCATTGGGGACTCCCTTGGGGCTTCTTTTAAAACTCAACAGTGGCTCATGCTGGAAGCCTAGGGTGGGAGTCCGGGCTCTGGGTTCGAATTCCACCTCTTGGGCTGGCTTCCTGGGTGAGCCTTAGCTGGGCTCGGGTCCCCAGTCCCTGACGGGGCAAGGATCACGGGTTGGGGACCAGGGCACCTGGGGGGGCAGCAAGGGAGCAAAACGCTTTTTTTTCCTCCCCAGGCCAAGGTAGCGGTGTCCCCACAGAAGAGGAAACCTGAGGGTGAGAGCAGAAGTGGCTCTGGGCAGGGCTGCCCATCCCACTGAGAGAAGGCCCACGGGGGCAGGTGCAGCGTTGGCAAGGAGGGGCGCAGTGTGGGGGCCTCTAGTGGAGGCCGCCGGCCCTCCTGCCGGTCACCTTAGTCCGGCCTAGACACGTCTGGTGGACCTGCCTCCCTCTCCTGCCCAAGGCCCACCTGGCAGGGCGCCCAGCCCGAGCTGATCTCATGTCTTCTAGCCCCCGACGGGCAGCCCGGCTGTGGCCAAGCCCCGACTGGACCCCTGGGGCTCCTGGGCCCTCCAGCCACCAGATGATCCTGTGGGCCGCCCCTTCCTCCACCATCCAGCTTCCAGAGGCGGGGCAGACACCCCTGGACGTGGGGGACTGTGGCGGGTCCGGTCGCTTTGACCCAGAGCCAGACTCTCAGATTGGCCCAGTGCCAGCCAGCTTTTGTCCCCGGCCCCAGGGCCGCCCAGGCCGCCCGGCCAGGGGCTCGGGGCCAGTTCCTTGCAGTGACGTGTTTTGGGGTTGAGAACGAAGGAACCCAAGTTTTTCCCAGGGTCCCGAGGTTTAGAATCATGGTGACAATTAAAGTTTAATAATTAAAACAACTGCCTTGACTCGTGTGTCTGTGCCCGCCCTCCCGACGCCGGGGAAGAGGGAGGAGAGAAGAGCCCAGAGGGGTTTCCACCGCCCCCTGCCCCCACCTATGCTGGACTGACCAAGCTCAGTCGGGGGATTCTCCTCAGGATTACTCACAGATTGGGGGGGCCCTTAGGAGCCATCAGCCCCTCAGCCCAGTGCATGCTGGGGCCCCGGAGGGACCCGAGGTCGAGCTCAGGATTGACCCTGAGCAGGGCCTCCACTCTGGGTCTGCCTCGATTTCTGCAGCTGCTGAATGGGAGAGCAGTACCTCAGGAGGCACCTGGCACACAGTAGGTGCTTCTCCCAAACCACTGTGCCCCCCAGTCGCAGCATCCGAACCCGACTCCTCTGACTGCCCCGGGAGGGGCCCCAGCCGGAGGCAGGGTGGCTTGGGGACGGGCTGCCGGGAGGAGCACCTTCAGGTGCCCTGTAGCTACCTGAGAGGCTGCCTGGGCAGGGAGCCAGGGGAGGCCGCCCAGGGGCGGGGAGAGGGGCCTGGCTGAGGCAGCTGCGGGTGACCTCACAGCCAGCCTTCCCCCTTCCCCCTAGCGCGTCTGTACCACCCCCACAAAAAGGGGGCGGTTACCATGGAAATGATGTGGGGGAAATGCAGCCTCCTCACCATGGCAACCCCAGAGTACAGGCAGAGATGCTGGGGGGAAGCCAGCCTGTGACCGGGAGGGGGCACTACAGGCCTGGGGGAGGGGGCGCCGAGCCACTATGGGAAGGACGGTGCCCCGGGAGTGAGTCACCGGGGCCTGCGTGGGCCTGAGGCAGATGCCCGGCTTAACCCGCTCCTGCCTGTGGCCCCCTCAGTGCCGGGCTTGGGGGTGGGGAGCTGGGATGCCCGAGCCCGGGCACGTGGGGTGCTGTCCCTGGCACCCCGGGGTATGGGGCAGGTGGGGGCCGTGGGCGCAGGGGCGGCTGGCGCCGGGCGGGCCGGCGGGGCCGTGGGCAGAAAGGAGTTAACAGGCTGGGGTGTGCCAGGGCTGAGCTCCCTCCAGGAAGTGTTACTCACCGGGAATGTGACTGCGCCTTCGCTCCCGGCCCTGGATTCTTAGCTCCAGAGCACGGAGAGGGGCTCCCGGGGCCCCCATGGAGCAAGGAGAGAGGCTCCCAGGGGCCCCCATGGAGCTCCCCAGGGAAGCCGCCCCCGCCACAGCCGGCGCCCCCGCCAGGTACCCGCGCCCGGGGAAGTTGGGGAAGTCGGAGGTGTGGAGAGCAGAGTGTGAGGGTGTGCTTCTGTCTGTGGTTGTGTGTCGTTGTGTGTGGGGGGGTCTGATTGTGTATCTAAGTATATGTGTGATGTGAGTATATGTGACTGTGTGATTGTGTGAGTGTGTATCTGTGAGCCTTGCACAAGACTGGAGGGAGAAGATGCGACGGGGGGAAACCGAGGCGAGGAACCGGGTGGGAAGCCAGGAGGGAAGCCCAATGGCTCCCAGGCTCGGGGAGGCTTGTGGGGGAGGCAGCCGTTCCTCGGACCCCGTCTGTCTTTGCAGCCCAGCCAGAGACCCCATCTACGACATCCCGGAGGCCAGGGGGCAGCAGGAGGGCCTGTTCCGGGGCCCCGGGCGCCCAGTGAGCCTGCGGGAGCGGCTGCTGATCACCCAGCCCGTGTGGCTGCAGCTCAGCGCCAATGCCGCCGCTGCCCTCCACGTGCTGCAGAGGGAGCCCCCCGGGGTGAGGGACGGTGCTGGGGGGGCTGGTGCTGGGGAGGGGGGGGCCAGGAGCCAGGGAGAGGGAGCCCTAGAAAGGGGGGCCAGGAGCTGGGGGGGCAGGCCCCAGAGAGGGGAGGCCGGCCCCAGCCTCTGAGCCTCCCCTGTTGCCACAGACTTTCCTGGTTCGGAAATCCAACACCCGGCAGTGCAAGGCCCTGTGTGTCCGGCTCCCAGAGGCCCTGGGACCTTCCTTTGTCTCCAGCCACGACATCCGGGAGAGCCCCGAGGGTGAGCCCGCTGCCCGGAATGGGCCAGTCTGGGGGGGAGCCATGTGGGGGCTGGGTCAGTGGGGGAGGCCAGGCCAGTCTGGGGGGCTGGGTCAGTGGGGGGGCCGGGTAATTCGGGGGGGGCCGGGTAAGTCGGGGGGGCCGGCCCTGCCCAGTGTGACCCCCCCCCTCCCCTGCAGCTGTCTCCCTGGAGGGCTCTGAGCTCCACTTTCCAGACCTGATCCAGCTCATCTCTGCCTACTGCCACAGCCGGTGAGCGGGGGGGGGGGGGGGAGGGGGGGGGGTGGAGAGAAGGGGGGGGAAGAGGCCCGGGCTGGGGGGGCTGTCTCCCCCCGCCCCTCCCTGGGATCCTGACCCCTCGGCCCCCTCTGCCCCCAGGGACGTCCTGCTCCTCCCCCTCCAGCTGCCCAGGGCCATCCGCAGAGCCACCACTCACAAGGAGCTGGAGGCCATCTCTCACCTGGGGATGGGTACGTACCCTCTGTCCCAGGGCCCCTTGATCCCCGAGCCGTCTGTGTCCTGGGAGGCGGGGGAGGGGGAGGGGAGCGGGCCGGCCGACGTCCCAGGGGACGCCGAAGTTCACACCCCCGAACCCCTTCTTCTCCCCAGAGTTCTGGAACTCTTCCCTGAACAGCAGGGCCCCCGGGGGCCCGGCAGCCGAGGCCCCCCCGATTCCCCGCCTGAAGCCCCGGTCCCCCGAGGAGCTGGACCAGGGAACCGGGGGCGCCCTCTGCTTCTTCAACCCCCTCTTCCCCGGGGATCTGGGCCCGGCCAGGCGCGAGAAGTTCAAGAGGAGCTTCAAGGTCCGGGTGTCCACCGAGACCTCCAGCCCGCTGTCACCCCCCGCCGCCCCGCCGCCCCCCGTGCCGCCGCCCCCCAGGGGCCCCCCTGCCCAGGCTTGCGCCGCGCCCCCCCGCAGGCTCCTGAGGAGGGAGAGCTCGGGGGGCTACCGGGTCCCGGGGAGCGCCGGCCCGGCCGTGCCTCCCCTCCCCTCTCTGCGGGAGGTGGACAGCGGCTCCCCCAGCGCCTCGGAGGACGAGGGGGGCCCCCCGGGGGGCCCGGCCTCCTCCCCCCGCCCGGGGCGGCGGCGCCGGCTGCTCCGCTCCATGAGCGACGCCGTGTGCTCCCTGCTGGCGCCTGAGAGGCAGGTGGCGCGGGCCGTGGCCGAGCTGGCCCGGGACCGACAGACGCTCCCTGGGCAGCTGGTCCAGGACCTGCTGACCCGGGTGCGAGCGGGGCCCGAGCCCCGGGAGCTGCAGCAGGTGCGCGAGGTGCTGAGCCGGGCCCAGACCCTGCTGGTGGCCGAGCTGGCCCAGGAGAAGCTGGTGGCCGAGGAGCGCCTGGGTGAGTGCCGGGCCTGCCCCCTCGCCTCCCCCGCCCTCCTCATTGCTCACCCCCAGCCCCCAGAGGGGTACCCAGGGAGCCTAGCTGAGCCTGGGTTTCCCCCGTGCCGCACGGGCCGCCCCTGGGCGCGGGCCCCTCCTCCCTCAGGCGCGGCCCCTCCTCCCTCAGGCACGGGCCCCTCCTCCCTCAGGCGCGGCCCCTCCTCCCTCAGGCACGGACCCCTCCTCCCTCAGGCACGGGCCCCTCCTCCCTCAGGCGCGGGCCCCTCCTCCCTCAGGCGCGGACCCCTCCTCCCTCAGGCGCGGCCCCTCCTCCCTCAGGCACGGGCCCCTCCTCCCTCAGGCACGGGCCCCTCCTCCCTCAGGCGCGGCCCCTCCTCCCTCAGGCACGGGCCCCTCCTCCTTCAGGTGCAGGCCCCCTTCTCCGCCGCCCCCCCCCCCCCCCGGCCCCTCTCCTCTGCCGCCCCCGGACGCCCCCCCTCTCGCCCCCCAGAGCTCGTGGTGGAGAAGGCCCTGCAGCGCTCGGTGCTGAAGCCCCTGCGGCCCCTGCTGCTGGCCCGCCTGCGGCTGCGCCTGGCCGGGGACGGCTCCTGGGCCCGGCTGGAGGAGGGCCTGCGGCTGGCCAAGGCGCGGGGGCCCGGGGCCTTCGGGGGCTGCCTGGCTCTCCCCTCCCCGCCGGAGATGGAGCGCATCCGGGAGAAGCTGCTGAAGCTGCTCGGGGGCTATTCTCCCAAGGCCAAGGTCACCCGGCTTCTGCAGGCCTGCAAGCTGCTCTCCCAGGCCCTGAGGAGCTGGGCAGGTACCGGCCGGGCCGGCGAGGGGGGCTGGGACGGGGCCCCGCCAGGAGCCCCCCAGAACCTCTGGGCCTCGGTTTCCCCTGGCGTCCCCGGGGTGGGCCCTGTCTGGCTGCAGAGGAGCCACGGGGTCCGGGGCAGAGTGCGCCGCTCTGGTTCCCCAAAACCCCACGGGAGGAAGGGCCGGCTCTCTGTGGCCCGGGGACACGAGGGGAGGAAGGGGCACAGCCCGGGGTCCCCCGGGCGAATGTGCCCCAGCCCTTTGGGGGGGAGGGGAGGGCAGCCTCCCTAAGGGCCCCTCCCTCGGCAGGGGAGAGCGCGGGCGCCGACGAGTTCCTGCCCCTGCTGAGCGCGGTCCTGGCCCAGTGCGACCTCCCAGACCTGCTGCCCGAGGCCGAGTACATGGCGGAACTGCTGGAGCCCGGCCTGCTCACGGGGGAGGGTGAGCAAACCCCCCCCCCGGCTCCCCACCCCTCCCCCCTTACACCCCCACTCCCCTCCCCCCCGGGTCTCTGCCCCCGCCTCACCCAGACCTCCCTGTCCTAGGCGGCTACTGCCTCACCAGCCTGATGGCCAGCCTGACCCTGCTGGGGAGTCTGGGCCAGGCCGGGGCGCGGCCCCTCAGTCCGTCCCAGGAGCTCCGGCGCTCGCTCAGCCAATGGGAGCAGCGCAGACTCCCTCCCTCCGGGAATTTCAAGGTAGCCGCCCCCCAGGGCAGAAGCTCGCACTGTATGGGGGGAGTGGGGGGGGGGGGCCGGGGCGGAGGTCAGAGGTACAGGGCACGCGCTGAGGCTCGGGAAGCCCGGGGCCTGCCCCGCCCCCTCTCCTCGCCCCTGCGCCCTGGGGAGCCACGTGGGCACCTGCTGGGCATCGGGGCCGACCCCCGGGCCCTCTCCCTTTCCCAGCACCTCCTCCGGGTGGCGTACCAGGACCCCAGCAACGGCTGCACGTCCAAGACCCTGGCGCTGCCCCCGGGCTCCTCGGCGGCCACGCTGTGCCAGCTCTGTGCCGCCAAGTTCCGGGTGTCCCGGCCCGAAGCCTTCGCCCTCTTCCTGCACGACGAGAAGGGCTCTCGCCGCCTGGCGCCCGACACCCTGCCCCACGACCTCGCGGGCCCCGGCTACCTCATCTACCGGCGGGTGGAGGGAGGGCAGGATGGGCGCAAGGGGAGGGAGGAGGCTCCCGGGGCCGGGGCCCAGGGGGCGGCCGCGGGCCTGGACCCAGAGAGCCCCGAGGGAGGGGCAGGGAGGCTGGAGGAGAAGGGCAAAGGGGCAGGCGCGGGCCACACGGAGGAGGGGCCGGGGCCCGAAGCGGGGGGAGGCGGAGGGGCCCCCGGGGGCCCCGAGGAGCAGGGGCCCGAAGCGGGGGGAGGCGGAGGGGCCCCCGGGGGCCCCGAGGAGTAACCACCCACAGCCGCTTCCGAGGGCCCGTCCATGCCCAGGCTGGCCCAGGGGCAGCGGCTGGCCCGGATCCCCCATGTCGGGGAGGAAACAGCTTGGGGGCTTAGCTGGGTCCGAGACCTCCCAGGACTGGAGAGCTGAGGCTGCTGAATGAATGAATGAATGAATGAATGAATGAATAAAGCACTTATTAAGCACTTACTGTGTGCGGAGCTCAGATAAGCAGAGAACGGGCCGTGCGGCCGCCCCCCCGCCGCCCCCTCCTCCCTCTGCCAACCCCCCCCCCCCCGCCGGCGCCGCGCGCTCCCTGCAGGCGCTTCCCCTCCGGGTCTGCGGCCTTGGGGGGGGGGTGTCCCTCGGGCTGGGCCCCGGGTCCGGGGAAGGGGCTAGAGGCGGGGCCCCGGCTTCTCGGCCCCGCCCCCCAGCAGAGCCCGCCTCTCCGGGCATCTCGGCTCCCCCGGGCCTTCCCTTGCCCAGGCAGGGATCCTCCCTCTCCAAGCGCCGTCTTCAGTCTCTCTCCGCGCCACCAGGGGGCGCCGCCGCCCCGTCCTCCGGCCTGAGAAAGCGGCTTCTGGGCAACCAGGCCCGGGGAGCCCCAGGAGGCTACTCCGAGGGGAGCCCACGGCCGGGCGCGGAGACCCCCCGGGCCAAGCCTTCCCACAGCGAGCAAAGTGAGGCGGGGCCGGGGGCGCCCCGGGGGCTCGGAGGGAAGCGGCGGCGTCCCCCGCCTCCCCCCTCCCCCACACCGCCCCGGGGGGCGTGGCCAATGGCCGGGGGAGAGCCAGGACTGGAACCCGGCTCCGTCCGTCACGGGGGGGCGGGGCGTGGGGCCGGGGGAGGGGCCTGGCCGGGGGGGAGGGGCGGAGGGGGGCTGCCGGTGGCCGCCGGGCCCCAGGGGGCCTGGAATGGCCGCGGGGGGCGAGGGGGGGGGGGGCAGGGCCCGGGGAGCGCTTCCTCCCTTCTCCGTCCGGGCCTGGGAACTGCTGGGGCGGCAGCCGCCTTCCGGGCTATTCCTGGGTCCTCGGCCCGGGGTCAGGGGCCGCCGCTCTGGAAGCAGGCTCAGCCTCCCCCTCGCCCCAGGCCCGCAGCCGGGGGGAGGCGGCTACAGATGCAGGAAGGGCCCTGAGGGTCCGGGTCCGGAGCCCGGCCGTCCCCGGGGCCGCGGGGGAGGCGGGCGCGTGTCAGGCCCGGGAAGGAGCAGGACCGGGGTCTCGGGGCCCTGCCCGGGGGGGGTCCGTCCCCCGCCCCCCGGGGACCCCCTCTCTGTGGGCCCCTCCCAGCCCTCGGCTCCCGGCCCGAGGCCCCCCCCAGAGTCCCTGAGGGAGACTGGGGGGGGGCGGAGAAAGGGGCCGGGACCCTCGGCCGGGCAGGAAGGAGGGGGCAGCCTGGGCGGGGCGGCCTGAACTCAGCAGATTCCGGCCCTGGTGACTCACGGGGTGGACGCCTGGAGGTGGGGAGGGTGGGAGGGGGAGACGGCGCAGGGGCCCGAGAGGGGCCAACAGCGTCCGGAGGCAGCCCGGGAGGCTTCCTGGAGGAAGGGGCGCGTGGTTGCGGGGGGGGGGGGGGGGGGGGGGGGGGCAGTGGGAGGGAATGGCGCCCCCTGGAGGCCTCGGGGGGCACGGGGCCTGGAGGCGGGAGGGGTCTCTCAGGGCCCAGGAGCCGGACCCGGCCACAGGATTCAGCCTTGGAGGCTGTCGTCGTCTGCCCCCCCCCCCCCATCCTGGAAACAAGAGAACTGGCTCCTTCTCTCTCCACCCCCGGGAACATCAGAATTTAGCTCGTGTCTAAAACAGTGCAGCCCAACAAGGGGGGGGGGGGCTCGCTGACAGCGGCAAACGGAAGCCTCCCCCCAGTCCCAGAGCACCTGGGAGAGCTGGGGCCCCTGGGGGGGGAAGGGGGAGCTGGGGCCCCTGGGGGGGGGAAGGGGGAGCTGGGGCCCCTGGGGGGGACGGTGGGGGGGAGCTGGGGCCCCTGGGGGAAGGGGGGAGCTGGGGCCCCTGGGGGGGACGGTGGGGGGGAGCTGGGGCCCCTGGGGGGAAGGGGGGAGCTGGGGCCCCTGGGGGGGACGGTGGGGGGGAGCTGGGGCCCCTGGGGGGGGAAGGGGGAGCTGGGGCCCCTGGGGGGGGAAGGGGGAGCTGGGGCCCCTGGGGGGGACGGTGGGGGGGAGCTGGGGCCCCTGGGGGGGGAAGGAGGAGCTGGGGGGGCTCTGTGGCCCACAGGGGTCTCCGTGACATCGTCCTCTCCTGGACCAGCCCCCGCCCGCCAGAGCCGGCCACTGACCGCAGTCCCGTCACTTTCTGATGCTGACCCGGAAGCTTTGCTCTTCCCAAGGAAGGGGGGGCGCCTTGCTAGGAATGGGGCAGTGCCGTCTGGGCGGGGGCAGGTGGGGATCCCTCCAGGACATCTGAGTCCAGGTGGCTGCTGGGAAGTGGGCGGACTTCCCAGTGCGTATACAGCATAGGGATGCTCCCATAGACTGGGGAGGCCTCAGCACAGAGATGGTTCTTTTTTGGCTGAGGCAGTTGGGGTTAAGTGACTTGCCCAGGGGCCCACAGCCAGGAAGCCATAAGTCTCTGAGGTCAGATTTGAACTCGGGTCCTCCTGACTTCAGGGCTGGGGCTTCACCCACTGTGCCCCCCAGCGGTCTCCTAGAGATGATTTATCCAGGGGCACTGATGAGACAAAGGAGACAGCATTTTGGGGGTGGGGCATTAACTCACAAACTGGGGGTCCCCCAGAGAAGGTGCCCTCTGAGCTAAGCTTGAAGGAAGCCGGGGATTCTGCTGCCGCCCCCACCCTTCCCGGCTGGTCGCTTACCAAGCCCCCCGTACCCCCTCTCCTCCCTCTCTCTGCCCACTGACCCAAGCTGCCATCTTGAGCTGGCGCAGCAGTCTCCCATCTGCCCCGGGCTGCCATCCCCCTCCCAGATCCGCACAGATACCCCGGTGCCCAGGAGTTTGGGAGGCCAGGCAGTCCGTTAATCAGCATTTACTAAGTGCCACCCCTGCCAAGGGGTACAGAAGCATCGGAGCTGAAAGGGCCCACGGCAACCGTCCGGCATATGTCGCATTGGGACCCGTCGCATTGGGACCCGCTGGCAGTGCCTGGAGGCTCAGTGAGGGGCCCGAGGACCCCAAGACGCTCCCCATTTGTTCTGACAGCCAAGAGACGCTCAGGAGCAAAGGCCTCTGGGATGGGACCCTTCCTCCCGAGGGGCTGGGGCTGGGGCCGGCCCGTGTTCCTTTCCTCATCCCTGGGGGAGCAGAACGCTGGGCCGGGTCTGTGTGTTTTCTTTCTCAGCCATGGCTAATAAAAGGGCCAGAACAAGGGCAGCTTCCGGGATGCTCCCGGAGGAGGAGGAGGGCGGTTCTTATGTGATGTCCCCCAGCTGAGCCCCGCCCCCAAAGAGCCCTACACGGAGGCTGCCACAAGTCACAGAAGCGCCCGAACCCCTGAATCCAAGCAAGTGGCCCCCACAAACCAGGGAGGTTTCATGCATTCGTGTGCAAAAGAGCATACAGGAGCCGTTGTGGGGGAGCCAGACAAGGCTGCAGCTCAAACCAAGGCCCGGGGAGGGCCCAAGCTCACTCTGGCCTCTCCCTGTGATCTCTCTGAGGCTGCTCTCCCTTCCCTCCTCCCTTCCCTCCCTTCCCTCCTTCCTTCCCTCCTCCTTTCCCTCCTCCTTCTCCCACAGCATCTCTGCCCCAGAGTCTCTGGGGTCCCCCAGAAGCTCCGTGCCCACCCCGTGAGTGCCACGGGGTATCCAGAGTCACGACTTCCACATACACAGAAGTGCACACGACGCCCCGGCTTCTTGGGAAATCTGGGTATGTTTGAGTGCAGAGACTCTCCTCCCACTCCCATCTCCTCTTCTCCAGACTGAAAATCTGGTTTGGGGGTTTCATTTGTCTGCTCCGGCCCACCCAGAGCAGCGCGGCTTCCGAGACGGGGGCAGCCCGTGGCAGGCCCCCTAAGGACGGAGTGGCCACAGACGCAAGAGTTGCGGAGGTCACGGCGTCCCCCCGCCGGCCTCCCCCACCCCCTTTCTGGTCGTTGGCCAACGGGGAGGATCGTTGTGGAGAAGGGGGAACCTTCCTTCTGTCTGACGGGAGGGGCAGACCCCCCCCAAACCAAACCCAGCCCTCACAGCCACGGCAGGGAAGCAACCATCGGCACTGACCGCCGACCCGCAGAGCGGCGAGCCGGGGCTCCCCCTCCTGGACCATCCTCTCAGACCCCGGTGGGGACAGCTCCGGCTGCCACCCCTCCGGACGTCCCGCTCAGCTCCGGACTTCGGCCCCACACGTCCAGTCAGCTGCCAGGTTTGCTCTAGTTCTTCACGGTTCTCCAGACCGGTGGCCCCGTCATCAACTCTGACCTAGGCCATTGCAGCAGTCTGTGGTCCTCAGGGGCCCCCTCTGACACACAGGAGCCCCCCTGACACACAGGAGTCCCCCTGACATACAGGAGTCCCCCGACACACGGGGGTCCCCCCTGACACACAGAGCCCCCTCTGACACACGGGGCCCCCTCTGGCACACAGAAGTGCTCCCGACACACAGGAGCCCCCCAACACACGGAGCCCCCTCTGACACACGGGGCCCCCCTAACACATGGGGCCCCCTCTGACACACGGGGGTCCCCCTGATACAGGACCCCCCAACACACGGGGCACCCCCTAACACACCGGGCTCCCTCTGACACACGGGGCCCCCTCTGGTCCACAGGGGTCTCTGCGGTCTTTGTGACCTCATCCCGTCCCGGAGGTTTAGGGAGTCAAGCACCCCCAACCCTTCCAGAGCTTGGCTCTGATGGGTCCCAGGCAGCTGGTTTTCTTTCCTTTCTTTCTTTTTTAATTATAGCTTTTTATTTCCAGAAGACATGCGCGGGTAATTTTCCAGCACTGACCCCTGCAAACCCTTCTGTTCAGCTTTTTGCTTTTCCCTTCTCCCCCCTCCCCTGGGTGGCAGGTGGTCCCATACATGTTAAACATGTTAAAGTTCATGTTAGATCCAATATATGTGTACATAGTTATACAGTCCTCTTGCTGCACAAGAAAAATCGGATTTAGAAAGAAGGTAAAAATAACGGAGGGAAAACAAGAATGCCGACGGCCAACACCAGAGGGACCGGAAGTGCCATGTTGTGGTCCACACTCCTTTCCCAGAGTCCTCTCTGGGGTGCAGCGGGTTCCGTCCCATCACCGACCGGTCGGAGCCCACTTGGACCCTCTCATTGCCGAAGGCCCCCAGCGGGTTTCCCGAAGGCCGCGGCCTCCGGACGCCTGCTTTCCCGCTCAACTTGTGGAGCCCTCCCCGCTGCCCCCAGCCCCTTCTCGCTCTTGTCTCAGGCCTTCCCTTGCCACCCTCCAGGGCCGTTCAGCCGCCCTCCCCGCCGCCCCCCACGCTCACCACCTGCCTCCTGTGCCTCCAGCGCTCTCCCACCTCCTTCCGGCTCCTACAATCCCCGGTCTGTCCAAAGTTCTGCTCAGACGCCCTCCTCCCGAAGCCCCCCCCGCCCCGCCCCAGCCATCCGGGTTGCCCCCAGCCCCACTCACCTCCTTCCCATGCCGGCGCCTCCCCCGCTGGGACAGCCACTCCTGTGGGCAGCGGGCAGGGTTTCCGTGGTTTTGTCCGTCAGTCTCTGTCGCCAGGCACTTGGTGCCATGAGCACCTGATGAATGTTTACCTCCAGCTAAGGTGGTCCCAGCTCCCCGATGTTGGCTGAGGATACTGGGTGAAGGGGGTCGTGGACAGAAAGCCAGGCTTGGGGGGAGAGGCAGCGAGTCCGGGGCCCTGATGGTGCTGGCAGATGGAGATGGGGGGCTGGGGGTTCCCGGGGCTGGAGCCATGAAGTTGGCAGCTGCCTGCAGAGGGATGTTAGGGAATGGATGAGGGGGGAGAGAGACAGAGACAGAGACAGAGACAGAGACAGAGACAGAGACAGAGGCAGAGAAACAGAGAGAGAAAAAGAAAGAAAAAAGAGGAGGGAGGAAGGAAGAAAGAAAAAAGGAAGAAATGAAGAAAGAAAAAAGGAAGGAAGGAAGGGAGGGAGGAAGAAAAACGAGAGAGAGAGAGAGAGAGAGAGAGAGAGAGAGAGAGAGAGGATGAATAAAAGGGAGGCTGAGTGGGAAACCAGGAGTCTTCCAGAAGCATCAGCCCTTCCTTGACAGGAGTCTTCACCAAAGAGCTGGGGTGCCTTGGGGGGGGCCTGACTGGGGGCCAGAAGCTCTGACTTCCCTGTGCCTTTCACTGTCACCCCCATTCTGTCTCTTGACTCACCCCCACACCCCGTCTCATGGTCTGGAGTTTAAACCGGAGGATTCCTAACTTCTTCCCCAAATCTGACTTCCGGCATCCCGGGGGCTCCCAGGTCCCATGTCCCCCGCGTTAGGGGCCCAGAAGCCCCGATGCACAGCACTCTAAGGCCCCTCCCTCCTGGCTAGCTCGCCCCCCGCCCTCTGCTTATTCTGCGCCCCAAGGTCTCTGGGAGGGTCCCCCCGAACCTCAGTCCCTTCATCTGTAAAGTGGGGGGGGGAGGCAGGAGCCTGGAGAGAGGGACGTCTTGGTTGTTTGGCCCACACAGAGGCGCGGGTCCAGTGAGACCATGGGGGCACTCGGACACAGACCTCCTCGCCTGACACTCAGGCCCATTTCCCTGCCCCGGACTCTCAGGCCCCAGACACCCAGGCCCGCTTCCCCAGGCCCCAGACCCTCAGGCCCCGACCCTTGGACACAGACCCTATTCCATCAGGATCTCGGAGCAGCGGGGATTTCACTGGCTGGGCTTTAATCCCCCAGAGCGGGAGGAAGCCCGGCTCCCCCTGGCATCCCCGCCAGAGACCGGAGGAGGGACCCCAGCCTGCACCTCCCCCCCACCCGGGCCGGCTGTGCCTACAGGGGCTGGGGGCGGGGAGGGAGGGGCTCTCTCCAGCTGTTGAGCAGATCCAGATGAGGCGGAGGGGGTGGTGACCCCACTGGCAGGGGCAGGAGGGCGCGGTGGCCTGAGCTCATCAGATTCCAGCCGGGGTGACTCATGGGGGTGACGCCTGGGGGAGGGGGGAGGATGATAGGTTCTGGGAGGGAAGATTTGGCCCAGGGGCAGAGCCGGGGGCTGGAGCCTCGGGGGCTTTGGGGGCTGGGGGGGCGGCCAAGGGAGAAGTTCAGGGGTCTGGGGGTTAAGCAGGCTGCGGCCGGCACTGGGGAGACAAATACGGCTGGGTGGGAGAGGGGCTCCCCGGGCCGGAGGGAGAAGGGGCTCCCAGGGAGAGAAGGGGCTCCTGGGGCCAGAGGGGGAGGGGCTTCCAGGGAGAGAAGGGGCTCCTGGGGCCACAGGGGAGGGGCTCTGGGAGGCTGAGGGTATGGAACCAGAGCTCAGCTTCCGAGGACCTGGGCCCCTCCAGGCAGGAGCCCCCTGGGTTCTAAGAGAAGGGGAGGGAATGACCCTCCCACGGGCCCGGCACTGAGGGGAGCCCTTCACAAATGTTGTCTCATTTGACCCTCCCAACGATCTAGCTGTTATCCCCATTTTATAGCTGAAGAAACTGAGGCAAACAGCTGAGGTGACTTGCCCAGATCACAGACCTGGTGAGTGTCTGAAGCTGGATTTGAACTCGGCTCCTCTGCACCCAGCGGCCCGGAGGATGGGCCGGCCCCGATTCATGGGGCTCTGGAAGTGGAGCTTGGGGGGGGGGGGGCGAGTGGGTTGGGGTCCTGGCTCCGGGCCCGGTGGGAAGGTCAGGTCCTCTGCTGTTCTCACTCTGGGCTGGATGAGGAAATGGCTCCCGGGGCCTCCCCACCCCATTCCAGGGGCTCCGGGGGGGGGGCTGTGACCCTTCTGCCCTGGCCCCCTTTCCCACATTTGCTGCTCCTTAATGGGTGGGGAACCGCCGAAGGTCACGGGAGGCCGACTCTGGGAGGGACACGGCGTCCGCGGCTCAGGCTCCCTTTCCCCTTCTCTGTGCTGAGGGCCGGGGGCAGAGCCCTAAGTCCGCGGTCAGGACACCGGCCAAGGGCCAGCTTCAGACCCCGCTCGGCCCTCCTGGGACTCCCCTGGGCCGTGGTCTCTCACCTGGGACGTTCTCCGTGGCCCGGGAGCCCCCCCCCCGGCCCGACAGCCTGTGTTCTGTGCCCGGGGATAAGGGAGAGCCGGCATTTATGCTGGGCTTGAAGGCCCACGTCCGTGTCTCTCTTTTCCCCCATTTCTCGGATCAGGAAACGTGGCGGGAGCGTCAGTGACCGGCCCCGGCGAGATCTGAGCTCCGGTCCTGTCCCCGGCCTCTGCGTTCTAAAGCCCCCACACACACACACACACATACACGCTCTACCTGTGAGGGAGGGGGAAAGAGCGGGGGAAGGGGACCCCCCCCCATCCGGGCCCTCCGGAGGAGCCGACCCAGCCCGGCCTGGGCCCACATCCCTCCTCCGCTACACTGACCGTGCTCCCCTTCCCAAAGCCCCCTCCTCCCCCCCCCCCCCGGCTCCTCACCACAACCCTTCCCCCATCCCGCAGCAACACCCCCTCCCCACGCTGGGCTTTGAAGTCACAAAGTAAATATCCTGTCTGGTCTGGCTCCCCCTTCCCCAGCCTGGCAATCACCCCAGCCGGACCCTGGCTCCCACCCGAGCCGGCCCGAGAGAGGGGTGTCGTCTATTGGGACCCGTCCAGGAAAGGGGGGGACAGAGGGGCCTCCGGAGGTGGAGGAGGGGAGGCCAAGAGAGCAAGGGGCCCCCCAGGGAGGGACGTTCCCAGAAAAGGAGCAGGGGAGGATGGGTGTCACATGCCCACCAGCAGAAGGACTGCCCCCTGCTCAATGTCTGTCTGCCTTCAGTCTCTTGTGCTGTAAAATGGGAGGGTCCAGGACCCTGAGACACGGAGAGATCTTGCCAGAGATGAAGGAGAGACGGAACCCCCTCCCACAGTGTTGGAGGTGATTGACGGGTGGGAAAAGTCCAAGGGGGAGCACTGGGGGGGCGGAGGAAGCGGGGGGGCGGCCCTGGGGCCAAGGGGACAGTCCGGGGGGGAGGCTGGGGAGCCAGAAGGAAGCTCAGGCCGCCCCCCTGCCACTTTGCCCCCAGACTGTCCCGGCTCTCAGCCAAACTTGCCCCTTGGGCTCGAGGGGAAGTGGGGTGCAGGGCGGGCCCGTTGGGCTCCAGCCCCCGGAAGCCATGCAGGTGGGGGGTGGGGCACAGACAGGATGGGGGGGTCTTCACCGCCCTGCCTCAGTTTCCCACCTCAGCCACCTGACACGTCTCCAGATTTTGGGGGGGGGGCTTCCCAAGGGCCGATGTGACCAGATGGGGGAGGTTTATCAAGGAGGGGGTGATGGGGGCCCCTGGGGTTGGGGCTGGGCCCCAGAGCACCATCCTCCAGCCTGTGTTGGGGGGAAGCTCAATCCCCCCGTGAGGGCGCCCAGAGGGGCCCAATCTGTGTCTTCATCCCCCCCCAGTCCTCCTGCAGCTCTTCTCTTCCATTGCTCCCCTTCCCCCTCGCCCCCAGTCCCTGCCAGAAGCCTGATGGGGTGGGGCTGCTTGTATCTGGGGAGAGCAGTGAGTCCCGGGCCCCTCCCAGCCTTCTGGACGCCCCGCTCCAAGCTCCCTCCCTCCCCGGCCCCCCGGGCGCTTCCCAGGATCCAGCCCCCCCCCAGTGCCCCCAGCCCTCCCCGCCGACTGTAGCTCCCGGGCCCCAGGGGGCCCGGGCTGGGTGGGGGCCCCTCCTCGGTGGCCAGAGGCTGAGGGTTTGGGAAGGAGGAGGAGAATGAACTGGGGGTGGGGGGCAGAGAGCAACGGGGAGAAGAGCTGATTTCTACACAAAGAAATGTGCCTGCTCAGCAGGGCAGATCTGCAAGGGAGCATCGGGAAGCTGGGAGCCCCCCCGCCCCTCATGTGTGGCTCAGCCTGGAGCCCCCCCTGCTCCTCACCCACAACCCAGGCCTGGAGCCCCCCCACCCACCCACAGCCTGGAACTGGAGCCCCCCCAGGGCCAGGCTGGAACTCCCCCCCCTCATCTGTGGCTCAGCCTGGAGCCCCCCCTGCTCCTCATCCACAACCCAGGCCTGGAGCCCCCCCACCCACCCACGGCCTGGAACTGGAGCCCCTCCCTCACACAGGGCCCGGGCCTGGAGCCCTCCACACACACAGAGCTTGGGGGCTCCCCTCCCCCCAGCCTGCCCACTGGCTTCCCAGCCCACCCAGCCCGGGCTGCCCCCACGGGACATCGCCCCCCCCAAACCACCCCCCCACCACCACCGGCCGGAGCTGCCTCCTGGGCTCCTGCTCTGAGCCCAGTGGGAGCCTGGGCCGGCTCCTGTTTACAAAGCTGCTCTCCCAGCAGCCTTTGTTTGCTTAAGGTCTTTGTCCTTGCCTGTGCCTGGGACGGGGCTGACCAGGCCCCCAGAGCGGGACGGACCAGGGCCGGGAGGCCCCGCTCCTTCTGGGACCCCGATGGAGGGGGACGGAGGAGGCTCGGGGGGCACAGCAGAGGAGGGGTCCCGGCTGGGGGGGGGGCCGGGGAGACCCTTCCCACCTCCTGGACCCTCCCTGTCGCTCTCTGGAAGAGAAGGGGGTGGAGGGGACGGCCTCCGACGCGCTCCCAGCACCAACTCCTGGGCGCCGGCTGTCTGGGCAAACTTGCTCTGCCCGAGCCAGGGGCGCCTCTGCCCGCTCAGCGGGACGCTCCCGGGGCTGACGACCGCTCGCCCCCACGGGCGCCCCCTGCTAAGTGTGGGGTCTCCCTGGCTCCGGCAGCCCCAGCCCTCGGGCCCCGCTGCGTATTTGGGGGCACACAGAGGCACCTCTGCCCCCCCGGACCCCTGGCTGGTTCTCTGGGGCCCAGAAGCAGCCCGTGCCCCCCACCCCGAGGAGCCCCCTCTCCCCCGGCCCAGACGGCACCTCCTCCCTCTCCCCAGCTTGGCGGAAAGCGCCCCGCTTCGATATAAAACGTCTCCGCCGGTGCTGGGAAACCTGGATGAGAAAGACCTCATGGGGCTTTCGAAGCTGCCCGTGTTTCTGCGCCCCCTTCCTGGCTTCTGATCTCCACCGGCCACTTTTGGTTCCCGTTCCTCCCCCCCACCTTAAGCAGGCTGCAAGCGAGCGAGGAGACCCGTCCGCACCCCCCGTAACGTGCGACCCCCCTGTGATTCACAAGGAAATTAAAAAGCGAATGTCCGCGTGTCACCGAAAAATAAAACAATAAAAAAAGGAAGAACCCCCTCAGCGACTGCGTGGGGGACGGGCCGGAGTGGGGGGCGAGGCAGGCGGAGGCCCCGGACCCAGGGACGGCCGTGAAGCTCTGCACAGGGCCGGCCACGGTGAATGGGGGAGGGGACGATGGGACCACAGAGGGAGCCACGCGGGGATCGTGGGTGACTCCGGGAGGAGATTTCCCAGGGGATGCTTCTGGGAGCGGACCCGCAGGGAGAGGATTGGTTCCTTTGTATGAATAGGCCGGGCCGCCGGGGCAGGAGGGGCACAGAGCGCTGGGGAAGGACTCAGGGACCGACCGCAATGTCGTGGGAGAAGCCGAGGAGCTGCCGGCCTTGGGAAGGAAGGGGCCGCCGCCTTCAGAGAGGGACAACAGGGGCAAATAAGGGCGGGGGCCCGGCGGGTGGGGGGGGCACCCAGGTGTGTACCTGCCCACGGCCTGGGTGGGGACGCACACGTGTAACAATCCCCCGTCCCTGGGTCCGGGCCGCCCCCACTCCGGCCCATCCCCCACGCAGTCGCTGAGGGGGTTCTTCCTTTTTTTTTAAATTGTTTTTTTTTATTATACACAAACATGAGATGTTTTAGAGATTTCTTTGCGAATCCGGCTGGGAGAGAAAAACCAGAACCAAAGGGAAAGCCAGGGCAGAGGGAGAAAGAGGGCACGGCGTGTGCTGATGCTCTCAGTCTCCATGAGGGGATGTCCCTTTTTTTTGGCTGAGGCCTCTGGGGTTCAGGACTTGCCCAGGGTCGCTCACCCAGGAAGGGGCTGAGGCTGGACTGGAACTCGGGTGCCCCGGCTGCGGGGCTGGGGCTGTGACCACAGCACCGCGGAGATATTCCCAAGCCCAGGCTGGGCTGGGCCCCTCCCACTCCCGAGCCCAGAACAGGAGGCTCCCTGGGGCAGCTGCAGCCTCTCCCTCCTCCTCCCTGACCTCTGACCTCCGGCTTCCTCCAAGTTCCAGCTAAAGCTCCGCTTTCCCACCCCGTCCCCCCACCAATAACTGCCCCCTTGGGGTTCTCCAAAGCTCCCCGAGGGCCAGAGCCTTGTCTGGGCCCCTTTCTCGCACCCTCTGCTTAGCTCAGGGCAGGCCAGGCGGGCCTTTCATCAATATTTATTGACTCCAAAGGCCTCTCTGGCTGCCCTGCCCCCACCCCAGCTCTGTCTGGGGTCCTGGGGTCTAGGGGGCCCTCCTGATTGGGGCGGGGGCTCCCGGCTCTGTGTCTGCCTCCTGCGCCGCCTCACATTTGCCCTGTGCCCTCTTTGTTCAGAGCCCGGTGCCCAGCGCCCCACCTGGCCCACCGAGCTGCCGGGTCCAAGGCTCTGGGACCCACTTGGGTTTTCCCCTTCTCCAGCAACTTCCAGAGGAGGCAACCGGAGTAAAATCACCTACCAGGGTCACAGGCTCCGGCCTGGAAGGCGTGGGCACACAGTAGGCCCTCAGGGCACAGGCACACAGTAGGCCCTCAGGCCATGGGCAGGGAGGACTCCATGTCCTTGCCCACGTCCTCCCTGGGCCTCTGGAGTCTCTGCTTCATTTGGAACGCATTATGTCGTCATGTGTCCGAGGGTTTGTGTGGCTGGACCACGACGGCCTCCTTCTGGACCCTGGCTCTTTCCTCCTTGACCCTGCGTATCCGGCCTCCGCTTCTCCCGCTCTGTGACCCCTGACCCTGGCCAGCCAGGGGTCAGGATGGGAGGGAGAGGCCTGAGAGGCATTTCCTGTGGGGGGCTCCCTCCCCCTTTCCCTCCTCCTCCTCCCAGAGCCAAAGAGAACCATCTCTCTTCTGCTGGGGGGGGTCCTGGGGGACCAGGAGGGGCTGAAGCCGGAGCCCGAGCAGCTTCCTGGGGGTCAAAGCCGGGGTGCTGGGGGTGGTCACTATGTTAGACCACGTGAGTGGCCGAGCATCCGTGGCCGGGAGGGAGGCCCCGGGGCGACTTGCAGCGTGGCGGGTACTGAGCGTGGCCGAGCCAGAAGTGGAGGCGTCGCCGTCCCAGAGCACGAGTGGGTGGGGAGAGGGACCGGCCCAGGCCTGGCAGCCCCGAAGCTGGGGACCCATAGGGCGAGCAACTGGCCCCAAGTGCCCCGGGCAGCAGGAGTCCAGCAGGGGGTGATGGATGAAAAGGTCAGTGTGTCAGAGCACGTGTGACTGAGTTAGCATGTCAGAGCATGTTCAGGGAGGTTAGCATGTCAGAGCGTGTGCAAAGGAAAAAAGGTTAGCATGTCAGAGCGTGTGTGTGACTGAGAGTTAGCATGTCAGAGCATGTTCAGGGAGGTTAGCATGTCAGAGCGTGTGCAAAGGAAAAAAGGTTAGCATGTTAGAGTGTGTGCAGGGAGGTTAGCATGTCAGAGCGTGTGTTGCTGAGTGAATGTTTGGGTCTGTGGTAAACACGGCAGCTCATCTTGGGAGAGTCCCACAGTCGGGCCCCTCCCAGGCCTGGGGGATCGTTCCTCCGACCTCAGCCAGCCCCATCCCCCTCCTTCCCAGACCCCCCTCCAGCCCACCACATTTTCTCGGCTCTGATGGCCAGCCCCCTTCCTCCCCCTCTTTCTCCTCCTCCTCCCCTTTCTCTCCTTTTCTCCTCCCCTTTCTCCCCATTCCTCACCCCCTCTGGCTTCTCCCCCCTGTTGCTGCCCCCCATTCCCAGGACCCCCCGGCCCTCCCGGCCCCCTCTCCCTCCCCCGGCCCCCCTGCCCCGCGGGCCCCCTCCCCTCCTGCCCCCCTCACACCTCTGCTCCCTCCCGGTCTCCCCCCTCTCTCCCGCCCCGCGTTTCCTGCCCCGGTCCCCGGGGGGAGCGGGGGGGGGGGGGAGCTGGCAGCCTCCCCAGACTTCGCCTTACAAGGGCAGGGAACCGGGCCCCAAGTCCCGCCCCCCCCCCCTGCCCAGAGGCCCCAGTCTCCTCCCCCTGTCAAGAGCGGGCTGCGGGGCCCGGCCGGGCCAGTCTGTCGGGGGCAGCGATGCTGAAGCTACTCCTGGCCTGGGTGGCCCTGGGGCCCACCCTGGGTCAGGGCCCCCGAGGCCCGGAGGAGGCGGCGGCCTCCTGCGGCCCGAGCAGCTGCTACACGCTCTTCCCCCGGCGCAGGACCTTCCTGGAGGCCTGGCGGGCCTGCCGGGAGCTGGGGGGCAACCTGGCCACCCCCAGGACCCCGGAGGAGGCGCAGCGGCTGGGGCTGCTGGCGGCCCAGGGGGCCGGGGGGGCTCCGGGCCGGCTGCTGTGGATCGGGCTGCAGCGGCAGCCGCGCCAGTGCCACCCGCAGCGCCCCCTGCGCGGCTTCACCTGGACCACGGGCGACCAGGACACGGCCTTCACCAACTGGGCCTCGGCGGCGGGGCCGGGGGCCTGCCCGGCGCTGCGCTGCGTGGCCATGGAGGCGGGGGGCGGGCAGCTGTGGCGCGAGGGCTCCTGCACGCTGCCCGTGGACGGCTACCTGTGCCAGTTCGGCTTCGAGGCCGCCTGCCCCGCGCTGCTCCCCGAGGACGGCCAGGCGGGCCCCACCCTCTACACCACGCCCTTCCAGCTGGTGACGGACGCCCTGGACTGGCTGCCCTTCGGCTCGGTGGCCGACGTGCCCTGCTCCGAGGGGGGGCCGCGCTTCCCTGCTCTGCCTGCAGCGGCCCGAGGGCGGCGTGGGCTGGTCCCGCCGGGGGCCCGTGTGCCCGGGGCCCGCGCCCGGCCCGGCCGGCTGCGCGCTGGACAACGGCGGCTGCGAGCACGAGTGCGTGGCCGGGGAGGCTGGGGGCGCGTCCTGCCGCTGCGCCGAGGGCTTCCGGCTGGCCGCGGACGGGCGCGGCTGCGAGGACCCCTGCGCCGAGGCCCCCTGCGAGCAGCAGTGCGAGCCCGGCGGGCCCGGGGGCTACAGCTGCCACTGCCGCCTGGGCTTCCGGCCGGCCGACGAGGACCCCCACCGCTGCCTGGACACGGACGAGTGCCAGATCCCCGGCGTCTGCCAGCAGATGTGCGTCAACTACGTCGGGGGCTTCGAGTGCTACTGCAGCGAGGGGCACGAGCTCGAGCCAGATGGCATCAGCTGCAGCCCCCTGGGAGCGGGCCGGGGGGCCCTGGGCGGGGACACGCAGGAGGACGAGGACGAGGACGAGGACGAGGACGAGGATGACGGCGGCTGGGACGCCTTCGACGGGGGCTGGACCGAGCCCGGCGGGCCCCTGTGGCTGGAGCCCACCAGGCCGCCGCTTGCTTTTGAGCCGCCTCACGGACCCCTGCTGCCCCACGCCGGCCCCACCCGGCCCCCTCTCTACGTCCCCCCCAGACCCCCCTACCTCCACCCGCTCCTCTCCATCACGCGGCCCCCCAGGCCGCCCCCGGCCCCCTGGCTCCCCGTGATCCCTGCGAGCCGCCCCCCTCCCCCACCAGCCAACCGGCTCCCTGCCTTCTCTGCCACCCTCCCTCCCGCACGGAAGCTCCCGGGCCTCCCCGTTTCCCGGCCCCCTTTGCCTGCGACCCCCAGGCCTCCTGCGGGCTCCAGCACCCACCTTCCCGTGCCTCCTGCGCGCCGGTTCCCCGCCCCCTCTGTCCCCTGGGCTCCCTGGCTGCCCGCCCAGCAGTCCCCGGGCCTTCCCACCAGCCCCCCCCCTTTGCCCCCTGCAGCCCCCGGGGCCCCCCGCCTTGGGCCCTCTGTGCGGCAGCCCCCGCCGGGTCCCGCTACCCAGCCTCCTCTCCCCTCCGCCTCTCAGCCTGCCTCCAGCCCGGCCCCCCACGGGCCTCTGCAGCCGGCTCTCCCCTCCCCCGGCCTCCCCACCACCGGGGTCCCCGTCCCTGTTCCCCTTCCCACGGACCCGACCCCGCGGCTCCCCGCTTCCCCGCCCCCCACCCCGCCCCCCTCTGGTCCCGAAGCTCCTGGCGGGCCCCCGGCCTCTCCCCCGGGGCCCTCCCCCGGCGCCCTCCCCGACCCCGGGCCAGCCCTGGACGTCCTGGGGGCCTCCCCGCCCCCCCCCACAGCCCGGAGCCGGAGCCGCAGGGACGACCGCTGGCTGCTGGTGGCCCTCCTGGTCCCCACCTGCGTGCTCCTGGTGATCTTCCTCGCCGTGGGGATTGTGTACTGCACCCGCTGCGGGCCCCGCGCCCCCAACAAAAGCATCACCGACTGCTACCACTGGATCACAAACTCGGGGGCCAAGGGGGAGGCTGAGCCCAAGGGGGGCAGCCTCTCAGGGGTCATGACCTGCAGAACCAGTGTGTGATTGGCGGGGAGGAGGAGGATGGGAACCCCTCCTTCCTCGGACCTTAAGGAGCTAGCCCCCCTCCCGTGGACCCGGGAGAAGGGGGGCCCCTCCCGGACTGAAGCCCAGGAAACTGCACCCCGGGACTGGGGGGGCCAGCGGCCCCCGTCAGCCCACGCTCACTACTACTCCCCGTAGGGTCGGGGGAACCCAGGTACGCTGCCCCCCGACGCCCCCAGCTCGCCGCCATGGACACTCACTGCCCTCGACAGACACACCCGGCCCAGCTCTCCCGCCAGGACCCAGAGGCCCCCACTGCACTCCCGGGGGCGCGGGCCTGCCGCCCTGCCTTCTCTGCTCGCACCTCCCCGGGCTCCCTCCCGGCCCCCCCACTCGGGGGAGCCCCGGGCCCCGTCAGCGCCGGGGTGGGAGGAGGGGAGCCTGGAACGTTCTCCAATAAATGGGGTGGTGACCCTTAGCTCTGCTCGTCATACGCCACGGGGCCCCCGGGAGCAGCCGCAGGAGGGGGGGCGTCCCTGGAAAGGAGGGGAGAAGCCCTCTGCCCGGAGAAAGGGCCGCTGGGGCCGCAGAGAGTGAGCAGGGAGAAGTGGGGTGCTCGTGGCCTTCCCCCTGCCCACAAAGAGCATCCGGTCTCGGGGGGCTGGGAGGGGAGTAGTGTCAGGGTCTGGGGACGGAGCAGCAGGGGGGGCAGACCCTCTCGAGAGGCCCAGGGACCCATGGAGGTCGCCCAGCCAGAATCCAGGGGGTTAGAGCTCTTTTCTCCCTCAGGCCACTGTGGGAGGGAGCAGCTGCAGTGATTCGGAGGAAGGAGGGCCCCCGACCCCCGTCTCCTTCCTGCCAGGGTGCCCCCGTTTCCCTCTCCTGCGGCTGCACAGGAAGGGGGCCTGGGTGCTCCCAACGCGCGTCCCCCACGAACCCCGAGCTCTCTGGCCCGCCTGTGGCCGGCCCGTCCCCACTCTGGGGGCACACGGCAGGGAAGGGCGGCCTTCGGAGAGGAGACGAGGAGGTGGGAGAGACTCCTCTGGCCTGGCTCCCAGCGCTGATCTGGCTGCGCAGCCCCACTAGGCGCCCTCCCAAAGCTTTCCCCTTGGACTCCTTCCTCACCCTCGGCCGAGAGGAAGGAGTGGGCCTGGGACATGGGCCTGCAGGAACTGGGAGGAGCGAGAGCCGGGCTCTGGGCCTGGGGGCTCTGAGGGGGAAACAGAGGCACAAAGCAAGGGGAGCCTGGGGGCCAGCCGGGGACCCAGGCTCGCGGGGCTGATTTGTTCCTGGGGGGCCCGTGGGGCAAGCGGAGGAGGTCGGGCATCTGCATCCCCCACAGTCCCGGTAATTTCCCAATCCTAGCATTTAGGGGCTCTAATTACAAGCAGGGCTGAGTATCTCAGCCGCAGCCCCGCCTCCCCCTGGGGCCTCCATCCCCTTCCCATGGGGGGGGGGGCCTGAGAAAGCGGGTCTGTAGCAGAGAGGAGAGAGGGGAGCTGGAGCTCCCCCCCCCAACCCCCAGCCTGGGACTGGCTCGGCCTTCGTGGGGCCCGGCCCAGGGTCCCCAGAGAGGCCTCCCTGAGGGAGTCTGCGGGGAGGGGACAGGGCACAGCAGGAGAGTCTTAGCAGGGGCCAGGATGGGAGGGGGCTGCTGAGGCCCCCCACAGAGGGAAGGAGGGGCCTGGCCCCGAGTAGTCTCTGCTCTCACGTTCCCCTAACTGAAACCAGACGGGCCTTCAGATCCCGGATCCGGCCTGAGCCGCTAACGTGGGATTCCAGCCTGGAGCCTGGTGGGGGAAGGGGGAGGGGGGAAGGAAGGGGGGAGAGAGAGAGAGAGAGAGACAGAGAGAGACCAAAAGAGACAGAGAGAGAGAATGAAAGGAAGAGAGACCAGTGGAGGGATGTGTGAAGAAAGACAGAAAGGCAGCACACACACACCAGGGAGAAATACATACACAGAGAGAAAAAGAGAGAGAGAAAGACAGAGACAAACAGAAAGAGAAAGAATGAGAGAGACACAGAGACACCCAGAGAAGGACAGAGACAGAAGGATACAGACAGAAAGAGACTGAGACAGAGAAGGAGAGAGACCAGCGGGGGGAGGGGGGGGAGGGTGAAGAAAGATAGAGACAGGACACAAAGAGGGAGAAGAAATATGTACACAGAGAGAAACAGAGGGAAAGAGGGACAGAGTAAGAAAGAGACAGAGACAGATGAGAAAGAACGAGAGACAGAGAAGTTCAGAGACAGACACAGAGACAGAAAGAGAGAATGAGAGACAGAGACTGAGAAACAGACAGAGAGAAGGCAAGAGCAGCCAAGGGATGTGTGTGAAGAAAGATGGGAAGAGACACGCAGAGAGAAGGACGCAGACAGAGGCAGGGAGAGACGGGCGGACGGCTGTGTGGGAAGAGAGAGAGACAGGAGAGAAACGGAGGGAGGGAGTCAGAGAGACGGAGAAAGGGAGAAAGGGGAAGCAGGAGGAGGAGGGAGATGAGCCCTGTCCTCTTCACCGGTCCCGGGACCAGGGCTGAGCGTCCGGCCCCCGGGGGGGGGGAGGGGGGGCGTGTCGGCCCAGGAGACGACACCAGCGCGGTGGGAAAGGCGCGGAGGGCGGGGCCCGCAGGAGGCAGTGGCAGGTGCAGAGCCGGGGACAGAGGAAGAGCCCGGGCCGAGGGCGGGGACCGGGACAGTGACCGGGCCGGGGGGGGGGGGGGGGGGGGGGGGAGGGCAAGGCTTGCGAGGGGGAGGGGCGGGGCCTACGGGGGGGGGGGAGGGGATGGGACCGGGTCTCTGGCCAGCCCCGAGAGCCAGACCCCGGGCCGAGTGTGCGTGCGCGGGGCGGAGCCGGGACCCTCCCCGGAAGCTCCGAGGGCACCAAGGAGTTAACTCGGCCTCGCCGCGCTGGAGGGGAGGGGGCCGCCTAGAGCTCCTCGTCACCCGCTAATGAGCCCCAGATGCGGGGCGGCGAGCAGGCCCCGCCCCCAACCCTGATATTCTCCAATCGGAACCCGCAGGCTCCACCCCCGGGAGCCGCGCCTCCCCAGATCCCGGACGTTGGGCCGGGGGTCTCCGCCTCGGAGGTCACCTAGTCCTGCCAGCAGGACCCCGCAGGCTCCCCCCTTTTCGGAGACCCGCGGGTATGGGGAAGCTCATTCCCCACGGGGCCATCTCCCGGGGAAGCTTTGGCTTTCGGGGGGCCAAGCAGAGCCAGTCGGAGAACTCTTCCTTTTCCCCGGGGACCCCTCCCCGCTCCCGCCGAACTCCTGGGGCGCAAAGTCCAAATTGGGGGAAACGAAAATTCGATTCAATCCAGCAAACATTTATTATGCGCCTACTGGGGCCGGGGGCGGGGAACTAGGCCGGAGAGCTGGGGGCGGGGCGGGGGCGGGGCTCTGGGGAGCCTCCGAGAGCAGCCTTTGTCGCCACCTAGTGGTCCTGCGGCCGAAGCCCAGGGGCCCGGTCCTCTGCCCTCTCAGCCGGCGCTGCCCCCGGCTTTTCCCAGCCCCCCGCCGTGGGAGGCCGCTGCCCCCTGAGCCGGTCCCGGCATTCTTCGTAAAAGGGCCGGAAGGTTAATGCGAGCTGTGGCCAAGGCCTGCCGAGTTCTGCTCCCCCATATCTCAGGCACCCCCCCATAGGGACCCTCCCCCCCAAGCCTGGGCAGGTGCAATGGCCCCTGGGGGCGGGTCTGCCTGCCCCCCCCCTCCGGCCTCCAGCCAGCCACTACAGGGAGGCTGTAAAGGCCCGCTCTCCCCCCACTTAAGAGGCCAATGACTCCTAAAGTCCTCCCTTCCCAGCCTCCTCCAGGCAGGGTCACTGGCCTCCCAGCCAGGGGCCTCCCTCTCCTGATTCTGGGCTTTCTCTGGCCAGCCCCTGCCTGGGAAGCTCTCCCTCCCTCCCTTTCCCCCATCCCTGAAAGCTCAGCTAAGACCCCCTCTACCAGCAGCCTCCCAGTCCCCCTTAAATCCGGTGCCTTCCTTCCCCGAATTCCTATTCCTCTGGTCCTCCTTCTTTGTATTCAAGATTTCTCTGGGGCCTCCCCATTAAATTGTCTCAGGGCCTGGCGAGTAGTAGGTGCTTAATAAATGTTGCCTGACCGTTCCAGGGCAAGCGAGAGACCAAGTTGGGAGGGTCTCCAAATCCGGCCAGACGGGGGCAGCCCTGCTGTTTGCCTGGGTCTTGTATTTCCCGTCCCTGGCAAAGTGTCAGCACATAGTAGGTACTCAATAAACGCTTGCTGATCGAGTATGGGGGGAACAGCGTGGCCAGTGATTGGCATGTAAAGGGCAGGACTTTAACTCAGCTGTGTAAGTGTGTGTGTAAGTGAGTGTGTCTCTGTCTCTGTGACTGTGTCAGTGTGCGCGCAGCAGGTAGCAGCAGGCCTGTGGGACTCGGGGCCTCCCCACGGACGTTTGTTGACGCACATACCAGGCCCCGGGGATGGCCGAGAAGCCTCGTGGTTACCAGCACCCGTGGAGCTGGAAGGAAGCGGGATCCCATTCTGTGTCCTAGAGGAAGCGACTGAGACCCAGAGTGCCCCAGGCCACAGTGGCAGAATCCGCACCCAGAGCTGAGCCGGGGGTTCCGCCCTTGCTCCAGCCTCTCTTATCGCCCCTCACCCACCACTTTTGTAGCTGGAAGAATCCTCAGCCGTCCCATTAATGGGGAAATTAGAGCCACATGGTGGCTCTGGGGAAGCCGAGTCCCAGCCGCTCCGGGCACGAACAAGGGAGGCCTCCTCCGCCTCCCCTGGCCCAGCCTGCCCTTTGCACGGGCCGGACGCACACAGGGGCCGGGAGGGAGTCAGTTTCCCCATCTGTTCCTAAGTGGGCATGAAATGGGGAGGCTGCTGGACCCCTCTATGTCCTCTAGTGTAAAGTTCTGTATGCTATGGGGGGGGGGAGAGCTCTGCTGTGACCACAAACAGCCCCCCTGGCCTCTGTCCCTTAAGGGGCCACCACGTTTCTTCCCTTGCCTTCCGGTCCTTGGAGAGGTCCCCCGAAGCTCCCCATGAGATTGAGCCCCCGAGTCAGAAGGGCGCTGTCCTCCCTGCCAGAGCCCCCTCCTGGGCACACCAGGACCTGTGTCATGCCCCCAGCTCGGGCCTCAGTTTCCCCCTTCCTCAGCTCACTGCGAGTCCCCCGGGGCCTTCTCTCATCAAGCCCCACCCTCAGAAAGCAGGAGGGGCGGCTCGGCTGTTTCATACCTTTATTTCTTCCTGGTCTCCTCGGGGCCTCCTGCCGGCTGAGGCCGTGTCTCCCCAGAGGGGCGCTAGAGCCCGCAGGGTGCTCCCGGGAGCGGGAGGCCTTCGGGCAGCCCTTGGCCAGGGACGGGAATCACAGAAGGAGAGGTCAGGGGGCGCCTGGACAAAGCTGCCCCTGGGGGTGGGGGTTGCGACATTAAGGAAGAGAGGGGGCTTTCAGAGCCTCAGGGGCCCACATGCTGCCCCAGTTCCCCCCACCCCTCACTGGCTCCCTTGGGGGGGAGGACAGCAAAGAGAGGAAGCCTCCTGAGGGAGGAGGAGAGGAGAGGAAGGAGGGGGTCTCATGGGAGGGGACAAGAGGGAGGAGGGAGGCGACAAGCAAAGCCCACCTTGGAGGTGCTCATAATGAGGGGGCCGGGGGAGTCTGAGAAGGGGCCCCCTGGGGAAGAGTGAGTGTTTGGATGGGACACGGGGGTACAGAATGAACGGGTGGGAGTGGGGCCCACCTCCTGCCGCCTTTGGCCACTGCCCCCCTTTCGCATGGCACCGGGCGGCTGCCCGCAGGCCCTTCCCCAGCCGGGGACAGGTCAGCCAGCTCGGAGGTCTCGGGAGCGGCCGTCTCTGGGGGTTGGGGTCGGCAGAAGGCCTCAGGCCCCGGTCCTGGCACCCATACCGAGCCCCGGGGAGGGCGGGAGCTGCTCCCCTTTGTGCTTCTCCATGAGGGAGGAGGGGTCCACCCCAAGGACCAAGGAAGCAGGAGCTGGGGGTGAACAGAGCTCCAGAGCAGGGGACCCCCCTTCCCCTTGGTCTGAACTGCTCCGGAGGGCCTTCAAGCCCCAGCCCCGGAGGGGAGATTTGCCCTGGGGAAACGGGCCCTTGGCCCAAGTAAACATCTCCCTAGCAACCCCCAGCCCGCCCCAAGCCGGCCTCAGTACCTGCTCTAGTCCTGCTCCCCAGGACCTGGGCCCCAGACGGGCCCTTAGCTCTCGGGGAAACGACATCCGCAGGAGCCGAGGCTGAAGTGGGGGCTGAGGGAAGCTCCGTCTCCCTTCCGCCTCCTGCCAGCTCCAAGTCCCCCCCCACCCCCCCGGCGTCCGAGCGTGGCCTCCATGTGGCCTGGGCCCCCCCCCCCCGCCTCACTGGGAGTGTTTGCCATTAGGGTTTACACAAGAACCGATCACTCATCGGGGCCCCGGGTGTGTGGATCCCCCACCGGGCCCTGGCGCCACAACACCCGACTTCTGCGGGGGGCGCTCAGATGGCGCCCTGCCCATCCCCCCGGCAACCCCCGTCTCCATGGACGATAAGGACCGGGAAGTAGAGAGCGTCCTGGTAACAGGGGGGGCTCTCCAGGGGCTCGGTGTCTTCCCCCCGGCGAGCCAGCGGCCCCCCGCTCAGACTTCGGAAGACCCCCATCGTGGCCCGACTCCCGCCACCCAGGGAGAGCCGACTGCGGCTGAAGGGAAGGCGGGGCCTGCTGTCGCGGGAGGGGGGCAGCGAGTTGCTGCTGACGGAGCGGCGGCAGCGCTGGCAGCCCCTGAGGTAGGCCGTGGGCCCGGGGCCCATCAGCATGGCCTCCGAGTAGCTGGGCACCAGCTGCCGGTTGGAGCAGATGTGCCACTCAAGTTCCGTGAAGTCCACGGTGGCTACTCGGGACAGCGACGGGCCTCCGGGGGCGTGGCCGGGGGGCGGCGAGCTGGCCCCGAACAGCTTCTCCACCTGGTAATGGACGTGGGCCGTGCCGTAGGCAGCCACCACGCGCAGCGGCCACGAGAGCGTGGCCACGGACACCAGCCAGAAGACCCAGGCCCGGGCGTACCAGGGGGGGCTGCGGGGGTCCGCAAACACCATCAGCGACTCGCGGAAGTCCACGTCCTTCAGGTGCATCCCTTCCCGGGCCTCCAGGTAGTCATCCAGGCCCTCGTTGGCGCCAAAGAACCGGGCCCTCTGGGTGAGGTACGCCGCCTCCGCCTCGGCGCTCCCGAAGCTGAAACACTTGGTGAAGCGCAGGCGCGTGGCAGGGTGCTCGGACAGCCCCACCAGCTCCTTGGAGACGTCGCGCACGCCGTGGGCGGAGTAGTCGAACTCGCCCCGCGCCGTCCGGCTGTCGGCCCGCTCGTGGTAGACCTGCGTGGTGGTGTACGCGTCGCCGTTGCGGTAGCGCGTTATCTGCCGGGTCCGCCGCACGTAGTGGTAGCTGGTGGCCTTCCACCAGACGCAGGGCGGGGCCTGCTGCAGCCGGCGGATCAGGGCCAGCACCGTGACCACGTCTGTGCGCGGCGCCCGCGAGGCCCTCATGTGGCAGTGCCAGCACTCAGCCAGGTAGAGGAGGTAGAGCAGGGAGACGAAGGCCAGCGGGATGTACAGGTAGCCATCCGAGCAGGGGCTGGCCTGGTAGGTGGCCGGCGTCCCGTGGGAAAGGCCGGCGCCGATGGCCAGCCGGGGCACGGTGGCCAGCCAGCACCAGGCCACCACGGCCCCACATGAGTGGATGAGGAGGGTCAACAGGAGGCACTTCCAGTGGGACTCCCGACAAAGGGAACCTCCCAGAGACTGCTTCAGGGGTCGCTGCTGTGGGGGGAGATGGGGGAGGGAGAGGCAGTGGGAGAGAGGGGGGAGAGAGAGAGGAGGCGGCAGTCAGGTGGGCACAGAAACCAAGGGACGTGGGGGGGCCTGTGGCTCGGCCCTGGGACTGACAGGATTCAAGAAAGGGAGGAGAGGTGGGAGCGGGGGGAGAACAGATCAGGAAAGCAGGCAGAGGCTGGGGCCGGGAGGGCAGCACGTGGACTGCCCCCCCATTTCCCATCTGTACAGGGGGAGGGGTGCTCCCAGACAAGCTGGGTCTGTGGTCATGAGACGCCTTCCTCTGCCCCCTTCTGGGAAAAGCCCCCCAGGGAACATCTGAACTCCCCCCTGCCTGGCTGAACTCCTGGGGAGCCTTTCCCCCTCTAGCCCCAGGACTCCTTCCCCAGCAGCCCCCAGCACAGACTCACACTCACACTCACTGAAGGAGGAGGAGAAGGAGGAGGAGGGGAAGGAGGAGGAGGAGGAGCAGGGGGAGGAGGAGGAGGAGGAGGAAGAGGGGGAGGAGGGGGAGGAGGAGGAAGAGGAGGAGGACTGAGGAGTAAAGCAAAGGCAGAAATGGCTAAGGAAAGGGGAGATTGTGGAGGTGTTGGTGATGGAAAGATGGAAGAAAAGAAGCAGAAAGAGGCAAAGTGGCAGGGAAAGGGGCCGAGGAGGAGAATGTGATGATGAGGAGGAGCAGCAGCAAGGAGGAAGGGCAAGCCCCCTCAGTCCCCCCAACACACCCCTCCTCGCCTCCACACAGTGGGATGAGGGCAGGCCAAGAGAAAGCCAAGGAGAAGAAATGCCTCCCATTGTGGACAGGGACACTCCATCACTCAGGTCTCTCTGTCTCTCTGTCTCTGTCTCTCTTCCTCTCTCTCTCTGTCTCTCTCCCCCTGTCTCTGTCTCTCTCTCTCTCCCCTGTCTTTCTCTCTCTGTCTCTCTCCCCCTGTCTGTCTGTCTTTCTCTCTGTCTCTCTCTCTCTCCCCCTGTCTTTCTCTCTCTGTCTCTCTCCCCCTGTCTGTCTGTCTTTCTCTCTCTGTCTCTCTCTCTCTCCCCCTGTCTTTCTCTCTCTGTCTCTCTCCCCCTGTCTGTCTGTCTTTCTCTCTCTGTCTCTCTCTCTCTCCCCCTGTCTTTCTCTCTCTGTCTCTCTCCCCCTGTCTGGTCTGTCTTTCTCTCTCTGTCTCTCTCTCTCTCCCCCTGTCTTTCTCTCTCTGTCTCTCTCCCCCTGTCTGTCTGTCTTTCTCTCTCAGTTTCTCTGTCTCTCTCCCCCTGTCTCTCTCTCCTCGTCTCTCTGTCTCTCTCTCTCCCCCTGTCTTTCTCCCTCTGTCTCTCTGTCTCTGTCTCTCTGTCTCTGTCTCTCCCCCTGTCTTTCTCTCTCTGTCTCTCTGTCTCTCTCCCCTGTCTCTCTGTCTCTCTGTCTCTCCTCCCTCTCCATCTCTGTCTCCCTCTTTCACCCCCCCAGGCACACAGTTCAGACCCACACACTCGGTGCCCGGGGACATGTTGGCACAGGTTCATGCCCAGGGCACAGGGAGATGCAGACGCCCCACAGCAGGGCCCGGGGCACCCCCACACCTCGGGCCTTCCCTCCTCAGGCAATCCCCTGCAGCCTGTCTCAGTCTCCCCGCCCCGGGGCAGGTCCCAGGGGGGCATCCTGGGGGTCAGAGCCTTCTCCCGCTGCCCCCGGCCTGGGAGCCTCGTTGCTCTCCTTCCCCCTCCTTCCTCCTCCCCTTGGGGTAAGGAGGGTAGGAGCAGCAGCCAGAACCCAGAGGGCTCTTCCCTGTCCCCCCCCTGTCTCCTTCCCTCCTCCTCCCTCTCTCCGCCCCGGCCCCAGCCTCCGTGCTGCATTGCAGGCTGGGGCTCCTGAGCCAACACCGAAAGGGAAGGGGGTGCCCCGGCCTGGGGGGCCTAAGCCCCATCCCCAGACCCTGCGGCCCGAAGCCTCCCCCTCCGGTCCGTGAAGGAGGCGAACGCGGCTTCCTCTTGACCTGACGTCATGGGATGGGGGCGGGGCCCAATCTGGGGGCGTACTTAGGGCCGGGGACCCCCCCCACATTTCTGCAGCCCCGGGGACCCTGGCAGGCGGCCCCGGAGGGGGGAGGGGGCCGATGGGCGGCCCGCGGCCCCCCCCCGTTCTTTACCTCTTCCCGCAGCGGCTCCCCGCCTGGGCTGAGCGTGGGCCCCTCCCCCCCGCCGCCGCCGGTCTACGCCGCCCTCCGACTCTTCTTGGGGCATCGTGTCCGCGCCGTCACCTCCAGGGGCCCGGGCATGATAAGGGAGACGGGCCCCGGGCCCGGGGCATCCGCGCGGCTCGGCGACGCGGAGGGAGTGCTGAGCCAGAGCCCGGCCCCGCCCGCCCGCTGACCCCGCCCCCGCTGCACCGGCCGCCGCCGGGAGCGCCTGGCACCGCGGCCCGCCCTCCGCCCCTCCCCGCCTCCCTCGCGTCCCCCCAGTGCGTGCGTGGGGGCGGGGCGGCGCGCAGGGAGGCGCTTCCCCGCAGGCGCGCCCCGCCCCCTCCCCCCCCCACGCCTCTCTCCGGGGTCTTGGCTGGGGGAGGGGGAGGGGGCTGAAATCGGCACCAGGCGGTCAGAGGCTCTGGGGAAACAAGTGCGGTCCCGGAGCGCACTGCAGCCCCCCCCCCCCCCCCCGCACATTGTCCTAGAGACTGCGGGCCCGGCGGGACGGTGCGGGAGAGGCCCGGCTCTCCGGGGCACCGCAAGGTCAGCGCTGCCCGGCTGACGGGCACCGGGCCTGGCACGGGCACCGGGCCTGGCAGGGCACCGGGCCTGGCACACGCCCGCGCGCGCATGACCCGCCTCCGCCTCGGCCCCCAAGCGCTTTCCCTTCTTTCTCCACTTATGTGACGGGGCCCGGAGCAAACAGCGCGCGCCTTCGGGCTCTGGGAGGGGGCCGCAGAGGCCACAGCCGGACCCCGCGCCCCCAGGAGTCGGGGGCAGGGGCCCAGAGGCCGCCCCTGCTCCGCGCCCGGCTCCGGGCGTCCCGGGAAGCTGCGAAGAGCTGCCCTCTGTGTAACACGGGGAGGGTCCTCAGCCCGGGAAGTCCGAGCGCCGGGCCGGGAGACCCCGGGAGCGTGGCCCGGGAGGCCGCCTTAGGGCCAGTTCTGAGGCGCCTGCGCGCGGAGGGCCCGGTTCAGCACTAGGACAGCTCCCGAGCCCTCCCGGGCCGCAGGGGGAGGAGACCCCGGAGGGAAACCGCGGCGGCGCTCGTTCCCTCTGCGCGGCGCCGCCCGGCCTGGGCCAGAAGCCCCGCGGGGTGCCGGGCTGCGGGGGGGGAGGGGCCCATCTGTGGGGGCCCCGGGTCACGCGCGCCACCCAGCCCAGGGTGCTCCCCCTGCTGCGGAGAGCTCCGGGCCCGCCAGGGGGCGTCCCCGCCCCGCAGGGCGTAGGTGGGAGGCGGGCGGACGGACCAGGCGGCGCCCCCTCCCGGGGCCTCAGTGAGGGGGCGCTCCCTAGTAATGCCCGCAGCCCCCACTGACCAAGCCAGGCCCCAAGGAGGGGGGGAGGGAGCGCAGGGAGAAAGGGCCCCGGGAAACAGCCGGGACAAAGGCAGCGGCAGAGAGGAGGGGGGAGGGTAACTGCAGGGGCAGAAGGGGCTGCAGAGAAGGGAGAGGAAAGGAGGGATTAAAGAGAATGGGAGGGGAGGGGCAGGGGGAAAGGAGAGGAAGGGAAAGGGAGGGGAGGAGAGGGGGGAGGGGAGGAGAGAGAGAGGGGGGAGGGGGAGAGAAGGGGAAGGGGAAAGGGAGGAGAGAGGGGGGGAGGGGGGGGGGAAGGGGAAGGGGAAAGGGAGGAGAGAGGGGGGAGGGGGAGGGAAGGGGGAGGGGAGGGAAGAGAGAGGGGGGAGGGGGAGAGAAGGGGAAGGGGAAAGGGAGGAGAGAGGGGGGGAGGAGGAGGGAAGGGGAAGGGGAAAGGGAGGGGAGGAGAGAGGGGGAAAGGGGAAAGGAAGAGAAGGGGAGGGAGGGGAAAAGGGATGGGGACAGAGAGGAAAAAGTGAAGGTCAAGGACAGGGGAAGGAGGGAAGAGAAGTAGAGGGAGGAGAGAGAGAGAGAAAGAGGAAGAAGGGAGGGGAGGGGGAGAAGCAAAGGGGAAAGGGAGGGGGAGGGTTATCGGTAGAAAAGGGGGAGAGAAGGGAATCAGGCCGAGGCCGTAGCGGCTCCCAGGTGTCTCGCCCCACCCCGTCCTCGCCCCAGCCTGCCCCGCCCATCGGTGCAGTCGTGGCAGGGAGACCTTCACCCGCACCATTGCGCAGGCGCCTCAAGACGCCGCTAACCCACTCAGCCCCGACAAGCTCATTGGACCGTCTTGTCCCCTTGGACAGCTCTATGGCCCAATCAGACGTCTCTGGTGTCGACTCCGCCCCACCCAGCTTCCGGAAGTCGGGTTGCATCCAATGTGAGGCTGGAGAAGAAGCCGATAGCCAATGAAGACAGGAGGCGGTGCTTCCGTCACGTGGGACTGTGGCCAATGAGAGCCGGGGAGGGTGACGTGTGGCCATGGCGGCTGCGGCTGACCCGCGGGTAGACGTGTCTGGCGGCCCGGGAGCGGCAGTTCGCGCCCGGAGGCCGGAGCCGCGGCTCCGTTAGTGTTTACGCCCGTCAGGCCCCGCGGAGGAGGCGCCTTGCTCATGGCCTATCACTCGGGGTACGGGGCCCAAGGTGAGCGTGGGGCGACACGGGCAGGGACCGGGAAGCGACCCAGATGAAGGGAGAGGGGCGGGGGCGGGGCTGTGACGTCACCGCGAGGGTGCTCCCCTCGGCTGCGGGCCGTCCGCCCCCCGACTCCCCCCGGAGAACACAGCCGACCCGGGCTCGGTCAGCCGCCGGCGCCGGGAGCTCACTACCCGCCCAGAAAGCAGCCCGGCCCCTGCGCTCCGGGGGAGGGGGGCGTGAGCCTCGGTGCTGCGGGACCGAGGCCCTTAGGCCCGTGTTCCAACCCCGCCCCCGTCCCGAGGCCCCGCCCCGAGCGATCTCTGAAGGCCTCAAATCCTGCTTTCCAGAGTTGCGGGCCCCCCCCCCCCCCCCTCCCGTGCCCACTAGAACAAGTCCGTGTAAAGAAGCCGTTTCTTCCTCAGGCTGATTCCCCGCCGGTTCCGGGGGCGGGGTGTGTGTGTGTGTGTGTGTGTGTCCGTAGCCCCCCCACCCCGGGAGCTCCGTCCTGGGCTCCTTTTCCCGGGGGAGGGGCTGGCAGCGCTCCCAGAGAGGGAGTCCTGCCCGCGGGGGCAGCTGCCTCCCGGGCCCCTCCTCCGTTCTCTGCCCGGCTCTCCCTTCTCCCCGCCTTGGCGGGTCTAAGTTTCCACCCGCGGGGCCCGGCCCGGGAGGGGGCGGGGCCTCGGAGCGGGGGCTCCCGGCGCTGATGGGGCACCGGGTCCGTCCGGCCCCGAGACACGCGGGCTCCCTTCCGGCTCAGGGACCTGCTAGTTCCCGCTCAGGGGTCTCGGGCGCTGCCTTTGAGCCGCCATCTGTCCCCTCAGGCTCCAAGCACCGGGTCCGGGCGGCCCCGGAGCCGCCCCCGCTCTTTGACGACACGAGCGGCGGGTTCCCGGCTCAGCCCGGGGCTTACCCGCCGCCAGGCTCGGACGTGGCCTTCAACGTCAACCACCTGCTCGGGGACCCCGTGGCCAACGTGGCCATGGCCTACGGCAGCTCCATCGCCTCCCAGGGCAAGGACATGGTGCACAAGGAGGTGAGAGGCTGCGGGCCCGGGGCCGGGCCCGTGAGGGGGGGAAGGGCCGGCTCTCAGAGCCGCTGTCTCCTCCTTCCCAAAATAAGGGTCTCCGAGGTTCCCTCCCGCCCCAGCCCCGGGTCCTCGGCCCCTCCGCCTGGCGGAGCGGGGAGAAGGGGCCCTTCAGGAAGGAGGCCGGGCAGCTGCCCCTGAGAGCAGAAGGATCCGATGATGGGCTGGTCTCAGACCCTCCTAACTCCCTGTGCCTCGATTCCACCTCTTTTCAGCTCCACAGGTTTGTGTCCATGAACAAGCTCAAACACTTCTTCGCCGTGGACACGTCCTACGTGGCCAGGAAGTTGGGGCTGCTGGTCTTCCCCTACACACACCAGGTGAGGCTCGTGGCCTCCGCCCTGGCCTCCCGGCCTCTGCCCTGGCCTCCCGGCCTCCCTGGGGGGGGGGGGGTAGTCCTGCCATTTCTGGGGCCTTGACCGTGTTTCCCTCTGCTCCTAAGAACTGGGAAGTTCAGTACAGCCGCGATGTGCCTCTGCCCCCACGGCAGGACCTCAATGCCCCCGACCTCTACATCCCCAGTGAGTCTCGGGAGGGGGAGGGAGCTGGACACTGGGCCTGGAGCTGGGGGCTCAGGGTTTGAGGACTCAGGGCTTGGGGCTTGAGCTGAGCTTGGGGCTCGGGGTTTGAGGCTTGGAACTTGGGGCTCAGGGTTCAAGGCTCAAGCTGGGCTCGGTGCCCAGATCTTGGGGCTCACCGTACTGAGCTTTTCTGTCTCTTTGGCAGCCATGGCGTTTATCACATACATCCTCCTGGCCGGGATGGCGCTGGGAATTCAGAAAAGGTTGAGCCCCCCCTCCTTGGGGAGCCCCCGTCTTCCTGGGTCTTGCTTGTTTAAATTGGGTTCGAGTGTCGCTTGCCCACAGCGGGAGGGGCAGGGCTGGGGCTCGGCAGTTTTCAGCCAGGACCCCCAGCCCTTCCCTCTGCCCTCTGCTCTTTGCCCTCTGCCCCCTGCCCTGGTGCTCCCCACTGCCAATCTCAGCCTCTTCATCTGTAGAATGAAGGCAAGACTCTTTAGGGTTCCTGCCTAACAGAGTATTTTTGAGGGGAGGGGAAGGGAACTGGCCAAAAGGGTCATTGGGCTTCCCCTGCCCCCGAGATAACTGGCCCTGGGGCAAGGACAGACTTCCCTCAAAGAAAACAGGGGGCCACTCAGGAGTCCCTGAGCCCAGTCACTCATGACCGCCGTGACCCCAATTCCCCCGGGGGGATCCGAGGAGGAGCAGCAGGACCCCCCCCCCCAACCGTCCTCCCACTTTGCCCCAGGTTCTCACCCGAGGTGCTCGGCCTGTGCGCCAGCACGGCCCTGGTGTGGGTCGTCATCGAGGTGCTGGCCCTGCTCCTCGGCCTCTACCTGGCCATGGTCCGCAGTGACCTGAGCACCTTCCACCTGCTCGCCTACAGCGGCTACAAATACGTGGGGTGAGTTCGGGGCCTGGGAGTCGGGGAGGGGCAGCAGTGGAGCAGGTGGCCAGGCAGGGCCAGGCAAGCCCCCAGATGTGGACATGGCTGTTCTTGGGGCCGGAGGCTGGCGGGCAGCAGGGCAGGAGGGAGGCTAAGGAACAGAGCGAGGCTGGGGGAAGGCAATGGAACTGGCCTAGAACCCCGGATCCCATCCTGACCCTGGCCCTGCACTAGCTGGTGACCCTGAACAGGTCCCACCCTCTCAGTCCTGCACTGCCCTGCGGACAAGCGCGGGCGGCGGAGGGGGAATAGGGCGCACTGAGCATAGCATCCTTGGCCAGCGCTTAGCGAGAGTCACACGGCGGCTTCTGAGGGCGGACAGAGCTCCCCAGAGCCACGTTCCTCCTGCCGGGAAACCGGCGCAGGGCCTGGGGAGGAGGATGTAAGTAGGGAAGAAATCCCAGCAGGTGAGGGGAGGGTCCCAGCACCTGGGGGGAGGGGTTCTGGGGGGGGATTGTCTGAGGCAGAGGAGGGGAGGGAGGGGAGGGCGCTCTAGGCATGAGCCAAAGTGCAGACCTTGCTGCAGGAGAAGAACAGAGAGAACACTGGGGGGGTGGGGGGGGGGGAGTGGTCAGTCGCAGGAGGGGCCGAGTGGGGGCAGCTGAGCGGGGAGAAGGGGCCCTTCAGGAAGGAGACTGGGGCCGCTGCCCCTGAGAGCAGAAGGATCAGATGTTGGGGAGGAGAAAGGAGGCTGGAGGCAGGGCAAGCCTCGAGGGAGGCTGCCTTGGGGGAGTGGGATGTGCCCGGCCCTTGGCAGGGAGGGCCCAGGCTCAGGAGAGATCCTTGGGCCGGACTCGGGGGTGCTGGTTCTTGTCTACAGAGCCCCCAGACGTGGATGGAGAGAAGGGGGGAACCAGGCCAGTGAGGGAGCTGACCGGAGAAAGGCGCTGGGGTGCCCAAGGGGGAGGCCGAGGGGGAGACGGGAGGACAGTGAGCCGGTCACTGAGAGTGCCGCAGGTGGGAAGGCAGGCAGAGGCTCGAGGTAGCCCCACGATGGGTCATAGACCACGGAACTTAGAGCCCGACCACATCTGGGCTGGGACCTGGAATATTGGAACTGGGAGGAACCTGAGGACAGAGAACCTCAGAGCGCCCTTAGAAGCGAGACCTGACGGAACTCGGCGCTGGGGGTCCCAGGTCCTCTGTCTGGCTCCCCAGGGCCCAGGGAGGGGCAGGTGGCTGCCCCCCATTTCCTGTGGTTCGGGCCCCCGGAGCCTGACGGTCCTCCTCTCCTCCCAGCATGATCCTCAGCGTGCTCACGGGACTGCTCTTCGGCAGCGACGGCTACTACGTGGCCCTGGCCTGGACCTCAGCTGCCCTCATGTATTTCATTGTGAGTCCCCGGCCCCAGGCGGTGAGGAGGAGTGTCACTGGGCCTGGGCCTCTGTCTCTCCCCCCGCTGAAGGTCTATCCCCCACAGGTACGTTCACTGCGGATGACCTCATTGGGCACTGACGGGATGGGGGGGCCGGCCCCCCGGCAGCGCTTCCAGCTGTACCTGACCTTGGCCGAGGCTGCCTTCCAGCCAATGATCATCTACTGGCTGACCTTTCACCTGATCCGGTGACCCAGATGGGGTCTCCCCTGCCCCCAAGGAAGACTCCCGTGAAGATGACGATGATGATTTTTTCCCTGTACATTGAAGATTTTAATTGCTTCCACCACATCTGTCCCTCATTCCTGGGAACCTGGCCCTGGATGGGACCTTGAGGGTCTGAGGCCATAGGAAGGAAGGGCCGGCCAGGGACAGGCCTCCCTTGGGGGGGGGGGGGGAGCTAAAGGCAAGAGGCTGCCGCCCTACCGGAGCGGTCCTTGGGGGGCGACTCCATGTCACCGATGAGACTTGGCCGGGCCGGAGAAGCCCGCGATGTCCACAGCCCCCGGTAAAGGTTGCGATGGCTCCACGCTTATGGTCTCATTTGGCGCTCAGTCCCGTTTGGAGAGATCAGGGGGAGGGAGGCCGGCCATCGCCCCCCAGCCACACTCGCCTAAGGCCCCGAGAGCTGTCCCAGAGATAGGGTCCCTTCCCTGCCTGGGCTGACTTTGAGCTCCAGGACCAAAGGTCAGAGGTGGAGGTGTGTTTCTCACCTCCCTCCCCAAAGGAGCATCAGAGGCCTTAGAGTTGGACCACGTGGTCCAGCACCCTCACGTTATTTATGAGAAAATGGAGGCACAGGGGAAGGAAGGAGTTGGGCCGAAATCACACGGGGGGGCTAGGGTTCGAATCCAGACCTCTGCCTCAGAACCTCCGGTGGGAATGTTGGGCAGGTCCAGAGGTCATCCTGCCTTTGTTTGCCGGGAGCTGACCGCTCCCCCAGGAAGCCCATTCCCCGGGCGGGGTGGGGCTGCTTCCTTTGAGATTCACTCAGAATCCACGGGCTAGTCAGCTCTGACGGCCTTCGAGACTCACCCCCCCCCCCTCCCGACTGAGAGGGCTGTCGGGCCTGGTTTGTTGGCCAAAGGTTGGGGGGCCAGACCCCGGGGTGGGGCCCTGCTCTCTGGCTCTGCCCCTGGGCTGAGTGACCTTGGGTGGCCAGTGCCTTTCTCCAGGCCTGTTAACTTAGCAAGCATGGCTATGGAACAAGACGCCCCCAAAGTCCTCTGGTCTATACCAGGGCAGGGGGGGGGAGGTCACTGGCTCAGCTCAGGGCTCCCCATGAGGAGACCTCATTTTCTGCCTTTTTACGCCCCCACTGCACACCGCTCTGGGTGGTTGGATCTGGCCTTCTCGGATGGCCACCAGGAGGTGATGACCCGGAAGGACTCCAGAGTGGCCTTTGGATGGGGCAGGAGCTCAGAGGAGGGAGTGAGAGGGACACTTAGGCATTCCGGGGCGTGCAAGTGACCCCCTCCCCTTCCCCCCCCCATGGCCATATCCTGGCCCCAAGTCTTTGCAATTGTTTATTCAATCACAAGTGGCCAGGGCTGGCCGAGGGAGACTGGGTTGTTACACATAAACTCCTCCGGGCGCTGGGAAGGGCCAGGCCTCCAGCGCCTTCGAAAACGGGGGGGGGGGGGGGGGGGAGGCGGGGCTGGAGGAGGGGGGCGGGGGCTGGGGAGGGCACAGAAGAGCGAGCCGAGAAAAGGCTGGGGGTGGGAGGGCAGAGGGAGAACTGGGAGCGGGAGGTGGGGCTGAGGAGGAGCCCCCGGCTGAGCCTGCTCACGCCCCTCCCCTCCCCGGGGCCCCGCCTCCCCACCCCCGAGGGACGCTCTGGGCCGGCGGGCCGAGGGCGGAGGGACGTCCGGGGGCGGGGTGGGCCCAGTTCCCCTCCCCCGAGCTCGGGCCGTCGCCGGCGCCCCCGTCTCCCGTCCCTCGGTTATCCCCAGAGCGGATGAGGACCCAAGGCCCCTGCCCCCACCGCCAGGTTTTCCAAGTCGGGGCTTGGGCCTCCAGGGGCGGCCGGCTGCCTTCGGGAGGCGCCGCTCGGAGCGAGGCCGACGCGGCGCGGGGGGGGCGGGGCGGGGGTGGGGGCGAAGGTGAAGGGGCGGGCCATCCCATAGCAGCAATTGGGGGGGCGGGGCTGAGGAGGCCCGGGCGCCCCTCGCCTCCCCCCAGAGCCTTGGCTTCTGAGAGACGGGGGCGGGGAGTGGCTCTTCTCCGCTGTCCACGAGGGGCGCGGGAGGGGGGGTACACAGGCGTCCGGTCCGTTCTCGGGCTTCATTCCCTGGCCGGCTTCCCCCTTTAGAAACTCACCAACGTATAAACCATACTGTGGGAGAGAGGGGCGCGCTGGGACGGCGGCCGGGAGGCGAGCGCCGGCGCGCGCCCCTCCCCCCCGCCCCCGGCGCTCACCTGTACAGGTAATAGAAGAAGGAGAGCAGGTAGAAGGCGAGTTTGCACCAGGACTCCTTCTGACAGTAGTTGAGGATGTCTGCGTTCATGATGGACACGGCGTCGTACATGACCTCGGAGCCGTCCGCCGGGCGGTGGAAGTACCTGGGGGGGGAGGGGCGGAGGGAGCCGGGAGTGGGCCGGGGCGTCCCGGGAACGGCGCTCCTCTCCTTCCCCAGACATCCGCCGGCTGCGCGGCGGCCAGTCCCTCTCCTAGTCGGAGCCCAGACACTCTGGGGAGCTCAGCCCTTCTCTTTGGCTGGGACTTGCGGCGACTGAAATCTGCGCTTGGGGCCCCTCCTCCCTCCCGGGCCTGGGCCCCCCACAAGCCCCCCCCCCCCGGCCGGGCCCGCAGGCTGATCACCTCCATAGGTGGTAGAAGAGGAGGGGGATGTTGAGCCCCAGCGTCACCCACTCCGCGGCGCACAGGAACATCAGGCAGAAGAGGCCGTGGATGGAATACTCGGGGACCACGAGCTGCAGGGGCCAGAGCAGCGCGCGGGGGTCAGGCTCCGCCCCCAGGGGTCGCGTGGGGGGGGCCCGCCCTCCCCTGACAGGCCCCGGAGGCGGGGCGCTGAGCTCCGGCGTCTGGGGCCGGTTAACCCACCTGTTCTGTGCTCCTGGGGCTGGGAGAGGGAGTAGGGGTCCTGGGGTGGGGCGTCCCTGAGCCTGCTGGGAAGAGAACGGCTGCACCGGGATGCCTAATTTGCATTGCACTGCATGGCATCTCGACCCGCCCCCCCTTCCTGGGGCATAAGGAGCTGAGGGAGGAGAGAAGGGGGCGCCAGAGACTCGGGGATGCGCCTGGAGTCGGATCATCCGGGACAAGCCCGCCCGGTCCGAGCGTCTGGGCCCGGGCTGAGCAAGAGCGGAGGCTAGGGGACTGGCCCACAGTCACACACACACACACACAGAATGGCAGCGGCAAAGCGGGCCCGGATCCCCGTCCGGGGCTCCGGGCAGATGGCCAGACAGACAGACAGGGGGGTCCTGCGACCCCCGAGACCTCCCACTGACCTTCCTTAGGAGGCAGCAGATCCGCTCAATGTTTTTCAAACGCTCTCGCTGTGGGAAGGAGAGGAGGGTCAGACCGAGGGAGCCAGGTGAGGGAGGGATGCAGGAAGGAGAGTCGGTGGGGGGTGGGGCGCCAGGTCCCCGAGAGCTGGAGCGGCCCTCCCCCATTCTGCCGGGGAGCCCAGCTCTCTGCTGCCATGGGGACTGAAGTCGTGTTTCCATGGTGATGTCACCACGGAGGGAGGCAGGAGCCGCCATTGCCATGGCAACCGTCGCCATGGAGGGCAGGCACTTCACCCGGATCTCCCTGGCGACGGCCGGGGCTTGAGCTGCCCGCGAGAGCGGTGGTCGAGACGCCTGGGGGCGGGGGGGGGGGAGGGGGTTCGGCCATCCGGGGCCGGAGCCGAGGGCCGGAGGCCGGCTGGGGCGGTGGGCGGCCTCCCCCCTCCCTTCGAGGCTCGTGGCCCAGCCCCGGCTCCCCTCGCCCCGCCCCCACACAGAGACGGACAGACTGACGGACACGGCTCGGCACGGCACATGTATTGACTTACTGCCCTGGCAGGGTTGCCCTGATCTATGGGGTTCTTGAAGTCGGTCCTCAGTTCGTCAAAGGCGATGATCTGGGTAGGGGTGGAGGCCTGTCAGGCTGGGGGCGCCCGGGGGGGGGTCCCCCGCCCGGGCCCCTCCCGCGGCCTCCGCGCTGACTTCCGGGGGAGGGGGAACTTTGGGCCCACGGGCCATTTTACTGGGGAGGAGCCTGAGGCCGGCGGGGGGCGGGGGGGGAAAGGGGGAGGGGGGACGGGGCGGCCTCCTCCCCCGCCCTCCGGACTTACCCGGTGGCAGAGGCCGGGCTGGGAGGGGGGACAGGGAGCCCCTGCCCCCGGGGCCCCTCCCCCTGGGGCCCCTCCCGCAGCCGCCTCCTGTGCCCTCGGAAGCCGGGACCACTTGAGCGGATCCACGGGGGGGGGGGGGGGGAGCCGGGGTCCCAGCGAGGGGGGAGCTGGGCAGAGGGGCGTTTGTGCCCTTGGGTGGGGGAGGGGCCCCAGCAAACCCAGACCCCCCCCCTGCGTGTTCCCGCGGCAGCCTGGAGTCGGGGGGGGAGCTCTGAGCTAGAGAACATCTCGCCTTTGCTGTTCCTCGGTGCCATCTGGAGCCCAGGGTGCCACGGAGCCCGGGCGGGGGGTGGGGGTGGGGGTGGCAGAGGGCATCTCCTCTGCGCCCCACCACGAGGCCGGCTGCACCCCAAGTCCCACCGGAATGAACGGACCCCCAACCGACACCTGTCACTCACCCCTGGAACCTGTCAAAAGCCCAGGGTACCCTGGGGTTGCCTAGCAACTGCAAACACCGCCTCCTCCCCCTCCCGCACACATGGTGTGGGGCTAGGAGGGGGGAGGGCTCCAGATGGAGGGCCAGGCAGGAGCTGGGGGGGCTGGGGCCCGGCTCTGCCTCCGTCCTCAGCTGTGACCTTGGCCCGTCTGGGGCGGCACATGAGGAAGGGGAGTCCCCGGGAGGGAGCGCGGCCCCGAGAAGCTGCCAGCCGGCCCCCAGAGCCCTTCCTGCAAACTCCCGCCCCCCGGGCCAGCCTTCCTCTGCCCTGTGCCGGGCCCTTCCCCCCCCCCCCTCAACCCGAGGGCCCCTGGGAGGCTGCTCTGCTTCCTGGGAGAAAGCCTGGGCACTGCTGGGCTCTGCAAGGTGGGTCACCTGGGGCTTCCGAGGGGGCTCGGGGAGCCCTGAGAGGGGTGGGGGGCTCCATGAGCCCTGGCAGCTCAGATGGTCAGGAAGGGGGGGGGAAGCCTCCTGGAAAGCCCTGCCTTTGGCCAGCTGCCGGGGGGCCTCCCGTTTCAGTCCCATTCTTTCTGCCCCCCCCCCCAACTGCACGATGCTGTAAGTCCCCAGCCCTTTTCTGGACGTTTTCCTCCCTAAAGTTTCTGGGTCTTCTGCCCTCTGTCGGCTCCCTCGGGCCGGTCTCCTCTTTCTGCCCACTGGATGGAGCCTAGGGTGCTGCTGGCCTGAAGGCGAGAGCCGAGTTCAAATCCTGCCTCAAGATCACCTGAGCAGGAGGATTTCCTCCACAATAAAAATGGGGATGTTTCCACCAGCCTCACAGAACTGGGAAGATCAAATGAGACGTTCGGAAAAGCACCGTAGTGCCTGGTACACAGGAGGTGCTAGATAAATGCTTATTCTCTCCCCTAGCTGAGCTGCAAGGGAGTGGGGGAGGGAGGAGAGCCTGAGCCGGGGGTCTGTGCCTGCAGATGGCAGAAGTGGAGCTGGGGGGCATGGGGAGAAGGGAGAGAGAAGAGGAGGGGCAGCTGGCCCCGGATGTCCCCCAGGCAGGGGGACACAGGACTGGGGCGCACTCAGCACTTGGGGAGGGACAAAGAGCCAAAGATGAAGGGGAGGACTGAGATGTGATACACAGGGAGGGAAGGGGAGGAGGGAGGTCGGGAACCAGGACAGGGATGGACAAATACAAGGCGGCTGGGAGGGAGCAAGCCCCGTGAACACAGTGGCGAGACTGGCACAAGTGGCAGAGATCCTGAAGATGGAGGAGAGGGACAGGAACAAGGGGGGAGGGGGAACACCATGGTGGGGGGGGGCAGGAAAACAGGAAGAGAAAGGAGGAAAAGGAGGGATGAGAGGAGAGAGAGGAGGAAGGGCAGGGAGAAAAGGGGGAGGTGGGGACAGAGCCGAGGCTGGCGCGGGGAGAAGAGGAAATGAGGAGGGGGAAACAGATGGCGAGATGGCAAAGATGGAGCGGGGGCCATGTGGGAGAGGAGACAGGAAGTGCCCAGGGAAACGGAGAGATGGCAACTGGCGGTGGGGCAAGGCCGGCCCAGGCTGGGGCTGTGGGGAGCGGGGCCAGGATGGCGGAGCGCGGGAGGGGGGGCGGGGCGGCCGGGGAGATGTGAAGTCCCCCCGGGGTGGGAGCCATGTTCCAGAGCGCCGCCCCCCCCCCTGCCCAGTCCAGGTGCCCAGGAAACATTTGTGCAGTGAATGAATGGAGCCGAATGAATGAATGAATGGGAGGAGGGTGCTCGGAAATTGGGAGAACGGCAAACAAAGCCCCAGCAAGGAGGCTCGGGGTGGAGAGGAGAGCCACTGGGGGTGGGGAGCGCAGAGGGAAGTGGGGGAGGTTTGGGGGGAGGGGACAGGAGCTGTAGCATAGGACGGAAGGTTCGAAAGGGCTCCCCCTTTCCCCCCCCCCATCCCCAGACTCCCCGGCCCTGGAGCTGATAAGGACCTGGGACAGCGAGCGGCGGAGTTGAACAGTTCTGGGAAGAATCAGGCCAGAGGAAGAATGGAGTCCGGGAAAGGAGAGAAATGAGCAGGGGGGAGGGAGGAAGGAGGGGGAAGGGAGAGGCAGGAAGATCAAAGGGGTCAGTGAATATATTGGGGGTCCGACCCGCTTAAGACCCTTCCTCCACGGACGCTTTGGGGGGGCGGGGTGTGAAAGGGAAGGGGTTAAATGGGTTCTGGTAGATGTGGGTCTTGTAAACAGATGCAGTTGCTATGGCAACTGGCTCCATCACTCGGCTGGAAAAACCCACAATGGAGAGGAAAGGAGGAGGGGGGACAGACAGACCTGGTACAGACAGAGGGAGGCTTGGAGAGCTGCCCTGCCAGGAAGAGGGGGAGGAAGAGCAGAGCTGTGCTGGAAGAAATTAAGCCCCCAAGTGCAGAGCAACGCGAACCCCCCTCCCCGCTCCCCATCGAGCTGCAGCAGGGACCACAATGGGGTGTCGGGGACGGGAGAAAAACGGGGGGAGGTGGGGAAACGGGGATTGAAACGGGGGAACAGGTATATGGGGAAGGAAGAAAGAGCAGAGGCGAGGGGGGAGAGAATAAGAGGAGGCAAGTTTCCCCTCGTTACCCTGAGAAGATCCCCCCCCCCCCGCCACGGCGCGCCGCGCCCCCGCCCCCGCGGGCGCCCGGGGCCGGAGACCCCTCGGCCCTCGTCAGGTTCCGTCCCCTGGCCCCCGGCCTTACGTGCCAGATGACAAAGAAGATGAGGGATGCGCACAGCACCAGCGTCAGCATGTAGCAGAACGCGGCGAAGGTGAACGCCATGGCCCCGGGGCCCAGCGCCAGGCCGGGGGGCGCCAGCCTACGCCGTCGGGTGGCCCCGTCGCCGGGGGGCCCCGGCCCGGCCCGGCTCCCGCTCCGGCCGCCACCCCGCCCCACAGGGCTCAGCGCTGGCCTGGCATGGCCGAGGGGGTCGCCCAGGCGAGCCCCGCAGAGAGACGCGCCCGGCCGGCCGGCCGGCCCGGCCGCTGGGGGCTCGGGGAGCGCGGGGCGGGCAGGCGGCTCGGGGGGCGCGTCCGCTGGCGCTGGCGGCTGCTCCTGCCCCTCTCGCTCATCCTGCGCTCGCCCCGCGGCTCCCTCTCCAGCCCGGGAAGCTGGGGGGGCGGAGTCAGGGCGGGGCTCCCCCACCGAGGGGCAGGCCCAGCCTCCGGGCGGGCGGGGCCCCAGCCCCAGAGCGAGCGGCCGGGGAAGGGGCGGGGGAGCGAACCCGAGGGTCCCCCGGGGCAGGGGGGGGGGTGGGCTTGTGGTAAGGGGCCAGCGCCCCCGGCCGGCGCCCGCCCCCGCAGACGCGCGCACGCGCGCGCACGCCCCAACTCGCCGCCGCCAGCTCCCCCCCACCCCCGGCGCCCCACATCGCGCTGCCAAAGCCGAGCACAAAGGACACCCCGAGCTCTTGCAGCTCTCGGGCTCCCCGCCTCCCCCCGCACTCGCACACACCCGGGCCGACGAGGCGATCGCGCGCGCCCACGCAGATTGCCACCGAGGCTGGGGGCCCCGCGCTCCGGGGCCGGGCGGGAGGGAGGGAGGGACGCCGCTTTGGAGCCGGGCTGAATGGCTCCGGCTGGCCGAGTCTGCGCGCGGTCGGCTCCAGGGCTGTGGGCCCGGCCCGGCCACCTGACGGGCACCAAGGGCGGGGGCGGGCACAGGTAGGAAAGGGAAGCGGGGGAGGGCCTCCCGCCGCCTCGCCATCTTTCGGCATCGCCAAGCTTCCTTCCCTTCCGGCCCGACCCTGCTGGGGGGGGAGGGGGTCGAAGCTCCCCGGGACCCCCTCTCCAGATGCAGTTAGTGGGCCGAGCTCAACCCTCCCGGGGTCCCCTCTGCCCAAGCCACCCAGAGGCCCCCAACCTCCCAGCCGGGTCGCAGCCCACAAACCACACTGGCTGGCCGCCAACTTCCTTGCAAAACCTCTGGGGGGGGGGGGGCTCTCCCGAGGCCACCGGAGATTTATTGATTTATTTTTGTCCTTGTCCCTTTTCCCCAAGTGGCTTTTCCTTGCAAAATGCTGGACGAAACGTGACTAGGAAGGAAGGAAGGATGGGGGGGGCACCTCCGAGGGAGGGCTTCCCTGCCCGTCTGAGCCAAGCAAAAACACACGTGTCCCTGTGCGCGGTGTCACACTGACCAGGGACCACGGGACAGGGGGAGGGGGAGAATGGATCCCTAGACCGGAGGACTCGATGCCTTGGGGTACGGGAGGGGGGCAGAGATGGGCCCTGGCCACCACCTGGACCGGAACTTCACTGGGAGAAGCGCTCAAGCTGTTTGGGAACCAGGGGGCCATGACACAGGAAGAAATGGGGGGGGGGGCGCACACAAGTAATGGAGCCAAGGCAAGAAATACCATTTACTCTATCCTGGGGGAGGAAAAAACCAGGAGCGAGTAAGCCGGAGGGGGAGAGGGGAGCCCCCGAAGAGGGGGTGGGGAGCCGGCCACAGTGGGCCCTCCCCCTCCCCCCCAGGCCAAGAAGGGGAGCGGTGCTGAGCACACCAAGGGGCACAGGGAGGCCCTGGGGGCCCCTCCAGCACGAAGGCAGCTGAGCATCTCTGGCTTTTTGCAAAGCCTGCTTCCCCCCCCCCCCCCAAGCCATTATGGACGGATGGAGCTGCAAGCTCAAGGCAGGGGGGGCAGGCTGAGGGGGTGCAGGAAGAGGGGGAAGGGAGCCGGGGTCCCAGGGCTGCTCCCTCCTGAGGTCTGGCCCATCCTGCCCAGGACCCACGTTCCCCACAGTCTGGGCCTCAGGTCTGGCTCTTGGACAATGAGAGCCAAGGGGTGCGGGGGCTCGGGAATGGGGGACAGGCTACCCAGGACTCACTGCAGCTCTGAGGGAAAGCAGGGAGAGCGAGCCGGGAACAAGGCAGATCCTCCCCAGGAAAGCTGGGGGGAGGCCCGGGCGGCGGGGAAGGGCTCTCCAAGGACTAGGGAGGCAGCAGTGCCCAGAGCAAGGCCTGGAGGCTCGCTCAGCTGCCCCTGCCCGTGCCCGCAGCAAAGATGGAAGGAGGGCTATGGGAGGGAGGTCGGGTGGGAGTGGGCCCCCAAGCCACAGAATCAAATGCCCCTGGGTGGGGATGGGGGGAGGCAGGGACCTCCGGCCTCCGGGGCATCATCTGAAAAAAGGTGTGCTCCCGCCCTGGGCCCCGGCTCCGCCCCCTAGCAGCAGCCTCCACTGGTCGGCTTCACCGGGGTGCTGTCGATCTTGAGGTTGGGCCGCTCGCCCCCCGAGGCCGCCCCGGGGCCCATGCGCTTCTTGATCTCAGCGGCCATGGTCATGAAGGCCTGCTCCACGTTGGTGGCGTTCTTGGCACTGGTCTCCAGAAAGGGGATGCCCAGGGAGTCAGCGAACTCCTGAGGGGAAGGGGGGAGGGTGGTCGGAGGTGCCCAAGGGAGCAGCCCCCCCCACCCCCGGCACCGAGGCTCACCTTGGCAGTGGGGTTGTCCACCACCTTCTTGGTGGTGAGGTCGCTTTTGTTGCCCACCAGCAGCTTGTTGACGTTCTCGCTGGCGTATCTGTTGATCTCCTCCAGCCACTGCTTGACATTGGCGTAGGATTCCTAGAGGAGAGGACGCTGTGAGCTCCCCACTGAGCCAGAGGGGAGGGGCCCCAGCCCTGGGAGGGGGAGAGGAGCCAAAGACAAGGGCATGGGCAGCACATCTGGGACCCACCAGGACCTGAGGGAGGAGCCCCGACATCCACAGGGGCCTCGAGCTTGTGGGGCCACAGCTGAGCTACGTGCCCGGGGGTCTGTGGGCACAGGATGTGGCGGCTTCTGCCACAAGAGTGAATTAAAGCCTTGTGGGGGGGGGGGGGTGTATGTGTCTGTGTATCTGTGTCCACATGTACATGTCTGTGTGTCTCCCTGTGCCCGTGGGCCTTCATTCCAGGAAAATGTCCCACGCTTCTGGGGCCCCACCGAGTTACCTGGTCGGTGACGTCGTACACCACGATGATGCCGTGGGCCCCCCGGTAGTAGCTGGACGTGATGGTCCGGAAGCGCTCCTGACCCGCTGTGTCCCACTAGGGCAAGACAAAAGGCGGGGGGCGCAGGGTCAGGGTCCCAGGCCGGGAGCTCCCGGACCCAAGGGGGGAGGGGAGGGGAGAGGCAGCGGCGAGCGTGCACTCACAATCTGCAGCTTGATGGTTTTGCCGTCCAGCTCAATGGTCCGGATCTTGAAGTCCACCCCGATGGTGCTGATGTAGCTCTCGGTGTACGTGTCATCCTGAGGACGTCAGAGAGTGCGGCCTCTGAGACGGGGCCTGGCTGAGGGCCTAGTGCCCAACTAGGGTGGGTCCAGCCTCCTGATCCCCTCCCCCCGCCCCCTCCATAAGACCCCCCACGTCCTCGGTCCTGGTAGCTCAGAAGGGCAGCTGGCACCCCCTGGGCTCTGGGGAAGCTGGTGTGCCCTCATGCAGCCCAGACCCAGAACAAGGTGGCAAATAAGCCTGGAGGGGACAGGAGACTCACAGCAAAGCGCAGGAGCAGGCAGGACTTCCCCACACCTGAGTCGCCGATCAAGAGCAGCTTAAACAGGTAATCACTGGAGGAAGAGCAAGAACATGGAGATGTGGGAAAGTGTGGAAGAGCCAGGGAAAGAGACCCCAACAACACACTCTGGAGGAGAGGTCGGGCCGTACGCCCCCCCCCAGGCTGCAGGGAGTCGGGGCAGGGGCTGAAGGTCCATGGGGCAAGTCACAATCGGGCGGGGACGTCGCCTCCCCCTTTCTGCTGCGCAGCGACCAGGTGGGCAGCGAAGGCCGGGATCTGGGCGTGAAGCCCGTCCCGGCCCCTCCGGCTCCAGACCTGCCTCACTGGCCCCATTTAACAGGGCAGGGCCAGCAGGGCCGAGGGCAGGACCAGGCTTCTCGGCTCTTTGTGAAAGCCCAGGAGTGAGGGGAAAGATTACAAGGGTGGCCCGGGGCAGAGGCAGGAGGCTGCCGGGGGGCTGAGAAGGGCATCTGAGCCCAGCGACCATCACATGCCAGGGGACTTGCAGGGGCGGGTACCACTGGGACTACTCCCACTTACAGAGAAGCAAACTAAGGCTCGTGGGTCAGGGAGACACCCCGCAGAAAGAGGGTGCGCCCCCTCCCCACTTTCTAGCATTAGGAAGCCAAGCCCCCCTGGCCCGAGGACACCTTCGAGGGACGGGTGACAAAGATGAGACACCACGAAGCCGCAAGGGGAAGCTGGCGCTGCCGGACACCGCGAGGAGGGGGGGGACGGGGGGAGAACTGGAGGGGGCACACTGACTCTTAAAACTACTTCTGAGGTAAAAAAATAAAAGGTAAAGTCGGGCAACCAGAAACGGGCTCTGCCAAGCCCGGAGGCTCCTCCCGGACTCCTGGGGCCCTTTCCCAGAAGGCTGTTTTTAAACGAGGGAGGGAGCGGCTTGATGCTACTTGAGGGCAGCAAACCTCATGTCCCAGAGAGCCAGCAAGGACCATGGCCGGGAAGCCGGGCCGGCGCCCGGGGCACAGAGAGGCCGTCCTGGGACTGAGCTCCAGGGCCGCCGTCAGGCCCTCCCTGGGATTCCTGCTAAAGCCTCAGGAGCCGAAGGCGCTTCTGGGCCACCAAGCAGGGGGAGGGCGGGAGGCGTTGGGCCCAGGGCTCTCCCCACCAACCCTGCCGGCCCCGCCCCCTCTCACGGCTTGGTCACCTGTGTCCTGCGCGTCCCCTTCTCAGGGATCCTCACGGCGGGCCCGGGGCTCCGCACCCACTTAGCTGGGCCCTGTCCCAGCCTCCCTATTCTCTCCGGCCTCCAGGTCCCCGGGTCTCGCCCCCAGCTCAGACTCGGCGTCCGGCACTCAGAGCCTCCCCCTGCCTTTGCAGCCCAGCCCCGCGGCCCCCAGCCCCGTATCTCCCTCCCTCCTCCCTACAGGACCCACCCCCGAGTTGTGGGCACCCTCCCTGTCCCTGCAGCGCCCCCAGACTGATGGGTGGCCCCGGGCCCCCAGCCAGGCTCTCGGCGCTGCCTCCCGCCGGGCTCTCTGCGCCCATCGCAGACTGGCCCACTCGGGGTCCTTCCCTGCCCGGAGGGGGCGCCTTCCTCAGCGCTGCCGCACTTATTAAGTGCCTGCTGTGTTCCAAGCGCTGGGGGCCGAGGGGGGGGGCTGCGAACGCCCAGACAGACAGACAGAGCGTGGGTGGGACGAGGCTGGGGGGCTGAAGGCCGTCGGGTCCGGGCTCAGAGACAGGACTAGAGCCGGACAGTGTGCGTGTATGGGGGGGGGGGGCTGCATCCGGAAGGGGCCTGTCAGGGGTATGGAGATGAGGCGCCGATGCCAACCAGGCTCCTGAGTCGCCCTTGGAAACCAGAGAAGGGAGGGGAGGGGCCCGGCCCATGGAGGATGGGCGGGAGGGGGAGACCGAGGATGGAGGATGGGCAGGAGGGGGAGACCGAGGCAGGCTCTGCGCCTGGTGGGGGCGGGGCAGCCTGGGCCCCAGGCCCGCGGGGCTCCTCCGAGCAGAGCTCCAGGGCCCGGACTCGGGGCGCTTCACTCTTGTCCGCTCTATGTCTGGAACACAGCAGGCGCCTAATGAGTGCGTACAGGAGTTAGCTGCTCAGGGCTTGGTTTACTTCTCCAACACTGAACCACAACATGAAGGGCGCCTGAGCCTGGGCGGAGATCCTGCCCCGGGGCCGGTGGGGGCCGCCTGGGGGGGATGTCCGGGAGGAGCGGACTGACTGGGCCGAGGCCTGCAGGGGGAGTCTGGGCCCGTTACTGGAGGGCGCCCCACGGAGGGGTCTGGGGCTGTTGGGGGTCAGTGGCCCCGGGAGCTTGTTCCCAGAAGTGACAAATCTGCACACGTGTATTGGGGGGAAATTCTGACCCAAATCCAGAAGATTCCAGACCACCACAACCCCCCCCAGTGAGCTGGGGTAGAGGGGGAGGGACGGGACAGGGAGAGGGGGAGGGGAAGCGGACGGAGGCAGGGAGAGCAGAGGGAGCGCAGCCTTCCCCGGCGGAGGGGGGAGCAGGGGTCCTGGCCGGGCACCCCCTCCCCTAAGACCCGGATGTGGGTGGGGGGGTCACCGAGGGCAGGAACCCGGATGTCAGGGAGGACAGCGGGGTCTCTGGGTGGGGGTCCGATGAGGGGAAGGGGACAAGTCGCGGACACGGGCCCCTAAGCCTCCCCGGTCCGAGGAGCGGGGGCTCGGGCGAGGGTCACTCACTACTCGGGGTTCATGGCGGCGGCAGCGGCCCCGGTCGGTCGCTCCCTCCCTGTCTGCTTCGCTCCGCCTCCCGCTCCAAGATGGCGGCGGCTCCGCCCCCGAGACTCCGCCCCTCGCGCGGGCGCAGGCGCAGACCCTCCCTTCTCGTCGCACCGCGCTGCCTCCTGGAAGTCGTAGTTCTCGCTAGACGTCAGCCTCGCTCCGGCTGCGCAGGCGCCCGGACTCCCCGGCGCACGCGCGGCTCCCCGCCCGGCCCGCCTCCGCCGCTTGCTGGGATTTGCAGTTTCCTGTTCGTGCCCCTCGGGCTTCTCCCGAGGAGAACCCGCGACCAGTTTGGGGCGATCATCCCCCCCACAACCGAGGCCCACACAGCGCCCGCCTCCCCTCCCAGCCGTGGGCCCCCGAGCAGGTCGCCTCCCGCCCGGGCTCCTCTGTAAAAGGGATCGGCCTGGCCCCCAGCCTTCCCCGCTCGGGCTTCCGCCCGCCCGCCCGCGAGGCTCCCACCCCCAGAGCTCCCCGCCCCCGCTTCCCCCGAGAGACCGGATGACTTGGATTCAAACCGTCTTTATTTCTACAGCAACATTTGAACAAAGCAAACGGGTTCCCGGCCCCGCCCCCCGCCCCTCCCAGCCCCAGGGAAGGCGTGCAGCCCCGCCCCTCGCAGTCCGAGGGGGAGAACCGGAAGTTTCCGAAGCGGCAGGTGCGGGGGGAGGGGCGGCTCAGCGGGCGGTACCTGGGGGGGCGGGGCAGCAGAGAAGGGTTACAAGTCCCTGTAAAGTGGCTCAGAGGGAGCGGGTTTCAGGCTCAGGCCCCGGTCCCACCACCCGGAGGGAAAGAAGGGGGGGTCTGGAAACCGTTCCCAGCTATCCTGGATGAGGAAGTGCGTGGGGGGCGGGGCCCCAGTCCTACGCTAGTGACACTGCGGGGAGGGGGGGGGGGAGAAGGCGGTTCCCGTCCTCTGGGAAGGAGGTACTAAGGCCTGGTGGCGCCCCTGTGGGACGGGGAGGGCTGAGGGCGGTACCATGGACAGGGCTGGGGGGGGGAGGCGGGCGGCGGCCAATAACTTAGTTCTCTATATACAGAAGCAGAGGCCGGCGGAGGGGGGAGCTGCTTAGTGTGGTCCGGCCTTGGGGGCCCCCCCCGGGGCCGGGGGGCTGGGACTGCTTTGGGAAGGTGTGTCAGGCCCTGAGGAGGCGGTTCACTTTCCTGGCTTCCGCTGAGAAGAGGGAAATAAATACAGGGGGGGGGGGAATCCTGGCTCCTCTCTGCACTCTGTCCCCAAGAGGACACTTCTAGGCTGTGTGACTAACGGTGCTAGACTGTGCAGGGGCGGGGACTAAGCCTGGAGCTGCTAAGCCTGAAATGACAGGGGGAGAGGTTACCCTGAGATTGAACAAAAAAGATGGGGGCCTGCGGGGGACAGCCTCGGGGAAGGGGGGCGGATGCGTGGGAATCCCCGGCGCCCCCCGCCCCGTGGGACAGGACAAGCAGCCACGGAGGCCCGGGAGATGCGGGGGGCGGGCTGAGCGGGAACTTAGGCCCACCCTCCACCCCTGCCCGTTAGCCAATGAGAGAGCTCCGTCGAGAGAGGTCAAGAGAACTGGAACTGAGCATGCGGCTGTCGGACAGGTTGGTGTTGCTGGACTGTGGGCAAACACAGGGAGGATTAGAGGGGGGGCCGGAGGGGGCCCGAATCGCACAGCCACGAGGTCCCGAGGACCTGGGCCTGGCCGGTCCCGCAGAGAAGGCGCCGGGCGGCCTCTGGCCTGGACAGGCAGGATCCGAGCCCGCCCGCGGTTACTGGGGGTCTCCTGCTGCCAAAGCACCCTTGGCCTGTGCTCAGGGAGGCCAGACCCGCAGCCGCTGGTCCCCGCTGCCCCCAGGAAGCCCATGTTCTATCCCAAAGGGGCCCAACACTGGGTCTCCTTACCTGGGTGGGCTCTTCTGTGCTCTTGTGGAGGAAGTTGAGGGAACTGGCTCGCTTCATCCTGCAGGAGGAGAGGGGGAGCTGACATTTTCTAGGGGTGGGCCCGAGTTCCCATAAGGAGGGGACAGGGGGAGGGGGGGCTCTCACCGGGGGTTTGGAGGCTCTTGGGGGCCAACCCCCTGCAGCTTCTTCACGAGCATCTCACTGCTGCGCCTCAGGGCATCACGGAGTTTCCCGAAGGAGCCACTTCTTCGGAGAGAACCGCTCCCGTCCTGTGAGCGGGAGAACCGTTCTTGCCCACTCTCCCGCTCCCCTCCCCCTGCCCATCCCTCCATCCTGACTGACCCCCCATTAGCCCCCTCACCCCAGACCATTCAGCAGTGGGCCCTGAATCCTCGGGCTCCAGCTCAGCCCGAGACCCTGCGCTGCCTCCGGCTCCCTCACGGCCACTGCGACGATCCCCTCGCCCACTGCCATCTTTCAGCAGCTCCACCACCTTACTCTGGCTCACGGCATCCAGGCCCTGGCAGCAGCAGGAGGTAGAAGGTGAAGCTGAGAAGTTCCTGCTTGCTTTCCTTCCCCCCCCCCCCCCCCCCGACCGCCTCGACCTTGCCCCCCCCCACCTGCTTCCGACTGCGGCTGGCACAGTCCTCCAGGGTGTGAGCTGCCTCCATCTTCCCTTGCCGGCGGTAGAGGGCCCCAAGACTCCGCAGCGTAGTGTTCACCGTGGGGCTGGAGGATGAGGCAGCCATGAGAAGGGGCCTCCCCACCTCCTCCCCTCCCGGCCCGCAGGCTCAGCCCCCTTCTCACCTGTCCACTTTACAAGCCTTGTACCAGCTGCCGTATTCTCCGTAGGGGGTGCTGTCCCGACGCTTATCCTGAAGGGGAGAAAGGTCACCCTTGGGGAGGGAGCCCCAGCCCCCAGTGAAAGCGGGAAGCCCTGGCTCTGTGCCTCTCCATACCTTGCTCTCCTCCCGTTCTTCAGCATGCATCCAGATGGGCTTGTTTTCTCCTGGGACAAACAGAAAGGAGGGGATGTCACGGGGCTCTAGGGCCCAAGGCCGACCCCAAAGGCCCGGTGTGTTCCCAAGGGCTGATGGGGGTTCGGGGAAAGACATACCATTGACTGAGCCAAACTCCTTCTCGTGGGCCCGAGTCAGGATCTCCTTATACAGGGTTTCTGCATCTTGGTATTTCCCCTGCTTCAGATAGCAGGAGGCCTGACGAGGAGGAGCCGGGGGAAGAGAGTGAGGGGCTGGCCCAGCCCAGCCCAGCCCCGCCCCAGGATCCTGGCCCAGCCTAGCCCAGCCGCTCTCAAACCTCCAGGGATTAGGTACCAAGTTATTCTTGGTCTTGGCCACGTTGGGGTCGTCGGGGCCCAGCCGAACTTCATAGATCTCCAGGGCCCGCCGGTAGTAGTACTCCACCTCTTCGGCCTTGCCCTGATTCTGACAGAGCAGGGCCAGGTTATTCAGCTGCTTGGCCACGTCCGGGTGGAATTTACCCAGCACCTAGGAAAAGGTCGAGACCTCCGTCACTCGTGCTCCATCTAATTCCTCCAGGCCCCCCCATCTCTGACCTGGCAGCTGCCCACCCAGGCACCCTGCTGCTCCCACCGCCCCAGGGACCTGATGGGCTCTACCTTTTCTCGGATCTCCAGGGCCCGTTTACACAAAGGCTCTGCTTCCTTGTACTTGCCCCTCTTGCCATACAAAACCGCCAGGTTGTTCAAGGTGGCCGCCACCTGGGACCAGGGCAAAGGAAGGAAGAAGCTGCAAAGACCCGGAGGCGAACAAGCCCTGTGGGCAGGGCCCTCTCCCCACCCTTGGCCCTGCCTCCCTCCCAGGGAAGCCAGGTCTCACTCACAGCCGGATGGTCCTTCCCCAGCGTCTTTTCCCGGATGGCCAGAGCATCGTTGAGCAGATGGGCCGCTTCTTTGTATTTGTTCTGATCCCTGCCGGGACAGAGAGATCATGGGGGAGGGGGGGGGGGGGCGAGGGAAGGGACACCTGATCCAGAGCCCCCAGGAAGCCCCAGGGCTTCCTAACCTGACTTCCTGTTCTGGATTGTAAAATGAGGCTCCCTCTAGCTTGAGAGCTAGGACCTGGCCTGGGGCTTTGGGGACAAACAGGTTCCCTTTCTCAAGGAGCTTCAGGGGGAGCAAAGGACTAATGGCAGACTCGCAGGCACCAGGTGGGTTTCCTTGGAGGGGGGTACACTAGGGCAGTGTCAGGCCTACGGAGAGCTGACTTTGTATAGGGCTCAGAGCTGCTTCCTATTTGGTTGTTTCCTGTCTTGTCCAACTCTCCTTGGTCCCCTTTGGGTTTTCTCGGCAAAGGTATTGCAGCAGTTTGCCATTTCCTTTTCTAGATCATTTTACAGATGGGGAAACTGAGGCAAACAGGGTAAAATGACTTGCCCTCCCTGCCCAGGATCACAGCTAGAGGGCCAGATCTGAAGTCTGGTTTTCCTGACTCCAGGCCCAGCACCCTATCCATCCCCCCACCTGGTGGCCCCTTCCCCTCCACTTGCCCCACGGCGCAGGTACCCCCTTACCGATACACAAGAGCCAAGATGTTCAGCATGGTGGCCACATCAGGGTGATCGTGTCCAGAGGTCTTTTCCAGGTCCTCCAGGGCCTGCTTACACAGGGGAACCGCTACCTCGTAGCGCCCCTGGGAGGCGTACTGAATCACCAGGTTGTGCAAGGTCCGGAGCCGGGCTGGGATCTCGTAGCCTCCATGCTGGGAGGCTGTGTCTCCACCCCCGGGGCCCTGAGCTGGAGGAAGGCAGGAGGTCAGAGGGGGCGTCCGGCGGCTACGCCAAAGTATGCAACGTGCACACTCAGGCACCTTGGGAGGCTCGTTATCTGCATTCTTCTGGGTCCTCAGGCAGTGCGATCACCTCCAGCACCCCACCCCCACCCCCGCGGTCCCCCGGTGGACTGTGACCTTCTGACGGGTAAGAGACCCGTGTCCTCCCCCCCACTCCTACCTGGATTCTGTTCATCCTCATTAGGGAACAGGTCATCCAGAGAATCCTTGGAAACATCCCCCTTCTCTTCCTGAGGGAGGGAAGCAGAAAATGGGAAGGAAAAAGTCACACATGGAAAAGAAATGGCCAGAGCCTAAAAGGCAAATGGAGGAGCCTCTGGGGGGAGGCCGGCCGGGAGCCCTGGGCCGCCGGGTGCAGGAAGGGCAGCTGCTGGTTTGGCCCAGGGGAGGGGGGTCTGGGCCCCAGGGGCTCACACTGGGAGAAGGGTCCTCGTCCAGCTTGCGGATCTGGCTCATAAAGAGCAGGTGCTGCTTCTCCTCCTCCAGCTGGACCACGGCCTGCTCGCTGCGCTGCAGCTTCTGCTGGGTGCCCGCCAGCTCCTCCCGAAGCCACTGGTTCTCCTGCACCAGGCGCCGCACCTGAGCCCGCAGCTTCTGCTTCTCGGACTCCACGGCCCCGAGGTGGCCCGACAGCGCCAGGATCACCTACGGCCCCCGGCCAGGAGAGGAGGCTGAAGGGGGCGCTTCGGGCCCTTCCCCCGCAGCCCCTGCCCGGGTCTCACTGCCCCCCACCCCCACCCCGGGCCCCCGGTACCTGAGCCTCCCCAAGCCCCAGCTCGATGGCCTCCAGGGACCTGCGCAGGAGCCCCGAGCGTTCCTGGGTTCCGGGCTCGGCCTCGCCGGCCTCCCGGCCGGCCACGTTCTCCAGCAGGGAGGCCAGCAGGGCCCGGTGCTCGCCCCGGAGGGTCTCCAGCCCCTGGATGACGGCCTTGGTGCCCAGCACGATCTCATCCTGGCTCAGCTTCTCCTCCCGGGACATCACCAGGGTGGCCATGGCTGCAGGGCTTGGATCTGGGAGGAGGCCCCTGTGGGGGAAGGGCAGGAGCTGAGGTTCGGCAGCCTCTGGGGGGCCGCGGGGGTCCTGGCCGGAGCTCAGCCGCCGCTTCCTGCCAGTGGCCTCCAGGGGGCGTCTCCGGCAGCCGCTCTCCCTCCCAGACGCATTGCGGTGGGGAGCGGGCCCGGCCCCCCGCTGCCCCGGGGAGGGGGGGGCCGGGCAGGGGGAGGGGACGGGAAGCCCCCAGAGAAATCCCCGGTTGTTGGGGGAGCACGGGGGGCTGTCCTCAGGCCAGCCGGGCAGGAGGGACAGCCGAGCTACCTTGTCCATGGGAGGGGATGCAGATCCTTCCTCACGGGGGATCTCCACCCCGAAGCCCCGCTTCTTCCCCCTCCTCTGCACACAACTTGCAGGGTCTCTGGAGAGTTCTTCCGGCGCAGCCCCTTCCCCAGGGCCCCCGCCCCCCTTCCCTCGGAAGGTACCGCACGATGGAAGGGGGCTCCCCCTCCCCGGGAGCGCTCAGGGATAGGGGTCTCCCCTTCCCCCGGGCATCCTGGGATAGGAAGGGGGGGTCTCCCCCTCCCTGGGGATAGGCAGAGAAGGCGAAGCGCTCCCCCGGCTCCTGGGGGCGCCCGCAATAGGGGGAAGCTCCCGCTCTCTTCTGGGCACCCGAGGATAGACGGACGCTTCCTAACTCCTGGGACCCCCCCGCGAATGCCCCGTGACAGTCACTGCGGGTCCCCGAGAGCGCCCAGGGCCGGGGGGGGGGGGCCCGCTCCGTGCGGGCTCCTCCAGGCGGAGGAGGGAGCCCCCGGCCCGCCCCGCCTCCCCTCACCTGCGCGCCCCGGCCCGGCCCAGCTCCGGCCCAGCCCCGGCCCGGCCTCCTCGGCCTCAGCTGCCCCCCGCGGCCCGCGCAGCCTCCATCGCCGCCTCTCCCGGCAGCCCCCGCGCCCACCCCTGCGCCTGCGCGGTCGCCGCCGCTAGTCTTAAAGGGGAAGGGAGGGGGCGAGGGGGGCTGCCCCCTCCCCGCGGCCTTAAAGGGGAAGACCAGCGCGGGAGGGAGAGAAGGAAGGCGATGGAGGGCGAGGGGAAGGGGAGAGGAGGGGGCGCCCCGCCCCCCGCTAAATGGAAGGGTGGGACGTGCTGGGAAACAAGAGCGGGACTGGAAGGGGCGCGCCCTCCTCACACGCCCGCATCCCTCCCCCCTCCCCCATGCTTTGCTCCTCCTCATCCCCTCGCCCTCCCTCCTCCTGTGCCCCGCCCCCACCTCCCCGAAGCCCCCATTTCCCCGCGTGTCCCCGCCCCCTACCTCTCTCCGGGCCCCGCTGCGGCCGACGCCGGCCCGAGGTAGAGCTGCGAGTCCGAGCGGGGCGGGGCGGGGCGGGGTCGCGCCCGCCGCTCCCTCCCCCGCTCCCTCCCCCCGCTCCGGCTCGGACCCTGCGGCTCGGGCAGGTGGAAGCGGGCGGTCTGGGCCCGGAGCCAGGGCAGGGACGCAGCCCCGCGCTCCCGCCGATCTGGCGCCGCCTCCCCCCCTCCCCCCGGGGATGCTCCGGGCTCTGCGGCTCCCCGAGGATGCGGGCGTTGGCGCGCGGGCGGCTCCGGCAGCCCCGCGGCTCGGCCTCGCCTGAGATCCCAGGCCCTTCTGGGCCGAGCGCGGCTTGGGGAGTGGGTTTGGAAGCCAGACCGCCCCCCCTCCCCTCCCCCCTCTCCCCCCCCTCCCCGTCTGCGCCCGAAGCGATCAGGGCCCTTCCCTCCCCCCCTGCCCCCGGCCCGGCCTCGCCTCCCTTTCCCTTGACTTTGAAGGACGTTTCCATCTTTCCCTTCTTGAGGACCCTTTTCCTCCGCTTCCGGGCCTAGAACGCTTTGGGTTCAGCCCCAGTCAATCCACAGGCGCTTCTCAGGCAGAGGGACCGGGGGCCCCTGGGTAAAGCAGGGCCCCCGGGGCTCCGTAAATGCTCCCTCCCAGCCCCTTATTCCGGACTCCCTCCGGAGGGGCTGGCGGTGGCTCAGGGGGCAGGACGCTCCTCCTGTGGATAAGCCACTTTCCGTGGCCTCCGCATCCGATCCCGGCCTTCCCTGCCCCTCTCTGGGGCTCCCTGGAAGCAGCTGCCGCGAGGAGGATCAGGCCCGGCCCTTCTCAGGGGGATGCTCAGCATCTCCCGCCTCCCTTTCCGCCATCACGGCCCTTGCAAGGGGCGCCCCAGAGCCTGGGACCGACCTTTGCCACGGTGCCCAGCACCGCCGCCCGGACTGCAGCTAGCAAGGGCTGAGAGCTGGGGCGTCCCGGAGCCGGGGGATAGCGTTGGGGGGGGGCTGCCTCTTCCTGGCCCCCCAGGGAGATTTCCCAGCAAGGACCCAGCGGTGATTCACCACTTCCTCGCCAGCTCCGTTTTACTGAGAAGGGGGGAAACTGAGGCAAAACAGGGTGAAGCGGCCTGCTAGGAAGTGTCTGGGACTAGAGTCTCCCCAACACCAAGCTGCCTCTTTGTCCCGTTCTCTTGTATCATTTCTCTCATTATCACCTCTCACATATGGCTGTTTCTTGCTACCCACACAGCTACTGTCACCTTAGGCCTCTCCCCTGGAATCTTTTTTTCTTCCTTTTCCTTCCTCCTTCCTTCTCTCTCTTCCTTCTTCCCTTCCTTTCTTTCTTTCCCTCCCTCTTTTCTTTCTTTCTTTCTTTCTTTCTTTCTTTCTTTCTTTCTTTCTTTCTTTTTCTTTCCTTCCCTTCCTTCCTTCCTTCCTTCCTTCCTTCCTTCCTTCCTTCCTTCCTTCCTTCCTTCCTTCCTTCCACCCATCAGGGTTAAATAACTCCCCCAGGGTCACACAGCTAATAAGTGTTATGAGGCTAAGGTCATACTTGAACTCAGATCTTCTTGAGTTCTCTAACCACTGGGCTACCTGGCCATTCATCCCTTAGATTCTTACTTAGTCTCCCTGACTCGTCTCTCCTCAGCCCAGTGCATCTTCCAGGAAGCTGCCAAAGAGATCTTCCTTCCCCACAGATCCTATGACAGGATTCCTCCATTCTACACTCTATTACCTCTAGGATAAAATAGAAAAAAACACAACTTCTTCCTTTACAATCTGGCCCCAAACCCTGTAATCCTGGACATTGCTCTCCCTCCCACACTAAAGGGCAGCTAAACTGGATGCTGGTCCTTATGCCATGCTCTGTCTCAGATCTCTGGGCTTCTGCCTGGTCCCCCTGCTTGGAATATCCTCTTCTTTTTCTGCCTCTTAGAATCCCCTCCCCCCCCCTTTTTTTTAAGAATCCCTTACTTTTTTTCCCCAAGACTCAACACAAGCGCCACCTTCTCCTTGAATTCCTTCTGGATGCCCCTCGCCGCCGCTGGTTTCCTCTCCACCCTCAATAATTCAGGCTTTATTTTGTACACAGTCCATATATATTTACATATGTAGGTCTCCCCTGAAAGAACCTAAGCTTCCTGAAGTCAGAGACTATTTCATTTTTCAATCATTGTATTCGATTATTTTTTTTGTTTTGCAAGGCAATGGGATTCAGTGATTGCCCAGGGTCACACGGCTCATGAGTATTTAGTGTCTGAGGCTGGATTTGAGCGCGGTCCTCCTGACTCCAGAGCCGGTGTTCTGTCCACTACACTGCCCGACTGCCCCTATATTCCATCATTGTAAATACCCACATTAACTACAGAGGACATATGCAGGAAGACACTCTGAACTGAGAGAACCGATAAATGTCAGTACGGATAGAATGGTTTTACATATACCTCCGTATTTGGGCCTGATGGTAGCCATGGAGAGGGAGGGGAGGAGGAGAGAAGAAAGAAATTTACGGTAAAAATTTATTATATATTTAAAAGGAAGAGTTGTATACAATAGACTTGCAGTTTCACGTGCAATCATTTTATTTTTATTAAGACTGTTACACTGGAAGCTGAGTGGCTGCCCATCAATTGGAGAACGGCTGAATAAATTGTGGTATATGAATGTTATGGAATATTATTGTTCTGTAAGAAATGACCAGCAGGATGAATACAGAGAGGCCTGGAGAGACTGACAGGAACTGATGCTGAGCGAAATGAGCAGAACCAGATGATTATACATGGCAACAACAATACTATCTAAGGATCAATTCTGATGGACCAAATCAGTTCCAATTGATCAGTGATGAACAGAACCAGCTACACCCAGAGAAAGAGCACTGGGAAATGAGCGTGGACCACAACAGAGCATTTGCACTCTTTCTGTTACTATTTGCTTGCATTGTTTTTCTTCCCAGGTTATTTTTACCTTCTTTCTAAACCCGATTTTTCTTGTGCAGCAAGAGAACTATAAATATGCACACATATATTATATTTAAGATATACTTTAATATATTTAACATGTATGGGACTACCTGCCATCTGTGGGAGGGGGGGAAGGAGGGGAAAAGTTGGAACAGAAGTGATTGCAAAGGACAATGCTGAAAAATTACCCAGGCATATGTTCTGTCAATAAAAAGCTATAGTAATAATAATAAAAGACTGTGTTATGGAAATGTTTGTTTTATTCCATAAATTAAAAATAAAACATTTAAGGGGGGGTTATGTCCTCTAGGAGGCTACATTTTAATGGGGGAGGATGCGGAAAAGGGAGCTGAAAAGTGAGTGAGAGGTGGCACAGTGGGTGGAACATCAGTCCTGAAATCAGACCTGAGTTCAAAGTTAGCCTCAGACACTGACCTAGCTTAATTAGCTGCGGGATGCAGGGCAAGGCCTTTAACTTTGATCTGATGGCCTCAACAAATAAAGTGGGAAGGTGTAAATGTTCCATGAAGAGCAGAGCTGGTGAGGTTAGGACCGATCAGAAGGGGCTGCGGGGGCAGAGGTGGCTTCCGAGGGAGATGGGGAAAGGCCCAGAAATCCGGAGAATCCAGAACCAGGTTGGCTTAGAAGTGAGTGCAGGGGAGGTTAAGTGACTTGGGTAGGGTCACCCAGCCAGGCGCTTTCTCTATCTCAAGCCCGGTGGTCTTTCCCTCTCCATATGCTGAGAGCCGTCAGGTGGACGTGGCCGGGGCAGGGGCTCTCCTCGGCAAAGACCCGTCTGTCCACGTTTGCGTGCTTTTGGGGCTCTTTACCATCTTCTACCTCCGGGATGGAGAGCCCCTGGGAGGCAGCCCTCTCTCTGGCCAGCAGAGCCAGTAAAACTTAGCAAGCACTTTTGAGCCCCAACCCTTCCAGGCCTCTTTGTTGTGTTGACTGATTTCAATCAGCAAATCTAAGAAAGTGAAAGGGCGCTCAGCACTGTCTGTCCCATTCAGAAAGCCCCAGGGGGACACACGGGACAGGAGGCGGCCCGCTGCTTGGAGACCCAGAGAAGCTGCAGGGTTCCCCTCCAGGCTTCCATGGTTGGCCTTTTCCAGCCTAAAATGACCTTTTTGCCACCCTCCCAATTCCTGGCTCTGCTCTCGGAGCAGAACAAACCTAATCGCTCCCCGTGGGACAACTCTTCAGATATCTCCCTCGAGTCTCCCCCGGCTAAATATTCTGTCACCAAGCAGATCTTGGATTTTAAACAGTATGAGAAGCCCCAGCCTGAGGACAGCTCCCTGGATCCTCTGCCAGAGGCCCCCTCGCTGCTCGGCAACCACCGACAACTCCGGGTTAAGGGTCTGAATCTCTCCGGGACTGAATTCTCAGGCAACCTCCTTGTCTTCCCCGTCTGCAGAAGAGACACAAAGAGTGTCGCTGTCCCTGGGTGGAAGAGGGTTGGGGGTAATGTCTACACGCAGCATACAATGTATGTGTAGATGTGTCTGTGTGTGCACACGTATGAAGCTGCGGGCAAATTTCTTTTTTTCTCCCCACTGGAATTGTTCCCCCTTATATCTCTGGGATCTCACTCTCCAGTATCTCCATCCCTCCTAGGCTGACCTCCTGGGACACATTTTAGATTATTGCGTCTTCTTTTGCCTCCTTCCTCCTTCTTTTCTTCTCTCTCCCTCTTCCTCTGTCTCTCTCGTCTCTCTATCTCTCTTGTCTGTCTCTGTCTCTGATCAGCGCGGGGCCTGCTGGGTGCTCCCCCCTCACCATATTGGGACCAGACTCAGTCCACGGAAGCATTTCAGAGCCCAAACAATCCCGGTCTCAGCCTCCCCAGGAGGGCGTGTGCCGCCTCCACACTCTCCTTAGAGCCCCTGAAGTCTCCTTTGTAAGATATAAGGCTCAGGTCAGACCCTGACGCGCTCCCCTTTATCACAAATGTAGGATGGAAGGATCTAGAATGTATCCCAACAACAAAATCACTTCTCTTTGCTTTTCCTTTGAACTTCAGCTCAATTCTGCTATGTTTCGGCTTCTGCTTCCTGGATTTCTTATATAGAATATGACCCTGTGCCCTTTTCAGCCTTTGTTGTTTTTCTTTTAAAAATTTAATATAATGTAACTTAATCTTTTTGTTCTACGTATACATTTATTTTTTACTCATTTCTGCGAGTCGGGTGGGGAGAGAAAAATCAGACCCAAAGGGAAAACCGTGAAAATAATGTGCGTGGATCCACATTCAATCTCCCTGATTCCAGATGCAGACTTTCCATCACAAGTCTATTGGAATTGCCTTGGATCACTGAATTGCTGCCAAGAACCAAGGCTACTATAGCTGATCATTGCATACTCTTCTTGCTGCTGTGTATGGCGCTTTCCTGGCTCTTCACTCAGCATCAGTTCCTTCTCTTAGATCATTTTTTAATAGAAATATTCCATTATCTTCATATACAACTTGTTCAGCCATTATTCCCCAATTAATTGATGGGCATCTATTCTTTTTTTTCCCCTGAGGCAATTGGAGTTAAGTGACTTGCCCAGGGTCACACCGCCAGGAAGTGTTAAGTGTCTGAGGTCAAATTTGAACTCAGGTCCTCATGACTTCAGTGCTCTATCCACTGTGCCCCCTCTATTCATTTCCCAATTCTTTGTTACCACAAAAAGAGCCGCCACAAACATTTTTGCACAAGAAGGTCCTTTCCCTTGTCTCATGCTTTGTTTGGGATACAGACCCGGTAATGGCGCCGCTGGATCAAAGAGCATCCAAGTTTATAGCCCATTGGGCAGTTCCACATTGTTCTCCTTTACGATCGACTCATTTCACAACTCCACCAACAATGCATCAGTGTCTCAGGTTTCCCACATCCCCCCAACATTTTTCATTACCTTTTCTTGTCATCTTAGCCAGCTGGAGAGGCGAGAAGTGGACCTCAGGATTTAATTTGCACTTCTCGGACCGATGGTTATTTAGAGTGAGTTTTATGTGACTAGAAACGACTTTTATTTCTTCATCACCCCTTGACCATTTGTCAGTTGGGGAATAGCTTGTGTTCTTATACATTCGAGCCGATTCTCCTAGGTATTTTAGAAACGCGGCCTTTATCAGACACTCCATGTAACATATATCTTGATTCTAAAAATTTTTCCCAGCTTCTTCCCTTCTAATCTTGGCTATGCTGGTTTGTGCGAAACCTTTTCAATTTAATGTGATCGACATTATCCATTTTGCATTTTATAACATTCTCTAGTTTTTCTTTGACCATAAATTCCTTCCTTTTAAAAAGATCTGATAGGTAAACCAGTTCTGATAGTAAAATAGAAAAAAAGTAAAATAGCTCTCTTCATTTGTTTATAGTATCCTCCCTTATGCCTAAATCACATGCCTATTTTCCCCTTATTTTTTGGGGTGTAAGATGTAGGTCTGTGCCAAATTTGTGATGACTATTTTCCAGTGTTCCCAGTTATTTTTGTGTTTCTTTTTTTCTTTTCTTTTCTTTTTCTTTTTTCTTTTTTTTTTGGCTGAGGCAATTGAGGTTAAGTGACTTGCCCAGAGTCACACAGCCAGGAAGTGAGAAGTGTCTGAGGGCAGATTTGAACTCAGGTCCTCCTACTTCAGGGTTATTTTGTGTTTCTTTTAAGTAAAGTATAGCCACACAGAACCATAATTGAACAATGTGTTTCATCCCACCAATTCCCAGTGATGTCCAGAAGGTCAAATTTGCCCCCTCGCATTAGGCCCACCGGTTTCTGGGATGTTTAAAAGCATGAGTAGATGGTTATGGGGTTTTACTGCTGGAGTTTTTCCCTTGTATTTTTTCTCCTGTGAGTTTCTGGCCGTCCCACCTGCTCTTCTCCATTCCCTGTGATGGTTCTTTATAACATTGAGCTTTGGAGAATCGCCGTCAATCGCCTTCTCCTGCCCTCACGCCCTTCAGCTGCAAGCCCTGGATCGGATCTTCCTGACATCTGGCAAGTGCTTCCTTTCCAGCCTGGATGAGGACCCTCCATCTCTGGTCAAGGATCTGTCAGCCCAAACCCCATTCTCCGACACCGGCTCTGTTGCTCAATGGCCTCTCCTCCTCTGCACCCCTTTGCCTCCGAAGAGCCACAATGGGGAAAATGGCAGCCCGAATCCCGGGCGTCCTTCGTTTTCTCGGCCGAGCCTTCGTAATCGTGGACGTTACTTTTTAGCTTCCTTCTGGAGCCCGGCTCCCGCCTGCCTCTGACCAGGTTATCTGTTCCGCTGAGTCTCGAGAGCATCGTTGGCACATCTTGGATACATGCACCAGGGAAACAATGGCCTCCGTTCTGCTTGCTATCAGGTCAGCAGATAGCTGCTGGTGGTCCCAGTGACTGCTATCTTCTCTTCCCTGCTCCTTCCTCTCTCCGGATTGCTTATCACTGTTAGAAGGACCTTCTTCCTTCTCAAAACACTCAGCTCTCTCATGAGGAAATCTGTTTTTTCCTGTTGTGATTATCTGTATCTCTATATTGCTCTTTTCTTTCCCTCCCTTCCTCTCTTTCTCTTTTCTTTCCTCCCTTTCTCTCTCTTCTCTTCCTCCCCCCTCTGCTCTCTCTCCCTCTCATTGATAGGTACTGGTTCACTGGTTTTAAACTTTATTAATATAACTCTCTTCTCCTTCTCTCTTTTCTTTGTGGCACTTTTCCATCTTCCATCAATCAGAGAAGAGCCAATCTCCTCTCCTCCACCCCCGATCCCCTTTCCCTCCTTGTTGGTTTTTTTTTTTTTCTTTTTATAGCTTTTTATTTACAAGACACATGCCTGGGTAATTTTTCAGCACTGACCCTCGCAAAACCTTCTGTTCCAACTTTTCCCTTCTTCCCCTGCCCCCTTCCCCAATGGCAGGTAGTCCCATACATGCTAAATATGTTGAAATATATGCTAAACACAATATACGTACACATATTTAGACAGTTATCTTGCTGCACAAGAAAAACTGGACCAAAAAGGAAAGAAAATGAGTAAGAAAACAAAATGCAAACGAGCAAGAGTGAGGATGTTATGATGTTGTCCACGCTCGCTTCCCACAATCCTCTCTGGGTGCAGATGGCTCTCTCCCTCACTGAACAATCTCACTGAATCCTCTCATTGCTGAGGAGAGCCACGTCTGTCAGAACTGATCATCACATAGTCCAGTTGTTGCCGTGTCTGATGGCCTCCTGGTCCTGCTTATTTCCCTCAGCATCAGCTCCTGTCAGTCTCTCCAGGCCTCTCTGAAATCCTCCTGCTGGTCATTTCTTACCAAACAATAATATTCCATAACGTTCATATGCCATAACTTAGTTATTCCCCCATTAATGGGCACCCATCCCGTTCCCAGCTCCTCGCCACTATAGAAAGAGTCGCCACAAAGTATTTTCCACATGGGGCCCTTTCCCTTTCTGACGATTGGAGTCATTTCCGGGTGCGGATCCGCCATCCACTGTGTGAAGGCTCATGGGCAGCCGGACCTTCTCTCTCCTGCCAGCTCCTTCTACCTGCCTTTCCTGAGTCTCTCTTCACGATGGATTCACTTTGATCCTCCCGAATCCATCTGCAGCTTCCTGAATCTTTCCTTATACTGGATCATTGAGAATCTAGAAGTAGACTCTGAACCAGCAAATGTTATTCTTTCCCTAATTTTCCCCAAATTTTGCCAAAGTTCTCCCCAAATTCAACCTTTGACCTGTTTCAGTCGCCAAACCAATCCGAGGAACTTTCCTTCTCTTCTCCCTTGGAAACTGGTGGCAGAGGCCCGAGAAGCAAGCTTGGTTCCATTTCTATTAGGCCTCTGTCACGGTCCTCTGCCTTCGGCAGGAGCATCCCCCCCATTGTGAGCGTCAGCAGCATTGGCTGTCTCGGGTCTGTCTCCACCTCCCGCTTCTATTTTTTCCTCCTTTGGTTTTGCTCTTTAAGAAGGCAATGGTTTAAGTCAGTGCAGAGACAGCAGATTACAAAGTGACCCACGGCCCTCCCCCTGGCGACCATTCAGTTAGGGTCCCTTAAATAGTCACTTTCACTTTGTGCCGCCATTATTTGGGGCTCTATGGTGGTGGACGGAGCACCGGACGTGGGGGCAGGAAGACTCATCTCCCCGAATTCAAATCTGGTCTCAGACACATCCTGTAATTCTGTCTGCCTCAGTTTCCTCACGCATAAAATGAGGGAGAAGAAAAGGGCAAATCTTCCCGGTGAATCTTTGCCAAGAGATTCCCAAATGGGGTCATGAACAGTTAGACGCACCTGAAAAACAACTTGTCAAAACAAACATTCAACACTTCCCGATTCTTTTTTGGAATAAAGTACTCACTACATAGAGGTGTGAAATTCCCTCTGCAACTTTTGTTTTTCAATCCTGAGCATTATTTTCCAACATGTTTTTTGCCATCCTTGTCTCTACCCGCGTTTGCTCTGAAGTCACCCCCATGGAGGGGCCCACGGACCCCTCGTGATGCGTTCCGACCCCCTCCCAATCCGTCGCAGCAAGTCCCGGCTCAGCAGCAACAATCGTCTCAGGGATGGTCGCGTCGGGTTTGCCGATCGGGAACAGCGGGGAAACTCCTCTTTGGCTTGACTTGCCAATCCCAGGGGGAACCTGGAAGTCCTCCTTCCCCGCAGCAAGGACGAGCTTTTGGTTTTCCGTGTTTGGTCAATGGAGAAGGCCTCGAGTTCAGGGGACGGCCTCTGACCTGGAACCTTGCCCATCTCTGCTCCCCTCCCCCCCCTCCCGTCACCCCCTGGGTCCCCTTAAGAGTGAGTTTTTCTATTTGTGCTTTGCATAAACAGGACACGGTAACCACGACATACATTTGTACGTGCTAAGTGCTCTTTGTCCACAGCAGGCTGGAAGTGGGCTCGTGATCGGCACTTAATAAAGCTTTTAATTAAGTGACTGATTCACCAATGGAAGGGGGGCCCTCGGGACCGTGGGCCCTTTGGTTTTTTTTACTCCGCCCTCTGGCTTGCCTGGTGGACGGCCAATCGGAGAGCTTCCTGATGCCTTAGAACCCAGAGCCTCTGCAGCCCAGCAGGAAGTACCCAAGTTCCAAGAGCTTGGGCCACAGAGAGCGGCAGAGAAATCAGCCCGTCAGGGGCCATCAGGCTGGGTCGGGGAAGACGTGAGCTTCCCATCCCAAGGCTCTGGGCCGGCCCCCGCCCCTCGGCCCCGTGCCCTAGCAGGGACAGCCTAGAGAGGAGGGAGGGTCCCGGCCCCAGGCCCAGCACGGTTCTGGTCTCCTTAATCCCCCCCTGCTCCTGGTGTTGGAGTTGCTGCCTCAAACCTCAGCCGCCCCCAGGGGGACAATCACTGCGACGGTGGCCCCGGGCCCCCCGAGGTGGAAGCAGACGCTCCCTCCCGGGGCCCCAAACGTGGAGTGTGAGCGGGCAGTGGGGCAGCAGAGCGGGGTCTGGGAGCCCCGCCCCCTTCTGTGTCCCCGCTCCCCCCCGGGAACAAGGCGGCCCTCGTCAGCCTCTCGCTAGGGGCGACCCTGGCCCAGGAGACACACACACTCCCAGGCAGCTGGTAAGAAATCACCAGTTTATTGAATGAAAAATCCAACAGCAACTCCCCCCAGCCACGGCCCCAGGCGCGAGGCCCGGGCAAGGTGCTCTGGACGGCGGGATGGGGGAGAGGGCCGCGGGGGCGGGGCCGGGGTGACACCTCCAGGACAGAGGCTCAGGACTGACTTCTGCGGCCCCGGTGCCCGGACTCGGGTGGAAGGAGGGGAGGCTGGGGCTCAGCCCAGCCTGGGAGGCTGCTCTTTGGGGCGGAGGCCGGGCCAGGGGGGCTGCGTGGTGGGCAGGAGCGTCGGGGCCGCAGGGCTGGAGTGCATGGGAGTCACAGCGAACAGGAGGGGCCGGGCCGGGCCGGCGGGGAACGGGAGCCAACGAGCTCTCGAGGACACACGCACAACATCGACATGGACGCTTCTGGGGACGCTGGGGGGGGGGGGGGCGCTTCCCTCGGTGCCCAGCCCTGCCCGCCTCCGTCCGGGGGGCTTGAAGATGACGCTGGGGGGAGGGGAGGGCAGTGGACCGACTGGCAAACGGCCGGCTCCCCCTGGGGCCCCGAGCCCGGAGGGAGGGGCCTAAGTCACTTTGGGAGACACGGCCTTGAATGCGGCGAGCCAGGGGACTCATCCCTTGGGTGGGCTGGGGCTCCAGGGCTGGGGGCGGGGTCCGACGAAGGGGCCCCCTCGGGGGAGTCGGCTTCAATTCCAGTGATTGACGGCTGCCTGAGAAGGAGACTCAGGGCCCAAGTGAGGAGGGTGGAGACAGGAGGGTGGGGGGAGTGACCAGCTTCCCCAGGGGGGCGGTGAACAAGGGAAGGGGACCCTCAGGCCCCAGGCCTGCTGGTGCCCCCTCCTCCAGGAGGTGCCCCGGACCAGCAGACGACACAAAGGGAGAACAGGGGGTCCTTGGCCGGGGGGCGGCGCTCAGGTGGGCTTGCTGCTGCTGAACAGGCCCACTGGGAAATGCTTGACGTGTGTGGGCCACTGGGCGGCCAGCTGGAAAAACTTGATGTCGCTCCATTCCACGCCATCAATGGACACTGGAGGGCAGAGACGGGGTCAGAGACCACGGGCACTCGGGGCAGAGAGGGGGTCAAAGACCAGGGGCACTCAGGGAGGCAAGGACCAGGGGCACTTGCAGAGGGAAGATGGGAGCAAGGGGTTGGGGGAGATGTGGGCCGAGGGTCACAGGAGGCCCCCCAGACCCCTCACCTCTCAGCATGGTCTGCTGCTGCTTGGCCGAGCAGATGAGGCGACTGATGCCCTCGATGACCTGGCTCTTGGAGTCGACCTCCTTCTCTCGAGGCTTCTTGCTCAGGAAGATGGTGGGCACTAGCAAGCAGGCCGCCCGTCAGGGACTCCAGCCCAGCAGCCCCTCCCGGCCCTGCCCCCCCCTTCTCCCAGGGTCCCCTCGGCGCAGGGACCCCCTGCAGGTGCGGGGGGTGGGCAGGGAGAGGTAAGGGTGGCTTGTGGGGCTGTTACCGAGCCCAGGGAAGAGGAAGGAGGCTGGGCTTGGGGCACCCAGAACCAAAGCAGGGGATCAGGGCGCGGGCCCCGAGGCTCGGCCAGTCTGGCCAATCGATGTAAATGCAGGGATGGGGGGAGCCCGGTCCTGGCCAGGGGCCGCCCGCTCACCTTTCTTGTTCTTCTCCTTGGTGACCACGGTCATGGCCATGGTGCTGGACTGCTGTGCCTCGTTGCCGTGGGGCAGTCGGGACACCTGCACCGAGCGGAAGACGCTCTTGAGGGTGTTCTTGGAGCTGGCATCCCTCTTCTCGCCCTCCCGCCGCCGCTCCCCGGGGTGCGCCAGCCAGTAGTCGACCTGCAGGCCGATGACGTCCCCGTACGGGCTGTTGGGGCTCCTGCGGGCAGAGCAGAGATGGAAGCAATTCGGAGGGGGCTGCCTGGGGGGGGGGGGGGGTTTATCTGCCTGGGGCGGGGGACGGTAAGGGGGCTGCGGGCTCCCCAGCTCCTGCCCAACATTACGCTGGGCGTGTGCCCCAAAAGTCGGCAGGACAAGGCCCGAGGGAGCCAGAGGAAGCCAAGCTGCAGAGGCTTCTGACACAGGGCAGCTCTAGGGAGCCACAGAGGTGTTTGAGGAGGGGGCAGCCGGCCACCTGCAAGTCTGGGGGGAGGGGCAGGCTCTGACCTCTGCTTCCAGAGGGCGGGGGTAGAAGCCAAGAAAGGGAAGGGAAACCTCTGGTAAAACCCAGCAGAGCCAGGCAGGGGGCACTGGCGGGCTCGCTCCCTCTTCTGGCACCTGGAGCTCCAGGTAATTTTAGTGCCAGGGAACAGCGGCTGACGCCTGCTAGGAAGGCGCCAGACACAAGCGGCCCTGAGCCGATGCGCTCCTGACGCCTTCCTCCCTGCTCAGCGAGTTCATTTTTAAACGCTGAACGAGGGGAGGGCATGGGGGACTGTGGGCAGCAGCCCTGGAGGCCGGGTGGGAGTCGGGGGCCTGGAGGCCAGATGGGAGTAGGAAGCCTGGAGGGTAGGTGGGAGTCGGAGGCCTCCTCCTGCCCTGGAGGAGCTGCCCGTCTCCCCCAGCTGCCTCTGCCAGACTCATCCAGGAGAGCCCCACGGCACTGGAGGAAAGGCCCGAGGACCGGCCAAGCTGACCGGGGGATCTGGGAGGGCCTAGTGAGGAGGCCTTAGGCACTTCCTTGGGGGACCGCCACCGCTGAGGCAGATCTCCCTCCGAAGCTCCCCACCTTCTTTACAAATAAGCTAGAGAGAAGCCTCATGCACCCCACAATGATGCAGCGAATTTAAATTCGCAGCCCTGAGGCCCCGGCCGGCCCCTGTCCCCTGGGGACTCCCTCCTACAGTGCCGTCACAGGCCGGCCACCGCAGGGACCCCGGGCATGGCGCTTACCCGACCACCGCCAGGGCGTTGCTCATGGAGGGGGACGAAGGGGGCGTGGCCAAGGCGTCGCGGCTCAGGCCGGAGCTGGAGGGCGGCGACGTGGAAGGGACCGTGAGGCTGACCGCAGGCACGTCGTCCCCATCACCTGAAGGCGGAGAGACTCGGCTGCCCGGGAGCCCTGGCACCCAGGACTTCCCCCTCGGCCCGGCTGGCAGAGCAGCCCCAGCCTTACCTGCTGTCAGAGGGGAGTCCTCCACCAGCCCCACTTTGACCACCTGAAGAAAAGGAAACCGAGGGGCGTCAGTTCCCTCCCAGGGCCGGAGGGCGCCTGCTTTGTCCCTGTGTTGGCAGGCCCCCCTAGGGGGGCAATGCCAGGAGCCAGTTTTTGTGGGGGGCTCAGGAAGCAGAACCAAGGAGATGGGCCGCCCTTGCAAGGACAACTGTCCTCAAAAAGAGACCTCACCAGAGAACCGAGAGGATGGGGGGCATGGGAACCTCGGGCCCCCCAAGCGCTGCTTGTTCTCATTTGCCTGTGGGAGACTTGGTCTAGGGAGGGGCTCTCTTGGGGCCGGGGCCTGGCTGGGTCCCAGCGGGGACGAGAGGGCCGGGAGAGCAACCCAGGCCCGAGAACACACTGCACCTCCTCTCCTGACGACCAGCCACGTTCCCACAAGGCTCCTCCTCCCACCTCTGTTCCTGATCCTCCTGTTCCTTCCCACAGTGGGAGGAGGGAGGAGGGAGGAGGGAAGAGGGAGGCGGGGGGCTCCTTCCCCCCCACCTCGGCTGCCCCTTCAGGTCAGTGGGCTGAGCGGGCCGGGTCCCCTGCCGAGGAGCTCCCCAGGGGCTGGTCTAAGGTCTCTGGGAAACCAGAGCAGCCCCACAGGGCGAGACACACACGGAAGCTCCCAAAAAGCCAAGGAGCAGCAGGGGGCCTGGTGGGGAGAGCCGGCTCTGCTCCGCCGAGCGCTCAAGGGGCCTCCTGGGGAGGGACCGACTTGGGGTGCTCCTCCGCGCTGGGGCCCCTCTCGGGGCCCTTCTCTACTCCTCCTCGGTCAGTAAATGCCGCAGTCCCCAGGCCATCGGGGCTCGGCCAGAAGTTCTCCGTGACGATGTAGGCCCCAGGGAGCTTGGGGGCCTGCTGTTTGAGAACCCCTGACACCAGAGTGCACCCACGGGAGGCGGAGAAGGGCGGCTGCTGGGGAGGACTCACCCCGATAAAGGGAATGAACTTCTGGTAGGAATCTTCATCTTGGCTGTGGGAGAGAAGGGGAGAAGGCCTTGTGAGTGGGGGGCTCCGGGGGGCTCCAGCAGGGAAGGGGACACGCACACTCACAATTTGTGTCTGCAGGTCAGCATGGCCTCTGCCACCGGCAGCTGGTGCGTCACTCCGGCCCCGCTCACGTACTGCATCACGCGGCCCACCACGTCCAGGGACTCTGTGGAGAAGCACCGGGGAGGGGCTTGCCCAGGGCTCCAGGGGGGGCAGGGAGGGGCTCATCCTGGGGGTCTAGTGGGACAGGGAGGGGAGGGGGCCCAGGGACCAGAGGCAGCGGCCACGTTTCTGTCCCTTCTCAACCACGCCAGCCACCCCCACCCTTTGCTTCCTCTGGGATCTTCCTCTCCAGAGTCACCACTCATCCACCCCCCCCAACGCCCCTGGGGCCCTGAAGGCTGGGAACGGGCCTGGGACTCAGGCCGGGTCCTGCAGCTCGCTGCCGGGGAGAGCTCTGGCAGCCTCTGGGCCCAGGCTGGGAAGAAGGCCGCCCCTTGGGCCTCCGCGTGCACTTCCTCAGGGGGATTACCTGAAACTGGGGGCTCCGAACGACTGAACAAGTCCCTCCAGGCTGGGTCGAGGAAGGCGCTGCTGTACCTGCTGTCCACCGAGCCGATGTACTTGGCCACAGGGTGAGAACCTGGGGGGGGGGGGGGGGCGGCAGCGTGAGAGCGGCTCCCTGTGAGGGCCCGGCCCGCCCGACGGCCCAAGGCGCGGCCCGGCTGCTCACCGAGGGGGACGATGAGGAAGCGCATGTAGCCCAGCCAGTCGGACGTCTTGTTGGCCAGGGCCTTGACAAAGAAGCGGAGGATGGAGCTCAGGTAACTCTGCCCGCCCACCGCCACCACCTTCACGGGCCTCGGCATGGAGGAGTTGCAGTTGCAGCTGAGGAGGAAGCAGGAAGGATGGTGGGGAGGCCTCCCAGGAGCTGCTCCTCTGGGGGCCCCCAGGGCTCATTTAGGGAAGGGGCCTCTGGGGCCAGTCACGGGTCAGGCTGCAGCCTGGTGGAGGGGGAACCCTGGCCCTCTTTCCTCCAGCCCGGGCCTCCCCAACCCCAACAGGTGGAGTCCTTGAGAGGGGTGGGATGGTCGGTTCCAACCAAGGCCCTCATAAGCAGGGCAAGAAGGGGCCGAGGGGGGTTGGGGGGTTCTGCACGAAAGGGCCGAGGGGTCGGAGCCCTTACTATCTCTGGATGCGAGTGAGCAGGGCGGAGAGCACGGCCTGGACTTCCACGGTGGAGCACGTGCACACCACGGGCCGGCGCTGATCCTGAAGCAACTCTGCCACATACTGCGAAGGGCAGCCCGGGCCACAGTCAGGTCCCTGCCCTGCCTGAGGGCCTGCAGCCCACCCTGGACCCACCCTGCTGCCCACGGGGGTCTGGGCAGGGCCCAGAGAGGCCTCCCCGAGGGAGGGGCAACATGCCCGATGCACAGAGCCAAGAGTGGATTCCCAGCCCCGGCCCCGCACCTGGCCCTGCCAGTCGGCAGTGTTCACAAGGATGACGTTCTCGGGCAGGGCCGCGTCGGACACCAGGATCTGATTCAGCTGGTCGTACACCACCTTCCTCGGGATCTAGGCAGAGACGGGCACGTGTGCTCACTTGGGCCCTCCCTCAGCGCCCATGCCCATGGATGCTCCAGCTCCCTCTACGTTCCCAACTTTCTGAAAGGGGCGATTTCCCCGTCCCCGAACCCTGAGGCTACAGACACAGTCCCAGGCAGGGGCAGGGAGCCACCCTCTGACCGGGTCTGGGCAGCGGGACCCTCTGGTAGAGGGGCCGGAGAACAAGCCATGGTCAGGGGTCACCTGACCACCAATGACTCAGTGCTCGCCAGGATGGGCCATCATGAGCCGGATGTAGGGGGGAGCCTGGCACGGGCCGGGCGGGGGTGGGGGCAGCGTGGCCATGGCACCCCGGAGCCCGTCGCACGTTCTCGGCGCCTCCTCAGCCCTACCTGGCTGCTGTGGCCGAGGTCGGGAGAGCGCTCACTGTCTGAGCTGTTGGTCCTCTCGCTCAGAGGTTTGGAGAGCTGCCGCTCCTTCAGGGGGGTGCTCCTCTTCTGCCGGGGGGTGTGCACGCCATCCATTTTGCTGCCAGAAAGGGGGAGAGGGCGGTGTCTGCACCAGCTCACCCGCTCGAGGGGGCCAGTCCGAGAGCCCGGCCCGGCCCTGCACGGTACCTGGGGGAGGCGGAGCCCTGCAGATCCGCCTTGCCCGACTTCATGGGGGTTTTGACTTTCTCGGGCACCACCAGTGTGTTGCTGCCATCTCCAAACATGTCCTGGTCGCTGATGTCCTGTCACGGAGGGAGAAGAGGTTGCTGGGACCTTGCGGGCCCGTGGGGGAGGGGGCTCATCTCTTCTCCCCACCATCCCCCCAAGCCTGACCACAGACCCGGCCCTGCCCTGGACCTTCTCGACAAGGAGGATACCATTTTGGCGAAGGCCACGGGACGCCTCGAGGAGGATCCGAACCCAGGCCTGCGGCAGACAGGGATGGCCCCGGGGCCGAGGGAGAGAAGGGGCAGCCGGCCTCTGGGAGGCCCACGTACCAGAAGGTCGTTCTCGGCCAGGCTGTCGTCCGGGTTCTTGATCCAGGAAGTGGCTTTGACTCTGTCCAGAGCAGTCAGCTCCATCTGCGGAAGCGCCAAGACCCGGTTACCGTCGGGAAAGAGAAAACCTTCCCTGTCTGTGGTCTGACATTGTCTGAAAGGCGCTTACAGAACGCTCCCGGCTTGGGGGGCCTTTGGGAAGCCCGGCCCCCTCGCCCACATGTAGGAAGCAACGCTGTCGAGGCCCTCAACCCAGAAACCCCCACTCGCAAGACCCTAATCCCATGGCATCAAGATGAAAGGCTTCTGGAAGGTCGCCCCTTGCCCCACTGTACCCCCTGGACACAAGATGGCAGCTGGGTTGGAACTAAGCAAAGACCCCCGGCCTAGGCCTGCCCCACCAGTCCCTCGAGGCCTCTGGGAGACCACTACACAACTGGCAAGCTTCCCCCCATGATCCTTTCCATCCCATCAGGGACCACCCCGCCTCCAGGCCAAGGGAAGGGGAGCCTCTCCTTTTCCAAGGTTCACCCTGTCCAGCTCTACCTCTCCATATCTATATATCTAACACGGCGGCCGACCTCCTCTGAGGGCCCGGCCCCCTTTATGGCAAACTCAACGATAGCGGTTGGTGTTCACGGACAGCGAGCCCCACACTTTACGGGCGTTCCCTTGCCGGGGGCTCCCGGGCTGGGCTAACCCCCGGTTCAGAGATGAGGAGACTGAAGCAGGCGAGGTGACCTGCCCAGCTCCTGAGGAAGCATCCAGGGCTAGATCCGAGCTTGGCTCTTCCGGCGCCCTGCTCCCCCCCCCCCCCCGGCCTCTCTGCTGTCCCTCAGCCCCCCTTCTGTTCAGGCGGCGAGGCAGCTGGTGGCTCAGCGAACAAAACACTGGGCCTAGAGTCACAAGGAGCCCAGTTCTAACGGCCTCAGCTCCTTCCTGGCTCTGGGGCTTCGGCCATAATCACTTCACCTCCTTGTGCCTCAGTTTCCTCGGCTGTAAAGTGGGGATAACAGCCTCGTCCTCACAAGGCTGCTATGAGCATCAAATGAGACAGCATCTGCAAAGTGCTCAGCACAGGGCCTGGCACACAGTTGTTCCTTAGTAAATGCTCTGCCTAATCATTCCTTGCTGGACTCCTGTGATAGCTTCCCCGTTACCCTCCCTGCCTCTGGTGCAGCCTTCCCACAACGGCCGAGGCCTCCCCAGATAACTGGTGATCTCCCCTAGCTCCGCTGCTCACCGAGCCGTCCCCACTCCTCCCAGACTCCGGCCCCAGCGGCTCCTTCCTCCCCAGGCCCGCCTCGGGCTTTGCCTGGATGTCTGTCTCCCCTTCCATCACGACTCCCCAGCCATATGCCCAGGGCCCGGTACACAGCAGGAGCTTAACTGCACCGCTCTCCCTTCTTCTTAACCAAGGCACTGCAGAGGGGACGCGGAGCCCCCCATCTCTCTGGCTGGGCTTCCACCTGCTCTTGCCCCGAGGCCTCGGGGGAAGCTGGCTTTCTCCTCAACAAAAACAACTGGGCCCCAGCCTCCCCTCCCTCCGGCCTCTGCCACACACTGGGGAGAGCCAAACAGCATTGCGTCACCTCCCCAGGTGCTGACAATGAGCCCCAGAGAACGGCTCCGAGTGCTGCAACCAAACATCATCAGCGATAGGACGCTGATCTGGGAGCGAAGAACTGAAGGCCTCTGGGAGGGGCCCCTCGTGCCCACGGTTGTAGCCTCTGGGAGGGCTGGGGTGGCTCCTGGGGTGGCCAGCTGCTGAGTCCTTGGTGGTTTCCACTAGCCCTAAGACTGCACGGAGCCCTTTGGACGAGCAATCAGCCCCAACTTGGGAGCCGCTCCTTCCCCCGGCTGGTGAGGGCTGACTTCCTGGGAAAACTGGTCACTGGGGCGGTCGTGCAGTGGAATTCTGTGCTGTGGTGATCACCGGGGAGCCAGAGTCCAGGGCCTGCTCCACGGCCCAAAGGATCCCAAGGCGCTCCACCCACTCCAGGCACGGCGGGTCTCGGCGAAGCTCCGGGAGAGGCCCCGCTTCCATGATGTTCTCACCCATCCCAAAAGGCAGCTCTCCTTTCTCTAAACCTGGCGAGACCCCAATCTCTGCCGAGAAGCCGCCGTTTTCGTGGGCCCCCAAAAGGGCTAAAAGACCTCATTTTGTCATCCGCTGTCTGCCATGGCCCCCTCTCCTTGTCCCAATCCTTCGAGGGCCTGCACTTTCACCGGGTGATCCTCGGCCCAACGGGACTCGGAGAGCTGCTTCCCACCGTGGCTCCCCCCGTGGCCCCTCGAGCTCAGGTGGCTCTTGGGGGACATACACGTGTCACTGGCCTGGCCCCGAGGACCCCGTAGCTTTGGTGGCCCGGCCTCTGCAGACACAGCAAGGGGAGGTCAAGTGGTGGGACCCACGATGACACTCAAGGGCCTCCTCTGCTAGGGGACTCCAGGTCTTGCTCTGAAAGCATCACCTTCCCATATGCACCAGCTGTGCCTTGTGTAGGTACTTGTACGTGTGCACAGGTGTGCCTCACACAGGTACGTGTATGTGTGCACAGCTGTGCCTTGTGTAGCTACACATGTGTGCCCCAGGCCCTGAGATGGGGTACATCGCTGGTTGTCAATGGGCTTGCCGGCGAGGAGCCCCCCCCCCCCCCCAGCACAGCTGGCTGTCCTCGGCCCGTCTCCCCAGTGTCCCGCCTCACTGGGGACTCCCAGGGGCCACCCAGCACCATCTGCTCGGGCATTGCCGCTGCCGGGCAGCCAGAGCCGCCACTGGGGGAGGGTGGCTCCACCTGGTGACGACCCAGGGGAACACAAGGAAAAGCCTTCCAGCTTCCTGACCCAATTCATTTTTCATTTCCACTTGTAAATGAGTGACTCTGAGCGGCCTCAGACCTTTATCTGGAGGGTAACAGGTGGCACAACCAGGGCACCAAGGACTGGGGGAAGAAGAGAAGGGAGGCGCCCGTGGCTGCAGACACCAACCAGCCCAGCCAGTGAGGGCCCCAAAAGCTCCCAGAAAGGAAAGGCTTCTATCTGTCCTGGGGCCCAGCAGAGTGGACTTTCCCGGCCCAGCCTAGTGGGCCCTGGCAGGACCCAATGCCTGGCACACGGCTCCCCTGTCCTGGGGCTGCTCCCTCAGGGCGCTCCCCCCACATGCCCCCTTTCAGCCGGAGCGTTCTAGCCCTCGTCTCAACCACAGCCTCTTGTACAAGAAGTTCTGGTGGAAAGAGGCCCCCGGGGACCCAAAGCCCCAGGCCCAGAGGCCCCAGGCCAAGCGTGAGCCTGGTCTGCCTCAGAGGGACAAGGACGGGCGCCCCCCACAAAGGCCCCCAGCCCTCGCCCTCCCCACGCCGGGCTCCCGCTCACAGGGCTGCTGGCATCCTTGCCCAGGCTGCCTTTACTGTTGAGGCTGCCGATCTCCGTCTGGGAACTGGACTGGGACATCCCCTCAAAGAAGGGCCTACAAGGAAGAGAGCACCGGCGTCAGAGGGGTGACGAGGGAAGCCTGCAGGGGCCCCGGGGAGGGTGCCCACCTCCTCAGAGCATGACTCTGAGCCACCTCCCAAGTCTGGGGGAGCGCGATGGCCGGGGGAGCAAGGAGAGGCTTCTGCAGGGCCTTGAGGCCCTGCCCTTGGTCTCCAGGCTGCAAAGGGACACAAAGGGGCCTAAGGGCTCCACTCTCAGGGCAAGGGCATTAAGGGGGGAAAGGGTCTGGGACAAGGAGACTAAGGTGGGGGGTAAGAGCTTCACTCCCAGGGCAAGGGCTCTAAGGGGGGAAGGGGCTCCACTCCCAGGAGGCAGGGCCCTCAGCAGGTTCTTGGGGCCAGGGGAGGGGGAGCAGGGCCGGGCAGCAGGACCCACTTGAGCTTGGGCTTGGGGGTGCTCAGGACGCTCTCAGTCTCCTCCATCTCGGGCCCACTGTCGCTGGGGTTGTACATCTCCAGGCTGTCATAAAGCTCATCCAGATCCTCTTCCACTTCCCGGATCTGCTCCCGGGACACGTGCTCCAGCCCGAAGCCCACCTACGGACAAAGAGGCCGGGAGTCAAGGCCCTGCCTGCCGAGGGCACCAGGTGGGTGGGCTCCCTGTCCCTGCCCAGTGTGTCCTGCTCCCCACTGGGGACCCCTCTAAGTTAAGGGGGCCAGACTTGGGGCATGGTGAGGTCGCTACTGCACCCATTTCAGAGGAGGAGACTGAGCCAAGTCCTGCCAAGGCCCTGAAGCCCTGGACAGGAGAGCCCGTGTAAATCTCTGGGAGAGCGCCAGCACTTTCCCACTTACTTTCAGGGAAGCTCCCTGAGCTTTTGGAGGACGCAGGCGTCCTTCCTAAGGGAGCAGGGACAAGGGCCCCGGGTCGGGATCTTGCTCTCACCCCCCCGGGCTGCCCCACGTGCCGGGCCAGATGCACACGTCCCGGAAGTGAGCCGCGGCGGGGAGGGCAGTCCGCACTCCGATTGGCCGCAGCTCCTCCTCATGAGCCCTGGTATGGGGCCAGGCCCCCTTGCACCTGCGACCCCAGAGCTCGAGAGGGTGCCCCTAAGGCAACGGCCCTCCCCAAGACAACCCCCCCTCAAGAGCTGCCGGCACGTACCTCATCGGAGACTTTGAACCTCTTCAGCAGCGCCACAAACTTCTGCTTGATGTTGGGTTGCTGCAGGGACACAGGGACAAGCAGGGTCAGGGGCCCACGCAGGCTGGCCGGGTGCGAGGGGGTCACAGGGCCGCCATTGGGGAGGAGCCCTGGTGCTGTGGCAGACCCTCCCCCTCCCCCCCAGCTGCCTAGGTGCAGATAACTCCTGGGGGGGGGGGGGTGGCGTTTCTCGGCCAGACTTGCTGCAAATGCGGGTCAGGAGGCCGAGGTGGACCCACTCACAACTTCAGAGGGAAACCTGGGCCCGAAGAGGCTCCCCCCACTCAGCTCCCTAAGCCCCAGGGGCAAGGAACATTCTGCCTCCATGTCCCCAGTGCTCAGTCATGGGGAAAAGGGGTGCAGGACCCAAAGCTGCCCCCCACAGCAAGCCTGTGACCTCCTGGAGGCAGCGGGGCCCAGTCTCGCCCTGTCCTATCCGGGTCCCCAGGGGAGCTACCGAGGGCTGATCTCGGAGACGGCCGGAGGCCAGCCGGGGGGGGTGGGGGGGGGCGGCTCCTCTGCTCACCCGCGTGATGGCCGAAGCCGAGGTCAGTTTTCTCCGCGTCTTCTTCACTTTACGGAGATCCTCGTCCTCGTAGAACAGGTCCTGCCGGGAGAACAGTGTCACCCCCCGCCCCTCTGCAGGCACCGCGCCGGGGGGGGGGAGGGGGGGCAAGGAGGGGGGTTACCTGGCCGTGCAAAGGGTCATCGCTCCCTTCCTGCTCCGACGAGAAGCTCTCTTCCTCCTCCTCCGAGTAATTGTCGATGTCGGGAGAACGGTCTGGGGGCGAGTGCTGCTGTGAGGCCGGAGCCGAGCCCCCAGGAGCCCCCGGGGCCGGCCCTGCGTCTCCTGGGGGGAGGGGCCCTGGACGGCGGCCCGCCACGGGGTCTGTGTGTACTAGCCTGGGGGAAGGGCCCCTCTGCAAGTCTCGTACCAGACAACTTGGACTTGATCCCCTCCTGGTCGATGGGCTGGCTCGACAGAGAGTAGATCTTGATCTCGGCCACAGGGACGGAGACGTCCTTCACGTTGCTGTGCAGGCCGAGCACGAGGGCGCCTTCGCTGGGGTGCTGCATGACCTGGGGGGGTGCACAGGGGGCTTGGGAGAGGGCCCCCCCACAACCACCACATTCTGACAGTGAGAATCTGCCCGCTCTCAAATACCCGAGCCCAGAAGCCGGGATGAGCCTGGAATGTGGGACCAGCCTGGAACGTGGGACGAGCCCAGGACCTGAGATGAGCCCAGGACCAGCCTGGAACGTGGGACCAGCCCAGAATGTGGGACAAGCCCAGGATATGGGCTGAGCTCAGAAGCCGAGGCTGTGCTGGAAGGGCCACGCTGAGCTACGGAGACTCAGGGAGCCAGGCTCCTCTCCTCCCCTTCACACAACCCAGAGGCAGAGGAGAGCTGGCCCTCTGTGCTCCTGGCATCCGCCCAGCCCGGGGCCCGCTCCTGGCCGCAGCCTCCGGCACTGAGACAACGCGCCAACCCCGCTCACCTCCGCCATGTTGATCAGCCCCACGGCGAGCGTCTTGTAGCCAAGGATCGTGCGGTTCTTGTAGCGCTTTCTCCTCTGCAGCATGATCTGCAGCTTGTTGGCGTCGCGCTTCAGGAAGTGAGGGTACTGCATCGGGCAAAGGAGAACCGTGAGACGGAGCGGGGACCAAGGGGGAGCGCGCGGCCGGGGAGTTCTGAGCTGAGCTCCTGCCCGTGGCTTAAAGCAGAGCAGCCAACTGCCGGCCCGGGCCGAGGACACTGAGGGGGCCCCGCCAGCCGAGGCGGGCACTTTCTGGGCGGGCCAATGGCTGCAAGGAGCTTGTTTTTCTTTCCTTTCTTCTCTCCCTCCTGGAAATGGCACAGAGAGAGCCTGGGACTAAGGGAACAGGGATTTCCATTCACTGAAACCATTTTTACAAAGGTATTTGCCGAGTGGGCTTTCTGTGGCAAAGGACAAGAGAGGGAGAGGGCCGCTCGAGCCGCATCTCCCTGAGTGCCCTGGGGGAGCTGGGAGTCAGCTGAGAAAGGCTGCTGGGAAACGCAATCCGAGGGAGAAGCCGGGAACGGAGCCCATGCTGGGGGGCTCATGCCTCTTAGACCCGGAGACCCAGAGACGCAGACCTAGAACATGACCCTACACACACGTCCCTGCCGCCCAGGCCAGGTGAAACATGAGGCCGAGAGTCCCTGTGACAGGCTGGCCGAGCCCCAGCCTCGGAGACTGGGGGCCTCCCTGGGCAGAGCTCACAGGGCTGGGAGTTTCAGGAGCCATAACACTGACAAGCTGGAGGCTCCACCAGAGAAGGGCAGCCTCAAGAATGGGCATGGGGGAGGGCTCAGGGGGCAAGTGGAGGCTTGATGTCCAAGAGGGGAGCGGGCTGCCTGCGGAGTCGGGGCTCCCAAGGGCAGAGGCTCACCTGGGAGGCCCAGTCTCTGAAATTCTGTGAAGGGACAGGAAAGGGGGAGGGGACAACAGTGGGAGGGGGAGGTTTGCACCCACCACAGCTTCCCCCGCATTGGGGGGCACCTGCTCTGACACAACAGATGCACCAAGGCCCCCAGTGAAGTGCCCGCCCGGGGTGCAATGCAGCCCCATGTCCATCATCACTGACCAAGACCCTTCACAGAGCCTGGGAACAGTGAACTGGAGGCCGGAGCCTTGTAAGGGCTTCCTGACTCTGGGCTGGGGCTTAGTTTTTAAAAATCTGCTGCTTTTCAACCACCAACACCCACTGTTCCAAAAAGCCTATTCTGGGAGGGAGGTCACACCTGGAGGGAGAAGGTCAGCTGAAGCTCCGTCTCTGCCAGGCCGCTGGCCGGAAGGAGGATCTCATTGGACCGAAGGATCCTTTTGGAGCCCTGAAAGCAAAGGCAGAACCTGTTAGAGTCGGCGCAGAGAAGCTGTACCGCAAGCGCACTTGGCCTCTCCCCAGAGCGGGCAGACGCCTCCCCACCCTGAGCACGGTGCTAGAGGCACTGGGCAGCCCCGCCGGGGGCTCCTGTCCAGCATGCCCCCAAGGGTTCTCACCCCGTTCTCAGTATCCCAGCATGCCCTCAGAGGGAGGAGGACTGCCCTTGCAGCCTCCTTCCTCCACGCAGACATTGTGTGACTCCCACCCCTCCTGGCACCCCCAGGCCGGGCCCAGGCCATCCCCATCTCTTCTTGAGAGGCTTTACCCAGGCTCTCCCCAACCGACAGGCGGTGTCTGGGAAACGCCACTTCCCAGGAGAGCCTTGGACGGCACCCTGAGCTCAGAATGTCCACCTGGGCAGAGCCGGTCTGCAGCCAGGGCGCCCGCGGGCAGCGAGCTCACTGTGCGGGTTACATGGGCTGGGGCCCCTGGGAGGAGTGGCGAGGTGGGCTTCTGCAGAAGTTTGTAGGTATAGGGGCCAGGTTAGCTGTCAGGGATCGGAACCTGAGCTCATTCGTTCCCCCAGAGAACACAAGGCTGTGCTTATGCCAGGAGTCCGGGAGGATGTGGGTCACGGCCCAATAAGCCTAAGCTGCTGCACGGCTGGGAAGGACTCGAGGAAGAAAAAGAACTGCTGTGTCCCCCGAGGTTCATTCCTTGATCACAATTTAAACATGTCCTTTACTGGGAAAAGTCCTCTATTTACCTCTATTTACACCGCACCCTGGTGTGCGGTGGCCAACAGGGGCCTGTCTGGGAGCCTGAGCCGGGGGCAGGTAGATGGCCCTTGGGCCCCAAAGGCCGTCCGTGAGGCGTCTGTCTCTAGAGGGGGCAGCCCCTCAGTGGCAGCCACAGGTACCCCCGGGCGGCAGGACCCATCCAGGTACACAATCCCTCCTTCAGCTGGGCACAAGGTGCCACAACAGGACTACTTGCTGGCATTCTATGGGCACGGTCTGTTCTTTAGTCCCTGGGACTACCATCCCTGGGACAGGGGCAGGTGCCCACTCTCGGTGGGCATGTGGGAGGGCTACCAGCAGCCTGGCATCCGGTCCAACAGTACCCGAGCACCTCCAGGGGCCAAGCAGTCCCAGAGATGCCGACGCAGCAGCGATCGTGCCCCTGGTGTGCGGGGCCAACGGGGGCCTGTCTGGGAGCCTGAACCGGGGGCAGGTAGACGGCGGGTTCAAACAATTCCGGTCGGGCTAAACTTTACTTAACCGTGCAGAGAGAGCCGCAGAAGCTGCCCAGGTGCCAGAGGACGTGTGTAAACCATGCTATTCCCAGGATTAATTTTCTCCACTTAATGAGCTGATGGCAGCTTCCCAGCATCGGGGAGGAGCCGGGACTCTGGAGACGAGGGGGAGGCTGCCGGGAGCCGAGATCCCCTGACATCCAGGGAATCCCGCGTCGCTATTGAGGCAGACGCGTGGCGCACGGAGCCCCCAGAGGGCGGCGATGGTGGTCACAAAACTCCACCCGGCTAGGGAGGAAACCGCGCGTCTGAGCAGCGAGCGAACATGGTCACCGAGATTCTGACCACAAAACAACAGAGCCGTGAGAAGGAGCCAGAGACCCTCACTCGGGGACAAGCTGACCTTCGGGGGGCATTGGCTGGTGTCCCTTCCCTTTGGGAAAGGGGGGCTTCCTATTCTCCCCCCACGAGTCCGGAGCCAGTGGGTGTCCCTTAGACTGGGCCCGGCCGTGACATTGGAGGAGGGGGGGCGGGCACTCTGCAAACCCTAACCCTCTGGGCCTGGGGGGCGGGCAGCAGTGACCCCCGCCCCGGCCTTTCCCTCCCCCATGGGTCCGGGCAGTTGGCTTCCCACTTAGGGGCTTCCCCGCTGTTTCCTCAGCTTCTTAGTTTTCCCCCAAAGCGCAGCCTGCCCTCCCTTCCTCCCCGAGGAGCCTCATCCCGCTGTCCGGAGCAGACAGAGCCCGGCGGGATCCTTTGTCCTGGGCTCCTCTGAGGAAGTGGGGCAGCCCTCAAGAACCCAGCTAGGTGGCGCCACAGCGCGCTGGGCCTGGGGTCAGGAAGAATGAATTCAAATCCAGCCTCAGACACCAGCTGTGAGACCCGGGCAAGGCGCCTCCTCCTGTCTGCCTCAGTTTCCACCCCCATAAAATGGGCTGGAGAAGGCAACGTCAACCTACTCCCGGCCCTGTGACCCACAAGGGGTCACAGAGACAAACATGACTTTAAAATGAATGAACTTTAAAAAGAACCCCCCCGCCCCCATCCCCCGGCCTGACAATTCCGCGAGGTCGGGACGTGTCCAGCTCGGCCACCGCTCAGTCCCCGGCCGTCCACCCCCCTGCTCACAGGCTGGGCCAGCAGCGCCCCACGGGCCCGGGACCCGTCCCAAGGGAGGGCGCCGTCGGCCCGGCCCGTTTTCTTATCTAGGAGACCCCCAAGGTTCCTTCTAAGGAGGAGCCTCAGGCGCGCCCCCCACTGGTGCACACACGGCATCTGCTGTGGCCACGCTCTGCCCCCAGACCCTGCCCCCAAAGCAAACTCTCTTCCAGCAGCACCAGGGCCGTTCTGGGTCACTGCTCACGCACCAGCTCCCTCCCAACCCGCGGAGGCTGGAGACGTGGGGATCCCCGAGCAGGGGCGGAGGGGCTGCAGGAGGGTCCCGGAGAGAGGGCGGGGCCGCGGCCGCTCACCTGCAGCTTCACCGCGATGACCACCGAGCTCAGGTCTTTGTCCATCTCCTTCAGCATGACGAGCTTCTTCAGGGTCAGGTTGAACAGCCTGGAGAGGGCAGAAAGCAGCTTGTCAGAGGGAACACGAGGGGCAGCTTTTCTCAGGCCGAGGGGCCCTGCCCATCCCCAGGGAGCCTCCGGCCACAGCTCCCTCCTCCCCGCGCCCCCACAAGGGGGCACAGAGAAGCCGTGGGGTTACGTGGGCATCACGGAGCGGGGCCAGGCTCGGAGCAGCTCCCAAGAGCACCTGAGCCGGCGCAAGCCCTCCCGCTGACCCCCACTGGGGAGGGGCCTTGACCACAGACTTCTCCTCCCGGGGACGGTGACATAGAGGAGGTTTTCGGAGCGTGGCTCCCGCCAAGCTCGGGAAGAGAGGCTGCATTCCCTTCTTGCCCCAGCCAGGAGCCCGGCCCTCCCAGTCGCCCCAGGCCCTTCCAAGAGCTGCGCCTCCACCCACGGACGGTGGGTTTGGCACGAGAAGGGCTCCCGGACTCTGCCCAGGAGTCCAGCTGTCATCGAGCATGCCAGCTCTCCCGTCCTGCCCTCTCCATCCACGGCCCCCTTCCCTCTGGGCCCCAGGTTCTAAAGCAGGAAACCAGGTGGCCCAGGACCCTTCTAGCTTTAAAGGACCTTAGAGAGACCTTAGGTGCTTCCAGAAGTTCAGCGAGGACTGATCAAGTGTGAAGACTGGCTCCCTGCCCGGCCCCTCAATGCCCCAAGGGAGGTCCCAGGGCCCAAGCACTGAGGGTCAGGTCCTTGGGGCCAACATGGGGATGGAGCGGACCGAGATCCCGCTCCCTGCTGGTCAAGACCCAGGAGGCCTCCGTGCTGCACCGGGGCGACGCGTGCCCACTGTCACTGCCAGCTGCCGAGCCCCCCAAAGGCCAAGATGCCCACAAAGAACAGCTGGGGGGCATCTGGCGTTCTCTCGGTGCCCCAGGGGCCCCCCAGGGGCCGGCTGAGCTCCTCCCAAGGCAACAAGGAGACAATCTCTGCTCTGCTTTGCTCTAGCTGCTCCTGGGACGGCCTGGGTGGGCAGGGCCTCTGGGAGTCAGGCCCTGTTCAGGGAGGGCCCACTCCGGGCGAGGCAGCCCAGCCCCCTGTGGAGCTTGTGGCCCAGCAGGGGCAACACAGGCAAGCGAGGAGCCCAGTCAGCTCTAAGGGATCCAAGATGAGAAGTGGCCTGAAGAGACAAGCCAGGTTTGGATTGAGAGGGGGTGGGCAGGGAGAGCGGCGGGCACAGGGAGGGTCCAAGATGAAGCCCCGAGCTGGGCCATGGAGGGAAGAGCCAGGAGGCCAGGGGCACGGGCGGAAGTGCTGGGGAGAAGGGGGTGAGAAGGCTCTGAAGGCCAAAGAGAGAACTTGGAACTGGTCCCAGAGGAGGCCGATGGATCAGAGTCGCGGCCGGAAAAATCGCCGGCTTGTGGGCTGGAAGCCAGGACGGGAACGTGGGGGACCGTGAGATGAATGAGAAGCTTCACGTCCCCCACCCCAACATGCCGAGCACCCGAGACGAGGAAGCTCCAGAGCTGCCTCGGAAGCAGCAGCCTGGGGTCCTGGGGTCACTTCTATTCACCCGGGAGCTGTTAGTCAGACTGTGGCCAAGACATGGCCCTGCTGGACACAAGGCGGGGGGAGGGGAGGGGTTCTCCCTGGCCCCGGGAGAAAGAAGCCCAAAGGGGGGGCAGCCTCCAAAATAGGGGAGAACTAAAGCGAGGGTACCTTCCCCCCCCATATTCTCTCCTTATCTGGTTACTTTGGAGGTGGTGGCTGAGAAGCCTCAGGAAACCTGGCTCCTAATCCCCCACCCCTCACACAAGAGAAAGGAAGGAGGCCTCTGAGAAGAGGGCCGGCAGCCTCCTCCATCCCCCTCTGCTTCCCCCTCCCCCCAGGTCTCTGATCCCACAGGACACCCCCTGCCAGGGCGGCAGCCCCTTCCAGCAGGGTTCATGACCATGCATTAATGAACTCGCCAGACGCTCTGGACCAAGCCAGGTCGTGGTCACCAAACATCCCCGTTTCTCAGCCGGAGAGCGCTGCCATCTGCTGTGTCTGAGGTTCAGGGGCCCAGGGCCTGCTGGGACAGAAGGCCGAGAGCCAGGGGGAGATGCTGATGGAAGTGTGTGTGGGGGTCTCCAATGGACTAAATCCTGCCATCTCAGCCACTTCCAGAAGCAATCGGGGCCAGGTGAAGACGATCCCAATGCAGGGCTTGAGCTTCTACCTGCCTCCTCTCGCTCTAATATCCTTCCTGTGCGTCCCCCTCATGCCCTCTGAAGCCCCAGCCTTTGCTCAGTGCTTGTGTAGGCCACAGACTCAGGCTACATGATCCACCCCCCCACACACCTTCCAGACACCAGTGGATCTCCCACCTACTGGCTGGAGCTGGGAGCTCCCTCTCTCACCCTGCCATCTCTCCCTTCTTCCCCCTCTTGTGGGATGCTCCATCTTCCTCCTTGCTCCCACGCCTCTTCCTCCAGGATCCCCCTATCCTTGGCTGCCCCCTCCACCCCTTCTCCCTGCTAGGGCCACCACGAGCCCCTGCAGAGGGAGCCAATCGAAGAGCGGCGGGGCCTTGTCTACCACTGACCATCCTCTCTCCCTGGGTGGGTCTTCCTCCCCGCCTCCTCAGCAGGCCACGCCCGCTGACCAGGCACTCAGGGGGGCCTCCTCCAGACGCAGCTAAAATTTGGACTTTCTTTTCTGGGCCCCCCCTGGACTCCCAATACCCTCCCCAGAGGTCGCCTCCCGCTTACACGTTTATGTCTGGAACAAGCGTCCACCAAGGCAGGGGCAGCCTCCTCATCATCACAATAACTAGTCCTTCCAAAGCACTTAGTCTCAACTGGATCCTCACACTCACAGGTTGGCCGGGGAGGGGCCATGGGAGAGTGGCTCAGAAGGACCCTGGATTCTGGGAGGTGTGTGTGGGGGGGCTGCCTCTCCAACCCTCCCATTTGCAGACTCAGCTTCTACAGAGAGCCCCAAGCCCGGGGCTCAGGGCATGGCTGGGGACCTGGAGGCCTGGGGCTCTGCTGGTGCAATCTCTCAGCCCCACGATCTCATGGGTCCCGCATATATGTGGAAGAGGGCACACTCCCAGCACCCCCAGCCTGGGTGTCCATATCCACCGTATCTACTCTCCCTCCTGAGAAAAGGCGAGCTGACTAAAAGACTCGGGATGAAAAATGCTCTCTCACTTTCATATATATATATATATGGTGTGGGTTTGTTTTTTTTTTTTGGCAAGATGGCTAATAAGAAAATGATTGTATAATTTTACACGTGGAACTGATTTCATTTTGCTTTTCTCAGTGGGTCAGGGAGGAAATTGGAGCTTGTTTTTAAAAGAAAAGAACTTTACAGGAACCAATACCGAGTGAAATGAGCAGAACCAGGAGATCCTTGGGCACGGCAACAGCAAGATTATGTGACGCTCAATTCTGACAAACGTGGCTCTCTTCAACGATGAGATGATTCAGACAAGTTCCAATGGCCCTGTGATGAAGAGAGCTCACTACACCCAGAGAAAGAACCATGGGAACAGAGTGTGGATCATAACAGCATTTTCACTCTTTTGGCTGTTTTCTTTTTTTCTTTTTTTGCTGAGGCAGTTGGGGTTAAGTGACTTGCCCAGGGTCCCACAGCCAGGAAGTGTTAAGTGTCTGAGGCCAGATTTAAACGTGGGTCCTCCTGACTCCAGGGCTGGTGCTCTACCCACTGTGCCCCCTCGCTGTCCCTGGTTGGGATTTTCTTGCATTTAGTTTTCCTTCTCTTGTGTGAATGTCTGTGAAGATTATGTGCCCATCACCTCTCCTCGCTCTCCTCAACAACGTGGTGATTCACGGCAATTCCAACAGACTTGGGAAGGGAAGCACATCCAAATCCAGAGAGAGACGGTGGGGCCCAAGTGTGAATCAAGCCCCGTACACTATTCTTGCCTTCATTGTTCTTTTGCTGTTTGTTTGTTTGTTTGCTTTTTTTCTTTCTTGTGTTTTTCCCATTTTTGCACAGCATGACGATATGGAAATGTGTTTAGACCTGCACAGGTTTAACCTAGACTGGATTGCTTGCTGTCTTGGGGAGGGGGGATCGGAGAGAGGGAGAAAGATCTGGAACCCAAAGTTTTGCAAAGGTGCCCGTATTTGGAAAAATAAAGTACTATTAAAAACCCTAAGACCCAGCAGATCATCTCTGTCATACAAAGCCCTGGGGACAGGCCAGGAGGGAGGCTGCAAACAGACGGTGGCTAACAGAGAGACAGGCCCAGACTTGGGCCAGAGGTACAGGTCAGCGGGGAGCCGGCTGCCACTTAACCCCTCCTGGCTTCAGGGGCCAATTTAGGAAATGAGATACTTCCACCTGCACTGAAAGGATCGAAGCAACCTACGAAGAATGTGGTGACAATGGAAGGCAGCGGGCCCACATGAGCCATTGCCACGCTTCTGGCCCATTTTACCGGGGTGGTTCTGCCTCAAAACATGGGGTTTTCTAAGTACTTGAGTCTCTTGTGTGGCCGTGGAGAGGAGACCCACGGCTCGTACACCCCACGGCTCCTTTCCCAGCAGCCCCAGTCTGTACGTAGCGACACTCACGAAAACCTGCTGTTCTATCACATTTTAACAATATTACTAAGTGGAAGATTTCCCCCAACCCCTTGGATAGCTTCTCCATGAGGACTGAGCCATTAGGGCTCAACTGTGTTTCCTTCCACGGATGCGGGATCTAATCGAGCCATTTCCCTACCTTTGCTGGGCCTGGCCTGGGAATCCAAACCGGATTAATTCTACAAATAAGTTTCTATGCTTCTCCAAGGCTACTGTGAGCTCTCTTCTCTCTCCCTCGCTCTCTGGCACAGATTTCAAACGCTTGCTGACTGCGGCAATTTTTTGGCTCTTCTGCTCTCCTTGTTATGACAACTAACGTCAATTAAATTTCTGTATAAAATTATAATAGTCTGTGTCTTTATCTTTTCTTCCTTTGGGATCCCATTTTCACCCTCAGTCACTTGTATAAATAGGTCAAGCTCAAGTTGTCTTAACTGCACACCATCTCTTTTTTCATTTCTACTCTTCTAGAGCTTTCAATTAACTGCTATTCTTTTAATAATTCGGCAGTTTACATGTAAATAGCTAATTCAGGACTGACCCCTCCCTCTATTAGGAACTATTTCCTCTCAAAATAGGCTTATCTCATCTGCCATGTTGTTTGGTGCTCACCATGTTCTATACCTACCTACTAATTCTTTTTATATTTTTATTTTCAGTTTCAAATTATCTCCTTTCCTCCAGCCTCTCCTCCACCCACCAAGAAAGCAAACTGAAATCCAGAAAACATTTCCATTATTAGCCACATTGCAGAAAGAGAGAGTGAAAGAGTCGGCTTCCATCTGCACTCGGGGTTCATTAGTACCTCTGGAGGTGGAGAGCGCTGCAGTTCACTGTACTACACGGGGCAGCCAGGGTGCTCACAACTGGTTATGGTTACAACAAAGTTGGACGGCAAGGGGAAAGGGCAGAGAAACTTTGCCACAAGGGACTGAGAAGATGTTCTGGTAATCTAACGGCCAACTCGAGGGAGCTTTCTTTTCTTTTTCAGTTTATCATGTGAACTTGACAATATCGACAAATACGAACGCTTCTTTATATAAAGAACAGAAAATGAGGATTGTCTATGACCCTTTGAATCCCTGCTTCGTGCAATCGGGCAGGTTTTTAGCCCCTTTCTGTTCTGTGCATACTGTCAGTTCATGGTTCTCAACAGCTAAGAAACTGTTTTCTGAAAGAGCCAAGCCCCTTCTGAGAGGGAGTCAACCAAAGTGGGGGCCTTCCATGGCTCCACTGCCCCTGCCCCCAAAGCACTAAGGAGGAGTCGGGGAGGACTCTCAGCATCACCGGGAATTCGTTCAGTCCAGTCACTGAGAACTATTTTCAGCACAACAAGCATGGCAAAACCCAGTGTTTTCTACTCAAGAAGACACTTCTTAATTGGACAGGAAGAACCCAGATTAGAGAGCATTTAAATTATCCCCTCTGAAAGCAGTAGATACTAATAGACTTTCTACCACTTGAATTGGGCACCTTTCCAAAATTACTTAATTACATTTTGTGGCTAATTTCTTAATCCACAGCAGTCCCGTGCAGCTTATTTCCCGGGAAGGAAAAGTAACGCATGTGACCATACTGACCCCTGGGTTTCTAGAAGCTTGTGGACTGCTCTGGCCCATCTCAGGGGAAGAAACCCTCAAATCAGAAACTCCTTCTCCTGCGACAAGGTCAGGCGACACCCTTCTCTCCTCTCCTCATTTGCACTTCAGATCTGCAGAATCCTCCCTCTAGAGTGCAGAGGCAACTCCACCAGTTTATAAGCAGTGAAGATTTAAAATCCCAAATAACGGCATCTCTATGGCCAAGCCTCTGGCCAGATGACCTTGGCAATGTGCTGGGTCAAGGGCACTGAGCTAGAACTGTGCCAGGGCCCATCAGGCGGGGATTACTTTCCCTGAAGGCAGAGAAACAGCCTCAGGAAGGGGAAGGCCTTACCTGAACCAGAGTATTGCTGAAAAATGGGGCTGAGTTCTAAGCCTTCACCCTTGAAACTCATCTAAAGCAAAGACCTGTGGGTAACAGATGACAGTAGGAATCTCTACGGCCTTCCACTTAAAATAACGTGGACATATGAGCCCTCAGGTGGTTGGTTTAGAGACAGTGTGGCCTGGAGAGAGAGCCCCAAGGCTGGAACGTGGGGAGGGGACATCCAAGAAGGCCCTGTGATCATCACAGTGGCTTCAACACTCCCAGAGGAACTCTGCCTGCTGCCTCTGGCTTTTCCTCTCTCTGGGCCTCTTACATAAAGTGGAATTATGGAAACAGTTACTATGCTGATTCCATCTTATGAATCAATTCTGGAGTTTGTTCAATTCCCTTTCTATTCAATTATAATGGGACTTGTCCGATTTCTGTCTTGTGAGAAAAACTTGATTCAATTATGGGGATTGTGATGTCATTTTGTTGCATCGTTTGAAGCGAGCCTAGGTGGCTGGGAAGCTGGACCAGCTCTCCCTGCTGTTCAGGGGGCATTAACTCAGGACTCTGCTTATGCCAGCCAGAAACCCAGTGAAAAACTGATGCAAGGATTTTTCTCCCAGTTACTGGGAGCCCAGGTCCCCCTGGGTCTTATTTGAAAAAACCAGGCCCAGGCTGGCCAATCGGTCACTGTTTTCACAGTCCTTTGACTGTTTCTAGTTACTTGGGGCGGGGGAAGACACCTCTTTTTCTGAGGTCAGAGAATTAAACCTGTTTGCTCTGCCCCTCTCAATTTAGAAAGCCCCAAGAAGAAATCAGACAGCTACCCTTTTATCCAGCTGTTTCTCTTCATGCATAAACACCTGTCCCCCATAGTCAGGATCCAGTGCCAGCGGAGGAGGCCCGGCCTGGCCTGTCTGGCAGCTGGCACGCATGGCTTATTAAACTGAAATGCCTGGGAGCTCAAACCGCTGTTTTCTGTCATTTCAATGGTCAGGCTGGAAGTCTATTACAGGCTCTCCCAGGGTTTTCTGACTACCATGCAAATCAAGCTCAGGGTAACAAAAAAAGCACCGCTCCCTCCTGGGACCTGCCAAAGCCGTCCCTGGCCTGGCGTCCCGGGCCCCGAGACAGAAGTAAAATAGCCTTTTAAGAGATGGAGGGTGGCGCTGCCCGACCAAGGCAACCCAGAGCTGGACTTCCTTCAGAGATTTCTCCAACCACCCATTTAAGATCCTGTCTGTAAGGACTCTGTCTGGGGCCTCTTAAAAGACATCTATAAACTCTAAAAAGGGCCAGTCAGAGCCAGGAAGGGAGAGGCCCCGGAAGCTCGCTCTGTTTGTTTATAGAAACAAACCCAGTCGGAATGTTTTGCTCTTGCCCTAAAAGCCCTTATCAGCTCGTTAGGGCCTTGTCCAGTCACCCCCCAACCGCTCACATGCGAACATGGACCTGACAGACAAAACCACGAGTTGTCTGGGGGTGATCAGGAGGGCAGGGAGGCTGGGGCCGAACAGGGCAAAGGCCTGGAGCACGGACACAGACGTGGGGAGCGACGCCCGGAGGGACAGAGGAGGGAGCCCGGACAGCCAGAGAATAGGACTGAAACAGGGTCCGAGCAGACACAGCACAGAGGCAGCTGCTGCAATCTTGGTCCAGGAGGAGGGCCACTGTGAGGAGCCATTGACAAAGAGGTGGCTATGAGGGATGGGGAAGGAACCGGAGCTGGGCCTGGGACACCCTCAGAGTCTTCCACACACACACAGAGCTGAGCTCAGGGCAGAGGATGGGGCCTGGGAGCCAGGGCCCAAGACCAGGAGGGAGATCACAGGAGTGGCTGAGGATCCAAAAGCATCTCCTGAAGAAGCCTGGGAAGGCAGCAGTGACCAGGCCTCTGGGAGCGGAGAGGCCCATGCCAAGGGGTGATTCACCATCCTTCCCAATAAGAGCCACGGGCAGGAAAAATGGTGGCCAAGGCCTTCTTGAGCACTCACCCAAGAAACAGCAACAGTAACAAGAGACCTGAACTCAAGGGGGTGGGTGCAAACACCTGCTGGGTGATGATGGATAATCAAGGCAAGCATTTATAGAGCATTTATAAGTTAACAAGTTAAGGTATATGAATATTCTGGAATATTATTGTTCTGTGAGAAATGACCAACAGGATGATTTCAGAGGGGCCTGGAGAGACCTACATGAACTGATGCTGAGTGAAATGAGCAGGGCCAGGAGATCATTGTTTTTTTGTTTTGTAATTTTTTTAATAAAGCTTTTTCTTTTCAAAACATATGCACGTATAATTTGACAACATTGACCCCTGCATTGCCTTGTGCTTCAGATTTTCCCCTCCTTACTTCCATCCCCTCCCCTAGATGGTAAGCAATTCAATATATGTTAAACTATATGTTAAATCCAACATGTGTAAACATTTATACAATTCTCTTGTTGCACAAGAAAAATCAGATCAAAAAGGAAAGTAAATGAGTAAGAAAACAAAATAAAGGCAAACAACATCAAAAAGAGTGAGAATGTTGTGTAGTGATCCATACTCAGCTCCCCCAGGCCTCCCTCTGGGTGTAGATGGCTCTCTTCGTCACAAGACCATGGAACTGGCCCAAATCATCTCATTGTTGAGGAGAGTTGCGTCCGTCAGAATCGATCATCGTATAGTCTTGCCGTTACCGTGGACAATGATCCCAGGAGAACATTGCACAGAGTAATGAAATTATGTGATGACCAACTCTGATGGATGTGGCTTTTTTCAACAGTGAGATGATTCAGATCAATTCCGGGGGACTTGTGATGGAGAGAGCCATCTACATTTAGAGAGAGGCCTGTGGGAACTGAGTGTAGATCACAACATAGCATTCTCATTCTTTTCTCCTGCTGTTTGCTTCTTTTTCTTTTCTTTCTCAGTGTTTTCCTTTTTGAAATGATTTTTCTTATTCAGCATAATGAACATGGAAATAGATATAGAAGAATTGCACATGTTTAATATATATTGGATTGCTTGTTGCCTGAGGAAGGGGGTGGAGGGAAGGAGATAGAAAAAATTTGGAACACAAGGTTTTGCAAAGACAAATGTTGAAAACTATGCATATATTTTAAAAATAAAATGCTACTATTAAATACATAAATATATACACATATATATATATGTATATATACACAAAATAAAAGATGGAGCACAAACCAGGAGAACAGTGACTATACCTTTCATGAGATCACACCACCTTGGAAGCATTGAAAACATGCTGATCCCCAGAACTAGCTATGGAAGCTTAAGAAAGCATCTCCCTACTCCCTGATGTGCAGAATCCAACTTTAACATAAAGTTCAATGTCAAGAATTAGACCACAATATGAATATTATGGAATATTATTGTTCTGTAAGAAATGACCAGCAGGAGGATTTCAGAAAGGCCTGGAGAGACTGACACGAACTGATGCTGAGTGAAACGAGCAGGACCAGGAGATCATTATATACTTCAACAACAATACTATATGATGACCAATTCTGATAGACCTGGCCATCCTCAGCAACAAGATCAACCAAATCATTTCCAATGGAGCAGGAATGAATTGAAACAGCTACGCCCAGAGAAAGAACTCTGGCTTATGACTAAAAACCATTACACTGAATTCCCAATACCTATATTCATGCCCACCTGCATTTTTGATTTCCTTCACAAGCTAATTGTACAATATTTCAGAGTCTGATTCTTTTTGTACAGCAAAATAACAGTTTGGTCATGTAAAAAAAAAAAAAGAATTAGACCACAGAAAATGAACAAACAATGAAAAAATAACAATAAGTTGTTATGATGGCAGGAAAAACCAAAACACAAACTCAGAAGAAGCCAACAAGGTGAAAACAGCTACCACCAAAGAAAAATGCTAATTGCAACCAAGCCCAACAAGAATTCCTAGAAGTGTTAAAGGAAAAAGACAAAGTTGTAGAGGAAAGATTGGAAAAAGAAATGAGTGATTAAAAAAAAAATTACAAAAAGAGAAAACAACTTGGTAAAAGAGACCCCCCCAAAAAAATGATCTCAAAAAAAGAACTCCTTAAAAAGGCAGAAAAGGCCAAATGGAAAAAGGAGATATGAAAATTCCCTAAAGAATTCATAAAAAAGCAAAAATTAGCCAAATGAAAAATGACCTATAAAACTTTGCTGAAGAAAATAATTCCTTGAAAATTAGAATTAGGCAAATGGAAGTTAACAATTCCTTCAAGAACAAAAAAACAAAGTCAAAAGAATGAAAACATATTTAAAAATATGAAATGTTTCATTGGAAAAACAACTGATTTGAAAAATACACTGAGGAGAGATAATTTTGAAATTACTGAACTCCCTGAAAGCTATGATCAAAAATAGTCTAGACATTATATTTCAAGAAATTATAAAGGAAAACCACCAACATTCTAGATAAAGAGGGCAAAAAAAAATTTTTTTAATCCATCCCTTTTAAAAGAGATTCCAAAATGAAAACTCCCAAGAATATTTTCCCCCTTAATGTATTTTTTTTAATTATGTTAAAATAATCTTCAACATTCACTTTTGTAATATTTGGAGTTCCAATTTTTTTCCTCTCCCACTCTCCCTTACTTTCCCCTTCTCTAAAACAGGGAAAATTTGTAGTCAAATTCCAGGACTCCCATATCAAGGAGAAAATACTGCAAGCAACCAGGAAAAAAACAATCCAAATATCAAGGAGCCACAGTCAGGATCACAAAAGATTTTAGCAACTATCACTCTAAAGAAGCAGAGTGCTTGGAATATAATATTCAGGAAGGCAAAGAAGCCAGGATTATAACTGAGAATAACCTACCCAGGACATGTAATTAAATAAAGGATTTCTGAAGAAGAGACCAGAGTTTACTAGAAAATCTGACATTCAAACACAAGACACAAGAGAAGCATAAAAAGGTAAAGAAAAAGAAATAATAGAAAACCAATAAAGCTAAACTGTTTAATATTTCTTTAAGGGAAGATGATACATGAAACTCCCAAGAACTTTATCATCACGACAAAGTTATAAGGAATCTACGTAAACAGAGGGCATGGGTGCGAGTCGATTATATTCGGATATAAAAAGAAAGGGGCAAGAAAGAGAGATGCTCAGGGGAAAGGGGGAAGAAAGAGGTAGAAGGGGGATAATTATCTCATATAAAAGAAATGTTCAAAGAAGAACTTTTATAATGGAGGAAGAGATGAGGAGGCAATGCTTAAACTTCACTCATGAGAACTGGTCAAAAAGGGAAGGATAGCTACATAGATAAATTAATAATACATTCAGTTGAATATAGAAGTTTATCTTATCCAATATGGAAAGAAGAGGGGAAAGGAATTAATAAAGGAAGGAGGGGGATGACAAAAGGGAGAGTAGATTAAAGGAGGCAGTAGTCAGACATAAAACAGATTTTTTTTTTTTTTTTTTAGAAGGGACAGGATAAAAAAAGAGAAAAAAAGATAAACAGAATGAAATAGGATGGCATGACAAAATCATAACTTTGAATGTGAATGGGATGAGCTCACTATAATTTGGAAGCGGATACCAGAATGAATTAGAAACCAGAACCCATAATGTTTTTTACAAGAAAAACAGAGTTAAAGGTGATGCAACAGAATCTATTATGCTTCAGCTGAAATAAAAAAGAAAAAAGGCAATTATTATCTCAAACAAAGCAAGAGCAAAATTAAAGTTAATTAAAAGAAATAATCAGGGAGACTAAATCTTGATAAAAGGCATAATGGGCAATAAAGTAACATCAGAATCTCTGATAAAGGCCTCTTTTCTCAAACACAGGACATCAAGTCAAATTTATTATTAACAAAACCAAACAGTCATTCCCCAATTGATAAATGGTCAAGGAATATTAACAGGCAATTTTCAGAATAAGAAATCCAAGCTATCTGTAGTCATATGAAAAAGTGCTCTAAATCACTACTGATCGGAGAAATGCATATTAAAACACTTCTGAGGTTATCACCTCTCACAAATGAAAAATGCTAAAAGGGAAAACAGGGACACTGGTGCACTACTGATGGAGCTGTAAACCAGTCCAAACATTCTGGAGAACAATTTGGAACTATGCAAAAGGATTATGAAACATGAGTACCTTTTACCCAGAAATAGCCACTGCTAGGTCTATACCACAAATAACTATAGCTCCTCTTTTTGTGGTGGCGAAGAATTGGAAACTGAGGAAATGCCCATCATTTAGGGAATGGCTGAAGAAGCTGAGCCATCTGGATTGGAATAACACTGAGAAATGAAGATGTGATTGGTTTCAGAAAAACATAGGAAGATCTAGATGAACTGATACAAAGTGACGTAAACAGAACTAGGAGATCATTGTGCATGGTAATGACATCGTAAGGATGATCAACTTGAGACAGAGACTTGGCTACGCTGATCAATACAGAGATCGAAGCCAATTCCAACTTCTCATGAGGAAAAATGCTTTCTGTCTACCTCCAGAGAAAAAAATTGATGAACTCGGAGCGCAAAGTATAGTTTTCTTGCTTTCTTTTCTTGCTTTGTGTGACACGCCTAATATTGAAATGTGTTTTGCATGATTTCACATGTATAAACTGGTATATTATTTCCCTTCTCAAAGTGGGCGAGAGAGAGGCAGGAGGGAGAGAATTTGAAAGTCAAAAAAGTTTTAAAAAAGAATGTTTAATAAATGTTTAAAAGAAAGAAATCTAAATTACATGAGTAAGGCTGTGAAGTAACTGCCCAGTAAAACTGTAGCCCACCCTCTCCAAAAACATGTTTCAATACCCCCAGATCTGTGACTGTGCAAGTGTGTATTGCGGGCAGGGAGAGGATGAGAAGGGAAGGAAAGGAGGGGGTAGACAGACTGAGAACTTATTTTTATAATAATAGCTTTTTATTTTTCAAAATACATGCAGTTTTCAACATTCAGCCTTGCAACACCTTGTGTTGCAAATTTTTCTCCCTCCCTTCCTTCCACACTCGTCCCCTAGACAGCAAATAATGCAATACAGGTTAAATATGAGTAATGTTTCTAAATATATTTCCACATTTATCATGCAATTCCCCCTTATCAAAAGGGGGAAAAATGAGAAAGAAAAAAACAAGCAAACAACCAAAAAGGTGAAAATACCATGTTGTGATCCACACTCAGTCCTACGGTCTCTTTCTAGGGGTAGATGGCTCTCTCCAACACCAGACCACTGGAACTGCCCTGAATCACTTCAATGTTGATAAGAGCTACGTCCATCAAAATTGATCATCAGATAATCTTGTTGCCATGTACCATGAGCCCCTGGTTCTGCTCATTTCCCTCAGCATCAGTTTCTGTAAATCTCCCCAGGCCTCTCTGAAATCAGTTCTTCCAGAAATAGTTTCTTACCTATGAATCGGATTCTAATTAACAACTTGTTAATTAAGCACAACTTGTGCTTGGCCCTGAACTAATCCAGAGGAATACAAAAGGAAGGCAGTCCAGGCCCAGGGAAGGGGAGAAGTCTGGGATCTCCTGGGCTGGTCAGGATCTGAAGGGTGCATGAGCCTGGGATGGGTGGCTGGACTCGGAGAAATGCAGAAGGCACAGGTGGGCTACGACTGCCTTCCTCGCACCCTCTTCTGGAAGCTGCGTGTTCAGCTATGAAGACGGCAATTTGGGAAACACGATGCCACATTGAGGATGTCCAGGAGAGCCACAAGGATGTCACGTGAAGACTGGCAAAAGGCCAGGAAAAGAAGGCGGGGGTCCCCAAAGACCCCTTATCACAGCTTTCCAGCATCTGAAGGAGGATCTGACTGGAGAACAGTTGCCAGGTGACCAACCAGCAGTCGTCTCCAAAGACAGCGATGGCCCCCTGCCCCCAGCAGGGCTTAGCGGGAACATCCCCCCAGAGGGGATTCCTCTGCAGGCTCGGCTTGGATTTGTTGGCCGATGAGGTTTCTGGAGAAATTTGGGGTCCTTCCCTCTGCCTTAGTGGAAAGCATTTCCACGCCCCAAACAGCTTTCCTCCTTGTGGTCCCCAAATGCAAAAGCAACAAAGGACCAGTTAGCGCTCCTTGCTGCCAGCCCAACAGCTCACTTTTAGGCCAGCAGATGCTTATTTGGACTTTAAGGCTGGGATTTTGAGGGAAAACATGAAATCGGGAGCAGAGGCGGCTCCCTGCAGAGTCACAGCCTGAGAAGCAGTGAGACCAGAGTTCAGAGCCAGCCTTTGACATTTACTAGTTATGCGACTCTGGGCAAGTCCCTTAACCCGGATTGCTTTGCCAAAATGAAATAAAGAATAAAAACCAAAGTCACCGATTACGGAAAGTTCCTCATCACTACAATGCAGGATACTTGTTTCTTTAAGGTCTGATTAAAACTAGATTCCAATCATCTAAAAATTGTTACCAAAAATGACATTGGTGAGTGGGGTTGGGTCCTCTCAGATTAAAGGCAGTTTTTATTTCTGGGCTGGGCTTTACACAAAGTAAATACTTTCATTTCCTGAGGCTCAGGCAGATACTAGATGAATCACAACAAAAAGAGAAAGGCCAAGATTCACCAGGAAACTGGTCTCAACAGACTTAATTTCTTTAACAGATTTAACTTAAGTTACTTAACTGCTCCATTTAAGGAATAAAGACAATTCCCAGCTCTAGTTTCCCCACACAGCCAGCTTTATTATTCCTGGGGATGAGGGGGAGATTGTTCCCAAGAATTGAGATGGTGCAGATTGCTGGCAACATTCTATAATAAGAGATTTGAAGAAAACCCAGCAAGCACCAGGACCCAAGACTGATTCACTGGTAGGAAGTTAAATGCCCTTGGTGGATCAGGAGAGCCTGGTGATATAAATACAGTAGATTTAAACAAAGCATCAGACACTTCCCAGGATCCCTTTGTGAATGAGATGTTAATGCACAGTCAGCATGGCAGAATAGTGAGGTTAACAGTTGGCTGAACAATCTTATCTCCAGGGTCCATAAGATGGAGGTAGGAGAGTAGGCTTCTGGGTCTGCCCACCGTCCATGACTTAGGGGAAGACTTGGGGGTTCTGCTTGTCAGTCTACACAGGGCAAAACTGAAAAGGGTAGAAAATTCATGGATAACAGGACAAGAATGAAACAACTTCAACCTCAATGGGCCGTGCTATTTTGCGCTAAACAAAAAGGCTGACAGTCAACAGGGATAAACACAAACCTTCCATTTTGGTTCCAAAACATCGCCAGTGCAAGTATGTTGAGGTGTAGATAAATGAGGTCTAGATTTGGGTACCTAAATGAAATTAGGGTTTAGTTAAGGTCTAGTGGCAGATTTGGGGTGCAAGGAGCCAAGCAGAGTTCCCCTGCAAACCCCTTGGATTCAGCACAAGGATACGGCGGTATTTGAGGTCTAGTAGCAGCCCAGAATTCCCAATAAAAGCATTTATTGGCCCAGAGAGCTAGATTGATAAGAGGTTTATTACTGAGTTTAGACATAGGAGATAGGTGAAGGTAGAGATAAGGAGGGCACTGGACAGAGGGTCCTCACATGGCTGCCATGTTTGGAATCTCTGCAAAGAGGGGTTCCCAGCATGGCTCTTTTAAGTCGGAGACTTAGCTCGAGATCCGGGTGGGGCTGGGACAGGTCCGGATCTTCTATTGGAATTAAAAGGGACCAGGATTTGTGAGTCAAAGGGTAATTTACATTAACTAGGGGGGATGGGAATCAAAGATTGGAATCTTTCCCGCATCAAGTACAGATGGGAAAAACCTGGATTTGGTAGTTATACACATGAGAAACTTTTGGGAGATTAGTCAGCCAATGAGGATTTATTAAACCCTGACCACACTTAGCCAGGCACAGTGCCAAGTGCTCAGGATAAAAAGAGACAAAAACCAGGAAGCAAAGGATATCTTCCAGTGTGAGAAACAACACTAAACAGTCACATGAAAAAAGGAGGGGAAGGGCCCTGGGGAAAAGACCTCCAGGAGAGGCAGCACTGAGCTGAGTCTTGGTTTTTTTAAACTTTAACAAAATTTTCTTTTAGTAAATTAATAATTAAATAATTTTGTAACACAATCTTCCCAACATTCTGCATCAATAAAGAAACAACTTTATATCCTATGAAAAGGGCCTTACTAAAATCAAATTTCTTTGTAGGCACAAAAATCCCAGTTTTTAGTGAAACCGTCACTCCAAAACGGGTGGAATGTTGGCACAGTGTCTACTGGAGGGACCCCAGGTTCTTGGGAAGTCGTAAAAGTCACTCCAGGCCAGGGAGACACCAGAGTTTGTAGCAACCATCCAGGATGGCCTGACAGCGGAGAGCAGGATGGAGAAAAGGGATCCGGCCCAAACTCTGTCTCCAGGGTGATTCAGGGGACACAGGGATCCCCATTGGTCCCATCCTGCCCACCCAAAGGACACAAGAGAAACCCAGATTAAAACTGTTGCCTCAAATACCAATCCGCAGTGGCCCTGCCTGTCTAAAACTTGGGGGTATTTCTCCAATTCTTGATGCATTACATGCACCCCCCGCCCAAACTTGCTGAGTTTCTTTTATTAGTTCTTCCCAACTCTCCCACACAGCCAGCACCCCCGTGTCACCAACAGGGAAGCGGAGGCCCAGGAGAAATGTACAGTGAGTCAGCACAGGAGGTCTGGACTAGAAGGGAATCGGCAGCCACCCAGAAAAGCTGCTGAGCTCACCACATTTCTCCACATCTCCTCCCCACCTGGAGGAAGTTTCAGGGCTAAAAAGGCCTGGGCATTGAAAGTTACCTGCCCGAGTGCAGACAGGAAGAGACTGGGCTGCTGCCAACAGCTCAGGATGCCCGGAGTGCCAGCAGCAAGGAAGGGGATGGCTGCAGCCTTCTCAAGAATAACAGGTTTCTGACGGCTCCAAGTACAGTCAAAGAGAACCTTGAGCTCCATTGTGGGGGGAGAGGGGAGAGGGTTGAGCTTCCTCCCCAGAGGGTCTTCCCCTGAAGTTCCCCAACTTTGAGCTCAGCCCAGCCTAGAGCAGTCTGTACGAAAACACTAGAGTAAAGAATTTCTTTGCAACAAAAAGCAAAGGATTTCAAGGATAAGTAGAATGGAAATAATCCCAAAGTCTTCCAAAATCTCAAGTCTGAATAAAAAAGCGATGAGAAATTATATTTATTTGGATTTTAAGAGCTCCAGCTCTTTTCAGTTCCAGGACTGTCTATTAGAAGGAGCCCAGCCGTCTATCACATGGCTCAGTTCCATTAATTACCGGTCTGCCCATCAGTGAATAATCGGTGACCATGAAGCTAATGAGCAAAGAGTGGGACAGTTATTCTCGAGGGACGGAGCTCACTTTGTAAAGGCCAGAATATGGCATTCTGCTTCCCTCCCCAGCTCTGTCCCTATCACACCATGGCACAGTCAGAAAACCACCCAAAAGCACATACATCATCTACCTGGAAAAAGAAAACCGATAACTCCTGGCTCCCTGAGCCCTGGAGGGACCTGGACAGACAGCATGGAGTGCTGTGGTCGACAGGAATTTCTCCTCTTTCACCCAGGTTGCACTGGTCTCCAAAATAATTTTTTAAAATATCCCTAGGAAAGCCTAGAGCACTCTGGGTAAGTGTCCTGTGGAATGGGTTCTCCAGCAGAAGGCCAGGGACCTGGGAAGGCCCCAACACCTTTCCAGGGGCCTACACATAAGAGCAGAAGGACACTTTGCTAATCTACAAAAGCTCTTTAGGAGGTCAACGTAAAGAAGACCTGAAACCAAAAAGTCAGAGAAGTGTTTTTCCTTGGAAAGAGTGGGAAGAGCTCCCTCAGCACCGTGGCCACGAGAAGGAACAGGGGGCCCGCCCGCCCACAGGGAAGCTTCCCGAGGTCTGTGCCAGCAGCCATTCTCGGGCCGGCTCTGGGCTCCGGGCTTGCTGCAACAGGAACAAATTTCCCCGCATGATGTGTTACAGCACATGTGAGAAATCAGGAGGCGAGGCCAGTCTCAGAGGTGAGGAGAGGGTCCTGGGAGACACTGGCTGTAATTACCCAGAGGCTGGAGCGCCTGATTCTCTCCAAAGCAACAACAAGCCAAGCTGCTGCCATCAGGGAGGGGATGGCTGAGTAACTGGAGCCACTGTGGCTGGCTCTCGTCACCCATCGATCCACCGGCATTTATGAGCTGTCTCCCATGTGCTGACCACCTACCCCTTCCTCTCAGGCAGGAGAGGCGGAGCCCGAGCTTCCCCTGAAAATGAAGGAAAGGCGGGAGGGTGGCTGGGCAAAGGTGGCGGGGCCGGTCCGTGGGGAGGCGTGCGGGAGGACCGAGGGGGCTGGACGACGGCCCAGCGTCAGGCTGAGAAGGCAAGGAGAGAAGGCCTTGGAGTGTCCTTGGGGAGAACCTCAGCATGGAGATATTAGAAGGAGCTCTAGAAGTAATCCAATCCAAAGGCTAGCTCCTGATGGCCTTAGAATGAGAGGGTGGGCACCCAAATGTGCCCCCCAGCCCCCCAAGGGGAGTTTAAGTCAGGGATACTAAAGCTAAGCAGGCCACTACACAGCTGTTTAACTTGCATGTTAGGGTGGAAAGAGACCGGGAGCCCCTTGTAGAGGAAGCATCAGCTCACTCCTCCGCCAGCCCCCGACCAGAGCTTCCCAGCAGGAGCGCAAGGAGGCCTAGGGGAGACAGGGTCCCTTCCTGACTTGTCAGCAGCCAGAGCAGAGCTGGGGGCGGTGGCAGCACCATAGTGGACCCTGGCTTGTGGGGAGCCGGCACTAATCTACAGCCACATGAGGCCAACCTTGAATAGGTTGAATCTCCTAATCACATTACAAAGACTTCCTGAATAGGAATCTCCTAATCACACCCTAACTTTGAATAGGCAGATATCTAGGCATCCCCTAATCCCATCATAGAGCTTCCTGCCACCAGAAGCATCTGGGCAGCTCGTGCTTGGGCAGGATACCAACCCTTTGTCTAGGACCCCCACCCTGTACTGTGTTTGTACAACCCTGACTTTGTTGTCCTACTGCTATATATATCTGTACTATTGCACCCATTAAAATGAGGTTTGAACAGATGGATTTGTCTTGCCTTCATTCTGTGCGTCCCCTCTCTCTTGCCCTCATCTCTTTTCTTCCAGGGTCCACACACTCCGCCTCTCGGGCCGAGGCACCGGCTGGCAGATCAGCAGGATGTGAAGCTGGTGGAAACCAGAATATGATCTCATCTGTCACCGAGGCGGCCAGGGAAGGCTAGGGACCAAGCACAGGGCCCGCTTGCAAGAAGACCAGGATTTGAAGCTGGCGTGCACTAGCAGCACGACCCTGCTCCGTGCCTCAGCTTCCCCATCTGTAAACCACGGACACACAGAAAGAACCGCATGTGCTCTAAGCTCTTGGAGTGAGAAGTGAGGGCTGTGGTCTGCATGTGACAAAGCCGAGGCAGAGGCTCTGTCCTGGATTTTCCAGGTCCAACAACTGAGCCACTGGTCAGACCCAGAAGGCATTTAACAAATTCTTAAGTCCTCTCCTCCACAGTCCAGAGGAAGCTCCTTCTCATACGGCTCAGAGCCCTTTGTGGGTGCTTGTAGTGGCAAGGAACTGAGTGGCTGTCCATCAATAGGGGAACGGCTAATTGTTCTGTAAGAAATGAGCAGCAGGATGATGTCTGAGGGGCCTGGAGACACTTACATGAATTGATGCTGAGTGAAATGAGCAGAACCTGGGGATCACTGTACACAACAACAAGATTGTGTAATGATCTACTCTGATGAATATGACTCTTTCCAAAAATGAGATGACTGAGGCCATTTCCAATGATCTCGTGATGAAGAGAGCCCGGAGAGAGGATTGTGGGAACTGAATCACAACACAGCATCCTCACTCTTTTTGATGTCGTACACTTGCATTTTGTTTTCTTGTTCATTTATTTTCCTTTTTGATCTGATTTTTCTTGTGCAGCAAGAGAATTGTATAAATATGTTTACACATGTGTTGGATTTAACATATATTTTACCATGTATAACATATAACTGGATGGTTTGTCATCTAGGGGAGGAGGTGGGGGAAGGAGGGGAAGATCTGAAACACAAGGCTATACAAAGGCCAATGTTGAAAATTTATCTGTGTCTCTGTTTTAAAAACAAAAAAGAAAAAGAAAGAAAAGATCAGCAAGATGACTTCAGAAAGGCCTGGAGAAATTTACAGGAACTGATGCCGACTGAAGTGACAGAACCAGATCGCTGTACCCGGTAAGAGCAAGACTATGTGATGATTAATCCTGATGGACTCGGCTCTTCTCAACAATGAGGTGACTCAGGGAAATTCCAACAGACTTGTGATGGAAAAAGCCATCCCCGGACAGGGAGAAAACAATGCAGAGTCAATGTGGATCAAAGCAGAGTAAGTTTCCCCCTTTTTTGTTGTTTGTTTGCTTGGGGGTTTTTTCCTGTGTTTTTTGCTCTTTTGATCGGATTTTTCTTGCGCAACATGACAAATATAGAAATATATTTAGAAGAATTACGCATGTTGAACTTGTACTGGACTGCTTGCTATTGCAGGTAGGGGGGAGAGAGGGAGAAAAATTTGGAACAGAAGGTTTTGCAAAGGTGAATGCTGAAAACTACCTCTGCATGCATTTGGAAAAATAAGATGCTATTTAGAAAAACAAACAGCAGTACAAGAAAGCAAACCAACCAATAAAGGAAGGCACTTGGATGATGCCCCAAAGGAACCTCCATCAGGATCAGAGCCATCCCTCTTCCTGAAGCAGCTCCCCCGACATGTTCTCAGCGAACGATCTGCTGGAAAGCCTCTACTCTCACCTGATTCTCCTGCCGGCGAAGAGAACGCAAGTTGTTCCTGAAACAACATTTGTCAGCCAGGAGAGAGGCCTCCTTCCCCACAAAGAAGAGAGGGAAGGCAGAGGGCAAGGCCCAGACCTGACCCCTTCCCCTCAAACCATTCGCTGTACACTGGTACACCCGGCAACGTAAACAACATAGTTTCATATGGAGAAAAGTCACCTCTTAGTCACGTCGATTCGAGTTGAAACATGGGATAGATTTACCAGTTAAGGCAGGTCTGCAGCCTAAGCATTTAGTATTTCAAAAAGCCTGATGTCAGGAAAAATACGGGTGTGCTCCTGAAGCCAAACTAGCCAATTAAAAGGCTCAAAGTGCCAGAGAATTGTCCTGATTCTGTTGTAAGATTCCCCCCCACTTCGAATCTCAACCGAACTGTAGGCGATATAATGGAGGCCCTGCCTGCTCGGTAAAGGCCTGGGTACCCCTCCACGCTAAGGCACCGCCCTTGGGTCATCCCACTCTAACCGTGAGGAGGGAGAAGAGAATGGCAGACTTGAGCTCCCGCGTTGCCCAGTGGGCAGGGGAGGTGGGGGCAGCGTCTGAGGTCTCTCTTTGCCCGCCATCTTTTTTTAGTTCCTGGAATTTCAGAGATGTCTTTTCTGGGCAAAAGCCATGGAGTTCATTCAGCCCAGAAGCACAGATGGATGCCATGGGAGCATTTTGGGCTAAAGGCTGTTTGAAGGGAGCCAGATCCAGCCCTCTTCCCTTTCTGCAGACCCAAGCTCCAACACCCTCCTGCAGTCCCAGGGACGCCACAAGCTGGCCGGCCCCTCCTGGCCTTTAGGGCATAGTCTGGCAAGACTGAGTCTGGCCCCTACCTTCCTTTCAAGGAAAAGGTCAAGAAAAGTCACAAGCGATTATAAAAAATCTATGAGAAGCGCCAGAGATAACAAGGAGAAGCTCCTGCACCAATGGCAGAGACAACCTGCGGACAACTGCGAGTCGCAGACAGGATGAAATGGAAAAACCCCTGAGGGAGGGCTTGGCGGGGTCAGACATGTGTCAGACCCCAGGTTCATCACCACACAAGCAGAAAAACACAAGCCTGCCGACTCTGCCCGACACACTGCCGCCGTCACCGAAGTGGCTGCTGGAGACTCAAGGCTGGAGGGCAGTACAGGCAGGAGGATCACCCAGGGAAGTGTCCGGAGAGAAAAGGGGATGGGACCTCGGGGGCCTGGGGCAGAGCTGCAAAGGACCCCCAGAGTTACAGGCTGACCTGGAGGAGGATCCAGGAGAGGAGGCAGAGAAGGAACGGTCAGAAAGGGAGAGAACAGGCCCCAGAAACCTCAAGACAAGGGGACCGAGGAGGACGGGGTGGGAGTTGAAGGCTGAAAAATGTGTATTTACTCATTAACAAGAATAACCCATCACACCATTTTTGTGGAAAATCACTGACCAAAGCAAAAGCATTGGTGAGAAGCGTGGCTTGGTTCTGCACCAGAAGCAAGTTCTTTCTGATCTCAGAGTCCAAGCGGACTCTCCCGCCTTTGCACTCACTGGGACTGACAGCGTTTTAGCCGAGGTGCGTGAAGAAAGCCCGCCTCCAGAAAGGACCGAACATGGCTTCACAACGGCCTCGGTGAAAAGAGCTGGCCCTCAAGAGCAGAAGGCCTTGGAGACCCTCAGGGATGCCCCGCAAGCTGTGGGCCCTGCTGATCTCCTGGGGCAGGGAGCCAGCCTAATCCAAGGCACCGGCTCGGCCCATGGCTCTGGTTATCAGATTGCCGACTGGTGACAAAGGCTGCCCAGGTGAAGCCAGCGGGCTCACCTCCGACACGTGGCCGGCTTTACACAAGGTCCTCGGATTTCCAGCTCCGTGCCAGGATGGCCTTAAAAAGGAAATGCTGCTTTTCAAAAAAGTCATCTTCATTACAGTGTATTAGGCGGAGAAGAGGCGGCAGTTCGGAGGCAGGAAGCCAAGCACCAACTTCCTACTTAAGTGTCTCTGGGGCTACAGAGAGAAAAGTGAGCAAGAAAACAGAAGGCAGCGCCCCCCCAAAAAAGGAGCGAAACCCCACAAGGTGTCCCAAGGGCCGCTAAGGGGACAGATGCTCCCTTGGGAGGCAGCCTTCCATCACCCAAGTCCTAGAGCCCGGGGATGAGACAGACAGGCTGGACCCATGTTAAGGGGGTGATGGCTGGGCCTTCCACCCCGCTCAGTAGTCAGAGCCTCCTCCCCGGCAGGCCTCTGCATTCCCAGCTCACTGCCCAGAGCTGGCCTGATGGTGTCCGAGCCTTCCTCTGAGGATCCTCCCTCTAGCAGGAGATCCCCCAAGGCTGACCCACGCCCTCAGTTTCCCTCTGGGTGTTCTCACCTTAGGACTAGAGAAGGGCTAGATAAGTGGGTACCGCATAATCGGCCGCCTGCAGACTTCAAGGTGCTTTGGGTTCTATCTCTGCCCCCTCAAAGGTCACTTCTTGTAAAATACAAGGACCCGGCCCCTCCCCAAGCACCTCCAATTATTCAGGCCCAACTGGAGGTTCTGCAGACTCAGAGCACATGAGAGGCAGCTCTTCAACGCAACATGTCCCCAAATGGACTCGTCACCTTCCCCTCCTCCTGTCCAGAGCCTGCCCGTTCTCTCCAGCCCACAGGCTCAACTTCACGCCTTCTCCCCTTGCCAAGTCCTTCTGATTCTACCTTCCCAACCACTCGCCCATCCTCCTCACCCCCATCTAGCCCACAAGCTGGCCCTTGTCTCCCCACCACTCAGCTGCCACACTGATCTTGCCCAAAGGGAGGGGCCGCTCCCACACGTTAGCTCTAAGATCAAAGGAAAGGAAGGAAGCCTTTATAAAGGGCCCACAGTGTGCAAAAGCCCGAGGACCTGCTGAGAAAGGCCAGATGGTCTGCTCTCTGGGAGCTCCCACTGAGAGCCAAGGGGGAGACAACCCAGCAGCAAGTGGGTCCCAGGGAGGCAGCGGCCAGGCAGCTCTTGAGTCCCTTTGGAGACCTTTGCTCCTGCCACGGAACCTCTGGAGATTTCCACGTGAGTCCCGCCTCCCTGGGGCCGGCTCCATCAGGGTCAGGGGAGTCCTGCTTCTTCAAAGGGTCACCGTGCAGCTCATCTTCCCCCTAAAGCCACACTCCCCACTTGCCAGTCATCCAGGTTCTCAGACTAGCCCATATATCTAATCAGTAGCCAGCCACGTTTGGTCAATGCTCCTGCTCCACGCATGGGCAATGCCAGCCCGGACTCCCTAGACCATTCACTCATTCCATAAGCATTTATTAAAAGCTTTAATCCAAGCCAGCTAAGTGCTGAGAATACCATCAAAAAGAAACCTCCCAGCCTCAAGGAGCTCCAGTTTGGGGGCCCACACCCTAAAGAGGGGGGGAACTCTCCACCATGTCTAATCAGCTAGTGGGTCACTGAGTATTCATCGCCCATCTCCAAGCTTTTGCACGGCTTCTCCCTCATCTTTCTCACTCCCTCTTAGAATTCTTGGCTTTCTTCAAGCCATTAGAAGAGTCTGTCTTAGGACGGGCGCCATTTAAATTACAGTCTGAGCACCAAATCCAGCTCCAGGCCCATTGGGGTCCTTGAGCTACATATAGGTTTTTGTTTTTTTAAATAAAAATGTTTATTTACAATAAGATCTAAAAAGACTTCCTGGTTACAGCTGGCAGACATCATCGAAGAGGAAGTCTTTTGACCCAGGAATACCATAATTAGCTCAGTTTCCCATTTAGGGAAAAAGCCTAGAAAGACTTCCATGAACTGACGCCAAGTGAAGTGAGCAGATCCGGGAAAACATTATACACGGCAACAGCAAGACTGCGTGATCACTATGACAGACGTGGCTCTCAAAGCAATTCCAATAAACTTCCAGTGGAAAATACCATTCGCATCCAGAGAGTGAGCTCTGGAGACTTTTTTTTTTTTTTTTAATTTTAAGTTTCTTTTTAATTTAAAAAATGCTCAGCATGAGTACATCTTACATTGCCTCTCCCTGCACTATTAAGGAGGGGAAACGTTCTAAAAAGTTTACAGCAGCTTTCTTTGTGGTGGCAAAGAACTGGAAACTACAGGGATGCCATCAACTGGGGGACGGCTAAATGAGTTGTGTGTATGAATGTGATGGAACACTACTGGGCACTAAGAAAGGATGAGCTCAGTGATTTTAGAAAAGTATGGAGAGACTTCCACGAAATAAAGAGCAAAATGGGCAGAACCAACAGAACACCAGAGGTAGTGTTTGAAGAACAACCTTGAGAGGGTCAGCTAGATGGCGCAGTGGATAGTACACCAGCCTTGAAGTCAGGAGGACCAGAGTTCAATTCTGGCCCCAGACACTTAACATTTCCTAGTTGTGTGGCCCTGGACAAGTCACTTAACCCCCAGTTACCTCAAAAACAAACAAATTGTATCATCACTTAATACAATTCTTGTCATTAATTGAAAAAAGAGCAAATATATTCCAGCTATTCCTTTTCACAGTTACTTAGGTGGCAAAAAATCAATTCCCATCTCAGGAAAACTTGTAGAATTCTCCTACCATTCGGTACCACATATTTGCGTGTGAGCATTTTCACCTTATTATCATTTAAAATCAAAATACAGAAATAACCTAGATATAAACGAGAGCTTGGATCTTTCTGATATCGGGCCAAACGTGGCAAACTTTTGTTCAAATTAAAACTAATTCGACACAAAAATTAAGTTATAGGTTTTCCTAGTATCATGCTAAGTATCTCCCACATTGTAAAATTCATTTAAAATGTGGACTTAAAATCAAAAATTTGTAAAAGAAACCGATTTATGTCTGTTATCAATATAATAAATAAATCAAAGAAAGAAAGGGTTTTAAAAATTGCTTCCAGAATGCCCCATATAAAGCACTGGTAATTATGACATATTAATTATTTTACATTTTGTTTTTTCATATCCATGGGTAGAAAACATTTCTTATTTTATAATTATATAATGCAAATTTTAGTCATAGCTTTTTTGGGACAAACATTATTATTAGGGTGATTTTAAATCCTATGCATAAATCTAAAAGAATATTGAACAATATATTAAATAACCCTGGAAGACACATTTTGCTTTGTTTTGCTTTAGTGCATTCACAAAACAAAGAATATTGTGAATTCTTTTTCTAAACTATTGCTGCCTATGGCTGCTATATTTTTCTGGTAATTTATAGGTTCTTCCCCTCTTCAAGGTAGGGATAGAGATAATCTGTAAAATGGGATTAACCCCTGAATCATGAGCTTCAAAGAATTGTTTTGTGAAATGAAGTTACATAGCTTAAAGTGCTTCCTACTATTGGTTCATTCTCCATTTTTCTGCAAGGTTGGAGTAAGTCCCAGCTCATTAATTTTGTATTCGTGGGTCTCTGTTACCAATCCTCCTGGTAGGTTTGATGGGAATCCCAGGGTTTTTTAATTTGCAATTATTTTATTAGTTGTCATTTGAACGGTTTTATATGAGAGCTGGTTTGCATTTACTCTTTTGAAAATTGTTCCTGAGAGGCAGCTGGGTAGGGCAGTGGATAGAGCACCAGTCTTGAAAGTCAGAAGGACCCGAGTTCAAATCTGGTCTCAGACACTTAACAATTCCTGGCTGTGGGACCCTGAGCAAGTCACTTAACCCCAATTATTTGGGGGGGGGAGGGGGGGATTTGTTCCTGACCTTTGACTGCTTAGTTATTGGGAAGTGGTCAGATTTTTGGCTGAAACACTTCCGCAAAGGCTTTCCCTGGCTATTGCAGCAGCACTGATAGGCTGCCCTCCTCCCCCTAGGTTTGGGGGATACCAGCCTCTCCGATCACTTCTCTGTCTCTCCCTGCTCCCCCTGACAACTTTACCTGCGATCTCGCAGACCCCCACAAATTTCATTTCTGTTTCCCTGCTGCTGATTCTCAAGTTCTACCCCCATCTCCCTGCCACCCTCCAGCCTTTGGGGCAGATGTCCCTCTCCCTCTCAGCTTACCCACAGTTCTTTACTCTTCCCCTGTGTCCTCCTCCATTCAATCCATCCCAAGGCCTGCCAGTTTTACACTCCCACAATCCCCCTTCTCTCCTCAGCCTCCCATCCATCCTCCATTCAGGGCTCTTCCTACATTCACCACAGGTCCCAGTCTGTCACTACTCAGCAAACTCCAGGGGCTCCCTAAGGTCTACAGGATCAGCTACGCAATGCAGTCCAGCCCCGGCCCCCCCAACCCCTCCTCCCCGACCCCTGCTGTCCCTCCCCCCATCTCCAGGTTCTGGGCGCTCCCCCTAGCCCAGATCATGCTCCTTTTGCTCTACTCCTGGGCCTCCTTTCAATCCCAATGAGGACAGCCCCAATTAAACTCAATCTACAGGAACTCCCCTAAATGCACTTCCTGTTTATCCAGCAGAGTTTGCTTTGGGGGGGAGGGTCAGGTCCCTGTCTTTTGCCACCTTTCTCCCCCAACCTCGGCTTCACAATGCCCAGCGCGTAGTAGGACTAGAAACCAGAGAGATAAGAGGCTGGAATCTGGCTAGTTCCCCCCTCCCAAGGGAGCCCAGAAGGAACGTCCCGCAGACTGCCAGGCCAGCGAGGGGAAGCAGCCCAGGCCTCTGGGACACAGACTGGCAGGCCAGGCCGAGGCACCTGGGACCCAGCAGGGCGGGAGCTGCTCAGAGTCCCGCAATTTGCCCTAGAATTCCATCCCTCGAAAGGCAGGGAAACGCCAAGGAGGCCGCTCTCCTCTGGGCCTCCCTCTCCTGCACGGGGAGGCAAGCAGGACTGGGGGGGGGGGCCCTCACTGCAGAAGCTGCCCAGGGGAAGCCTGGCCAAATGCAGCAGGCACAGAGGCGGGCAGGGAGAGGAGGCCGGAGCCAGTCCCGGCTGGGCAGGCCCACTTCGTTGGATCATTTTTTATTGAAGCTTTTTACTTTCAAAACCTATGCCCGGTTCTTACAAACCCCTTGGGTTGCAAATCCCCCCTCCCCCCCATACATGTTAAAGCCATGCATTTCTCCTAACCATCAATTCTGGTTTAAAAACAGCTGTCTCCCCACAAGTAGCTAAGCATAGAAGGCCCAAGCACAGAGGAAGTGGGGGGGGTCCCCCTCATTCAGTGAATGGCTTCCTCCACCCCTGAAAGGCCTCCAGCAGTAGCTTGGGCCCCCAGTCCAAGGCCCCCAGCAGGGGGAGCAAACCTTGGCTTCCCGGCTCCAGATAGGCAACCCTCCCCCTTTGTGGCCTGGGGCCACCCCCAGGGACAAGAGCAAGATTTGCATTTTCAAAAACTTTCACCAGCACCCAAGGCCCTGATCTCCCCCCCCCCCCCCCCCCCAACCAAGGCAGGCCCAGCTTCCTCCCGCAGAGGCCCGAGAGCGAAGGGGAGAGAGGAAGGGAGGGAGGGAGGGAGAAGCCCGGTACTTCCTGCTTGTGTAACTTGGGGGGGGGGGCTGTTTACATAACAAACCAACTTAGCAAGTCTGGAAGCCAACTGGGCCGCCCTGGGGACCGAGTCTGTAGGAATGGCCCCTGCTCGGAGGAGGAGAAGCAGGAGAGCAGCTGCAGGCCTGGGGGGAGTCGGGGGTCAGAGGGAGAGAGCAGGCACAAGCCTGAACCCCAAGTGGCCCCGTTCTGGGGAGGAAGGGAGGAGAGAAAAGAGGGAGGGAGGGAAGACAGAAGAGAAGGAGAGGTGGAGAGAGAGAGACAGAGAGACAGAGAGAAACAGACAAATGATGTGATCTACGATGTGGGGCAAATGGCGCCAGGCACCCAAAGCGGGGGTTCAGTCGTGTTCTCTTTGGCAAATGGTAGACTTATTTAGGGAAGAGATTACCGAGGAAATGAAGGGATGCACAGACACCAGGGAGGGTAAATGTGAAATAGAGGGAGAGCGTAGGAAAGCCAAGCTCCTCAGGGAGCTCACAATTACCCAGGGGAAAGAGCCCCTCATGAGGGGGGTACGAAGGCTAAATCCTGAAAGGGACTCGGCACCCTAAAGAAGTTAGTTAGTGGTATCCCTGTGACCCAGCAGTATTTCTATCGGGCCTGTGTGGCAAAGAGATCTTAAAGGAGGGAAAGGGACCCATGTGTGCAAGTGTTTGTGGCAAGTAACTGGACCCTGAGTGGCTGCCCATCATCTGGGGAAGGGCTGAATAAATTGCGGGATATGAATGTTGTGGAATATTATTGTTCGGAAAGGAATGACCAGCAGGAGGATTTCAGAGAGGCCTGGAGAGACTGACAGGAACTGATGCTGAGGGAAATGAGCAGGACCAGGAGATCATTATACACAGGAGCAAGATTATGTGATGATCAGTTCTGCCGGACGTGGCTCTTCAACAATGAGAGGATTGAGGGTAGTTCCAATAATCTTGAGAGGGAGAGAGCCATTTACACCCAGAGAGAGACTGTGGGGACCGAGTGTGGAGCACGACGGCATTTTCACTTTTTTGTTGTTGTTGTTTACTTGCATTCTGTTTCTCTCTTATTTTTTTTTTCTTTTTTGATCCAATTTTTCTGGAGCGGTATATTATTTATGGAAACATGTATGAAGGAATTGTACATGTTCAACGTGTATTAAACCACTTGCCCCCCCAGCAGGGGGAGTGTAGGGGGAAGGGAAGGCAAAAATTAGGACAGAGTTCTGTAGGGGTGAATGTCGAACATTATCCATGCATATATTTTGAAAATAAAAAGCTTTAATTAAAAAAAAAAAAAAAAAGGAACTAGGCCTGAGGCCAAAAATATCATATCCAGCAAAATTATCTATGATATTGAATGAAAATAAATAGACATTCAACAATAACAACAACAGAGTTAATTGGCTGTAAGGGGAGAAGTGAGGTTGGGAAGCACTGTGGGGTTTAGGGGAGATACCACCCACCCTGGGGAAGGGGAAGGACACCACAAGGCAGAGGACCGTGGGGGGCTGATCCAAGCACGCCATGAGATGACTCATAAGTAGATTTCAGAGGGAAAACCACCTGAGGGACATGACTGGGATCCCTGCAGAGGGTGGGTCTCAGGAGTTTGACATAACTTGGATTTCAGACAGAGCCACCTCCCTGAAGGCTGCAACCTGGAGCTAGCCTGATCTCAATCTGAGCCTTCTGCCCATTTGCCTCAGGGATCAATTCTTGAGCTTCTCTCGGTCCAAAACAACATTCAGGATCTCATCGCTGAGACAGACAGAGAGGCCTGTGCGCAAGGGTCCCCGCTCCTCAGTGGGATGGGGGTACCTGCCCACTTGGCCTTCTAATGGGGTTCCCACACTGAAAAGCAGCAGCCACAGGAAAGGCCAAGAAGTGTGTCATAAAGTGTAATCCCAGTCCCAGAGGCCCGGCCGGAGGAAGTGCTGAAGATAATTATCAGCCAAGAAGACAACGAGCCATGTCAATGAATCAATTTCAACATGGCCATTGCCGTGGCGGGGGAAAGCTGAGGGTGGGACAGGTAGGGAAGCTCTGGCAAGATTGGCAGATGGCTTCGGAGGGGGCGAGTGCTCCAATGCTATCAGGGATCAGAAGCCCTGAGGAAGGAGGAAACATCGTAGGCATCCCGGGTTACTGGAAAGATCACTTGGTATCTCTGTGCCCAAGGCCAGTCAGACTGGTTTACTCCAGGTCCTGCTGGAGCACATGGCAGTCGCAGGAGCCAGAACCTCTGGAACCAACTGTGACAAGGAAGCAGCCAAAATGTCACAGCCTGAGGAACGAACATTTCATCAGCGGAGTATTGCTGCTGGCTGACAACCTTCTAATCAGTTATTAATGGAAAAGAGTGGGCTCTGACAAGAACAGCTTTCGCTGAACCCCGCTGAACCCCAAGAATCAGTGCCCCGAAGGGCAGAAGATAAGCAGCACTCGGCTCCACCAGACAGGCTGGCCCAGGCCTGCCTCCGGGCCCGTCTACCTGGGGACAGGAGATTTTCTCCTACGCTCAAAGGGCAGTGGGAGTTCCCGAGGACCCCAGCCCATTTCAATCCTGGGAGGGAGGGGGCACAGGCTGCATGCATTCTAAGACTGTGGCTTGATACTAATAAACTACATAAATAAGATCTATCCCTGAGCTTTAAGACAGGAAGTGCCGAGGAATCTGTGACAAGAGAAAGAAAAAGCAGGCTCCGCTCCCCAGGAATCCTGCTTTGCCCCCCTGCCCACAAGAACGAGTGTCCCAGAGGCAGGCAGGGCAGACAGTTCCCGGGCCACAGCCCCACACGCCTCCTGGAGACAAAGGCCCTTCTGTCAGTCACTCACTTGATGTGACCCAGGCCAGACCTAGAAGGCGGCCCAGGAAATGCTCCTTCTGGCCTTTCTGGTCCTCCACAATCTGGCTCCCATCTCTCTTCCCCTCCCCCTGCGGGGCCCCCCACTGCCTTCCAAGTCCAGTTCTGGGGCCACTTCCTACATGAGGCCTTCTCTGCATCATCCCATTGCTGGGTCTCCCTCTTGAAATTATCCCGTCTATGCTCGGTATTCAGTTTGTTATTGCTGTCGTCATCCACTCCTCTCAGTCCGTCCGACTCTGCGACCGTGACCCCATTTGGGCTTTTCTAGGCAGAGACACTGGAGGGGTTTTGCCATTTCCTTCTTTAACTCTTTTTACAGAGGAGGAACCCGAGGCAAACAGGATCACACAGATAGGAAGTGTCCGAGGCTGAATTTGAATTCGGTGTTCTATTTCTTTTTACGAATTTTACCCAGATACCCGTTGTACCTAGTCTGCCATGGCAGACTACGAGCTTCTTGAGGGATGGGCCTGTTTTATTTTTATCTTTGTATTCCTTACAGCAAGAACAGAACCTACAGCCAGAGCGTCAAGTTTTATGGCTGAAGGATACATAGCCAAGGGCAGGGACAAGGAACAACCTCCCACATGCGTGTCAAACTCTTTCACAGCCCGAAGGTCAGAAAACTCTCTCCTTTTGGACACCTGCATTCCCAAAGCAAGGGCACAGGGAGGACTTGGCCTTGGCCCTGGTTCTCCAAAAGATCTCTAAGGATTCCTCATTCTAAAGGCTCACAAAGGACCAAGGAGGAAGGAGGCCCGCCAAGAGGTTAAGAACCCTGGAACATGGGATGGGACAGGTGACCCACAGGGCCCAACTGTAACCAAATGGGAGGTGCTCCGAAGCAGAATGCCTGCGTGCTCACCTAAGACAAAGGAATGGGCCCTGGCTGCTCATGGCAGCCAACGGCCTAGTCTAAAAAAGAGAAGCCGATTTCCTAAAAGTTAAGCCCATCAGGAAAAGATGGAATCCACCCTACTGCCATTCCCAAACGTTTCTCTCCAGATTTATGCCAGTCCTGGAAAAATGGGGAACACACACACACACACACACACACCCCTCCCCAATTTCACCTGGAAATTCAACAATTTAATTCAACAAACATTTGTTAAGTAACGATACTATGCTGATTGTTCATATTAAAAACAGGTAAGTCTCAGTCCCTACTCTAAAGAAGTTAATTTTTAATAGGGAAAAAGTCCCACACAGATATGGTTATGACAAAGTTTAAAAAAAAAAAATCCTAGAAGTGAGTGGAAGGAGGAAGGAGAGGAGATGCTGACCAGCCACCTTGATGTTGTTCTCCCCACCTTCACCCCCACTCACCCTCAGTTTGGTAGTGAAAGGAAGAGGAGATTGAGCTGGAGGAAATGGCCAGATGGGAGAAGTCACTTTAACCTTCCTTCCCTTAAAGCCCTGCCTCCTACTTTACTCAAAGTAATGTTTTGTTCCTGGAAAGCAGCTGCAATTACGACTGCTCCACTACTGATTTCAAAGCTACTTGCCATCAATAACATAAAACTGATGCTATCATCTTGGTTATCTATAAGACTGGCTCAAGAGTTTCCGTAAGAGTCACAAGTCATCATTCCAAATCTGCTCAACAAAACAAGAAAGGAAGGAAGGAAAAATGTCCTTTCTTGGTCAAATATAGCTAACTGTTATTCAGAAACAGGGTGGGTCTGATTTGAGGAAGAGATTTAAGAGCTCAGTTTTCTCTAAGTCAAAATGTTAAAGGTTTCAAAATTCCCCAGAAGAGGTTTAAAAAAAAAAAAAAAAGAAAGAAAGAAAGAAAAAAGGACTTCTAAGTACAAAAAGATTTATAGCAGCTCTTTTCTGGATCAAAGATTTGGAAATTGTAGGGATGTCCATCAACGAGGGAACGGCTGAATAAGTTGTGGTATATGATTGTGATTGAATACTATTGACAAGCAGGATGCTTTCAGGAAAACCTCGAAAGACTTACATGAACTGATGCAAAATGTAGCAGGAGTAGAAGGAAAAGACATTGCACACAGAAGCAGAAATATCGAAAGATGATCAATTGTGAACTATGTAGCTCTTCTTGGCAATACGATGACTCTAGACAACAAAGATTAATGAAGAAAAGCGCCAAACAGCCCCGGAGAAAGAACTGATGATCTGAAATACGGGGCCTTTAAAATACTTTTAAAAAGTTCTTTATTTTTTGGTTTGAGGTTTTTTGTTTTTAGTGTTCTTCTTTAGAACATGATTAATATGGAAATATTTTTTATGTGACCTATATCAAATTGCTCGCCTTCTCAACGGGGGGAAGAACTTAGAGTTAAAAATTTTCAAAACAAATGTTTAAAAAAATGTTTTTACCTTACTGTTTGATAAAAATTGCTGGGAAAAATGGAAACTAATATGGCAAAAACTAGGCATTGATCCACACTTAATACTGTACACCAAGATAAGGTCAAAATGGGTTCATGACCTAGGCATAAAGAATGAAATTATTAATAAATTAGAGGAACACAGGATAGTTTACCTCTCAGACCTGTGGAAGGGGAAGGACTTTATGACCAAAGAAGAACTAGAGGTCATTACTGATCACAAAATAGAAAATTTCGATTATACCAAACTGAAAAGTTTTTGTACAAACAAAACTAATGCAGACAAGATTAGAAGGGAAGCAATAAACTGGGAAAATATTTTTTACAATCAAAGGTTCTGATAAAGGCCTCATTTCCAAAATATATAGAGAATTAACTCTAATTTATAAAAAAAATCAAGCCATTCTCCAATTGAAAAATGGTCAAAGGATATGAACAGACAATTCTCAGATGAAAAATTCAAACTATTTCTAGTCATATGAAAAGATGCTCCAAGTCATTATTAATCAGAGAAATGCAAATTAAGACAACTCTAAGATACCACTACACACCTGTCAGATTGGCTAAGATGACAGGAAAAAGTAATGATGATTGTTGGAGGGGATGTGGGAAAACTGGGACATTGATGCATTGTTGGTGGAGTTGTGAACGAATCCAACCATTCTGGAGAGTAGTTTGGAACTATGCTCAAAAAGTTATCAAACTGTGCATACCCTTTGATCCAGCAGTGTTTCTACTGGGCTTATCTCCCAAAGAGATTATAAAGCAGGGAAAGGGACCTGTATGTGCATGAATGTTTGTGGCAGCCCTTTTTGTAGTGGCTAGAAACTGGAAACTGAATGGATGTCCATCAATTGGAGAATGGCTGAATAAATTGTGGTATATGAATATTATGGAATATTACTGTTCTGTAAGAAATGACCAACAGGAGGATTTCAGAAAGGCCTGGAGAGACATACACGAACTGACGCTGAGTGAAATGAGCAGGACCAGGAGATCATTATATATTTCAACAACAATACTATATGATGTTCTGATGGACCTGGCCATCCTCAGCAACGAGATCAACCAACCAACCAAATCATTTCCAATGGAGCAGTAATGAACTGAACCAGCTATGCCCAGAGAAAGAACTTTGGGAGATGACTAAAAACCATTACATTGAATTCCCAATCCCTATATTTCTGCCCACCTGCATTTTTGATTTCCTTTACAAGCTAATTGTACAATATTTCAGAGTCTGATTCTTTTTGTACAGCAAAATAATGGTTTGGTCATGTATACTTATTGGGTATCTAATTTATATTTTAATATATTTAACATCTACTGGTCATCCTGCCATCTGGGGGAGGGGGGAGGGGGTAAGAGGTGAAAAATTGGAACAAGAGGTTTGGCAATTGTTAATATTGTAAAGTTACCCATGCATATAACCTGTAAATAAAAGGCTATTAAAAAAAATTAAAAAAAAATGTTTTTACATGTAATTTGGCAAAAAAAAAAAAAAAGCTAAATAAATAAATCTTTTTTTTAAATAAATAAATCTTTTTATTTTAATTTAATAAAGATTTAATAAATAAATCTTTTTTTTAAATAAAGAATTCTTTGAAAAAGATCGCTTAAAATATTTCTCAAAATGGTCAGATTTTTTTTTAAAACCACAGCTCAGGTCCAGGATGCAGTTAACAATTCCTTTCAGTCTGGCAGAGCGCAGTGCTTTAGCTTATAACACTCCCAGAGGGAAGGGAGCTGTTCCTGAGTCCTCTCCAACCTCCCCTCCAAGCTCCCCGGTCCCTTCCTTCAGCTGAGTTCTCCATCCTCATAAGACAATCAGTCCTCCCTGTTGGACACTGCAACCTTCAGCTCCCTGTCCTCTTCCCCAGAACACACAGTCCAGCCCCTCAAACAAAAGGTCCAGCTGTGTTCACCAGTTCTCCATTAGTCACAGTCTCACCATTCCCTTCTCCAGGACCTAGCGGATGACCAGATTCCATTTTCGCCATCTCCTCCAGGGCCCCTTCTCCAAACTCCCAAGTGCTCTATAACAGCCCGGAATTCTCTGGTGTTTGGATCTTGTTTCACATAATGAGCTTTTAGGGTGTCTGGCACCCAGCAGACACTTAGTAAATGCTTGCTGATTGACTGCTGCATAATCCCTTCCCCCTCCAAGTTTCTTGAGGATAAGGCTAAGGTTCCTGTTACTTCTGCTTGTTCTGGGCCATGACAGTTGTTCAAAACGCTTGCTGACTTGTGGGCACCCCTAAGGATGACTCTACTTCCTCACTCATTTGTGATTTTTCTTTATCACTATAAACTGATTAAAACTGTCCTAAGGTCAGCAAACAGATAAATGAGCAAGTTCTGAATTAACACCAAGAACCTTAGACAAAGATGTTAAAGAAAAACATATAGTCATTTATTTCGGGACTTGTGGGCACACAACCCATTCTCTTTTTCCACTAACTCCTATCAAGGAAGAGAATGCGTTGGACACAGAACGGAAAGTGCTGCCAAAACCACACTCAGCTGGGTCTGGGTGCCCTCCGAAGCTTCAAGGGAGAAAAGCCTGAGTCAGTTGCCCAGATGCCGGCACCCCGGGCCAAAGGGCAGCCCTGGCGGCTCTTCATCCAAGCCTCTGTATACAAACTGTGACTATCACAAATATTCCATCATCGAGTCAACTGCAAGCTACACAGAACCTAAAAGGCAAACGTCATCCTTTTTTAACAGTGGGAAAGTCAACTGGAGCAACAGGAAAATGCCCTCTATTAATTTAGAAAGAAAAATCATTGAAAAGGATTTTATCGATTAAACAGAATCATACTCGGAAACCCGAATGAAAAATCAAATCATTTCCCAGAGAGGAAAACTAGAATTAGAAATGGCTAATGCTAATTAAAACCATAGTACAACGGGGACCAGGGGGCCAACCATGGGCTGGAATCCAGGTCTCCCAGCTCCCCAGGTCAGCACTCCTACCCTGCACCGGGCTGGTTACAGGTTCCAGGAGGTCCGAGGCCCCACTGTCCAAGCCAGGAACACCATCAACATGCCCTGCTATGGATCTTTAGGCACCACACTGAGGTGCCAAAAGACCTAGGAGAGACAGCAAGGTCCCGGGCAGCCATCTCTGCCTCTACCCAGCAGCTGTGCACTCGGGGGGCTCCTTCCTGCAGTCCAAGGACAAGCCAAACCCAATCCAGGTCTCCCAGAGATCCCTCAATACCTTGGAGCCGAGGACACAAAGGGGACTTGAGGATTCTCCTTGAAATTACTGGGAAGCAAGAAGGGAAAGGGAAAACCAGGGCTGGGTGATTTGCTCTCTGGCATTTGGAAAGCCAAGGATGAGACGGCTTTCAGCCTCAGGGGCAGCCAAGGGAAAGAGGGGAGCACCCACGGAGATACGGTCCTGAGCCTGCTGAAATGCTGGTTGTATTGCCGAGAAGCTGCTGTAGGCCCAGGGCCAAGGGGCAAAGGGAAGGAGGGGACAGAAGTGCAGAGAAGGGGGCAGGCTCAAGGTCCAGAAAAGGGGCCCTGGAGGGCCTTGGAGGACAGGAAGGAAGCAAGTCCACTGGTGCTTCTTGTAAGGCTCTAGGCCAGAAGTCACCAGCCAGCTCGCAGTTCAGATCTGGAAGAGAGACATTTCGGGGCATCTAGTCCCCCATCTTACAGATAAAGAAATGGAGGCCCAGAGAGGAAGGGATTTGCCCATGATCCCATAGGGAATAAGCAGCACACACAGGATCCGAACCCAGACCCTCTGATCACAGAACTGGGCTGGGTCACCATCAAGAACAGGAGCTACCCTGTGGTAAGAAGCCACCCAAGGCCAACACTCCAATAAAATACAATTTGGCAGTTACCGAGTCTGCAAAACCTCAGCAATTTTCTTCCTTTTCAAAGAGAGCTCCCCGTTCCCATCAGCAGATTAGCTGCCTCTTGCAAAGCTGGGCCCAGGCCCCGCGGGCTGGCTCCCGGCACAAGGGGCCTCCAGGCCCAAGGACAGTCCCCAAGCTTCAGCTGGAGGAGCCATAGAGTGGGGTGGGGGGAGAACCTCAGGGGCCGCTGGTCTCACCTGGGAGAGGGGAGCTCCCATTTCCTGAAATGTCTTGCCCCCTCCCCTGGTAGCCACCTTTCAGCTTCCTTTTGTGAATGGCCTTGCCCCAACCCAGGGCAGCTAGGGGAAGCAATGGATAGAGTGCCCAGCCCATGATCCCAGGCTCTGGGTCAGTCATTTCACTGTTTGCCTCAGTTTCCCCATCTGGAAAATGAGCTGGAGAAAGAAATGGCAAATCATTCCAGTATCTCTGCCAAGAAAACCCCCAATGGGGTCACGGTGAGGCAGACAGGACTGAACAACTCAACAACCACAAATATTTCCTGAACTGGGGAGCAGAACCCCAGGATGAGGAGCTTGCCCCTTCATCCCAGAGCTCCTCAGAACCACAAGGTAGGAGCCCAGGTGAGTGCAGAGCAGAATCCAAGGCCAGAACATACTGTTCCAATGGCCCCATTATAGCCCGAAGGGCTAAACAGCCAAGAGTTCAGTCACAAAATTAACTTTTTTCCCCCCAAAATACATGCAAAGATAGCTTTTTCAACATTCACCCTCAAAAACCTTATGTTCTAAATTTTTCTCCTTCTCTCCACCTCCCTTAGACAGCAAGTAATTCAATATAGATTAAACATACGATTCTTCTAAACCTATTTCCACATTTATCAGGCTACATGAGAAAAATCAGATCAAAGGAGAAAAAAATGAGAAAGAAAAAAACAAGCAAACAAACAACAGTCACAACAAAAAAGATGAAAATACTCCATTGTGGTCCACACTCAGTTCCCACAGGTCTCTCCTGGGTGGTGATGGCTCTCTTCACCAGAAAATCACTGGAAGTGGTTTGAATCCTCTCATTGTTGAAGAGAGCCAGGTCCCTCAGAATTGATCATCACATATTCTGGCTGTTGCCGTGTATTATGGTCTCCTGGTCCTGCTCCCTTCCCTCAGCATCAGCTTCTGTCAGTCTCTCCAGGCCTTTCTGACATCCTCCTGCTGGTCGCTTCTTACAGAACAATAATATTCCATGCCATTCACATATCATAACTTACTCAGTCACTCTCCCATCCACGCTTGTTGGGAACACAATATGTAACTTGCTTTACCTCTGGCAGACCTTTTCTTCTCCTCTTGTGAGAGGATGATGGTGATTCAAGGAGACCGAGAGGTCATTGCTATTCTCTAACCTCTCTGAGAGGCCATTGCTATTCTCTGACCTCTCTCCTCTTCCCTCTGCCTCCAGTTTATTTCATTCCCAGTCCATGAGCAATACCTGTGTCAGCAAAGGCTCCTTCAGAAGTTCCAGCTGTGGAGGCTCCCGGGGAATCGACCTGCCCCTTTACTTAGGCATGGTCCTTAACTCCCTCCCTTTCCACTTCTCTGCCGCTACCACAGGGCTGCCACAAACAGCACATGTGGGTCCTTTTCCCTCTTTTCTGATATCTTTGGGTAGAAACACCGCTGGGTCAAAGGGTGTGCACTTTTACAGCCCACTGGGAAAAGTTCCAAACCCTCCAGAATGTTGGATCAGTTCACAACTCCACCCACCATGCCTCAGGGTCCCAGTTTTCCCCACTGCCCTCCAACATTATCTTTTCCTGTCATCTCGGCCGATTGGAGAGGTGTGAAGCGGTACCTCAGAGTTGTCTTAATTTGCATTTTTCTAATCAACAGTGATTTAGAGAATTTTTTCAACTCGTGAAATGGCTTTAATTTGTTCATCTGAAAATCGTTCATATCTTTTGACATTTAACAACTGGGGAATGGCTTATACTCTTCTAAGTTTGGGTCATTTCTCTCTGTATTTTAGGCCTTTGTCAGAGACCTTGGATGTGAAGTCCCCCCCAGTTTTCTGCTTCCCTTCTAATCTTGGCTGCAAGGGTTTGGTAACAATTAATCTTAAGCCGGGCACACACACCACCTCCCTCAGAGCTCCCTAGGGGATCATGCTCTCCAGTTACAAAGAGCAAACTGAGACCTAAGCCTCCTCTGGGAAAAAGTCAGTCCCAGATTCACGGGCCATGAGAGCCGACCAATCCAACCTCCTAGGAAGGGCCCAGCCCAGGCCTCGGCCAAGATGTGGCCCACAGACGCCGAGCCCACGAGCTCACTTTCCTAAAAATGCTAACAGGGACGTCTCAGACATTCCAAGGCCGCTGTGATCCAGCCGACTGGAAAGCTTCTGACAACACACGGCTGTGCCGACGCTGCTCTGCGTGCCCCCAGAAGGGAGGTTCCCCCTGTGCAAACAGGCCAGCCCCCTGTCTCCGCTGCCCTGCCCCCAGAACCCAGGCCCTCCTTCCTTCCCAGGGCAAGACCTTCTCTGCCTCCAGGGCCTCATGGCCACCAAGACCTGGCCCTTCACTCAGCCTCAGGCCCAATCATCACTAGACCCCCTCCTCCCCACCACCACCACCACACAGGCTCTCCTCCCATAATCAAGAATTCTGAACTCTTCTCTGGCCAAGCTCTCCCCAGCCTTTGCCTGCTCACCTGCGCAGCGCTCCCACAGCTTGGGACGCCCTTTCCTGCCCCCCCAGTCTTGACCCGACTCTTGGCCGGTCCAGCCTGGGAACCCCTCCTCCTCGTCCCTGCCCCAGCTGTGGTGTGTCAGACCCAGGCCGCAGCCCGGGCAGGCGCCCTCCCCCCAAAGGCCATTAGCTGGAACATGACCAGCTCTGATCCGAGACGTGCCCCCAAGAGCGCTGTCAGGGCAGGGGAGACAGGAGGCTAACTCCGTGACCCCCACGGTAAAATCTCTCCTTTTGGGGGAGACGAGGCTGTCCCAAGAGGAACCTGGCCAGACAGGCAAGGCCCTCCCCGTTGGGCATTCGCGTGAGCGGGCAGGCTGGCGGCCCAGCGACCACAAACACGGAGCTGGCGTGAGCTTCCCAACCAGAGGGGGCCGGACCCTCACCTGCACGTGGGGGCCAAAGGAGAAAGCTGGGCCAGGAAGGTCTCCGACAGCAGCAATGGCAGCCCGATGCTAAGAGGCCAAAAGTGGAGGCTTCAAAGTTGGGCAAAAGCCCATGGCCAGACAGAGGCCATAAGGTGTGAAAGGGTCCGGGCAAGGTGCCAGCAGGACCAAGACCGAGAGCCCGTGGAGTCGAGCACGAGGGCAAGTGTTCACAAAGCACCTACTTACTCAGTGCCAGGCACTTCACAAGCACCTGGCACCTGGTGAAGTGGGTGCTGGCATTATCTGAAGTTTGCAGCTGGAGAAACTGAGGCAGGGGAAGGGGCTTGCCTTTTGAATTGCCCATTTGAATTCAGGCCCAGAGTTGACAGCAGAAAAGGACAGAGCTCACCTCTGACAGGCAGCTTGGAAAGATTCCTGAATACTGGAGGAGGAAGGGGGGGAAGGGCAGGGGGATCCCCCAGCCGCCCCGATGGCTGGGCGTCCATGGCTGACAGGGCGGGGAGACAACCCAGGCAGAGAAAAGGCAGCGGGGAGGACGGCCGCTCAAGCACTAGGCACACCCCCAGGGAGGCCTTGAATGCCAAGCCCAGCTGACAACTGACTTCTGTCCTCCTCTGAACTCTGATGTCATCGGCTGGAGTTCAGGAGAGAGCAGGGAGGGCCTCAAAGCCGGGAAACCAGTCCGGGGAGGCAGCTAAGAGTGCAGGGGGGGTGGGGGGGGGAAGGAGGAGGGGCCCCCCGCCCCCACCTAGCTCCTTTGCATTGGTTTTCCAAACAATGTCATGAATTCTCTTTCTCCTGGGAGACAACTGGGCTACAGGAGTAATAAATATAAAACAACAAACCTTTTTAATAAAAAGGGCAGCACCCAACTGATGGCCAGAGGGACGCACCCCAGACGAAGGGCACGAAGCGCTCAGACTGCCCGCCGAGTTCTGCCTGGCCCGGGGTCCCAACGGCCGCTAAGTGATGGAGGCTGGGTTGGCTCGGGGTTTCCCTGGCTGTTGGCACCGGGCGGCCAGAGGGAAAGGCAGCCCCCTGCCCCGACCCGAAGGGCCCCTCGGACCCCGAGCGGGGCCTTCCTCTGGAGAGGTGACCCGGGAGGTCCGACCACGGTTCCCCGGGCCTGAGCAGAGGGTGGCTGGGAGGGGCAGCGGCCACCACTCAAGGAGCTGGATCAGGCAGGAAAACAGGGCCGGCTGGGGCCACGTCCAGGCCAAAGTGCTGGCCGGGACACAAGCAATGATGGGGAACGGGACAGGCGACGGCGCTGCCGAGCGCCTGGGGCTGGGGGAGGAGAGAGGCCCAAGCCCAGGGACACCATCTCAGCCCGACAGATTCGGGCCCAACGGCCATTGCCCAGAAGACCAATCAGCACCAGAACCTCCTTTCTGAGGCAGCCCCGAGAGCCCTGGTGGTGCCCTCCGCCCAGGCAGGCTGACCCAGCTCCCCTGACAGCCAGCCCCAACCTCCCAGAGGGACAGACAGCCGCCGTTCCAGGCTCTGCCCAACTGGGTCACACGAGAGAGGCCGCCGCCGCCGCTGCTAACGCACTGGAAGAACGCTCTCCCCCCCCCAGCATCCTGCAGAGCCGCCCGGCGCGCCAAGGGCCCAAGTGAAGCTCTGGAGGCCGCAGCCGAGCGGAGAAGAGAAGCCTGGGCCAGAGCCAGTCCCTGAGCTCGAGGCCCAGGTTTCCACCACTTGCCTGCCAAGGCCACCAGGGAAGCCTCAGTTTCCTTATCTTTAAAATGGAGATAGTTCCTGGCTTGCCAACATTATCATCACAGTCAAAAACATACAAGAAAGCATCTGGGGGGTGGGGGGGGAGAACCATAAAAGTCTCTTACAAGGACGAATTATTATTCATTGCGCAAACACCAAATGCGCGCCCCAGAGAACTCCTGGGGGAGGGTATTCCCCCCACCACACAAGGGAATGGGGGTTACTGAGCGCTTGCTGCAGCGTGGCAGCCCCCCAAGGCCCAGCCCAACACAGGACTCCCAAGCACACCTGCTGTGTGACACCTGAGCAGAGCCTCGGGGGCCGCCCCCATCCAGGGGCCCCCACCTCAGGTTGCAAGACAAACCTTAGTGGGCCTCGACCGCCTGGACGGCCAGAGGACCAAAGAAAGCTCCCCTGCCTTCCCTGGGCACTCGGAACAGCCCAAGGATAACAGGAGGAGGCAGAGGCCCCCTCCCCACAAAGCCACCCCCTCCCGCCTCGGAGGCTGCAGAAGGAGCCCCCCCACGCTGTGCGCCGGCCCCAGGAAGGCTGAGCTTCAGGATGGGACTGTCTGTGCACAGTCCCCTCACCCAGCGGAGCCTTGGCGTGGAAGGCCCAGTCATCAAGGGAAGAAACACGGGCCCAGCAGCGTGAGGCGCTTCCCTGGGTTTGCCTTCCCAGAAATCCAAGCCCCCACTTCCCACAAGCGAGAACAAAGGAATGAACAAGAGGCCCAAGGGAGCAGGGACCATCTACCCCCAGACAAAGCAGGAGAACCTCACCAATTGGCCATAGTCGCCTGCAGAACCAGACGGGAAGAAAGCCCCATGTTCCATCCCTCAGGGTCCTCGGGATGCTGCAGCTGAAGCCCCTGCCCAGCCTGGCCCCCGGAGCCTGGGCGGCTGCTGAGTGCCAAGGCTTCCCTACTCATCTCCAACCCAGCAAGCAGGGAGCCAAAGGACAAGGCATGGGCTGCTCTCGGGGGGCTTTGCTTCCATCAGGGAAATAGAAATGCCCTCTGAGACTCCCCTCAGCCAAACCGGGAAGGGACCCCCCCTAAAGGTGGGGTCCAGCTGCTCCCCCACGCTCCAACGCTACCTTGTGCAAAGCAGGATCAGAACCAGAACTGGAAGCAACCTGGGAAACAAACAACCCATCAGAAGCTAGGATCGTGGCCCAGTGGGTCATTCTGAAGCCTGTCGACCCTCCTGGACGAGGGGCCGAGGGTCCTGGGTCATCAGCCTAGGCTTCTAGCAGCTCAAAGGGAGCGTTGCCCCAGCCTCTGTGCCCCCAGAAGGATGAACACGCCCCCCTCTGCAGGAGGGATTCTGGGCCTAGTCTCGGAGGCTGGAGTCCTTGCAGGCCTTTCTGGTCCCAGGAAGACCCTGAGGTAGCTCACTGCGATGGCCTCCAACAATGGTGGGAGGAAGGAGGTGGTCCCCTTGGGACCTCCTCTTCCTCTTCCAAGCTCACCAAGGGAACTCCTGAAACACCCGGGGAGACCTCCTTAAACAAGCAGAAAATCCAAAGAAAGAAGAAATTGATGGTGCAAATCAATCCGGGGGAGGCCGAACAAAGTCATTTTCTCCCTGACTGGCAGTCCGAGATTCACGGTGGCCACGGATAGAGTTACCCAGATAGAGGCCCGCTATTCTGTTACCGTCCCAGCCACCTGAAACCAGAGACTTCCCAGATAACACTCTTAAAACCCCTGAAAAACCCCCGAAACACAAACAGGCTGTCAGGGCCCATTTCTCGTATTGTCTTTCTGGTATAAACACGACTTATCTCGAGCTTTCTGCTTCAGCCGGGTTCGGCTGGAATATCAGTGTCCCCCACTTAGGGGGAAACTGGAGCCGTGAGCAGTCGGTGGGCCCCAGAGACACCCAAATAAAGAGTGACACTGGGGCGGCCCCCCCTCCTCAAGGGGGCCTCGGGACGGTGACTCAGCTCCTGGAAGGCGGCCCTGCCCGCCCGACTGCTCTGGCACACGCTTGCCTGCCAACAGGCTCACCTCGAGTGACCACCTGGAAGAATTCGGGCCGATGAGCAAAGTGACTGCCCGTTGGCCGGGGCCCGAGGAGCCGTTACAACCAGCTCCGTCCCAGGGACAAACTCAGCCAAACAGAGGCAAAGATGCCCCCCAAACAGGGACATGTGTCCCAATCGTGGGCTCTCGGCCTAGACTCTGGCCCTGCCCGGCCGGGGGGCTGACGAATGCCCGCCGACATGAGCGCAAGGGCAGATCCCTCCGAGTCAACTCACCAGAGACATTTCACAATCGGAAAGTCCACTTCCTTTGCCCCCGAAGGCTGTCATCTTTCTTCCTGCCAAACTGTTCCACAGGGAGAGAGATGGGTGGGCCCCGGGACAATGTCAGGGAGGCAGCCAGCTCACTGCGCCAGGGCCCGAGAGCCCAGTACGCCCAGCACGGCCACTCAGTGAGACCAGGGGGCTCCCTACCAATTCACTGCGGGGGCTCTGGGCCAACACGAATCGAACCAAACGCACTCAGGGCACCAACTCCCCTGCCCGCTGCACGTGCCATCCAAGCCCACAAGCTGTGCACAGGCAGCTGTCAGGATGTCACCAGCTCAACCCCACGATGGCAGGAAAGGTGGGCAGAGGTCCCCGACCCCGGACACCCCCTCCCCGAGTTCACAGGATTCCCTAGGTCACCAGGGCTGTCTTTAAGGGATGTGAGCCCGGGCAAAAAGAGTGGGGGACGTTACGAAACACGGAGCATCCACTTCTGGGGGTGCTGGGCTAGGCTGTGCACAAAGCAAGCTAAATTAAGCCCTTGGAGCTTAGAAAATAAATCACCCAGAAAAGGGGAAAGATGGAGAGATGAGAAACAGCCGGCAAAACGAGGGGGGAGCTGCCAAAAGGACACCAAGTAAACCGTGGGAAGGATGTCACCTCAATATAGCTCCCTCCCAGAGGCACCAGCACTGAACCCAGCACTGAGTAAGCACCTACTGCATGCCAGGCAGGGCAGTGCCCGCAGGGATCTCGGGCGGGCAGAGCCGGAGGCAACAGGTGCCTCCCAGGGCTGCCTGGGACAGGCCTCTGGCTCGGGAAGGAGCTGCTCTGCACAGGCCCCACCTTGGGCTCCTCTGTCAGCTGAGGGGAATCCCTCTGAGTTCCCTGGGAGGAAGTCCAGGAAACACCCGGGCCTGGGCAGAGTGGGAGGGACAGTTCTGCAAGCCAGAGGCCCTGGGTTTGATCCCCAGCCCGGCCACTCAGTGGGCCCCAACCCCTGGAAGGAGGCCCGTGCAGAGCCCACAGCCCCCCGGGGCAGATGCTCCAATAAGCGTCAAGGCCTCCTGCGTGCCCCGGGACACCCCCTGTGCCCAAGAGGCTCCGGCAGGAACTAGGAGGGCGAGGGCCCAGAGGGGCATGCAAAGAAGGTAGAGTTTGGGGAGGGATGGGATGAGGTGGAGGCCAAGAGCCCAAGGAAAAGTGCCCACAAGTCCACGAGGGCAGGGCGGGGGCGGGGGGGGGGGGGGGGGGGGGGGGGGGGGGGGGGCTTCCAAAGCCCAGAAAGGGCCCCTTCCTTGGATCCTGGGAAAGCGGCCCCATTATACAGCTGGGAACATGGAGAGCAGGGAGTTCCCTCCCAAGCCCGGCGGCCAGTCCGGGGGCAGGGGCAGCGCAGGGGACCACAGGCCCCCAGGGAGCGGGGCCCTGCCCGGGCCGCACGGCCGTTTCCTTCCCTGGCCCGGGGGGGGGGGGGGGGGGAGGGGGGGGGGATCCATCCCCCGTGAGGACTTTAAAGGCCCCTGGGCCGGATCCTGCGCCCCCGCCTCGGGCCGGCCGCAGTTTCCCGCTTCCCGGGGGCTGGCGCACCGACACCCCTTCCCCCTCCCCGCAGGCCGAAACCTGAGCCGGGGGGCGGGCCCGACACCTGCGGGCGGACACGCGGCGGCCCAGGCCCGGGGCCACCCGCGGATGACCTTGGCCCCGCCGCTGCCTCAGTTTCCTCGCCCCGGGCCGCGCCGCGGGGGTGGGGGCGGGGCAACTCCTCCCTCCCCTCCCCCGCTCACGTGCGCGCCCCCTCACCTGGGCACGCAGCTGGCCGAGCTCCGGTCCACCTCCCAGGTGGCGTACAGGTTCATCTGCACCGGGGCGGGCGCGGGGCTGGCGGCGGGGGGCCGGCCGGGGGCGCCGGCGGGGCCGGGGCCGGGGGCGGCGGGGCCCGAGGCCCCGGGCCCGGAGGCCGAGATGGACGAGGGCTGGGCGGCCGCCGACGCGGAGGTCGCGGACGAGGCGGCCGGGGGCCGCGGCCGGGGCCGGGGGTTGCGGGGCCTGGGGCGGCGTCGGCGGCGGGGACTGGGCGGCCCCGGGGCCTCGCGGCCCCGCGCCCCCGAAGCCCCCGGCCCCGGCCGCGGTGCCTCCGCCGGCTCCTCCGCGCTCCGCCATGGCCCGGGCTGGGTGCTCAGGAGGCGGCCCGGCCCGGCGGCGGCGCGAGCATCGGCGGCGTCCGAGCCCGCCGCCGCCGCGCCTGTGCTGGGGCCGCCGCTGCCTGTGCCGCCGCCTCGGGGCCGGAGCCGCTGCTGCCGCCGCCGCCGCCGCCGCCGCTGCCGCTGCTGCCGGGGCTGGCGCTGGAGCTGCGCGCACGCGCGGAGGAGCCGCCTCGCGCCCGCCCGCTGCTTCTGCCGCTCCGTCGGGGGAGGATGGGGAAGGATGGAGGCGCGCTCTCGAGCATCAGGGGGCGGGGCTTACCCAGCCCTGTCCCGCGCGGCGGCCCCGCCCCCGGGCTCTGGGAGGGCAGGAGCAGGGCGCCCCCTCCCGGCCGGGTCGTTGGCTGCCAGTCCCTCCCTCTCAGGGCGCGCGCTGTCGCGGGAACGCGCGTCGGAGGCCGAGCCCCGCCCCGCCCTGGCGTTCTGCGGCGCGGGGTCCCAGACCTGGGTGCCTGAGCTTCTCCTGCCCTGGCCAAAGCCTTTCTCTCCCCGCCCCTCCCCGCCAGTCCACCCGCGGAGGCTCAGCAGCCACGTTAGTACGTAAATAGCCCAGGATTAAGCCAATCTGATCCGGCCAGGGCGAGTCAGGCCCTCCCTCCATCCCCCAGTAACCGCTTTCCCAAATACTGTAAACCAGAAGGGCTTAAGGCTTGGGGGAAGTCACCCGGCTGGAGCCCGGCATCTCCTGGAGTCAAGAACTCTCTCCAACAAAGGGCTGGAGCCCAGCATCTCCTGGAGCCATGTTCCCCTCCCCCATCGAGGGCTGGAGCCCAGCATCTCCTGGAGCCATGTTCCCCTCCCCACAAAGGGCTGGAGCCCAGCATCTCCTGGAGTCATGTTCCCCTCCCCACAAAGGGCTGGAGCCCAGTATCTTCCAGAGCCACACCCCATCCCCCACTGAGGGCTGGAGCCCAGGATCTTCTAGAGCCATGTTCCCTCCCTCAGTAAGAGCTGGAGCCCAGCATCTCCCAGGACTACGTCCCCTCTCCCTCACACTGCCCCCACCCCCCCACCCCTTCATAGAGCTGGAGCCCAGCCTGCACCAAAGGCCCTCCTCACCCACACCTCATCACTGGCAGTTGCCCTACTTGTCCCTCAAGGTTCATGGATCCCAGAATCAGGACAGAGGCCCGCTCAGGAGCCCCAACAGCTTGCTAACCGAGCCAGACACAGGCAATTCATTTTCCAGCCCAGCTCTGGCACACTTCTGCCCCCCCAAAAAGCTGCCAGGTGAGATCTGCTCTCCATCAGACCTGGCCGCCCGGGCCTGGGCCCACCGCTCTCTCAGCTGGCCTCCTGGCCTTCCTCAGAGAAGTCCCCAAGAGGGAGCTGAAGCAAGGCCCAACAATCCATCCTCTCCCTGGGAGGGAAGAGCTTTATTTACAAAACAGGTCTGAAATAAGAACATGGGAATGAACAAGAGTTCTTGGAATCTTGAGGGCCGGGGCCCAGGAACCAAAGGCAGGGTCCAGGTTAGGGACAAGGAGCCGATGTCTTCAGGGTTAGAACTTGAATTCTTTGTATTTCTTGCTCCCCCCGCGGCTGTCCTGGGGCTGAGCCTTTCGCTTCTTTTGCTACAAGGAGGAAGAGGAAGCAGATTAACCCGGGCCTGGCCGAGTGCCCATCCCCGCCACTCGAGGGCGCACACGCCCGCCCCAAAGGCTCATTCCTACCTTCTGCTTGGCAGCGTGCTCGGCCACCATGTCGCTGAAGTCTTCCTTCTCCACCTGGGCCTGCTGCTCCCGCACGTGCTCCTCGTATTTCTGGGTCATGGCCATGGGATCCAGCTCCAGCTCCTCCGGGGCCAGGGCCACCTCCACCCCTTGGAGTTCGGGGGCCGGGCCCTTGCGGCTCATCACCTGCAGAGGCCAGACCATCAACAACCAGATCGTCTCAAGCCAGAGCCCCCGCTCCCCACCAGGCTCCAAGTGCTTACCGTGGACATGTCATAAATGTGGGTGGAACCCATCATGGCGCCTCCCACACTGGCTGTTCTCTTCTCAGGCAGCACAGTAAAGAGCTGGGGTGTCTCACTGCTGCAGGGAAGAGGGGGAAGGGGTGTTCAGCTCAAGGAGTACCCTTGGCCAGAAGAAAGTGACCAGGGACCCCAGTTGCACCCAGCCCCTGCTCCGTGGCAGGGGAAGGTGGGGGGCCCTGTGACAAGCAGACCCCGGGGGCTGGGTTCAAGTTTACCCGTAGAAGGGGTGAAGGCCTTCTAGCCTGCAGCTGGAAGTTAGAGACTGGCCCAGGTCCCAACATCTGGCTCAGATCCCCAATTTTAAATTTTGGGACAGCCTGCTCCCATCCAGTGAGAGGCAGGTGGGGCACCCAGGGCTCAGGGGACTGCCAGGCCCCAGTGCTCTGGGCTCACTCTAAACTGGCTCCAATTCCTGGGCCACCCACCCGGCCACCCAGCCCCGCGGGGACGGCAGCTCACCCATCCATGGCCTCTTCAATCTTCTTCTTCCTTAGTTCAATCAGTTCAGGCGTCTCCATCCCGGCAGGGACTGATGAGAAGCCCCCTGGGGTGATGAGACCACTGAGGAAAGGGACAAGGAACAGCGGCGTAAGCAGGGAGGCCAAGGAAGCAGAGCCCGAGGGCCTGCCCGCAGCTCAGCCCCCCCCTACCTGTCTGCAGGGGTGATGAAGCCCGTTTCATCAGGTTTGTCTTCATCACTCTCTTCCTCCTCCTCCTCTTCGGATGATTCCTCATCAGAAGGCTCCAGCTCTCCCCACGGCGTCCGGTCAATCTCTTCTTCCTCCGTCTTAGTCTAGAACAGAGACCAAGGAAGCTCAGGAGAGCTAAGGAACATTCTGCGCTATGGTGGCTGGCCGGGCAGACAAGCACAGCCACCTGTGACAAGGGGGGAAACACCTGGATTGGGGAGGCTCCCTCTGGGGGCATCACAGCTAAAAGCCCCTTGAAAAAGACTTTTGGGACAGCAAAACAACCCCGATGGCCACTTTTGTCTGTCCAATGATGGGAAGACAGCCTGCTGACCAATGGAGATCCTGATCCTCAAGAAGCCTAGAGAAAACACGGACCGGCTCATTTGGAGTCACCGGCCAGGGGCTCGACGGCCCATGTCCCAGGGTCTGCCTGTACCTGGAATTCTGCTGCGTTGGTGCCAAACACGTCTCCATAGAGCGGTTTCCCGGTCTCATCCACAGGAGGTTTGCCCCAGCCCCCGGCGTGGTAGCCAAAGGAACAGCTCTGAGAGAGGGAGAGAGGAGAGGAGGGGAGGGGTCATTCAGGCCCCTCTCCTGGCCAAGGGACATGCCAGAAGGCTTTCAGTGCTCTCCCCACCAGCAGGCAGGGTCCGGGATGCCCGTAAATCTCAAAGGAAGAAGGGGGGCATGTCACGCACCTCGGGAATGGGCGAGTTCAGTCCGGGGATCTTCAGGTTGGGGTAGGAAGGGGGAGGCCCATATCGCTGCATCGCAATCAGCCACGGGGGAGGCACTTTGTGGGCATTCTGAGGAGGAGAGACAGTAGTGAGTGAGCAGCCACCCCCGCCCCCCACTTCCCAGCCCTTCCCCCATTTCTCCAGCACTCACTGGTCCAACCGGCATCCCCAAGGAAATCCTCAACTCATCAGACAAATCCCCTGGCTTCTTTTCCTTCAACCGAGTCTCAAACTCTTTGCCCTGAGGGAAAAGAAGAGCATTTCAAGAACCCCCCAGCACGCCAGGTATTGGCGAGAGGGAGATCGTGGGAAAGAGAGGGAGAAACGACTATCTTTATTGGAGACAGGGTTGCATTGAAGTGGACGAAACAGGGCTGGCTGGTTTTATTTACAGATCATAATCACGGATCATTTCTGTTCTTGTCTACAGAAAAGAAAGGAAGGGAGGCCTGCCAAGGACCAGAGAGAACTTAAATTACCTTTCTCTCACCCCCAAATCCAATGTTTGTTCTAGAAAAACCTACCTCCCGAATCCAGTTCCCAGACCACAGGCCAAAACATCAGCCCCCCTGCCTAAGGAAGGCTTCCCACAAAGATCTGGAGGGAGGGCTCCTGGGCGGAGCTCCTGAAGCCTTCCCAGGGTTCCCTCCTAAGCCCGCACACCTCGTAGTAAAGGTCCCCATGAATGGTCAGCTTGGGCTTGGTCTGCCACTTGAAGAAGGCGTCGTGCAGCTTCTGGTAGTCAATGTCAATCTTGCCCATCTTGGGGCGAACCTTCTCTCGCATTTTTGACTTCATGGTCTTCTGTTCTTCCTGTTGGACAACAAGTCAGGAGTCACAGGAGCTCTGGATCCAGATCAGCTCCGTCAGGGAATGGCCTTCCCCGTGAATTGGTCAGTCAATAACCATGTGCCCGGCACCAGGTTCGGTTCTGTGGCAACCGAGAGAGGCAAAGGAAACGCCCTCACGGAGCTCACATGATGTCACTAAGAGCCGGGTACAAATAAGGTCTAAATGAGATCTACTGGATGCAATCAGCAGAGAAAAAAGCCTTAGGACAAAGGATCAGGGAAGGCTTCCTGTAGGAGGTGAGAAAGCCAGGAAAGCTGGAGACGAAGATGAGCAAGAGAAGGGACTGGTGAGTCAGAGGAGAAGGGATAGGTGAGAGAGGAGTGACCACCAAGGGAAACTGCAGGTCTTATGACAGATGGGCGCCTGGGGAATAGGGAAGAGAGGGAGGGATCAATGATGACCAGTGGGGCCTTCAGCAAGTTGGGGGAGAAGGATGAACGGGGGGGGGGGGGTGTTTAGAATCAGTTCAGCTGGAGACAGAGTTAGATTTAAGATTTCTCCCAGAATTACTCATGCATATGCTTTGTAAATAAAAAGCTTTAATTTAAAAAAAAAAAAAAAAAAAAAAAAAAAAAAAAAAAAAGATGGCTAAAAAAACTGATCAAAAACGAGAAGTATTCTACAAATAGACTTTTGGGTACCCTAAAGTCCAAGGTGGCCGCATGGCTTGTCCACTTTTTTTTACTTGTGGAGCACAGTCATCTGCATTGTAATACATTTCCCCTAATCAACTGACCAAGCTGACACAAATAAACAACCCTTTGTGGTGTGACAGAGTGGGGGAAAAAAGATTTCTCCCAGGGAAAGGGCAGGAGGGGGTCAGCAGAGAGGTAGAGGCAGCAAAAGCACAGAGAAGGATCCTCCGCATCCCTGAGAGCTGAGGGGGTCACTGGGTAATGTAGCACAGAGGGAGGAGAGTGCCAGGACAGAGCCAGACTGGGGGTGGGAGGGATGCAGTTAAGACTGGACCCCAAGACCAGGAAGGGAATCCGTCCACTGGAGCACAACTGGCCCAAACTCTTTCTGCCTCCACAAGCCATCGGAGAAAGGCATCAAACCAGTGCAAAGGCCCCAAACCAATCATCTTCAGCAACGAGGCTTTGGGGTGGCTCAGGGCACATGAGGGGAAAGAGGTGGGGGTGGGGAAAGCAGGCAGCCTTCTCCAGACTTCCCAGGGAGGTCTTACTGAGCCCCGAGCCTGGGTCTGCCTGCCAGGGGACACACATTTGCACCCTCCAAAATGAAGGCAAGAAAACAAGCAAAAAGCAGAGCCCCTTTCTTAAAGACAAATACGGGTCGTCTGGGGGCCCCAGAGGCCCTCCCGCAGGAAGGGACGAGGCCCTCACCTTCTCCTGCAGAGCCTCCCGCATCTCCTGAATCCCTGTCCGCTTGATAAAGTCCGGCAGTTCAAAGGGTGGCTTCTCTATTCCTCGCTTGCCCTGCAGGTATTTGCGCTTAAAGCACCAGTGGCGCGGGACTGGCACCGAGTTCCTCGTGGCCTTCAGGTGCACCAAGAGCTTGGGGTCCTGGGCTGTCACGTCGTGCATTTCCACCACATCCGGCCGGGCCACCAACTGGAAGGTGCATGCAGGCAGGACGAATTAGTCTCCGAGCATCTGGGCCCAGCCCCATTCTCCTTGTCCCAATGTCCCAAAGACCCAGACCCCCCCCCCTCCCCCCCACACACACACCCTGGGCTCACCTGTTTCAGTTCCGCCACAGTAAAACGGTTCATCCTGCGCAACTTTTTCTTGGAGAGTTTGGGAGCCTCGGGCTTCTTCTCCTAGAGCAGAGCGAGCCATGGTCCTGAGGCTGCTGTGCTGCCCCCCCACCCCATCCCCATCAACGCCCTCCCAGGCCCTCCCACCCCCTGACCTGCTCGTCATCGCTGCTGTCGTCATCGCTGTCCTTGTGCTCCTCCTCAAAGCCCTTCTTCTTGGGGATGGCCGAGTTCTCCAGCTTGTCCAGCTTCTCGGGCTCCTTCTCCTTCTCTTTCTTCACGTCGTCAGTCAGCTGTTGGTCCAAGGAGACAAGAGACTTCTCTGAGACCGAGAGCACGCACCCCCGCCCCTTCCTTCTTCCAACAGCCCCAGCTTTCTCTGCGATGAGACCCTGTTCCTACCTTGAAAGCTTCAAAAATCCTTTTGAAGAAGATGAAGTTGGGCTCATAGATCTCCGGCTCCTCAGTCACATACTCGATCTCCACTGTGGCCGCAGGGGAGTCCCCGCCTCGAGGACGTGACGCCTCTTTCTCACGGCCGCCCGGACTCCCTGCAGTGGCGGCCCGGTTCGATGCCGCACGCTGGGGCTTCTTCTTCTTCTTGCGGTTCCGGCGCTTTCGGTTTTTCTATGGCAGATGGAAACCAAGGACAGCTTGGCTCACAGTTCTTCCCAGAACTGTTCAAAGACCTGACCCCTCTCCCCCACCTCTTGTGAGGGACCTGAGGCCCGGCCCCCACTGGCCAACCCTGTCCCCCAAGGCTGCTGCCCCTGGAGCTGAGCCAGGCAGCCCCCCCTCCCCCAGCCTACCTCCTTTTTGGATAAGGATGCAGTGTCCTCCTCAGTCTCTGAAGCCGAGACCCCGAGGGATGATCTTGCATCGGTCTCCATGTCCTCTTCATCTAAAAGCCAGAAAGCAAAGCTCCCACATTCCGGTTTTCCAGTTACTGCCCCCTGCCAGCCGAGAAACGGTCCCTCCCTACCTCCCTTTCCTGCCTCCGGGACCATCCTGGCCGGGAAGCTGAGACCGGCCTATTCACAAAGGTCCATCTCTAAACTATGACATGAAGCGCTGGTGGGAAGACAGTCCAAGGCCAGGTCGCTTCTCCCTGGCACCCGGTAACACTCACCATGCACCGAGATCAGCTCTTCCTGCCGAATCTCCTTCAGCTGCAGGATCTTCTCCAAGGCCTGGGGGATCTTGGGACCCACGCTGGGATCATCCGTCTGCCAAAGACACTTGGTGAGGGGGTGGCCCCAGGGGTGCCAACCAAGCGTCCCTTGGGCTTATGGAGAATCCCACAAACACTGGTCTGTCACAAGTTAGCTCGGCAGCATCTGGAGGCCCCTCCCAACCCTGACTGGGCTGAGATTCCATGTCTCAGACACCAAGCCCCTCCTCTCAGCTCCCCCAATGACACTGACTCAGGTCCTACTGATGGCATTAACTGATGGCATTAACAGATAAAGATGCGAGACTTCTCTTGCTGAGGGTGACTCGGTCGGTGATGGAAGGAGCTAATCCGATTCTCGCCTCCTCCACCCCAGCCCTGTCTTTGGCATTTACCTGGGCTTCTCTGCCACCATGTTATTCATGTTCTCATTCCTCCTAACCTCCTTAACCACAACATCACACCCAGAAGGGAACCAGCACATTAACAAACGCTTACTGCAGAGAACATACGATTCTATTCGATCGGGGAGTCTCGGGCCCATCTGGGTCTCCTTTCTCATGCTGCTCCACTATGTCCCATGATCCCCAAACAGCAGTTTTAGAAGGACCCTCAGAGGTCAACAAGCCCACGAAGGAATTCGTGCTCCAATAGCCCTGACAAGTGACCATCCAACCACGGCCAGGAGACCAGCAGTGGCAGAGAGCTCACTACCTTCCAAGAAGGTTCATTCTCCTTTGGGACAGCTTGGCCAGATTTCCCCTTCCATCGGCCCTCAAACTGCCTCTCCACAATTTTCATCCACTGCTCCCAAGTTCTCTCTGAAGCCAAATTAAAGAAGCCTAAAGTTCTTCATGACAGCCTTTCAAATACTTGAGAACAGCCATCACATCTTCCCTAGCCTTTTTGTGAAGTTCAATATACCCAATTCCTTCAACTCATCCAAGGTTCATAAGAGAGGGAGTAGCTAGGTGGCGCAATGGGTAGAGCACCAGCCCTTTAGTCAGGAGGATCAGAGTTCAAATTTGGCTTCAGGCACTTAACACTTCCTAGCTGTGTAACCTTGGGCGAGTCACTTAACCCCAATTGCCTCAGCAAAAAAAAGAAAAAGAAAAGAAAAAGAAGAGTGAAAAAGAGAAAGAGAATGTTCAACCTGAAAAATGGTCTCCAAGCAGAAGCAATGATCTATTACTAGGTAAGCAAGTCCCACCTACTCAAAGCCCAGAAATCCTCCATTAAGAATGGCCAGTTTTCCAGCCTCTGTGTTCCAGTTTGGCCAAGATGACAAGAGGAAACAATATTACTTATTAGAGAAGCAGTAAAAAACTGACACAATGATGTGCTGCTGTGCAACTGTGAAGTAGTTGAGTTTTTTTTTTAAAGGAACATGGATTTATCCCTCTCTACCCCACCAGTCACTAAACTTTGCTATGCCTTTGACCCTGAAATTTTCCCGGTAAACTTATTTCCTAAAGAGATCAAAGGAAAAGGCTCCATCTGTGCAAACTTTTTTGTTACACTTTTTTGTTGTTGGCGTAAAGAAGAGCACTCTAATTACAGAATGGCTGAACAAGCTGTGGCAACGTCCTGTTGTTTTTCCCAAGAACCGATAAAAGTGATGTTCTCAGAGAACTATGTAGAAAATATCTCCCTGTAGAAAATCCCATGATTAAAAAACCAAAACACAAAACTTTGTAATACTTAAGACGTCTGATCGATTGTGTGACTAACCAAGATCCTAGAGGATGGTGAGGAAGCATACTACCCGCCTGATGATAGAAACATGGGAGATTAAAAGGGAAAAATGAAATTTACGGTTTTTGGCCAAGGCCAAGGTAATGTATTTTGCTTGATTTTTCTTGGAGGGGAAAAAAATCAGTTTTCTCTCTGTGCATCAGAAGCTCCAAATCTTACCTCTCTGTTTTCTTCTCCTGGGGGAGGTGGGGGGCCCCGAGGACGGGGGCCTGGAGCCCCAATGGGAACACCCGGAGGTGGGGGACCTACAGGAGCTGCAACTGAGGGAAAGAAATCCAATGTCAGAAGGAAAAAACAACCCAGCCACTTTTGGGGAAATCCCTGTCCTCCATCTCCACTTCCCCACGTACTCCTCTCCTCCAAGGTCTTACCTCGAGTAGCCATCGGGGGCCGAGGAACCGCGGAACCCATCTTGGCCATCTCTTGCTGCTGCTGTTCCAGTAACACAGCTGCCTGCGGGAGGAAAGGATCAGCAAAGACAAAGTTTGAAAAACACAAAGCTTTGGGAATTCTGACCAATGTAATGCCCGATGTCAATCCCCAAGGCCCAAGGCCATGCCCTATTCCTCACGCACTCAAGGTGGAAATTTGTTTGGTCTACACTGTGTTTTATTTTTCAATGGAGGGAAATGAGAGGGAGAAAAAAAAAATACTAATCAACTGAAAAAATAAGAATGGCATTTAACAACACTCATTTGGGAGGGCCACCAACAGGCCCGTTTCTTCATTCCAGCACCCCTGTCACAGGGCACAAGCAAGAGCAAGCTTGCCCTGGACCCCAGGCCAGTGCTCTATCCAAGAACTATCCTCCACCCCCAAACCACAATCTCTAGGGAATCTGCTACTCAAGTAAAAGAAAGCCATAATTTATACTTTGTTGCCACAACTTGGCATTTCCTCACGTCACTATGAAATGTTTCCCAATCCATTTTTATCTTAATAAATTCCCTGAGGGCAGGAAATGCCTTTTCTTTCTCTTCTGCTTTAATCCCCCAAAACCTGGGCACCCCTTCTTGGTGCGGTGATTCTAGGGCCCCATTAAATGGGCCCCTGGTTCCCATCTTTGGCAGGGAGTGGGTACGAATGAGCAGAGCTCACAATCCAAAAGTGTGCACGGGCTTCTAAAGCACATCATCCACATTTTCTTATTCAATCTTCAATATGGCGGGCTGGTTGTCTGCTCAAGCCTGGGGCTGATTTGTATGCACTTTATAGATGAGGCAAAGGCAGGATCTGCCCCATTGTCCTGTAATCAATCACATGTTGCTGCATGGGCCACTCCCTAACCAGAGGGCTGGACATCACTTTGGTCACTGTATTTCAATATAAACTGGTTTCTTTTTTAACCCCATGTCTTTTTTTTTTGTGCATTTAAAACCTCACTGAGAATCTCATGGGACGCACTGAGTCTGTTTTCTTCAAACCTGCTCAAATCACCTAATGTGTCTGGAATGGGTAAACACAGGAGAAGGAGGCCTGGGTTGAGAAGGGCAACAACATGGGAGAAGGGATTCTGGGAAAGCAGAAGCCTGCACTCTCTCGTGCCCCACCCCTACTCCCACCCCCAGTCTGGGCTCAAGCATCTTGAAGAGAACAGGCAAGGCCTGGCTAACGAGGCTGTGTCCGGAGCCGATGCTCCTACTCTGCACAAACCCACCTGCTTCTCCCGCACCATCTTGGCCCTTTCCTCCTGTTGCATCAGCAAGGCGGCCTGCTGCTGGGCCAGCTTCAGCCGGTCTTCCTCCGACAGGGCCACAGGGTCACCTACTCGCATGGGCGGTGGGGGCCCCAAATTCGGTGGGTGTGGTCCTACTCCCATGGGGAAACCAAGTCCTAGACCTGGTGGCGGTGGAGGCGGCGGCGGAGGTGGTGGCTGAAGTGGGGGGAGGCCCATAGGGGGAGGAGGCAAGGGGATTCCGGAGAGCTACAGAAGGAAAAAAAACACTGGGTGAGCGGAAGTTCAGGAACCACTGGGAGGTTTTGAGCCATTAAGTTGCCCGACAAGTCAAGATTATAATCATCATCACCATCATCATAGGGCATTTTATTTTTCTAATACTGAAACATAAGACTTATAATCTATATAACCAAAGCTCTTGGGGGATGAGAGTCCTCAATAACTTTTGATCATGTAAAGAAGTCCGGAGCCCAGAACGTTTGAATAGCACCGCCCAAGTCAGGAAATGGCCCATTTCCAAAGCACTTTAAGAGTTCCATCCTGGTTCCCCAATTGTTAAATGGTCAAAGGATACAAACAGAAAATTCCAGATGAAATAAAAGCCATCTATAGTTGTTGGAATCCTTACAAAGTGTTAAGTCATTAGAGTTGATAGAGACAATAATTATCTAATTTAGCCTGGTTCAGTATGATTGATCTGATCTTAGAAGGAGATGTTATGGGCCAGAACTTGAAACAAGGTACTAAGTAGAACTGATAGAAACAATGCTTGTGTTCACACCTTTAGAGAGCTCATATAAGCAAGAAGCTCTTAGGGCCAGAGTACTTTGGGACAGACACAGAGGCATTCTGGGACAGACACGGAGCACTCTGGGAGAGCCAGAAGCCCTCTTTCAGAGGCAAGACAGGTTCATTCCATCTTCTACCTTGTGCTGGCTGGAGGCAGAAGAAAGCAGAGGCAAAGGACAAGTTGCAAGAGCTCTCGGAACCAAGGAAAGCTGAGGCCTCTAAGAAAGCTACCCAGGCCCAAGGAAGGAGAAATAAACATTTGCATTTTATCAGCTGGCTGTATTTGGAGTGATTATTACTTTTAACCGAAACTAAGGCTGCCTCCAGAAAACCTCCCCAAGAAATCTGATCCCAGAGAGAACACCACATATAGTTATGTGAAAAAATGCTTTAAATCACTATTGTTTAGAGAAATGCTAATTAAAACAACTCTGAGGTACCACTCCACACCTCCTCAATTGGCTAAGATGACAGGAAAAAATGACAATGACTGTTGGAGGGTATGTGGGAAAACAGGAACACTGATACATTGTTGGTGAAATGATCCAACCACTTTGTAGCACAATTTGGAATTCTGCCCAAAGGGCTATAAAACTGTACTTACCCTTTGACCCGGCAAGGTTATTACTGGGTCTGTATCCCAAGGAAATCAAAGGAGGGAAAAGGACCTACATGTGCAAAAATGTTTGTAGCAACTTTTTATGGTAGCAAAGAATTGGAAAAGGAGTGGATGCCCATCAATGGGGGAGTGGCTGAACAAGCTGTGGCACATGAAGGGGATGGAATATTATTGTCCTATAAAAAGTGACGAACAAGCTGATTTTAGAAAGGCCTGGAGAGATTTACAGGAACATCCGGATGCTGAGAGAAACAAGAACCTGGAATACAGTGTACACAGTAGCAGCTACAATGTGCCATGGTCAAGTAGGAAATCACACTAACACCTCCTAGGCTCCCCCAGAGAATTTGCTGGGTCCGGGCTGGCCCCACTGCATCCCTTCAGCTTCCTGGATGATCCTCCCACAGGACACTCCCTCCCTGTAGCACAAGCTGGCCATCGCCAAGGCCTTCTTGGGGAAAGCTGCTGCTGCCTCCTTCTCAAACTCTAGCTGCCTCCCCCAGCAGGAGGGCTGGTCTTCAAGGGCAAGGATCATTTTGATGATTTTGCCCTTTTTTTCTCCCTAAGGCTGGGCAGAGTCCGACACAAGCAACTCCTTTGAGAGTGACCATGGAAGGGCCAAACCTTTGTGTGCGGAGGCCCCAGGGTACTGGCCTAGACTCTCCTACTGCCAGTGTGACCCTGCATAAGTCAGTCAGTCTCTGTCTTCTCTCTCTCCCTCCCTTCTTCCCCCAGCAGGGGTCTGTGTTCTCTCTAAAGTGCCTTCTTGCAGTTTCCCTGTGTCACATAACCCCCCCCCCACACACACACACACATCCATTCCTGGAGGACCAGAGACCCCAGTTTCCCAGGGTCTCACCAGCAGACCCACGGCCCAGGAAATGTCCTCACTCTGGAAAAGTCCTGGGCCTCGCAGGGCCCACAGGCTGGCTTCGCTGAGAGGCTCTCAGAAGGCCGAGCGTGGCCTTAGGCTTTCCTCAGTCTCTGCTGAAGGTCACTCAGACCCCGGGAAGGACGAGGCCATCGGCATCCGTGGGGAGTAAGAAAATAGCCAGTCTGAGGTGTTCTGAAATACAGCTGCCAAGGCACCCTTTCAAAAGCCTCTGTGGCTCCCCAAGCCCAGCACTCTCATCAGGCTGCCCTTTGAAGGTTGGTAAAATGAAAGAGCCAAGTCCTTCTAAGCCCTGGCTCCACTCCCCCACACTCAAACACAAAATTAAGTAGTCCTTCAGTCACCACTAAGGTGATAGAACCAGCAACGTTACCATCGGGAAGCCCGGGTTCATCTGAACATCCAAGTACAGAAAGGTTAAACAGATGCCCCAGAGAGGCCATTTGGGAGGGAAGGGGAGTGGCTTGGACACACTGAGCTTGGTGCTCTGAGTGTGGGCCTGAAGGTCAGAAGAGGCTGGCACTGGCCCAGAAGTCCAGGATTTGCCTCACAGAGATGGAAATGAAGGGGAGTTGCTCACCAAGAGCATGCTGGGGGCCTTGGCAAGCAGCCACAGGCAGAGGATGGGATCTGAAGGCCCAAGGCCTAACAGGAGGAGCAGTCAGACACTGAGGGAAGCACCCAAGGAAAGCTCAGCCAGGTCAAATACTAGAGAAAGACCAGACTGGGGGGTCAGATGAGGCCCCTAAGAGACCACCTGTCACTCTGTAGAGTGCAGTCTAGCCTTTTGGACCACAGGGCTCCCCCTCCTCCATTTCAGCGAGGCTAGATTCCTCTCCCCAAATCTCTCCTGCCACCCCGACTCCACACACACACACACACATACACGTGATGATGTTCTAATTTAGGCTACCAGAATGTTTCACCCCAGCACTCCCTCATCAATCCCCCAGGGGAGTCTAGTCCCCTCAACTGGCAAATGTAGAAACCGGGGCTTACCCAAGACAAGAATCAGGAAGGGAGCCCGATCTTTGGACTTCCAGGCCACAAAACCCAGGGTTGCTGCTGGATCTTGTCTAGGGCTGTTGATTTCCCTCTGAATCCTATCTCTCAGGTACTCAAGCAAGGTTGTTGTTTTTTAACTCAACTGAAAACCTGGGCAACTTTGAGGAAGTCATCTTCCTGATCTGGGTTTCTGTGTCTCACCACAAAATCAGGGAGATAGACTTGGGGATCCTTCAAGCCCCTTCCCATCCATCTGGCCCACAGCTATTGTCTTCAGGGAAGCTTTCTTCCCATTTCTCCCCCTCCCTCCCAGCCCAGCCCAAGCTGGTTCACAGCCCAAGGCTCGGAGCTTTCTCAACTCACCTGTGCTGCCATGGGGGGAGGAGGTGCAGTCTTGTCTCCATCCTCGCCTCTCAAAACTGGCCGATTCAGCACAACGCCAGTCTAGGGGGAGGAGGCAGAGAGAGGACAGAAATCAGACCCCCCAAAATTCCAAACCGACCTCCTCACCTGCCCTCCCTGGGCCCAACCACCCATCTCAGTAACCCCATTCTCCTAAGCCCACCACCACTGACCTGCCGGGTATAGGTTTGCAGTCGCTCCACCAGCTCCTCCCGGCTTCCTGCAGGGGGGAAGGGGAGGGGAGAGAAATAAGTCAATTCAAATCGAAAAGAAAAAAAATCTTTCCTAAACAATCCTTTGTGCAAAAGTAACAGGCACAACCCCAGAAAGGTCGAGATTTTAGATGATACTGCTTTCCTCAGAGTTTCCACCAGAGTGAGGGAGATACCAAATGTCCTCCGATAACAGCACGTGCTAAGTACAAAAAACGAGATCCGGGTAGTGTTGGAGGAGACTTGGAGGAAGAACTTGGAGGAGGACTCGGCTTCAGGCTGCCCTGGGACCACTTGCCACAAACCCAAATGATGACTTGACTGCCATGTCCAGCCTCCATGCATTTGCATCTGTATCGAGCGGGGTCCTCAGATTCCACTCTCCCTCGGAGCCTTCCTGATTTCAGGAGCTAAATGTGTTCTCCTCCTGTAGCTGAAGTACATGGCTTGAATCCTTCCCCTGCCTTAGGTTACGCTCACCTGGACGGCTACACCTGAGCAAGAAAGCCCCATTCCAGGCCACGCTCTCCAAGCCTGTTCAGAAGCAGAGAGGAAGTCGGGAGGTCCAGACCAAAGGAGGACTCCAGCAGGCAATGCCATGGTTACCACCTGAGCCACCCTCAGGAGTAATTAGCATTAGAACCTCCCTGACAAGTCTGTGCTACAAATTCATCAATTAACAATCAATCAGACCATCACCTTCCACATCAAGTCTAAACTTGTGTTGTGAACCTTCCAAGTTCAGCTCTCTGGGGCCAAAGGGGCTAATAATTCCCCTTCTAAGGACTGCCACTCCTTCCACAGACTTTTATCTGCATCGACTCCAAGGCCTGGCCCTTCCCAGCCTCTGTGGACACCACGGCTGTGCTTTTAAACAGGGATCCATCCATCCTCTTGCCTGCCAGAGACAAAGCTCCTCACAGCCCAGTCTAGAAAGCAGGCCTTGCCTCCAAGTCACTCTGATTTTCCAGGCTGCCACATCACAAAGTTGGTGGCGCTAGAAAGAGACACTGGGAGGGGCAATGTGGCACAGGGGATGCCTGAATTCCTGCTATTTCCTCCCTTACCATCGCCATTAAGTAATTAGGTAAAACCCTCGGTAAAGCTGGTTTTTTGAATCCAAGGCTAAGACTTTACATTGATCTCCACTGAATTTGTTCTCCTTGGATTGAGCCCAAGGTTCTGGCCTGCCATGATCTCTCTAGTTCCCATCATTCAATACTTTAGCTCTTCCTTCCGGCAATATCACCTTCAAATTGGTATCATGTCATCGATGCCCTGATCCCTGTCAGTGATCAGAAGTACAAGCAGCCAAGCTCTGGACTTGGGTGCCAGGTGACTCAGAACCATTCTAGATGCCTTAAAACAGGCCAACCAGCTCCAAAGCCATCTGACTGCATTCGTTTAATAGACCGTCCTCCACTTTACCCCCAATAACTGGCCACATATTGTCAAATGCTTGCTAAAACCACTGTAAACTGTATATAACCTATACCACATTGATCGCTGCCATGGGGAGGAGTTAGGGGAAGGCGGGAGGGAAAAAAAGGGAGACTAAAACTCATGCAGGAGTTTGGCTCAGAATTCCAGTTAAGCTCAGAGGTCTCTGCTGTGCAGCCTCCATTCTCTTCTCTTTTCCAAGATCCTTCCAAGATGCCCTACAGGATTCCCTTCAGGAATTATATTCAACTGGATTTTCAACCAGCCAGGCCTGGTGAGCAACTCATGCAGGGCCGCTGGGCCCTCTCTTACAACATCCTCTGGAGTCAAGACAAGCTTTACGCCATTGCTGCAAAGATCCTGCCCCTTGGCAGAGAAAACGGAAGCAAAATCAAGAGTTAATTCTGCTTAAAGTTGTCCTGAGCTTGTCTCCCCGGCCCCTCGGCTTTGGGGCTAGGGCCCCTGCGGTGCCTTGGCTCTCTTCTGCACTGCCCAGAGTCGGGGGTGAGCCTCCCTCTGTGAGGAGTCCTTCCAGCTCCTTCTCTCGGCGCCCAGAGGTCCATCTCCAGTGCAAGCCCAGCACCAGAATCTGTTCTCAGCCCGACTTCCCTGCCATCTCAAAGGCCACGTTCCAAGACGAAGCGGTCACCTCCTCCCAAGCGTATCTCACCGCCTGCCCCCCCATAATTGGGAACCTCCTCGTCGCTGAAGACCCTGACCCAGAAACAAGGTGCCCCTCGTCGGCACCTCTGTTTTGGAAGGTGGCATGGGATTTGCTAGGAACTTCTCTGGCTCTCCTCTGCCGTCGGTTCTGCGGACGTGCCTCCCCATCTGTCCCACTGAGCCGCTCCCAGACGCGCGGCGCGGGGTCATGCTCTTCCACCCCTGCCAGCTTTTGGCCCGGACTGTACCGAAAGCCATAGGGTCCCATCCGACCAGGCTCCATATCGACGAGGTTGGCAATGACGGACCGCTCTCAGGTCTGGGAGGGGCTGCCACCATTACTCTATTTGCTGCTATGTGCCCTGGGGAGCAGCACCATCAGGCAGGGGGCGGTTCCTCACTGGCAAGTTCTCTGGGAGACATCCGAGCCCCCTCCCCAGCGTCCGCCAGCTCAGTCTTGTCTTTGAAGGTCTGAAGGTGTTTGTTGGTTGATGCAGTTATTGGGCCAGAACTCATCTTCCATCGGTTAACCCCGTCTACTTCCAAACAGCCCGTTCCCTTAGGGGGTTGCATCACCCTCGCAAGTCAGCAGGCTCAACATCCTGGGGACCCCCTTAGCCCCACCCTGTGCCCCCAGTGCCTGTGGGCTCTCCTCCCGGCCGGGCTCTGCCCACGGCTGCCATTCCCCAGCACCCCCAGGCCGGCCCTGGGCCCTCCGGAGCTGGCCCCTCACCCACTTGGGGGTCCATGCGCCGGGGAGGACTGGGGACGGTTCCTCGGAGCAGGCCCCAGGGGGTCCTTCCTTCGGGACTCGGGGTTCACCGCCCCCTGAATTTGAGATTCCCGAGAGGCAGTGGGGGCTTTCCCCCTTTTTATCCCCAGGGCCCGTGACAGGCCCCAAGGAGCCCTTGGCGGATTTGAGGGGGAGGAGCAGTTTCCTCGGGGGGGGGGGGGGGGGGGGGGGAGGGATAAGGCACACACACCTATGTGTGTATGTGGGGGGGGAGACAGGAGCCCCCCTCCCGGGACTGGGGGAAGGGGGCGGGAGGAGGGAAAGGACACGCCCCACGAGGCCTGGGAAGCGGGGGCAGAGACAGACGGGACCCCTCAGAGGCCTAAGGGATGGGGAAAGGAGGAGGAGCACCGCGGGGCCTGGGGGCCACAAGCCATTCACACAGGGCCCGGAGAGGAAGCGAGGCTCCGCCCCCTCCCTCACCGCCCCTCAGTCCCCGGGCCCCCTCCCCCTCGTTCTCCCCCCCCCCCCCCAGCGCCCCTCGGGCCCGGGCCTCCTCTCGGGCCTCGGCGGCGGCGGCGCCTCACCTTGAATCGGGGCCCCAATCTCCGCCAGCTTGGTCTGCAGCTCGGACGTGCCCCAGGCGCCGTAGGGGGCCGGCGGCGGAGGCGGCGGCGGGGGGGGCGGAGGCGGCGGCGGCAGCTGAAGCTCCCCTTTAGGTGGCTCGGGATGTTCCGCCGCCATCTTAGCGGCAAGAAGGCGCGCGACCCAGGGGACTGAGGAGCCCCGGAATACCGGAACTTCCGGCGCCGGCCAATAGAAGCCGGGCCTGAGGGAAGCGGGAAGCCAATAGGAACGGGGAGGGGGAGGGCGGCTTCAGGGAGCACGTCGGGAAGCGTAGTCTAGCGCTCCCAGGAACTCCGCAAGGCGCACGCAGAAAGGGGTCTGTTTGGCTGCTGGGCCTTCTGGGAGTTGTAGTTCGGGACCAGAGTGGGCGAGGACGGGCCTCACTGAGCCGCTGCAGAGAAACGGCCCCGCTCCCCCATGGGAAATGTAGTTCCGTCCCCAGGAGCGACTGTAGTCCTGCCGCGCTTGGAGGCAGGAGGGAGCCGAGAGCGCTGCTCCCCCGGGCCGCGAAAGCAGCCGCCGTGGCGGGGAGCGCTGGAACCTCCAGCCGTGGCTCTGGGCAAGACCGGAGCTTTCTTTGGAGAAGTGGGGGACTGCGGCTAGCAGGACCGCGAATGCTGCCAGAGGTGGAAGGGGCCGAGCCGCAGGTCGCCAAAGCGAGGAAACCTCGGCCACCGATTCACAGGCTCACCCCACCCGGCGCAGGGCGCAGGGCTTTCTGGCGGGCCGGGCCCGAGCTCCCGCCACGAGCCGGGGGACGGCGGGCCCTCTCGGGAGAAAGGAGCCTCCCCGGGTGCTGGTGCGCGTGCGCGTCAGCCGGCTTAGCGGGGGGGGGGGGGGGGGGGGGGGGGAGGGGAGCAGCGTGGGTCGGCCCTGGAAACTGACACGGGTCCCCGGAGCTCACGACCGGATACTGTAACTGCGGCCTCGCTACAAGGTAGCCACAAGGTAGCAGCAAAAGGCATTTGGTTAAAGCAGGGAGCTCTGCAGGGCCGGTTTGTCCCCGTCTCCCCCCGCCCCCCCCAGAAGGAGGTAGCGGCCCTCCGGGGGAACCACTTAGATCCTGGGGTGCAGCCAGGGACAGTATTTTGCTGGGATCCTTCCACCTCCTCACGTGTAACCCCCTCCTTTCACCCGGGTTTGCCTCATCTCCTAATGTGTATGTGAACAATAAGGGCCGCTGCCTGGCAGGGCTGCTGCGAGGGTGGAGAGCGATCCCAGAAAGGGCCGAGCGGGGGGCCTCCCCCCACCAGGTGTGCCTGCGGTCTGACCTTAGTAAGGTGCGTCTCGACCATTAGAGGAGTTAGTCGTTCCGCTTCCAGGGGGCGCAGTGGGGAGAGCCCCAGCCCTGAAGCCGGGAGGACCCGAGTTCAAATCTAACCTCAGACATTCCCGGCTGTGTGACCCTGAGCAAGTCACTTAACCCCAACTGCCTCAGCGGGAAAAAAACAAAACCAAAAGTTTAAAAAATCAATCAATCCAGTACTTAGCTCAGGACGCAGCACAAAGTAGGTGCTTAATAAATGTCGACTGATTAACGACTAGTTGTAGGGAGTGTCATCTGCACCCTGCTCTGTCACTAACAGATATGCTTGGGGATCTCCCTGGGGAGGGGAGGCTGTTTGGGTGCAAAGCCCCATCCCAAGTTCAAGTTCAAGTTCACTGCAGGGCTTTCGTGCCACCCACTCACCTGCAAACTTGACTGTGTCACCATGTTAAACGCCCCTGAGTTACCTTTGGCCACAGAGGCTGAGGAGGACAAACCACTCGGCAGAAACCACCATCCCCAGGCCTTTCCTTCAAGGCAGGGTTAGAGGGTGGTCATGGGTAAAAGAGGGCGTGAGAAGGAGAGGCTGCCCTGTCACGGGCTCTAGTTTTAGGCTCCTTTCAAGAGCATCTCCATTAGTTGGATTGGGCAGGTGTTGATTATTATGGAAGGAAAAGAGGGGGGAGAGGGAGGAAAGGAGGAAGGAAGGAAGGAAGAAAAAAGGAAGGAAGGAAGGGAAAAAAGGAGGGAGAGGGGGAAGGAAGGAAAGAAGGAAGGGAGGGAGGAGGAAGGAAAGAGAGATAAAGGAAGAGGAAAACAGGAGGGAGGGAGGAGGGAGAAGGGAGGGAGCTGCCTTCCCATGCTCAGGTAAGACTTTGGGGCCCACCACTTCTGCTTGGGCGCTCTCGTGACCAAATGAGCTCCCATGGATGACCTGCTTTTCCAACCTCAGAATGCCCCCAAAATGTCACTTCTTAGCAAACAGATAAGGAAACTGAGGCCAGGAAGGAGCAGCGGCTTCCCCCAGCCCACATGGGCAGCGGTGTCTGCACGGGCAGCCACGGGTCCAGCTTCCCAACCCCTCTCGGTGGGAGGTCCCTGGAGAGATGCCAAGGGAGGCAGCAGAGGGAGGCGGCAAGCGCTGATTCAGTGATGGTCTGCGGGGAGCTGTCTGAGCCCGTCCGCTCTTCCTGGGCCAGACACATTCAAGAGCTGAAAGGAGATAGGGCCGAAGCCAGACCCTCCAGGGAGGGAAGTGAGGAGCGGACTTGAGACTGGCTCTGTTCTGGCCCGACCCCCCGCAGAGCCAGCTCCAGCGCATGCCCTCCTAGCCCCACCCAGGCCTCGCCCGAGATGGCCTCCAAACAATGCCCCTTCTCTTCTCCTCCCGGGCCCTGCCTGGCTCTGCCCTGGGCCTGCACGTAGCAGCCGCCACCATATCTAGGTGAGATCAGTGAGACCTGGAAGAGACCTCAGGCACAGTCTAGCCCAAGCCCCTCACTTTTACAGATGGGGAAACTGAGGTCAGAGGAGTAAGGTTGCTGGCCGTGGTTCTCCCCGCAGAACGTGCAGACGTAGCAGGGGCCAGAACCCAGCCCCAAGGCTCTCGCTACTATGCGGGACTCAGTGTGAGCGCGCTGAGGGGGTCCCCTCAGTCCCAGTGGCGTTTCTCTTCATGACCCAGCACATGCCTACCTCCAACCCCCTCCAAAGACTGCTCATGAGGAGCCGTCGCCTCCAGCTGCTTCCCTCCCGGCCAGGCCTTGAATGCCAGGGCAATGGGAAGGGCGCTGAGTGTGCAGGACCAGCTGACCGCTGAGACGTCCAACGCTAAATCCCATGCTCTCATCCCCCAGGTAGGGCTTTCTCCTGGGCCGGGGGAAGGGGGGGCAGTTCTTAGGGCTGAGATTTCAAAAGCTGGGAGGGGGAGGCAGAAAGGGGAGAAGCCAGACCCAAGGGAGACAGGCAGGGAGTCGCCGCCTGCGCCTCTCCCTTGTTATCAAGGTGAGCTCAGGCCTAACCGGTTCCTTTCTTGAAGATTTGTCCCCGCTCCCGGTAATCTAAGCCTCCCTGGCAGTCCAGATAGTAGGAGCAAAATATCCAGCCTCGGGCCGGAGAAACTGAGGCCTGGAAATAGAGTAAGGATCGGGGGAGGGAAAGAGCTGCCAGAGCCTGAGATATGAAGGGAACCCAAAACTCCACACCATTCTCTTCCCCGCTAACTCCTCCGTGATCCCAGAGTCCTCATGAAATGACACCATTGACTTGGCGCCTCTGCGGGCATGGCCCAGATCCCCCCCATCTCAGGCCCTCGGTAGATTAAACTCTGTGCCCGGCCTCTCGTTCCAGGCTCTCTGCCCGGACCAGGCAGGACAGAAAGACTGAAAAAGATGGGGATGGTGCCAGCCCTTCGAGGGCAATGAAGGGCAGCTGTCCCCAACTTTGGGTCAGCAGCTCTCGGGGAGGGTGAGGCTGATCCCAAAGACCACAACTGAGGCCTCCCAGCCCCTAAGCCCAAGACTCGAGCATCTTAGCTCTAAAGAGCCAAGGCAAGGATCCAGGACTGGGATCGAGCAAGGCCCCACTTCTGGAAGCCATGCTCAAGCTCCGTTGGAGAAAGAGGAAGAGGAGAAGCCTGAGATTGGAGACAAGGATTGCTGGGAACAGACCGATGGAGTCGGAGTTTTCTGTGACATCTAGAATGGGCGCAGAGCACCTGACACCGTTCTGAGCAGGACAAAGTGAGCCGAGGATGCCTGAATTGGCCAGAGCTGTTTCCTAGCTGTGTGACCATGAGTCTCCTTGCCTTTTTTTTTTTCCCCAAGGTAATGAGATCAAGTTACTTGTCCAAAGTCACCACTCCTAAGTGTCAAGGGCCTATGAGGTAGGATTTTGAGCTCAGATCCAGGGCCGGGGTTCTAATCCATTGTAGCCCCTAACTGCCCAAACCATGAGCCTCTAGCAGCCTCAGTCACCTCCTCTGTAAAATGGGCATAATCGGAACCAGAGTGTGAGAAAAGTGCTCTGTTCAAACATAGGATGTCGAGGGCAAAAATGGCAATGGTGTGGCTCATCCCAACCCTTCTCACCGTGTCCAAGCCCACACCAGAAACATACCCCAGAGAACCTCAACCAGGGCCCGCTCTCCTGCTGGGTAACTGCCTGCCCCAAAATAGGAAAGCTTGCTCCGTGCTTCCTCCTATTCCCACCAACTGTAGCCCTTTTCCTCCTCACTTCCCTGGGCTCCATTTCAAGAACCTTGAAAACTCCAGTCATTACTCCCGACTGGGTATCAAGTAATCCACACGTGCTTATCCTCCAAACTCTATTTTTATTTCAGCCGTTTCCCAATTACATTAAAACATTTTAACAATCATTTAAAATGTTGGGTTCCAAATTCTCTTTCCTGTCCCCCCCCACCCCTCGAGAAGTCCTCATTCAAAACGTTTTCATATTCGTCTTGCTGCACAAAAAAACCACACAAAAATAAGAGAAAATTCGACTTCAATTTTCACTCAAGTCTATTTTTTCTCTGGGGGAGAAAGCATTTTCATCACGGGCCTTTGGAACCATCTTAGATCACTGATTGACCTGAATAACTAAGTGTTTCGGAATTGAGCAACTAACGTTGCTTTACTACGTACACGGTTCTCCTGGTTCTGCTCACTTCACTCAGCATCAGTTCACGTAAGTCTGTCTTATAGCGCAACAGTATCCCATCACAATCATGGACCACAGCCTGCCCAGTTGGGGAATGACTGAACATGAGTTGTGTGACCCTCGCCGAGTCACTTAAAACCGTGTGCCTCGGTTTCCTCATTTGTAAAATGGAGTTCATAACACCTACTTTAGAGAATTATAAAGATCAGAGAAGTTAATGGAAAACGCTTTGCAAACCTAAATTGGCCTAGAAATATTAGCTACTACCACAGACAGAGCAGCTAAGTGACGTCACAGTGGAGGCCCTGTCCAGGAGGACAATTTCCTATTCAAATCTCGGCCTTAGATACTTCCTAGCTAGGTGACCCTGGGCAAGTCACCTCACTCTTTGCCTCAGTTCACCTGTAAAATGAGCTGAAAATGGTAAACCCCTACAGGGTCTTTCTCAAGAAAACCCCAAGTGGGGCCATGAAGAGTTGTGCAGGACTCAAAAGTGAACCATCGCCACTGTAGACATCCCGCTCCAGACAGTTGGGGTCATTAACATTTCTGGGCTTTTTATACCCACCCCTCTTAGGAACTTCCTGCATCTGTGACACAACCCCTTGATAAGGGAGTCCAGGACAGAGACACGAGGCGTCCCCCACTATGAGGGAGGCTGATACACATTCTCAAAAGGTTTACCTCTTTATCAGAGACTAGAAAAAGGGAAAAGGAAATTGGGAATGTTAAGAGGCTTTGGAGGCATAATTCCTGAGAAACGGTCTCTCTCCCGAAAGGGTAAATTGAGGCTCTTGGCCGAAAGGGCCCGAGGTGAGAGGTTAGCTGAGACAGGACTCTGAGGGATGAGACGGGCAACAGGAAGGAGTGAAAGGCCTCCCTGATGCCATTAGGTAGAGACTTGTAGAAGAGTGGAAGGAAGGCAGGCAGGCAGGCCTGGACCTTTCTGGGTAAGGCTACCAGGCCATCCCAGTGGGAGTGTGAACCTGCCTAGTAGAAGCTGCAAGTGAGCCTATAGTGGGGGGAAGGGAAATGGGAAGGGAACCTCAGGTGGGTTGGATGATGTGACCTTACTAAGACCCTTCCCCTGGACAGGCCAAAGTCCTTTTCCCTAAGCAAGTGCTAAGCTAGATCACTTCTAAAGCCAACCCGTTGTATTCCCTGTATCGTTAGCCCCTTCCAGCTCTGACGTTCCCTGTTCTAGGTCTCCCAGCTCTGACATTCCCTGTTCTAGGCCCCTCCCAGTTTGAGAGCCTACACTGAGACTCTGGTGCTTGTCTCCATCGACAGTGGGACAAAGGCTGAACCACAGCAGCTCTCGGGTTCCTCTCGGACTTGCCCCTCTCAGGGTCCGACGGCCACCCCCTTCTCCCAATAGAACCCAGTTCATTTTGTCGCTTTCCCCTTTAGCCAGGACTCCCAGGCTCCAGCCTGGCTCCGTTTAGTCCCTTCTTCCCAGAGCAGGCCTCTTCCTGCGCGTCTCCATGCCCGCTGCCTCCAGCCCGTCTCCTCCATGACGGCTGCCTGGCTTGCCCCTCTGGGGCTTGGCTGGTGGGGTTGCACTTGGCCTCTCCAGCTTCATTTGCCATGACTTCCGGCCGGTCCATCGTTTGGTGCCTGCTATGCAGCAGGCGGGTACCAGGGGGCGCATTGGGCAGTAAGCACTGAGTATCAGCAGAAGATGAGTTTTCTCCAGTTCAAATCTGAACTCCCCGGACAAGGAGCTCAATCTTCTTCCTCAGAAGCACAGTGAGCTGCAGAAGAAAATGACCAGCCAGGACCTTTGCCAAGAAAACTCCAGAGGGTCGGGAAGCGTCGAGCATGGCGGAACATGTGCCAAGCTCGAGAGGTCAAACCCAGTCTCCCCCTCCCCTTTTGAGGAGCTCGATCTGGTGGGGGAAACAATAAGCAAATGTACAACTCACCTACGGGACCCATGGCAGAGAACTAAGGGAAAACACACATTCAGGGGGCTGGGGAAGCAGAGGAGGGAGGGCCTTTGAGGCTGGGGGGGGCAGCCACGGAGAAGGCCCCAGGCTGACACAAGAGGGGCTCCTGGACCAGTGCCCCGGCCGACTCTGGGCCTTTCCTCACGGGTCCCCAGCAGAGCTCCCTTCACCCCATGTTCCCATCAAGATCTCAAGGCCCCGCTTTTAAATGGCTCTCTCCGTGCACCCTTTGCTGCCGCTCATGCTTCTCCCAGCAGGCTGCCGGGCTGTCCTCCACACCACCTCCTCCTGTCTTGCACGCGGCCATTTGTGGGCATGTCGGGACCCACCCGAGTTTCTAGGGGTTGCAGAAGCTCCCCTTCCTCATCATGAGGCTCTGGGGTGCAGGCCATTGGTGCCTCCTCAGGAGTCCAGCCCAGGGGGGCCCCTGTTAGGCAGTCACTATCCTCCGAGCCAAGCTCTGACATTTTCTGGTGGAGGCTGGGAGGACCCTCAGCTACGCCATTCTAGGTTCTGGGTTCCAGTCACTCGGGAAAACCGGGTGCGCCGAAGGTCCCGCTCAGTCTGGGTCTCTTGAGCACCCTGGCCAGCCCGGGTTCTGCGTCCTGGGGCTTTGGGGCTCTGGCTCGGAAGTTCTGCGCTGTCTGGTCCAGCTCCGCTCCCGATGGGCTGAGGTCGCGCTCGTTCGAGGCTGCTCCGAGGTCCTTGCCAGCGCTGCCATTCTCTGGGCTAGTTTAGCTCTGAAATTCTAGGACATCGCCTTGACAGCGTTTGCCTGTCCCCCTCCCCCTCCCCCTTTCATCCTCCTGCCTCCCCTTCTCCAGTGTCCTCTCCTCTCTCCCTCCTCCCTTCCCTCTTCTGGGTCCCCACTCCCCTTCTCCTCCCTCCCTCCCTCTTCTCGGCCCCGCCTGCTGAGTGTGATGGGGAGAGGGGCGGGAGAGCAGAAGCCTCGCCACCTGATCCGGCGGAGCCGAGCCAGCGGAGCCGGAACTCCGAGCCCGGGGCAGCCAGAGCCGAGGTGTGGGGAGGCCCGGGGGGGATCCGCCTCCGCTGGCAAAGCAGCCCCGGCCGCGCTCTGGGATCCCCACTCTCCCCGCCTCCCCGGCCACGGACCTTTCCCAAGTCCGGAGCGGCCGGCCCGGGGGCCCGATGGAGGCGCGGGACTAGCGACCCCAGAGCCCCCGGGGAAGCGGGGAGCGGCGAGGAAGCGGCCAGAAGCGTGAGCGGTGGGAGCCCCAGCGTCGTGAGTACCGACTGCAGCAGCAGCTCTGCTGGGGGCGGCCGGGGAGGGCAGAAGGCTAAGAGAGGAGCCGTCCCAGAGATGGGGAAGAAATGAAGGGCTCTCCCTGACGTGGGGGGCGGGGGGCGCTGGGCTCACGGGGAAAGGACCGGGAACGGGGGAAGGGAAGGACAAATGGGGGAAAATTGGCCCGGGGCCTGAACGGAGCAAGCTCAAGGAAATCTAGCGAGGTGGGAATGAAACACAGAGAATGGGAGCGGAGAGGAAAATATGGAGGCAAGATTTGGGAGGACATGGGGTGGGGGCTGGGGAGAGGGGTCGAGGAAGACCCTGGGAGGGGGGAACTGACAGAGCAGACGCTGGAGATGTGCTCCTCTGGCCCCTCAATTTGTAAGGTCCACTTGACCCTGTCCCCCAGCAGCCCTTGAGCTAGCACTGCCCCTCTCCACTCTGAAATTCACACCTTCAGGTGCCCCTGACCGGTTTGTTTATAGCTCCCTTTCAGGTCAGTTCCTCCTCCTCCTCCTCCTTCAGATACCAGACCAGCTCCCCGGACCTCAGTTTCTCCTTTTGTAGGAACGAGGTGAAGCTGATGGTCTCTTAGCTCCTCCCCGATCTGTGTTCTGGGTTGTCAGGGCCCTCCCAGGGCTGACATTCTGGGTTCTGTTCTAAGGTCTTTCTGGGTCTGCGCTCCGACTGTCTGATCTCATCAGCATCTCCTCATTTCTAGATTCCCGGGGGGGCCGGGAGGAGGGGGCAGTGCTCAGCAGGGAGAGGGGAGGGGGAGGCGGCGCATGTGTCAAACAATGACTTTCGCCAAGCTCCGGTCCCCGTTCCATTTTGGTGTCTGTTCTCTGGAGACAGAAAAGCAATTTGTGAAATCGAGCACTGGGCTAAGGTGAAACATCATTACTAAAATTAGTCCCCACACTCTAATTAATCCGGGAGCCGGGAACCCAGGCTGGGTTACTGCAAAATGAGCTGGCCCTTTCTGAGGGGCCCCGGATCTAGTGCAGCAGGAGTCCTGACCCCCCAGTCCCACCCCCCATTTCTGTCCCTCAGCCACGGGGACTCCAAGGAGCTGTCAGGAAATGGGACAGAGGACCAGATGGAGTCAGAAGGCCAAGGCTTGTCTCTGGGCCTAGCTCCTACATAGATAGCCTCAGTTTCTCCCCTTAGATGGATAACATGGGGCTCTACAGTCTCTTATATCCCATGATCCTAAATCAGTCCTCAATTCCCCTCAAACTCCCTGTTCCCTCCCCCCACCTGTTCTGTGCTCTGCCCAGGTCCAGGGAAGGAGGGAATGTTGTGTGGTCTTACTATGGCCAGACTCCCCTGCACTTCCAAGCTCCCTAGGCCAGCCCAGCACTAGTTGTCCCAGTGCTTGCTAGGGAGACTCCTGGCGAGGAGGAAGAGGGCGCTGGAAGAGAGAACCTTGGGAAAACCAGCCGGGCAGGACCAAGGCAGGACCAGCATCAAACTAAGATCCCTGACTTCCATCTCATCCCTACAGTGGGAACCCCCAGGTCCTGAGCTTCCCCATCAGCCACCTCCTCTGTTCCCCAACAAGGGCAAGGGTATATCCCAAGGAATAACAATTGAGGTTCCCGGGCCAGGGAAGGGAAATCCCAAGGGAGTGAAGTCTTGCAGCCCCTAAGCAAAGGCAGTCTGGTGGGCCTGGGAAAGCAGGTGGGAAGAGAGGTCAGAGGTCTGTATCCTTTAGACAGGCAGGGACTCCTGGCTTGTTCCTGGAGCCAGCCAGGCCTCCCAGGGGAGGAAGTTCAAGGTGCTTTCTTCTGTTTCAACACTGCCTGTCCTCTCCCCCAGGCTCCAGGGGGATTAAATCTGTCTGCAGGTCAGAGGCAATGGGGGGGGGGGGGGGGAGCAGCTCTGAGAAGGGGGGGGGCGGAGCCAGGAATCTGGTGGAAAGGTGCAGAACCAGGACATCTCTTTCCCAACTGGAACAGGTTTACCTTTAATCCCGGATTAATATTCTGAGAAGGCAGGGTGAGGGAGAAGGCCCATGGCTAGGGAAAGGGAAGGTCCTTTTCTGCTCTCGGGGCCAGCGGTCCTCACGCCAAGTTGTCTCCATGATGGCCACGGCCCATGAGCCCCACCTCCCCCTAACAGCTTACTCGGGAAGAGGTGGCATTTGGGGGCCAGATGCTCGTGGCCTCCAAGGGACTGACCAGGGCCCAGAACTCGATGATCACCAGGTGGAGGGTCCCTTCCCCCTGCTCAGGCCGGGGAGCTCCCCTAAAGAAAGCTGACTTTCCATCTGCCCTGGCCAGGAGCCCGCCTGCTCTTGAGCCAATGCCAGGGCCAAGTTGTGGGAGCTCTCCCCACTCTGCCCCTGCCCTCCTCCCCTTTGAGAACAAGACCAGCTTCCACCACCACGTTTGCATACCATGTTAAGGCTTATAAACCCAGCATTATCACACCCATTTTATGAATGAGGACACTGAAGGCTGCAAGGGGGAAGGGCCTTGCACCCTGCTAGGAAGCCTCCATGCCCCCCAGCCTCCTCCAGGACTCTCCTTGAGGCCTGGCACCCCTGAGGGGGCACAGCACACCCAGAGACAGGAAAACCCGAGCCACGCAGGATGGTCACGAGCACCTGGAAAGCAGGGCTCCAAGCATGGGAGCTGCAGATGGAATGTAGGGAGAGCAGCCCCCTCCACCTTTCAGCTGTCACCAAGGGAGCTTCGGCAACAGATGAGACAGCCTGGGGTGGAGGGATGGAAGCGGGAAGGGGCTCCTCCCTCCCCTCCTAACCTAGTTCCATGGAGATGGGGCTGGGCCCCCAAAGCAGCACTGAGCTCTGGGAATGGGCCGGAACTGAGTGGGCGAGGGAAGTGGGTGCTGCTTGGTCACAGCAACTGAGCAATCCAGGGCTTCCTTCTGAGAACCACAGTGTCAGGCCTCGGGGTTACCGACAGCGGGATGGGCTCCAGCCCCTGCTTCCTTCAGACAGCTCTGCCCCAGAGACACAAGTCCCAGTACAAGGGAGAGAAGCAGGGGGTGATGGGAAGACAGAATTCTGAATCGATGCCCCTGTGAGTTGGGGGGAGGGGAGGAGCCACAGGGAGGTTTCCTGGAGGTGTCATGTGACAGGGCCCCAGAGAAAAGGAGGGGCTTTATCCCCAGTAAAATGGGATTTAGAGGTGGGAGGCATTTCAGCCCCGATCAGTCCTTCCTCATCTTTATACAGACAAAGAAACACGAACCCAGCCACCCAGCTAGGGAATGGCAGAGCTGGGCCTCGAATTCAGGTCCCCAGACATCAACCTGTGCCCTTTTCATGGCCGCTTCCGGCCTCCATGAGCAGCTGGCGAGGGCTGGGGAAGGCTCTTGCAGCACTGGGCCCAACAGAGAAAGGGATTGGGAGGGGGGACGGGGCCATGGAGGACACAGACCTAGATTTCCCCTCGTGTTCCATGTGCCTGGCCCTGTGCTGGGTAATGGGGCCCAGGAGATCCCTCCCTCCAGGTAGCACAACTCCCGGGACGCCCATCCCTTGCCCGGTCTCTGAGGACAGTGTCGGAGAAGCTGGACAGAGGAGGGCTCAGTCCAGGGTCAAGGGGATGGGGCGCTCAGGGGAGCTTCCAAAGGGCGCCCGGCACCGGACCTTCAGGAAGACCTTTCCGAATCGGCTGCCCCCGTCCCGCCCCCAGCACTGAAACACTGTAATTCCACCTGAGACGGGTTATCAGACACAGAGGAAAAAGCTTCTCAGTAACTGATCCCCCTAGTGCCAGAAATCTGATCTCACCCCTCCCCCCAGGAGCAGAAGGCTCTGCTTTCAGCCCAAAGTGGGGGGAAGGGGAGGAAGAGCAGGGTTTGGAGGGAAGGGACAGGTTTGGGGACGGGTCAGGAAGCAGCGCGGGAGCTGGGCGGGTGAGCACCCAAGCTTGCCTCTGTGCCCCGACCCTTCTGGGTCCTAGACAAACCCGCCGGTCTCTTTGCCAGCCCACGGCCCCCAGGGCCAGCATCCCCAGCCCATGGTCCCCAGGATGTCCCCGATGCCATCTACCTGAGGCCTTGACGTCCATCCCAGCAGCTTCTTCCCCAGTCAAGGCACATTTCTGTTCGGTGGGCCCCCGGGTCTCAGGCCTGGTCCTGCTGGAGCTGTAAGAGAGGGTGGGAGGAGGTCCCTAAGGCGGCTCCCTACTCCCACCTTCCTGGATTTACAAAGAGCAGGCGGACTTCCCTGCCAACCTTCTCCCTCCATTACAGGTGCACCAGGAGAACACTGGCCCTACTCACCCCACCCCAGGCGCCCCCCTGGGCTCTGGCCCTAAGGGAGCCGATCTCAGGGGGCGGGGGTGGGGCCCGGGCCCCTCCTTTGCCACATCGCTCCCTGCCCAGAGATGCCACCGATTCTGGCCCGGCTGCAGCAAGTGGCCAAGATGGTGATGACCAGGAAGAAGGTGGTGGTGGTGCTGCTGCTGGGGGGGACGCTGAGCCTGCTCCTCCACCAGGGATCCCAGCTCAGCTGGTAAGGAGGCCGGGGGGCAAGAGGGTTACGCAAGGACTTCCCAGCGTGGGGGCCGAGGCTCAGGCCTTCCTCTCTCAGGGCCTGGTTCTATAGCAGGAACGTGTTGGGCCGAGCAACCTCCACAACTGCCTGGGGAAGCCTTCCCCTTCCCTACTCAGTCCCTTGAGAAGCCCAGTCAAGATGACCCCTAAATTCTTCCCCCCCCAATAAATAAGTCCCAGTGCTTCAGTTTCACATTATTCCATTGGATCCTCCTAAGGTGAGTAGGGAAGGGGCATCCCCATTTTACAGAGAAACGAATCCCAGATCCAATTGTGGAAAATGACTTTCCTTCATTATTCTTCCTAAGCTCTCCGAAAGTCATTTAGATGCCCAATAAGAGCTTATCTAGAACACGAGTCATTTTCTCATTCCGGGTCAGTTTCCTCATCTAGAATGCTGGCGAACACTGGGAGGGCCTTGTTCAAATATGACGGCTTGGCTTGTGGGAGGATCAGATCTGTTGTTCTGGGCTCCTGGGAGGAAAACCCCTGGAGCAATGGAGTAGAAGCTGCAAACAGCCAAATTCAGGCTGAACATTTTCCCTTAGAGTTGCCCAGAGGCAGAAAGGGCTGCGTGCCCTCCCAGAGGGGCTGAAAGCAGAGGGCCAGATGGCTCCTGTTGGCTCTCCGCTCATGGCACAGGCTCCCTTTTTGTACCATGAGTTAGCTGGCTTCTGGGAGGACTCCAGTCTCTAACCTTCAGGTCCTCTCGCAGTGAGAGTGAGCCCAGAAAGGGGACGATGAGTCTGGAGCCCGTTCCTGTAGGCCTGAGGCCAACCGGCTGGAATGGGGATGACTTAACATGTTAAGGCCAAGTCCTAGGCCCTCAGGGCACTCACGAGTCACTGGCTGGGCCTGGATCTAGGAGGCAGAAGGGAAGATGAGCCAGGGAGGAAGAGAGAAGTTGAGGCCCCATGGCCCGCAGGTCCCCAGCCTTCCCTTAGCCAGGAGCCCTGGGAGTTCCATGAAGTGGATACTGGAGACCAACACTACATTTGAGGGTGCTCCAAGTCAGGTAAGAGCCTCCTCCTTGCCAGCTGCCCGTGGTCCAACACATCTCGTATTTTCTGGAGCAATACTTTCTGGAGCAGGGAAGAGGGTTTCCAAAAAGGTCAAAGATGGAGAACTGGAAAAATGCCTGTCTTGAAGGACAAAGAACTGGATGAGAGATGAGAGAGATGGGGGGGGGGGGTAAGCTGAGGACAGTGGAGGAAGGAGTCTAAGCCTTCCCCAGGAGATGGGGAATTCAGGCTGTGACACAGGGGGGCTGGTGTACAAGGGGATGAAAGTCAGACTGGATCAGCGCAGGAAGCTGAGCAGCAAAGGGAGAGGCTGGGCCCTGCATGTCTGGCGTTGCACAGGGGCTAGGGCAGCAAAAGAACCTTCCCCCCCTCCTCCCCCCGCCCTGGGCCCTCAGATGACACTCAGAGCTGGCTCTAATGCATGAAACTTGGATGACCCCGAGGAGGCCCCTGTGAATGCCCCCATTGCTTTCCCATGTGAAACAGGAGTCCATCTAGAATTCCTAGTGACAGTGGAATCATGGGAAATTGGTGGAATGGGTTGCCTAGGGAAGGAAGGGGCTCACCTTCACTGGAGGTCTTCCACCAGAGGCTGGGTGGCCACTAAGTGCATGCGGGGACTGACAGGATGGCCACAAGGGGGGCAGTTGTACCTAGGATGTCCCTTGGGAGGCAGCTCTTGCCCGTGTGATCATGGACCTGCCCCTCCTTCGCCACCCCCACCCTTCCCCTCCTCTCCGCCCCAGTTGTTCCATTGCAACATGGTGGGGTTTGGGCTCGTGAGGTCCCACGAGCTGACCCCGCTGCCCACAAATCCCTTCCTTTCTTGCTTGCTCATCTGTAAAATGGATGTCACTGATGGCCTCTTGAGCTCCAGAATCCCAGGAAGCTCAAACTCAATCCTGGTGTGTCATCACCATGGCAATCTGGGGCCTCGTTTCCCCCGGATGGCCTTGAAAGCCCTTCTGCCCGGAGAGCTAGGGTCAGTAGATGGGGTGGTCCCTTTCAGCCTGGACCCAGGGCAGCTGGGCGGAGCAGCGGATAGAGCGCTGCGCCCAGAGTAATGCAGGCCGGCCTCCAGCTTGTGTGATTCTAGTCAGGTCCTTTAACCGGTTTCCGTTTCCTCACCTGTAAAACGGTGACAAGCGAGACCCCTGCAGAGGCACAAAACGCGGCACACAGTTAGCGCCAGGGAGACGTTAGAGATGATCAGCACTAGGACCCCCTTCCCTTCCCGGACTGGTTTCCTGAACTGCAGAGGGCACAGCGTTCCTGCTGCGCACCTGGGCCACTAGGCGGCGCCCTAGTGCCTAGCTCGCCTGGCCGCCGGCAGTCAGCGAGAGGATGCTTCCCAGCAGGATGGCCTCGGTCACTTAATCCTGTGTGCCTCAGTTTCCTCCTCTGCAAAATGAGCTGGAGAAGTCTTTTTTGCCGAGAAAACCCCTAATGGGGCCACAGAGTGGGGACAATGGCACTGTGTGCTGGACATGCTAGAGAGACAGGTCCCTGCCCTTTGGCCGGAGTCCAGGCCTGAAGTGACCAGGAAAGGCTCTGAGAGAAGCAGGCTGGGAGCCCAGTTTGGCCCCTGGGTCAGGAGGAGGAGGTGTTTAAGGAAAGGGTAATTTGTTTGGTACTTGGGACCTCAGGCTGGACCCTTCAGCCGCTGGACCTCGGTTTCCCTAAATTTAAGGAGAATTAGATGGTCCCTAAGGGCCATTATTGTTCAGCAGGGAATGGTAGACGCTGCTGCAGGCCTCTAACAGCGTGGCCCGAGGCAGAGGTTTCCCTAGTCAGGTGGTCCTTGGCTGACCTGGGGGAGGGGACCATCTCCCCTCCCCCCCAATCTTATGGTGCCCTCAGAGTCCCTGCCCCCAACTGTCACAGGCTTCACGGGGGCCAGGTCGGCCTATCTCCCCCTCAGCTCTCACTGGAACCCAGCACACCCCACGGGGTCGGCCTCCCCTGCCCCTAGGCCCGTTTCTCCCCCCCTCCCCCCCGTCAGGAGCTCTCCCTCCCCCCTCCCCAGCCTCAGTCTCCCCTCAGGTCACAGCTCCCTCCCCCAAGGCTCTTCCCCACCTCGGCCCCTCCCCCGGGCCTCAGCTTCCCCCCCCCCCCCCCCCCGCAGGTCCCCCCGGCTGCTGTTCCCGGGGCCCCCGTGCCCGGCCGGCCGCACGCGGCCCAAGCACACCGCCGTGGCCTTCGTCAAGACGCACAAGACGGCGGGCACGACGGTGCAGAACATCCTGTTCCGCTTCGCGGAGCGCCACAACGTGACGCTGGCGCTGCCGCGGCCCAGCTGCGAGCACCAGTTCTGCTACCCCCGCGACTTCTCGGCGCGCTTCGTGCACCCGGCCACGCGGCCGCCGCGCATGCTCGCCAGCCACCTGCGCTTCAACCGCGCCGAGCTGCGCCGCCTGCTGCCCAACGACACGGTCTACGTCACCATCCTGCGCGAGCCGGCCGCCATGTTCGAGTCGCTCTTTAGTTACTACAACCGTTACTGCCCGGCCTTCGTGCGCGTGCCCAACGGCTCGCTCGAGGCCTTCCTGCGCGCGCCGCGCGCCTACTACCGGCCGGACGAGCGCTACGCCATGTACGCGCACAACACGCTGGCCTACGACCTGGGCGGCGACAACGAGCGCAGCGCGCGCGACGAGCCCGACTACCTGGCGCGCCTCATCCGCGACCTCGAGGCCGCCTTCTCCCTAGTCATGATCGCCGAGTACTTCGACGAGTCGCTCGTGCTGCTGCGCCGCCTGCTGGCCTGGGACCTGGAGGACGTGCTCTACGTCAAGCTCAACGTGCGCAGCGCCTCCTCGCGCCTCGCCCCGTTGCCCGAGGGCCTGGCGCGCGCCGCGCGCCGCTGGAACGGCCTCGACGCCGGCCTCTACGAGCACTTCAACGCCTCCTTCTGGCGGCGCGTGGCGCGCGCGGGCCGCGAGTGCGTGCAGCGGGAAGCGCGGGAGCTGCGCGAGGCGCGGGAGCGGCTGCTGCACCGCTGCTTCGGGCCGCGCCCGCGCCTGCGCCCCGCGGCCGAGATCCGCAACAAGCAGCTGCAGCCCTGGCAGCCGCTGGGCAACGTGGGCATCGTGGGCTACGACCTGCCCAGCCGCCCGCCCGGGCCCGGCGGCGACGAGTGCCTCAAGCTGGCCATGCCCGAGGTGCAGTACTCGAGCTACCTGCTGCGCAAGCAGAAGCGCCGCGCCGGGGCCGCGGCCGGGGACCGCGAGCAGCCGCCGCCGCCGCCGCCGCCGCGGCCCATCCGAGCCCTGCCGCGGCTGGCCCGCAGGGGCTGAGCCCCGGCCCCGGAGGAGGCGCCCGGCCCCGGAGCGGTCCGTGTGGCCCCCCGAGGGACCTCTCCGGGGAGGGGCCGGCGCCCCCAAGGGACCTCTCCGGGGAGGGGCGGGCGCCCCCAAGGGACCTCTCCGGGGAGGGGCCGGCGCCCCCAAGCGACCTCTCCGGGGAGGGGGCCGGCGCCCCCAAGGGACCTCTCCGGGGAGGGGGCCGGCGCCCCCAAGCGACCTCTCCGGGGAGGGGCCGGCGCCCCCAAGCGACCTCTCCGGGGAGGGGGCCGGCGCCCCCAAGTGACCTCTCCGGGGAGGGGTCGGCGCCCCCAAGTGACCTCTCCGGGGAGGGGCCGCCGAGGGGGCCGGCGCCCCAAAGCGACCCCCAACCGACCCACCCGAGGTAGCCCCGCCCCCATCTAGCCGGGAGGGCGCGACCCCCCCCCCCCCCAATGTGCAGCTCCGCCCCAGCATGGCCAGGACAGGGCGAGCGCCGCGGGCGTGCAGCCTCCCCAGCCAGGCGGGCCCCAAGCCTCCTCGTGCGGGGGTCTGGCCCGGAGAACGACCGGCCGGAGAAGGCGGCCCCCGTCTGGAAAGGGTCATCCTCGGGCCGGCCCAGCAAGGGCTGTGGCGCCATCTCTAAGCTAGTCAGCGGGGGGACTCCGGTCCTTCGGGAAGCCCCGCTCCTAGGCTGGTCGGGGGGCGCCCTGAGGTACTGGGCCCCCGTGCGGTCTGGAAGCGGTGACTTTTCTAGCTCTGGAGGGGAAGGTGCTTATCCCTCCCCCAGCTCTAACACTGCTGCCGCTGGCGAGAGAGGGCACCCCCTCCCTGCCTTCTGGTACCCACGCGCCCCCAGCTTAAAGCCCTGCTCAGAAGGAGCGGGGCCGCCTCTTCCATCCAGATGTGAAGGCCCCCACCAACCGGAGGAGGGAACATCACTTCCTCACCCCTCATCCACGCCAGCTGTGAATCTCTTGTCATTTATCAGCGCACACGTCCCAAGGCCCTCATTTACTCATCCTCCAGAAAGTGCCCCTTCTTACATTCATCCTCCCCCTTCATCCCACCCTTCAGCGCTCACCGGAGCCCAGCACAGATTGTCTTCCTGGCTCCATCTTTCCTTCAGAGCAACAGCTGCTACCACACCCAGGGACTTGATATGGATTGGGTTTTTTGGTTAATAAAATGGATTTTCTAAGGTCCGAGTCTCCTCTCCCCGGGCATTAATAACCTGAGAACCAAGGCTCCAGCTGCGGGGAGGAGTTAGCCTTGGAGCCGGGGCCGGCGCCCCGTAGCAGGAGGGGGTGGAAGGATCACGGAATCCTAGCCTCAGAACTGGAAGGAACCGGGTCGGAGCGGATGAGGAGCTGGGTCCTTGCCAGGTCATGCGGCTAGCGGAAGCGGGAGGAAGCGGAACAGGCTTCCCAAGGGGGGGGGTGCAACCCCCAGCACACCTGAGCTCCAGCTAGAGCCCAGAGGGGGAGGGACGGCAGAGGAGCAACTGCAACCTGTACGGGAGAATGCCCTGCGCCGCCTCCAGCCTTTGCTTGGAAACCTCATCAGCTTGGGCTTGTCTTCATGGGGGGCGGGAAGGCTGTCACCCAATCGCTGTTTTGCATTTATTCTGCAGTATCGAAGTCCCAGCGCATGGCTCAGGTTCTCGGCTCCTTGAGGGCGGAGTCCTTAGTGCTCTTCCCTCCCTGCCCGACCCGGCATCATCATAGGGATGCTTTGTTTCTGAAATGAAAGGGGCCGAGTTTGAGCTGTAGTTCTTAGCTGTGTGTCCTACACGTCACCTCTAGGTGGCGCCAGAGTGCGCCGAGCGCTGGGCCTGCCGGGACAGTTCAGGCGCATTACTGCCTTCCCCAAAGGTCTGGCGTGTGCAGCCTTCTCTTCAGCAGATAAACAATCTCTGTTCACTAAGGTTGCCCGAGTCAGCTTTATTCCATTCCCTGCAGACCTTAAGTACACGTGGGTGAGATGGAAGGAAGGAAACAAGCATTTATTAAGCGCCTACTGTGTGCCAGCCACTGGCACCCCTCCATTTGGGAAGCCCTGTTCTTGCCTTGCAGGAGGAGCCAGGCAACTTTATCCTCTGTCATCCAGATGTGAAGACTGTTTTTACAATTACATAATTTACAAATTTTTTTTTTACAATTTTACAATTGAGGAAACTGAGTCACATGTTAAGTGACTTACCCAGGGTCACACAATCGGGATGTATGAGGCCAAATTTGAACTCAGATCTTTCTGTGGGCAGGTCTGCACTCTAGGAAGTTACTTCTTGGTTTCTTGGACTCATGGGATGTCAGCTGCCGGAGGAGACCTTAGAATCACCTTGTGCCTCCCCTTTAATGTAATGATGAGAACTTGTGTGTGTCTTTTAGGTTTGTGGAACACCTGGCTTCTGTGATCCGCCTAAGAACCCCAAGTGACAACAAGGAGAGATATTCTCCCCACTTCTCACAGGCGGTCCTGGGGTGTTGCAGGATTTACCCAAGCTTTCCTCCAAGTTCTAAGTGCTTGCCTATCCAATGCAACGAGCATCTGGGATTCTCCAGTGCCAGGCACTTGGGTCCCTTCCCCAATGGGGATCGCATTTACTGGGATGCATACATGAGGCGCCAACAGGGGGGCATCTGTGATGGAGGAGTAGAGAAAGAACACCTGCAGAAGGTGGAACCCAACAATTCCCGAGCAGTTTCTAGCCGGGCGCTGCCCTGAGCGGAACCTTCAGACAAGTGAGGGATTCTAAGGGCTGAGTTGAGGAAGGAGAGCATTCTGGGTGTGGCAAAGAGCTGTCACCCTCCCAAAGAGGAGGCTATCCGCATGTCTTCCCAGAAGTAATGAGGGGTGATTAAGGTCTCTATGTAGAAGAGTGCTAGACTCATTCTTGTGCTCTACAGAGGGGGAAACTGAGGCTGGAACTAAGTAGCCACAAATGACACAGCAAATGCCAAGCCAGGGATTCAACTAGTGGCTTCCCACTCCCAATCCAAGGCCACCAGGCTACACTGGGGTGGTTACACCTCCTGCATCCAGCATGAAGACTGAGAAGTGACTCTTCCCACTATGATTCGAGGCCCTCCATACTCCGCTCCCACTCCCATGGTGCCCTATTGTGGCTCAAACACACTCTTCATGAGGAACCCTAAGAGCCTGTGACCCCTTGTGGCATTTACCACACGAGGCTCCATGTTTCTGAGCTAAGGCAGAAAAATTAGGGGAAAGGGGACAAATATGATCATTCCCATCCACCAGTGAAGCAACTGAGCACTAGTAAAATGAGGCATCTTACCCAGAATCCCACAGCTCGTGAGCATCATAGCCAAGCCAGGACCCCAAGACACCCAAGCTCTGGCCCAAGGGTCACGCTGTTTGCTTCTCAGTCTGATGTCTGATCGCTCAATGTTCAGGCGAGCTATAGGGCCTATAGGGAACTCGCTGTCACTGCCAAAGGGTCCAGCAGTTGCCCATTTTGCCCCTCCCTGCATGTGGCTTGGAGGTTGTGTGACCCTGGGCAAGTCACTTAACCCCAACTGCCTCAGCAAAAAAAAAAACAAACAAAGTTGTTAGGATCAAATATGATGATGTACAAAGTATTTGCAAAGGTGAAGGTGCCATATTAATGACTGACATCGTCCCCATCATCATTATTGTCCTCGTGACAAAGCGGCTTGTATAGCCTGAGGCCTGGATGGGGTGTGCATGTGTGAGCACGCACACTGAGAGCCAGAAAGGGAAATGCAAGTGATATTTTTCTCTGCCTGTGGAGACTTCCCAGAAGGAGCGGCCGTGGAGGAGGAAGGCAGCACAGGGCACCTCTAGGTGGCGCCAGACTGGCACGCACGGCTCTCCCTTGCCCAAGGGTGAAGGTTGGGGCTGCCAGGAGGGACCCCCCCCTTCCCCCCCGGAGGCCGGACTGACGCAAGAGCGTGCGGTCTCCAGCCCGGCCTGGCTGTCTTGGAGCTGGAACAAGCCCGCAGACTGAGGACAGCAGGGGGCAGCAGAGCCAGGGGAATCTGGGAGCACCTGGGAGCAGCTGCCACAATGGAGCAGGGGGAGGGCTGGGTCCCTGTGGGAAAGCCCCAAAGGTGGGGGCCGTTTGATCAGTCTCCTGGAGGGGCCGGGCTAGGCTTACTGAGTCACCTTCCTCCCCACGTTATGCCTCAGTTTCCCTGAATTACTGGGCCCTGAATAAAGTTATTCTAGCCCCGCTCCTTTGTTCCTTGCCATTGACCTGGAGGCCCTGAAATGCCATCGAGTCATAAAACTCCTTATTGCTGTGTTTGCCAGGATAAATCCCCCTCCTTTGAGCACTGCCCTCCCCCCCCCCCCCCTCTCCCCCCCGCCATCTCCGGCCCTCGCCCTTCTTGTCTTGACCCCCATCCTTTCAGGACTAAGATACAGTCCTTCCCTGGGATTATGGCTCCACCCAGTGTTCCGGCCCCCCCCACCTGCCTTACTTGGCCATAAACCCCGTGGAGCTAAAAAAACCGATAAAAGGGCTCTGCCCCAAATGCTCGGGGTCTAGTGATTTGGGGACATTAAAATATTAAAACCAATCTGTCTTGCCTCGGTTTCTGGGGCATTACAATGAGCCCCAGTCCTTTCCCCCTGAGGAGCTCGGTGCGCAGGGCTGCAGCCCAGGTGGTCCTGTAAATCTGGGACGGGCTCACAGGCACCGGGACAGGTGGGGGCCTCCGTGGGGATGTTTTACTGATCGTCCCAGGACTTAAACATGGCCGTTCTCCAGGCTTTGCGGGCTTCAGCCCAACCTCTGTGTGCCTCCTGTGCCTGATGCTGTCAGTCTAAAAGCTCTCAGGAGGAAAGGCCCACATCAAACCCAGTTAGAAGCAGCTCTCAAGTCTGGGCCCAATTACTTTGTCTGAGGAGCACACCATCACACATGGGCCCTTTACTTGCATCTCATTTGATCCTTCTTTTCTATAGCCCAGAACATAGAGCACAGCAAGGCACCACTACAGCCCCTAGCATGTCTTTGGCTCCCATGTACCTACCTCATGTGATCCTCCTAACAACCCTGGGAGGTAGCTGCTATTTTTTAAACAAATTTATATATTTAAATTTTACTTATTTATGTAAAATATATTTCTTTTCCCCCATTTTACAGTCAAAGAAAGGGGAATAAATGGAAATTAGTTGACTTGTCCAGGGTCACACAGCTAGTAAGTATCTGAGGCTGGATTTGAATTCAGATCTTCTTGACACTAGGCTAGCCCTCTTCCCCTATGACCTTCCAAGGTCACGTCAAGGTTCTGCATATGATGCCTGATTTGGCTTTCCCAATAGCCCAATAAGGCTTAAACTGTGGCTTGAGACTCTATATAGGAGTGACTGATCGTGGGATTGCACAGTTATGATTTGTCATCATTAACCTTTCATTTGTGTAGCTCTTTTACATATATGGGGTCTCATAAAAATTTCTTGGGTGAAAAGGGGGGGGAGAGAGTGGAAAAAGTTTAAGACGCCCTGTACAGAGAAATGAGGCAAGTGTCATCATTCCATTTTACAGATGAGGAAACCGAGATTCAGAAAGAGAAAGGGATTGCCTGAGATCATGAGATCTGCCTGTCAAACACAATGCCTTGCAGGTGGAAGGAGACAGACTGAGAATTCACTGTCCCAGAGGGAAGCTGGCTAAACCCTGGCTCTGATTGCTAACCCTTAACTACCAATAATTAGCGCCCTAGTTTCATTTAAGCAATTAATTCCAGTTAGCATTTGTAAAGGAGTGTTACTGCCAAGATGTAGCAAGAACAGAAATTACAAAGCGTTTCCCCCAATGGGTGGACCCCACTGTCCCAGCACCAGCTCAATTCCTGGAGAGAAGAGGCTTCCCCTGAAAGCGTTTTCCCTGGCCTAGATGAGAGCTGAATTGCTGTTCCTCTTCTGGGCTGCCTTCCATCTTTTCTGGGTCCCACGGGTTACTTCAGACCTGGTTCCTCCCGTTTGCATCCCGACGAATCTCAGCATAGGCGCCAGCCCCGACTTGGGGCATTTGCTATTCTGTTCTCCCTCCGTTCACAAAGTGGTAACCCTCTCCAGTCTTCTCCCACCTACAGTGGGGGAAAGGCCAAAGGGCAGAGGGCCATCTCTTGTCACCATGTGTAGGGGTGACGACCTTTCCAGAGATCAGGATGGAAAGCAAAGGACCAGGATGGAAAACAAAGGACCAGGGGCCTGCCTCCAGGCCAGCAGCCAATCCCCAGCCCCTCTTTTCATCATGTGGTAAATGGTTCCCAGCCAGTTTCAGAGGTTTTTAGTGGGTAAATCGTGGCTTTCCCAGAGCAGGCTCCAAGGCACTCCCACGCTGGCCAAGAGCAAGCAATCAGAGCATGATTCATATTCTCTTGGGATGCAGCTCCATTGCCCAGACCCCGTTACACACTGTAATGGGCTCTCAATTAATTGTTCATGAGCGGATGAATTACTAGAACGACTTAATGAATGAGTGAGTAAGTGAATGGCTGGGTTCAAGTGTGTGCCAGACTATAAGATGAGCAAAGAAGGGAGAAATCAATGAGATTTCCTACTCAATCACAGCTGATGGGAGCCAGGAGCAGCCCTGGAGACCATTTAGGCCAGTCAATTGATTCTACTCTCATAGGATGTAGGAGCTGGATGTGGCCTTGCAATCTTTGAGTCCAACTCTCTCTACAGAGCAGGGAAAGTGACCCAGTGGTCGGTGTTTGGATTGACATGGGAAGGGAGAGGAGGAAGGTTTGCAGTGGGTAGAGAGGGGAAATGAGCCAAGGGGCAGAAGTGACCGTGATCCTGGTGAGTTTTTGACTCAGAGAGGGGACAGGCCATAAGAGAGTCAAAGTTGCCCTAAGGAGTCCCAGTAGAGCGAGTCTTTCTGAGACCCAGAGTTCCATCTGGAAAAAGTGACAGACCAGCAACTTTGGATCCCATGGGGAAGATTTGTGGGCCGGGCCTCCCACATTCGCAGGATTGACACTGGACGTTGTCCAGGACATCAGAGATGGGCCTCTGAGCCGATGGAGGTTTCAGGGCCAGGAGATGCAGACTCGAAGGTTCACCCCACCAGCTCTGCCCTGCCAACCCCGGACTGCTGGATGCTCCGAGATCCACATCTTTGGGGGCTATCCCATAACATATGGTACGGAAGTCCACTTCTCAGGGGATCTACTCCCTCAGCTCTGAAGCTAAAACCTTGGGATAAAAATGGAAGGCGTACGTCAGGGGGAGAGGGCAGAAGCCCTGGCAGGGACTGGGACTGGCCTGGGGATGATGCCATACAAAAAACTCCCATCAAGTCCAGAGACTTGGCGTCAAATCAGAGTCGAATAATTGAAGTAGAAAGAGCTCTTTCCCTCTAAGACATTCCCAACAAGCAGATTTGTGCTTTAAAATCTCCAAGGAAGAGGTGCTAGTGGTATCCATAGGACATCCATGATGAAGTGGTTTTCTCTTGGTTCAGCTGATGAATTCACAGAAGAAGAGGGACAGGCCACATGGGCACGAGGGCAAACGCAGGGCAAAGAAGCGTTGGCACTTTGTCGGCCCTTTTTGAGGGACGAAGACATTCACCAGTATAAACTTATGGAATTCGGCGGCTAGCTCGTTTCTGACCATAGATAGGCGAGCTCCGAGCAATATTTTACAAAAATAACCAGAACAAAACCAAACCAAACCCAGTCTCCAAGGGCTAGTTGAGGCTGGAGATAGCTTTGCCCAGGAGGAGAATTTCTAGCTCATCTCTGTCTATGGTGTGACCTGTGGCAGCAGAGAAAAGAGCCACAAGAATCCACTTCTCTCTCTTTAAAAAATAATTTAAATATGTTCAATATTATTGATTTGTATAATTTATATCACATCGCTGGCCATCTTGGGGAAGGAGAAGGAGAGAAAGGGAGGGAGGGAGAGAGAAAAATAATTAGAACTCAAAATTTTAAAAAAGTGAATGTTGAAAACGATCTTTACATGTAATTATAAAAAGTAAAATACTGTTAAGTGTTGGGGGGAAGTATCCTTTTAGTAAAGAATTTTCATTTTATTATTCGTTTATGATTTAACTGAAATAAATTTTATTTAGTTCAAATGGAAGAGCACAGGTGGAGCAGCACATATCAGTAATGATAGTGACTGGTAGAACTGTGTCAGCAGTGGGTCAGTAGTACCTTCTGTCTGTACAAAGGATGGAGTGTGAATTTACTGCTACACCAAAGAATAGAAGCTAATCTAGAGCAGGGAAGTATCAAGTGCTTTGTGGTTGCTCAATAAATATTTTTTCCATTTTTTTTAATTAAGAAAGCTTTTTATTTTCAAAACACACGCGTGGATAGTTTTTCAATATTGACCCTTACGAAACCTTGTGTTCCAAATTTCCCCTTCCTCCCTCCTAGATGGCAAGTAATCCGATATGTGTTATACATGAAGAACCCCGTTCTCAAGAAAGATTATTCCTCTGCTGTTTGAAGGGAATGGATTTTTTTCTCCCCCCTCCCCATAGTGTCTAATGCAATAGCTACTTGCTGTACCCCCAGCAGGGAGCAGACACCATTAGTCAAAGCCTGAAGACAGAGGAGCTTTGTGAGTGGAGAGAGCATCGGCCCTGGCCAGGACTTAAACCGTAGTGAGAAATCGTACCCAAGAGCACACCAGTGGAGCCTCCCCACCCAGATGATCAAACTTCAAGGAGAGAAAGACAATGGGACCCTGTTGTGTCTGGGTCCCAAGTTCTGCTCTCTGGGTACCAGAAAACACTACGGCGCTTTTCCTATTGATACCGCCCGTGTCTGTGGCAAAGCATGGCCCGGCGATCATCAGCCTTACAACATCTTAGTAAAGGCCTGTGCTCGGGCCTCCTTGTGTACTGGCTGACTATCAATGGCACCTATGCCCGGGGTTGTCGTGGGGATCAAATGAAACAATTATAAAGCAGCTGGTGCAGCCCCTGGCACATGGGAAGCACCAGATAAATTTTTGGTATTATTATTATTAAATAGAGGTAGCCAGCGGTGGTTTGTAAGTCATTGTTTCAGGAGAGAGGATTCACCAAGTGATGGTCGCCATACTCCCCCCAAGGACCGAGGGGGGCAAGGTCAGAAAGGATGCCAGGGAGGGGATAAGTTTAATTGGGGGGGGGAGAGAAATGCAACATGTACATAAATAGATGAATATGGTCATTGCAGGAGGGAGAGATTTGTTGCAGGGGGTGGGGGTGGGCACAGAGATTCGGAAAGGTCCTTGGTAGGATATGGCCCCTGGGCTGTGAAAGAAATGGAGGATTCTAAGAGATGAAGACAAGGGGGGAGTACAGGCCCAGGGAACAGCCCAGGCCCCTCACAGAGGGACAGCAGAGAGCTTGGCTGCAACAGTATGAAACATGACCAAGAAGGCAGCTGGGAGCCAGATGGAAGCGGGCATGAGATGCCATTAATAAGTGGTTCGCTTTTCATCCTGGAAACAAAAGGAAACCGTGGGCCATTGGTGACTCAGGAGCTGAGGAAAAAGCATTTAGTCCGATTCACTCATTTTACAGACTTGTAGGAAGGGATTAGCCTTGCACTCCCCCTGCCCCCATTTCTGTAGTGGAGGCTGCTATGAGCACCTGGACTCCTGTGTGGGCAGCGGGCCCACATGGAGAGCGCTGACTCAATCAGTAAGAATTCGCTAAGCGTTGCCATGTTTCGGGAGAGCAGTTAGGTGGGGCCACAGCAAACAGAGCCCTGCGTCTGGAGGCAGGAAAAACGGAGTTCTTCCTCGGAGGCATCCAGCCTCGGATGCTAGCCATGCGACTCTACTTCCCCTAACCCTCTTCTCTCCTCCTTAGTCGAAAATCTGCAAGATCTGTGATCTTTGGATAAAATGCAAACCCCACTTATTAAGGCCATTTAAAGCCCCCTTCCATCTGCCTTCTCTCTACCTCCTTAGTCTTTTATTTTTTTAATTTTTAAATTTTTTATCCTTACTGCTTTCTTCATTCTGGTCAAAACTGGCCTCCCAGCCCTCTCCATGTCTCTTTTCTCCATCACTGAGAAAGAATTAATGCAGCCACCCAAGAAAGGAGGTCCCTCGGTCCCCTTGTTTATGCCCACATGTCTCCTTAAGGGAAGTAGTCCAGGAGGGGATAGTATTTTATCTATGTAATCTTTTTTCTTGTTCAAGGTTCCTATAAATGTTACCTGGAGTCACCTTGGGGTATAAAGTCATATCTGAGGGCATGATGGAGGCTGTTCCATGCCTCTAACATCTGGTGAACTAGTAAAACTGATTTGCCATTCTCTCTCTCTTTATTAAGTCTGATAGCTTGTCAATGCATATGCTGTATTATTATTATTATTATTATTATTATTATTATTTACTGAGGCAGTGGAGGTTAAGTGACTTGCCCGGGGTCACACAACTAGGAAGTGTTAAGTGTCCGAGGCCAGATTTGAACTCAGGTCCTCCAAACTTCAGGGCTGGTGCTCTACATACTGCACCACCCAGCTGCCCCAATGCATGCGCTTTATTAATCCAAGTGTGCAACAATGATTTAATAGTCCCAAAAAACCTCTGCAGGAACCAATCAGTCGATCCCTCCTGATCCCACTAAATGGGTCTCCCTCTAGTCCTCACAATGATGCTCTTTCTGGGTCTTCTCGGAAGTGGAGGCTGCGGGTCTCCCTCCAATGTGGCATCCAACAAGCGTCTCTCAGTTACTCTACTCTCCAGGGAACACACGATGCTTTGGGAAACACGGGGACTTATCTTCGCAAAGAGCTGCAGGCTGATGGCTGGGACTCCAGTGCCTTGTTATGGTTCCGGCTAAGGGGATTTACAAAAATCCAAATTTCGATTGGTGATTGATTGTCCAAGCTTATGATGAAAAGAAAACACTGAGCAAAGATAAGGTGATTATTGGCCATTGAGTGTCACATTTGGGGTAGTTAGGTGGTATAGTGTATAGGACATTAGGTCTGGAGTAAAAATGACTCATCGTCTTGAATCTTCCTAGCTGTGTGACCCTGAACAAGTCACTTCACCTTGTCTGCCTCAGTTTCCTCATCTGTAAATTGAGTTGGAGAAGTAAATGGCAAAAGACTCCAAGAAAACCCCAAATGGGGTCAGACACAACTGAACAACAAAAGAGCAACGTTTGGAATGTTCGTCTGCAACTAGAAGTTTACATCTTGTCAGCTTTTCCTCATGTACCTGAAATCATTTCGGGGCAGAGAATGTCAGAGAGCGTGGGGGACTCTACCATCTTCAAGAACAATGGTTGGATGTCATCATAAATACTAATAAATTCAATAAAATTGGTTCTGGCAGAGCTGAGCCCCCAAATGCGGAGCACAGCGATAGTATTAATGTTTTCCTTCACAGTTCAAGCAGGGTGAGACTGAGCAGGTGAGACCTGAGAACAAACTCATCTCCAGTTCCTCATCTCCCACGGCCTACACGCCATCTTAGCTACAAACAGGAACGGGGTGACTCTGCGGCTGCTTGTTGACAGATTGATTGCGAGTCACACCCTGCCAGGGACTTACTACCACCCACAGATGTCCCACTTCCAAGATAAGGAATTGTGAAATCCCTTGATCTGGCTATTATCTACAATCATTCCATTTCTCCCGATGTCTCACTCCTAACACCATTCGTCACCTCGGTGATGTCTAATTCCTTCTCGGGCCTTGCTTTCCCCAACTCAGAAGCCAGGATCCCATGGTAGCTGTTTCTATACTATTTTTTTTTCCTGCTGCTGACAAATAGGGCCAGATTTCTCCCGTCCGAATGGGATAAACTGAGGACCAATCATGGGGATGTACCTTGAACTATGACTCGAGACTTTGCCATAACAAGTTGAACCACAGCTAAAAAGCTGCAGGTGTTGGGTTGTCTTGGATGAACGTGTCCCCTCCGGTTTCTCAATGAGCATTTAAGGACTTTTTTTTTTTTCAGGTGATGGCATTGGGATTCAGGTGACAGAATTCTCTCATCCCAGGATATCCACTTCCTCGTACAGCAGTTCTCTAGGGAAATTTAAATTAAGAGTTTGTTATTCGAATCCAACCATTTTGGAGAGTTGTTTGGAACTATGCTCAAAAAGTTATCAAACTGTGCATACCCTTTGATCCAGCAGTGTTACTACTGGGTTTATATCCCAAAGAGATTATAAAGGAGGGAAAGGGACCTGTATGTGCACGAATGTTTGTGGCAGCCCTTTTTGTAGTGGCCAGAAACTGGAACCTGAATGGATGTCCATCAGTTGGAGAATGGCTGAATAAATTGTGGTATATGAATATTATGGAATATTACTGTTCTGTAAGAAATGACCAGCAAAAGGATGTCAGAGAGGCCTGGAGAGACTGACAGGAACTGATGCTGAGTGAAATGAGCAGGACCAGGACATCATTATATACTTCAACAACAATACTAGATGATGACCGGTTCTGATGGACCTGGCCATCCTCAGCAACGAGATCAACCAAATCATTTCCAATGGAGCAATAATGAACTGAACCAGCTATGCCCAGAGAAAGAACTTTGGGAGATGACGAAAAACCAATACATTGAATTCCCAATCCCTATATTTATGCCCACCTGCATATTTGATCTCCTCCACAAGCTAATTGCACAATATTTCAGAGTCTGATTCTTTTTGTACAGCAAAATAACGTTTTGGTCATGTATACTTATTGTGTATCTAATTTATATTTTAATATATTTAACATCTACTGGTCATCCTGCCATCTAGGGGAAGGGGTGGGGGGTGGGAGGTGAAAAATTGGAACAAGAGAGTTGGCAATTGTTAATGCTGTAAAGTTATCCATGCATATAACCTGTAAATAAAAGGCTATTAAAAAAAAAAAGAGTTGAGGAACATCATCAGGCTGTAAAAAAAAAAAAAGGGTTTGTTATTTATTCTTTTGTTTCTAGGATAGATTTTTATGTTTAGAATATAAGCCTGGACTCCCCCAGCCAATGGGAGAAAAGATTGGGGGGTTTAGGGTCTCTTTAAGCTTGTGTTTTACAATTTGCAGTTTGTGCTTCTCTACTGACACTTTGTCTGTCGGGAGTTGCCCTTTCTCCAAGATCGGAATAAATCTTTTTATTATTATTTTTTTTTTTTGTAGCCTGGAGATTATCTGATTTTAATTTGGGTAAATGTCACTATCCCACACACAGCCTCAGAAATCATCTCTTGAAACTATGATTCAGTCAAGTGATTCTCTAGTATCTCTCCTCCCTTTTCCAAACAAATTTCAAAAGCCGTCTACACTGGTTGTTTCCCCTTCCTTCTTTCTCTCACTCCTCAGCCCTCAGTAATTTGGCTTCTAACCTCATTGCTCAACTGATAATGCTTCCCCAGGTCCCATGGTCTGCCAACGGCCAACTCTGACGGCCTTTTCTCAAGCTTGGTTTTCAGGCCCTTGTTTTTTGTTTTTGTTTTTGTTTTTTTTTTTTTAGATGTCACATTCAACATGACAATAGGCAACATTTGGGGGAGGGGACCAATTTCTATTGTTCTGAGTCATTTTTTAAATTTTATTTTTATTATTTTTATTTTTATTTCTTTTGAATTATTTTTCTTAACAAACATTGATTTTTCCTTTCTACCATCTTGTCTTATTTACATCACTATATTCCACACCCCTGAAGTCACTGGGCTCTTGTTCCATCCAAGGTAGGCCCCTTTTTTTCTCTCCACTCACCTGAAGTGGCTGACCCCATGACCCACCCTTCTCCGCTGAGAAAGGATACTTGTTTTTCCACTGTGTCCAACCCTTCGTGACCCCATTTTGGGGTTTTCTTGGAAAGATACTAACCTTCTCCAGCTGAGATGAGAAACGGAGACAAACAGAATCACGCAGCTAGTACGCGTCTGAGGCTGCTTTTGAACTCAGGAAGATGAGTCTCTTGCCTCCAGGTCTGGCGTTCTACTCGCCATATCACCTGGAAAGGCTATGGCTATCTATCAAAGGGAGGAGGTCTCTTTGCTTAGGTCACAAGTGATAGTAGAGCCTCTTGAGCTGTCTGGGAAAAAAAAAAAAAAGTTCCTCCCAGACACCATCTTCTTGCTGGGTGTCCCTGACCCAGGCTCTTCCTGTCTGTCTCACTAATTCGTCTCCGCTTCCTCACTGGATAAACATGGCCATTATGGAGGCTCATTGTCAGAGTTCTCAGGCTGTGATCTTACTTCTTTCTCCACACCCTCCGGTGTCTGTGTCACCTTCCTCTCACCCACATACAGATGATGGAGGTGCAAATCATGAGGTCAGCGGTAACGGGGATGAGGTGCGAGAGTCGGGGTGGGGGGGATTCCCTCTGGTTGGTGCTCGTCCAATGGGAAAGAATCTGCAGACCTGAAATCTGTGCAGCAAAAGGGATTTATTGGTGCCGAGATGCCGGCCTGCTGGGAAGACAGACTTCTCAGAGGGCAAAAAGGTCCTGTTAGGGACATAGCAAAGGTTAACCCTGAGAAGAGAATATCCTCACAGAGGGCAAGAGTCCTGGTGGGCAATTTTGCCGAGAAGAGAGCTTCCCTGGCAGAGAAAATCCTGTTTGGGACTTCTGCAAAGATTGGGGCTCTGAGTTGTCTTTTATTAGTTGCCTGAGGTTCGGCTCTCAATTGAAAATTGAATGAGATTCCCTCAATCGTTGACAATGTCCCCAGTTAGAGCTCTAATTGGAAAGAGATCACTTCTCTCCAGAGTTTGAGCTACTGGGAGTGGTTCTGGACTAATCTTCAATTCATTAGAGGGGGCCACCAGGCCTGAATGAGACCACTTTGCTTCCCTGGGGGGGCTCTCTCCCAGGAGATGTAGCCAGTTTCAGGGCTTACCCCCATCATCCCCCCAAAAGTCAAAGGGGATGCAATTTGCATCACAGAGAACTCCCCACTCTATCTATCCAGCCCCAGACTCCATCCCAACCCACCAGAGCCTTGTCATTTGGAGATTTCAAATGGGATTTCCTGGCGTCAAGTCAACAACAGAACTGACTGTCACCCCAACACCCCCTTTCTGAGCTGCCTTATTTCTAGTCTGGTGTTCCCACCGCCTAATTCAAAGCCGTGATTCCACCTACTTCTGAATCCAATCAGTCAATGAGCATCATTGATTCTAGCTCAATGGCCGCCTGTAGATTCAGGGCCTTAACCTCTCACCTGGACTATCCCCTAACTGGCCACGTTGCTGCCTCTTCTTCCTACTAGAGCTTGAGCTCCCAGACACTTCTCTTTCTCCAGGAGATCCCCTCAGCACACCATTCCCGGAGCCTCAGCCCACGGTGTCCCAGCCCTTTTCTCCCCACCCCGTGTCCTTACTACCACATACTATAAGCTCCTCGAGGGCAGGCGTGTATTTGCCTGCTCTTATTTCCTCAGACTTAGCCCCCAGCCTGACTTATAGCGCAAGAGACCGGAGGCAGCATGAGCCCCACAAGGCAGACTGTGCCGGCATCTTGGCCCTGATCTTCCCTCAGCTCCCAATGGGGACGGCCTGAGCCCAGGATCCTCCAGCCCAGAGTTCGTGTCCTGGGGACATCCTGGGAAGCCAGTCCTGGGGACCCTGCAACCTTGGAGACCCAGAAGGGGAAGTTGTGACCCCAAAGTCCCAGCCCCTGTCTGGTGGTTCAGCATCAGGAGCTGGGATGATTGACATCAGAGAATATCCCTGGCCTTGTGCTTGGCTGAGGACCATGGGACTCCTCCATCCAACTGGCAGTGGTGACCTTTCTCCCATTAGAACAGGAGCTCTTTGAGGGCAGGAACTATTTGCTGGTCTCTTTTATCCCCACCCTTTAGCATAGTGCTTCACACATAGTAAATGCTTAATGCCTACTTTTTTTCACTCAATCATTCATTCATTCATTCGATACAGTACTTAATCTAAATTGCATCAATTCATTCATTTTTTTTTCTGATTTCATTTCCTCTAGCCTCTCTTCTCATTCATTTCTCAGAAAAGTGGATTCTCCATCAGGCCCCAGAAACCTCCTGGGCAGATCACTTAGGGCCTCTCATAAGTACCCTCTGCCCTTGGGCCCTCTCCCTGTGATGGGAGGGTGGAGGATTCTCCCAGAGCTTCCTTTGAAGGCTCTAGGCCTGGTCATCACTTCATCTCTCCCCAGGATGTGATCCAAGCTTCCCCACCCCCCAAGCTGGATGTCTCCTCCCTCCAGACTCCTTGTGTGTATTGTCTTTCCCCGTTCGATTGAAGACTCTTTGAGGTCTGGTTTTGTGTTTTTTTGCTCATAATATTTGTATTTCCAGCATTTAACCCAGGGTTTGGTTATAGTTTCTTTCTCTCTTCAATTTAATCATTTTATTAACCATTCATAAACCAGGCCAATTGGTTATTAAAAAGAATGGTCTTTGGCCATCTTTTTAGATCGAAGACAAATATTTTATCAAGGGTTTCTTGGGACTTGGAGACAATGTGGGAGGGAAAAAATGGAAAAATGGATGACAAAATGACTTGACCAAAATCAAAGGGGGCATTGCCCTCTGATAAGTGCATCTTACAGATAAAAGAGGAAAAGGAAAAAGTAGATGCCTCCCTTCCTCCAGATACATCTCATGCAGTCCTGTGGCTCTGGTCTGTTTGTCAGCTCAGGCCAACTGTAGAAATTTCCTACAAAACTGATCTCACAACAAACTTCCAATTTACTTTGCTAATCAACAGGTAAGATCCATGAATTATGGAATCTTTCTAGACCAGGGAATTCACAATTTTACGTATCACCAACATCCGTCACCTGCACCACCTCTCTCTGTCTACAACCGAAATCAGAAGCCGATATTATATGATGTATTCCAACATAAAAACAAATTCTTCTAAAGTGGCCGGATTTATCTAAAGTTAACGAAAGGTTCTGGGATGAATACATAAATACAATGAGTAACAATTTTAAGTAATCCCAGTTTAAAGTTTAAAATAATGTATGTGGGATTTATACTAAAACCATTTAACTTCTTGCTCTGTTCAAATGCACACCCTTCTGAACAAATGTTACCTCTCCCACTAGTTATGTATTCCTTAACACAGGATAATTCCTTAATTATCCTCATAGCATTGAAAAATCAAAGGATCTTTAACTTAATCAGCAATATATAACTAGTATATCTTTGTCTTTATCTATATCTATATCTATATCTATATAATATACACTGTCAGATATACTCTTTAAATTAGCTTATACAGGCTTGATATTATTTTCATCTAACATTTTCATCCATTATATCATCTAACATGATTATAGAAATTTGACATATACTTTCTTGATCACTGACTCTTTTTTTATAGCTTTTTATTTATAAGATATCTGCATGGGTAATTTTACAGCATTGACAATTGCCAAACCTTTTGTTCCAATTTTTCCCCTCTTTCCCCCCATCCCCTCCCCCAGATGGCAGGTTGACCAATACATGTTAAATATGTTAAAATATAAATTAAATACAATATAAGTATACATGTCCAAATGGTTATTTTGCTGCACAAAAAGAATCGGACTCTGAAATATTGTGCAATTAGCCTGTGAAGGAAAACAAAAATGCAGGCAGACAAAAGTAGAGGATTTGGAAATTCTGTATAATGGTTGATAGTCATCTCCCAGAGTTCTTTCTCTGGGCATAGCTGGTTCAGTTAATTCCTGCTCCATTGGAACTGATTTGGTTGATCTCGTTGCTGAGGATGGCCAGGTCCATCAGAACTGGTCATCATATAGTATTGTTGTTGAAGTATATAATGATCTCCTGGTCCTGCTCATTTCCCTCAGCATCAGTTCCTGTCAGTCTCTCGAGGCCTTTCTGAAATCATCCTGCTGGTCATTTCTTACAGAACAATAATATTCCATAACATTCATATACCACAATTTATTCAGCCATTCTCCAGTTGATGGGCATCCACTCAGTTTCCAGCTTCTGCCCACTACAAACAGGGCTGCCACAAACATTCGTGCACATACAGGTCCCTTTCCCTTCTTTAGTATCTCTTTGGGATATAAGCGCAATAGCAACACTGCTGGATCAAAGGGTGTGCACAGTTTGATAGTTTTTTGAGCATAGCTCCAAATCGCTTTCCAGAATGGCTGGATCTAATCACAATTCCACCCACAATGTATCACAACGACTGACACTTCTTCCAAATTCATCCTCCACCCAGCTGCCAATATTCCTAAAACACGGTCAAACTATGGTCCTCCCCACCTCATAAAATCCCGTGCTTTTCTTTCTTTTCTAGGTTCAGATACAAAATTCTGTTTGCCATTGAAAGCTCTTTATTCCTTGACCACAAATAATGTTTCTAAAGTTATTGGACATCAGTCTCCTTCCCGCAGTCACTGACCCAACCAAACTGTTATTCTCACTGTTCTTCCCATAGGACATCATCTTCCCATAGGACTCTTCCCTCAGGACACATCATCTCCCATAGGACGCCATGTTTCTGTACAGTTTGCTCCCCACACCTAGAATTCATTCCCTCTTAATCTCTGCCTCTTGGAACTATTCACTTTCTTCAAAACCACTCAGGAGATCTCTCCTAAACTCCATGCTCAAAACAGAAATGAGTACCTCCCCTCAAAAAAAAAAAAGTTTTTGTTTATCAAATCTGGCTTGTACACACTTGTGTCCATGAAGAGAATGGAAGCTTCTACATCTACAAGGCCCAGTGGTAGTTGGTTCTGATTCACAGTGTGTTGTCCTTGGTCAAAAAAAGGGGAGGAGTAAGGTTCCTCAACCTCATGACCTTCCAAGAGAGAAGAGACCTTCCTTCAGTGAGGTCATGATCCTTGCCAAGTACTCCTCTATGCTTAGAGTCCTGCAAGTTCCCTGGGGGGATGTGGGGATTGTTTCCCCCTCCTGCTCCTTTCATGGATTGGAGGCTCCCCTTTCTCCTGGGTGTTTTAGACTTGATCCTGCCAGGAAAGGACCAGACTCTTTCACTTCTGAGGATTATACTTGGCTCTAGGATCCCAAGTCTAGTCTGGATGAGGAGGAAGAGGCTGGGAGAGCATTGTCAAGAAGATGGGGGGCAGGGGGGGCTACAATTGTGTAGCCTTGATTAGAATACTTTTAAGAGGTTAATTGAATAACTGGATCTAAACTGCAGTTATTAGACTTACAACTAGAAAAGCCCTTCAAGGTCAAAAAATTAAGGAAATTGTAATAGAAGAACAGTTGGAAAAAGAAATGAGAGTGATGTGAGAAAATTATGAAAAGAGAATTGACAGTTTGGTTTTTTAAAAGACACAAAAATACTGAAGAAAATCACATCTTAAAAATAGAATTGAATTAATGGTAAAAGAGGCTCAAAAATTCAATGAAGAAAAAAAGAAATGCAAATTAAGACAACTCTGAGATACCACTACATACCTCTCAGATTGGCTAAAATGACAGGAAAAGAAAATGACAAATGTCGGGGGCCATATGGGAAAACTGATACATTGTTGGTGGAACTGTGCATGGATCCAGCCATTCTGGAGAGCAATTTGGAACTATGCTCAAAGAGTTATCAAATTGTGCAGGCCCTTTGACCCAGCAGTGTTTCTATTGGGCTTATTATATGCCAAAGAGATCTCAAAGGAGGGAAAGGGACCCACATGTCCAAAAATGTTTGTGGCGGCCAGAAACTGGAAACTGAGTGGATGCCCATCAGTTGGAGAATGGCTGGGTAAATTGTGGTATATGAATGTTAGGGAGTATTATTGTTCTGTAAGAAATGAGCAGCAGGATTTCAGAGAGTCCTGGAGAGACTTACATGAACTGATGCTAAGTGAGAAGAGCAGAACCAGATCATCATACATGGCAACAACAAGACTATACGACAATCAGTTCTGATGGACGTGGCTCTCTTCAACAGTGACATGATTCACCAATTGTTCAGGGATAAAAAGCCATCTACACCCAAAGAGAGGACCCTGGGAACCGAGTGTGGACCACAACATAGCAGTCTCACTCTTTCTGTTGTTTGCTTGCATTTTGTTTCTTTCCCAGTTTTTTTTCCCTTCTTGATCCAATTTTTCTTGTGCAGCAAGATAACTGTATAAATATGTATGCATATATTGGATTTAACATATATTTTAACATATTTAACAAGTATTGGTCTCCCTGCCATCTAGGGGAGGGGTGGGAGGAAGGAGGGGAAAATTTGAAACAGAAGGTTTTGCAAGGGTCAATGTTGAGAAATTACCCATGCATATGTTTTGTAAATAAAAAGATTTATTGAATATTGAACAAATATTGAAGATTATCTTTACATGTATTTGAAAAAAATATTTAAATATTATAAAATGGTTTTAGGAAAAATATTTTAAAATTATATATCACTTGAGAGAAAGAGAAAGCGTGATACCAATTTAAAAAAGAATTGTTGGACTACCTGAAATTAAAAAAAAAAAGTCTAGCTATCACTTTTCAAAGAATTATAAAGAAAAACTGCCATGATATTGATCAAGACGGTGAAATACAAATTGAAACAATCTACCAATCATCTCCTGAAAGAGATCACAAAATGAAGAATTGAAGGAATAAGCAGATTTCAGGACTCCCCTGTCAAGAAGACAATATTGCAAGCAGCCAGAAACAATTCAAATATCATGGAGTCACAATCATGATCATATCAGATTTAGAAGTTTCCAGGTTAAAGTAGCAGAAGACTTGGAATAAGATATTACAGAAGGCAAAGGAGTCAGACAGGCAATTGAGAATAATCTACCCAACAAAACTGAGTATGATCCTTCAACAAAAAAATGGATATTTGATGAAAGAGAGATCTTTGATGAAAAGCCCAAAGCTTCGTAGAAAACTTGGCATTTAAGCATAAGACTCACAAAAGAAACATAAAAATGTCAACATGAAAGAGAAATCAAAGGAGAGTAAGTTCAAGTGTTTATATAACTATGTGGGAAGGTGATACGTGTGATAACAAAGAACTTCATCGTTATTAGGGCAGTTCAAAGGAGTCTACAGAGAGAGGAAGGCATGAATGTCAATCAACTATGTTGGGATCATCTCCCTCCCTCCCCAAGAAAATTAAGGAGTAAGGAAAAGAGAAGGGGAAAGAAAATAGTAGAATGGAGAAACGTTTCTCATATAAAAGAGATATACAAGGAAGAGCTTTAACACTGGAGGGGGAAATAGGGATGGTATCTGGCAAGGCTTGAATCCCATTCTCATTGGAATTGTTTCAAAGAGGGAAGAATATATATACACACTCAGTTGAGTATAGAAATCTATTTTAAAGGAAATGGGAGGGGAAAGGGATAAGATAAATGGGGGAGGGGATGATAAAAGGCACGATGGGTCAAGGAAGGCAGTAGTCAGAAGCAAAACAGACTTTTGAGGAAGGCCAGGATAAAAAGAAAGAGAAAAAGAGAAACAGAGGAAAGTGGGATGGACAAAATGGAAAGCCATTCCTACTATCATGCTACTGTTGTTGCTGCTGCTGTTGCTACTGTTATTCCTCCTGCTGCTATAGTACCCCTGTTATTCCTGGTGCTGCTACTGTTACTACTATTATTCCTCCTGATGCACTTGGGGGCACAGCTAGTGCGAGGCCAGATTTGAACTCAGCCCTTCCCGAGTGCATCGTCATTGCTCCCCATTCCTGGAAGTCCGCAAGATTGTGGATGACGATTTGCCGGGGTTCTGGTGACCTTTGACGGCCTCTGAGATTCTAGGATTCTGTGAAAGGCACTCTAGTGGAAGGACCCAGGCCTTACATCACAGAACCGTTTCCCTGGAAACAACCGGGTCCCTCCACAGAATGTGAGACCCCACAAGTCCCTTGGATGAACTGAGGTAAGGAAAGAGTTACGGGTGGGAGGCTGGGGGGGCAGGAAGAACGGGGTCTGGAGGACCCTAGGCTAATCATCTGTCACTCTCGTGTCAGTTCCAGGGTTCCTTTTCAAGATGAATTACTTAACCGTTCCAGAGGAGACCCGGAGGGAGGTCGATACTCCAGAGTCCCTGCCTGTTACTCTTGCAGCACCCTTGACGGCTCCCTCTGCTATGTCACATAGCAAAGCTATCCATATTAAGTACCCACCCCGAAGCTCCTGGAACCTCAAGAGCAAGGCCTCTCGCAGTGGCATCCGGATTCAGCCATCCTACTCCTCCACGGGGCAAAACTGGGAACAAGATCACCGCCTAAGAATGAAGAGAAGTAAGACAATCCACCTGTGGATCCCTAGGCCTGGGAAACCCCGGTTTGGACCCTCCCTGCCACCCAGGAGGACCCACTTCTGGGTCCTGCTCCCTGGAGCCCTTCGGACACTCTGATGGAGCCAGTGGAAGTGTGCCATGGCCTCCCAATCTCTATCTCGGGCACAGCCAAGGGAATAGTAGGGTGCTGTCAAGGGCATGGCTGTCCCTGACCTCAAGAAAGAAAAGCATCGCTGCCCAGTGCTTGGCTTGGTGCCCTTGTGCCCAGTACTAACATGGCCTAAACCCCCCCCAAGTGTCTAAGGGACTGCTCTCCCACTGTCTTCTGTCACACTCTAAAAGCCACGCTAGGGCCGGGCAGGCAGAGGCCCCTCCCCGTCACGGCTCGTATTCCCTGTGTACAGTGAAGGGGTCGGTCTCTTCCAGATTTAAGTAGGTGAGTCTGAGAGGGAGCCGGAGGCCTCCCGACCTCATGCCCGTCTGCCTCTGACTGGGCCGGTGCCGGAGCTGCCGCCCGCTCGGTTATTACCCTAAATGCCCCCTTCGGAGCGCCCACCGGCAGGATGGGGCTCGGCACGGTCAGCGGCCAGGGCCTGACCTCCTTCTTTCCCGAACCCCCTCTTGTAGCCAGGATACAGCGGACCCACAAGAAGCAGATAGCCGCCGACGAGATCCTCCACAAGTGCTGCGGGAAGGTCTTTGTAGTCTTTCTCCACATCCAGTTCATGCTGGCCGTCCTGGTGCAGAGCCTCATCTTTGAAATCTTCATCTTCATCGTGGTCTGTTTAAACACCACTGTCCTGGTGGTCCAGACCTTTGCTGAGGTGGAGATCTGGGGAGGTGAGCGTCCTCGGGGGAGGGGAATTTGGCGGGGCCAAGAGAGACGTGACCTGATCCGGTCCGGTTCTGAAACTCTGGGAACCACCACAAGGGACCAGGGAGCCCATTGGGACTAGGTGCTCCATCTAGGGACTCCAGGTGCTTCCTGGAGAAGGAGGAAGAAGGGAGAAAGGACAGGGGAGGAAGATGAGAAGAAAGGGAAGGAGGAAAAGAAGGAGGGAATTTCAGCCCACTTATATCCTCAAAGAAAAATATAGAGACCTTCAAGTAATCCCGGAACATATGTCATTTGGAATTTAATATGCGAGAGGGGATGTAACTGCCAGAAGACCATTTGTCCTGGGAAGACAATTCCTCAGGGTCACTAGGCCAGGAGGAGGCCGGATCAGGGCAGAGGGAGGAGTGTCCATGGGGGTGAGGGAGCTGAGACCTGCACTGAAACAGAGGATCTGGCCTCCCCACAGAATGGTACTTCACAGCTTTTGACTCGATCTTCCTCTGCATCTACTTCATGGAGGCGCTCCTAAAGATCATAGTCATGGGATTAGGCTACTTTGATTCTTGGAACAGCCTAGGTGGGTGAAGGGGGGGGCGGTTGGATGGGGAGCACGGTTGGAGGAGGTCGGGAACAAGCAGGGGAGGAACCCACCATGGAGTGGTGGTAGTAATGAATTGGCAGGTGCTGCAGGGAATGATCTTCTAGCTGGGGAAAGGGGCTGGAATAGAGGGGGAGCGTCCTTTTGAGAGGGGCTCCAGACTTAGGGAAAAGAGGCTCTGCTGCCTTGCCCAGGAGCTTGCTTTTCTGATAGAGACACCCAGACCAGTGGTCAGAACCCTGAGCCCCAGAGTCCAGAAGACCTAGGTGCAAATTCCACCGTGGGCACTGCCTAACCCTGGGCAGCTCATTTTTCTCCTAAATCTCAGCTTCCTCACGCATATAATGCCTGTAGTAACTCTCTCCCAGGGTGCCTGGGGGGGTCTAGAACAGGGTGGGTGCTTCCCCAGCCTAAGAGAGCCGGGTGACCCGCACCCCGAGGCCGGAGCTTCGTGGGGCGGGCCCTTGAGATGGGCACCGTGCCCTGTCCCCCCAGATTTCTTCATCATGGTCATGGCCATGGTGGACTTCGTGCTCAAGCAGATCTACTTCTCCTCCGTCACGAGAATGGCCCACAGCAAGACTGTCTTCGGCATCCTCAAGATCTTCAAAAGCCTCCGAGCCCTGCGGGTGGTCATGGTGCTCCGCAGGCTCAGGTGAGGGATCCCCGTAGTCCGCTGACGGTCGGGCCAGCAGCGGCTACAGAGGGACGAGGTTTGGAGCTGGAGACTCCTGGGTTTACCCCCCACCCCTCCAGGGAAGTGAACTAGATCAGTGGTTCTCACGGTGTGGTCCAGAGAATCATGGGAGGCTCTGAGACCCTCAGAGGGACTACACATTCAAAACTACCCACAAACGCAAAAACTCTTTGGATGATCCTCTATCATTTGTAATCACGTAAAGATGCCGAGAACCAAAGTTTGAGAGCCAGTGAACTAATAGATGATTCTAAATGACCCTTCTGGATGCGAATCCATGATCTTATTCCTGGATGAATAGCCACATTCCTCAGTTTCCCCATCTGTAAAACAAAGGGATTGGGTTACTAGAGGGCTAGGTGGCTTCTCCCTGGAAATCCAGGGTCCTATGGGTTCCAGGTCCTCAGCTCCTATTCTAAGGTTCCTCCCAGCTTTTTCTCCTCTTCTCCTAGGTTGGCTGTTCTCCGCCCCGGGCTCTAAGGGGGAGGGTCTCCCTGGGGGAGGGTCTCCCTGTGCTGACCCCTTGCTTTTGCCCTCATGCCTTCCCTAATTCCAAGGTTCTTTGCAGCCAAGGGCCGGCCCGCAGCGCTCCCCGGGAGCCTGGCCAAGCCCTCTGACCTCGTTGTCTTCTCCTGCTTTCAGCTTCCTCAACAGCCTCCAGGAGGTGACGGGGACACTGGCCGGGTCGCTGCCGTCCATCGGGGCCATCCTCGTCCTGATGTTCACCTGCCTCTGTATCTGCCCAGGCGGAGACGGGGAGGGAGGGGAGGGCAGGACCATGGGTGGCGGGGGGCGGGGAGGGCAGCTGGGGCTGGGTAGGGGTGGAGGGCTGGCTGGTCAACACTGCAAGGGCCTCCGGGGCCTCCTTAGCCTCCCCAGTCTTCTTCTCGGTGATATTCCGATCCCTCTTCAACCAGTCGGACCCCAAGCGCTTCCAGAACATCTTTACCACCATCTTCACGCTTTTTACTATGCTCACTCTGGATGACTGGTCCCTCATCTACTTGTCCAGCCGGGACAAAGGTAGCGGGAAGGAGCCGGGAGGGGGGTTGGGGTCCAGCAAGGTGGGAAGTCGCACCGGTCTTGGGAGCTTTGGAGCAGGAGTGGTAACGAGGGTGGGACAATGGGGACTGTGGCCCAGAGTGCAAAATTCACAGGGGGCCGATCCAGAGAAGTGACAGCATCCAATTAGAAAAATTAAGATGATAAACTCTCAGGGGGTAGTCCCCCCACTTCCCATCCCCATCCTGCTCCTCTCCAGCTAGGGACATCCTTCCCATGACTTGTCTCAGGCCTCTCTGAGTACAAAGTCAAGGCCCTTCCTCCCCCAGGTGCCTGGTATATCATCCCCATCCTCATGATCTACATTATTATACAATACTTCATTTTCCTCAAGTGAGAAACCAAGCCCCCTCTCCCCTCCCCACCCCGGGGCTCCCCAGTACCCGGCCGCCTCCCCCCTCCCCCGGGATCTTCCCAACCTCCTCGTCTGGCCCTCAGGCCCGGGCCCCTCGCCTCAGACAAGCCCCAGCTCGGCCCCGACTCTAGAAGCCCATGGGGAGCCCCTGCCCCCCACGCCCTCCCTCTGCGGCCCTGCCCCCGCTCCCGGGGCCCTCACGCTCCGTGTCTTGTAGCCTGGTGATCGCGGTGCTGGTGGACAACTTCCAGATGGCCTTACTCAAGGGACTGGAAAAGGAGAAGCAGAAGGTATGGGGGTGGGGGCGGCGATCACTGTTTGTTAGGACCTACTGTGTGCCAGCCACGGAGCTGAGCCGGACGCCAGCTTTCCCTGGGGCTGAGCCAGAAAGATGGCGTCCATGTCCAAGAGCTCCACCCCGCTCTGTGAGCATTCTCTGCCGGCCTGGTCTCGGGCACTGGAGAGAAGGCGCCCAGGCTGCAGCCCGTGCCCCAGCAAGGGGTCAAGGAGTGAGGGGTCAAGGAGCGAGGGGTCAAGGATCGAAGGTCCCACGGACGCCCACATCCAGGTTGCGCGGCCGGCACCCGGCATTGTAGCCCCTCTGACGAAAGCCCGTGTTCTCCTCTCATTCTTATCACAACCTCCCCCAAGCGCCCTCTGGGACAGAAACAGCCAGAGGGGCAGTTAGCCATGGATGCGACTCCCCCCAGCGGCCCCCCCCACCTGCCAGGGAGACCACCTCCTTCCCCAGGGCCTGCTCCTCTCTCCGGGAGGGAAGAACTGACTCCTCCCCTCCATTGGCTCCTCAGAAAGTGGCCCGGATGCACGAGCGCCTTCTGGACGAGTCGCTGACCAATCTCGAGAAAGGTATCGACACCTCGCTGCCCGCGGGCCACGTCCCGCCTTCCCAGCCTCCCGGAGGGAGCCGGTGCCCGAGAGGGGCACTTCCGGGGCCCTGCCGGACCCCCTCCCATCAGCCTGGGGCCCGGCCTCCCCCCATCTTCCGGCCACTTCTCCCCACAGAACCGGAGGAGAGTTTGAGCGGAGTTTCTATACAAATGAGGATCATTGAGAAAAAATACGGGGACCTGACAGAATCGTAAGGAGAAGCCCGGGGGGCCGGGCGCTGGGGGCAGACAAGACCGGGGGTCGCTGGATCAGGGGAAAGGAGGCAGGAGCCCACCGGGGGAAGGCTCCCGACCCCAGAACAGAGAGCAGAGGATGTCAGAGCGAGGGGCAGTTAGAACATGGGAAATCAGAGAACAGAGTGCGAGCTGGGAGGGACCCCAGAGCCCAGAGTCTCCCGGCCGCCGCCTCATTCTGGAACAGCCGCTCAGCCGGGCCGGGAGCCTGGGCCCACGTCTCATGGGCCCACCGGTTTCGGAGAAGGCTGTGGGGATGGGGCAGCTGAGGAAACCCCCTGCGGCTGCCCCTCTCGACACGCCCTGTGCCCCTGCGTGCCCCCCCTCTGGGGTTCTGGCCCTCGGCCATTGGAGCAGGCTTGCTCTCCCTCTGCGGCCCTCAGTTTCCCGGTCTGTGACCTGGGAGCAATAATCCTCGCACAAGCTGCCAGAGGAAAGCCTGGGGGGTCCCCATTCTGGGGGGGTCCCCGTTCTGAGGGCCCCCCGTGCCCCTGTCTCCCAGACAGCAGGAACAATTGTTCCACTACCTGCAGCTGATGGCGGCCGTGGAGCACCACCAGCAGGTGTTCCGCTCGCAGGCGGCCGTCATCGACGAGATCATCGACAAGGTGTTCGAGGTGAGCTGGGGACCTGGGGTGGGGGGGGGCTGTTGTCCCCGGCTCGTCCCTGAGCCCCCCTCGTCCTTTTTCTCAGGCCGGAGAAGAAGATTTCAAGAAGTGAATGGGGAAGTCGCCGAGTGACCGCAAGTGGATCCGGCCCTTTGTGGCCTTGGGGACGGCCGGTGGGCCCGGGGCCGCCCGGGCCGCGATCCAATACAGTCCGGAAGTCTCTTTCTAAGCTCTTGTCTCCTTCCTGGCTGCGAATCCAGTGGGCTTGTAGGAGAGACCCCCGGCCCCTCACAGCTGCCCATCCCATTGTTCCCCCCCCAGGGGAGCCCGGCTTGGGTGGCTTCCCCATCGGGGCCTCATTGCGGCCTGTGACCCCGGTGGCCTGTGACCCCGGTGGCCTGTGACCTGGGCAGCCCATGGCCCAGTCTCCATCCCAGACTCCAGAAGCCAGAGACAAGAGCAGCTGGGGAGGCCCTGATTGGGGGGGGGAGCAGCAGGTACAGAAGCTAACTCTTAGGAGACTGGAAGGTCTGTGACTGTTTTCTCATTTAAGCCTCCCGTCAATCCTGGGAAACAAGAGCCCCATTTTACAGATGAGGAAACTGAGTCAGACACATAAAGTGACTCAGTGAGTAAGTCTGAGGCCAGCTTTGAACTCGGGCTCGCCGGCCCCCAGGGCTTGCCCTCGTCCCGCTGTCCCCACCACCAGCTGCCGAGAAGCTGTAGGAATATCCAAGGTGAAATGAGCTGCTGGGGGCGGGAGGGAGGGGCTACCTCCGGGAGGTCTCGGGGGAGGCTGAGGGCCTCGGCTCAGCCTGGGACAGACCATCCCTACGGCCTCCAGCTGAGGATGCTCCCGGGCTCCCGGCCCAGAGGGGCAGGGCTGGGGCTGAGGCAGGCCGTCCTCCCCGCGTGGTCAGCGGGCCCCAGACCCACCATGCGGGGAGCCCCCCCCGCCCCGGTGCTGGGCCCCAGCTCTCCCAGGCCCGGAGCCAGGGAGAGCCCTGTCCCTCAGGGTGATGGCCACGGGCCAGCATCAGCTGGGCCTGAGTCACTGTCACCAGGCCAGAGCGTTGTGCCCGATGCCCAGGGAGCAGTGACGGCGTCGGGGAGGGCCGTGCCCGGCCGCCCACAGCCAGGTGACCCGCGCCAGGTGGGGCAGTGGCCAGGGACGGCGCGGGGGTGCTCGGGAGGAGCCTGAGGGCCGCCGCGGGCCGGGGTGGGGAGCGTGAATAAAGGGGCCAGAGCATCCACTCGGTCGTCCCGCCGTAGGCATGGGGCCTTGTCCCCCCCCCCCCCCGGACCCATGAGGGCCCGAACCACTGCTGGGGACCCAGGCTGACGGGCCTGGCGCTCAGGGTGGCTTCAATGCAGTGAGGGCTTATTAAGTGCCTGCTGTATACTGGGCCCTGCGATTAGCTCGGAGCCCTTCCAGCTTTGAGTCTCAGGGCGGCCCCGGCTCCTATGGCCGAGGGCACCGGGAGGGACAAAGGAGGAGAGAGGAAGGAGAGGGAGGAAAGGCGGACCCGGCGGAAATGGGGAGGGAAGAGGACGGTGGGCGGCCCCAGGAGGAAGTCTGGGAACCCAGCCAGGACCCATCACGCCCCCTCCCCTGTCAGAGCTCCTGTCGGGGTCCCCCTCCCCCACCCTGCTGCTGGGCCTAGCAGGCTCCGAGACACTCCTGGGCCAGCCAGGTCTGCCTGCACCCCCTCCCTCTGCCTCCCGTCCCTGGCCAGCCACCAGTGAGGGCCCAAGGGCGTGGGGGGAGGGGCCGCGGGGGCTCCGGCCCCAGGGCCCCGCCAGGGTTCGGGCTTTGGGCAGCAGGGAGTCTCTGCTAGGGGGGCAGGGGCAGCCTGGCCAGGGCGGGCGTGGGCAGAGAACCCTCCCCCTTGGCGCCTGATTCCCAGCTCAGCTTTGGCCGGGCCCGGGGGCCTGCGGCGGCTTCCCAGGAGCCTTTGTGTGTGTGTGCGTGTGTGTCCAGCTCTGCGGGCAGGTGGATTCTGGGAAAAAGGACCAGGGAATCCCCCGGAGAAGCCCTCTCTGCCCTAAAGCCCCCCTTATAGCAGAGCTCCCATGCGGGGCAGCCCAGTCTGGCCCTGGGGGGCGGCCGTTCCAGGCCCTTCTTCCACCAGAAATCCGCTCCCTGAAAAGCGCGCTGGGGGGGGGGGGGGCTTGTACGGGCTGGGGAGGGGGTTAAGGGGGGAACCTAAAACCTTACAAAAATGAATCTGAAATCTCTCTTTTCGTGGGACTGGAAAAGTGAAGAAGGGCTGGGAGAAGCTGGAGCGGCCCCGGGCTCCCCCAGCGCCGGCGCAGGGTCGGCCCTCAGGGCTCGCGAGCCCTCCTGGGAGAGCCCCCCCCAGCCCCAGGTCCTCCCTTGGGGCTCAGAGTGAGCAGAGAAGGCCGTGGGTTTATCCGTTTATTCATTCAGCCGTGGCGGCTGTGCGATCTCCAGGGCCCGGAACCCCCCCCCCCCCAGCCTGTCCCATCTTCCTCTGCAGGCGCCCCCCTCCCCTCTCCGTGCTGGGCCCAAGCACAGCCTCAGGCGGGCAGACACGAGAACTTCTCCACCGTGGTCTCGTTTTTCCAGGGGACCTGCAGGATCTCAAAGTCGCACCGGAAATTCTGGGGGGAGAGACAGAGCCGCGGAATGGAGCGGGCCCTCTCAGCCCCCCCAGGCTCCCCATAATCCTCCCCCTTTGTCTCAGGGAGGCCGGCCGGGGGTGGGCAGGGGTCAGGGGCCCGGAAGGGCAGGCCCAGAGCAGGGGCCAGAACAGGAAGCCCTTTGAATATGAGCTCATCCGGGCTGGGCCCAGAGGGTTCTGGGGACGGAGGAGGCCCTGCGTCCTGGGGCAGCGCCCCCTGAGCCCGGCAGCCACGGCCTGGGAGCCCCCAGAACGGGCATGAAGGGATGCTGAGCCTCCTAGGGGAGCGGTCAGTGCAGTTGGGACCCTGGGTTTAGGGCTGGAAGGAAGCTTACAGGAAGGGAAACTGAGGCCGGACAGGGGAAGGGGAGCATGGCTCAGTCTCCCGGATAGGAGACGGCAGCGTCAGGATCCCCTCCCCGACCCCTCTGCCCCTCCTCCCCTGCCCAGGAACCTAGGGAGGAAGGCCCCAGTCTGACAGAGGCGTCTGGCCCGATTCTTCTTGGGTGGGGAGACGTCCGGGCCAGGGCCTGTTCGCACATGTACTCACACCCACCCACACGTGCTCCCAGACGTGCTCCCCACTCTCCCCGGCGGGCAAGACATCGTCCCCAGCTGGACTTCGGTGCCCAGCCTCTCTGAGGTGGATCCTGGGGTCTCAGGAGACCCCAGCTTGCAGGACTGTTGAGCTCCCCCCCAGGCTTTGCTCTGGAGTCAGGGTGGGCTCGGGAGGAGCCAGGCCCCTTTGGGGCACTTACCTGCTGTTCGGCGGAGAACGGGCACTGGGTCAGGTTGACTCCCTCGCCGGTGTCCGCGCCCTTCCGACACTCGGTGCTCCCGATCTCCATGGTCAGGTAGTACTTGACGCCAGACACGAGCTAGACACGGCGGTCCCTCGGTCAGCGGGGAGGGGGGGCGGGGGGGGCCGACCAGCCCCTCCCCAGAGCCACCCATGGGGGCCTGAGCCCCGCCCCCACCCCTCCCGGGACCCTGCGAGCCTCTACTTGCGGCCCCCCGGGGCTGGGGAGCTCGCTACCTTCCCGGGCAGCCCTTTGGTCCCTTCTAAGGACTGAAAGTTTGTCCTCCTTGGAGCCTCAAGCTTCCTCCCCCTCTAACAACGCTGCCTCCGCGGAGACGTCCGGCCTAAGGATCAGGCCCTTTCCCAGGATGCCCCTGGCCGGTCACTCGCAGGCTGCCCCCAGACCTCGGCCCAAGGGAGGTCCCCAAACCCAGCTGAGAGGCCCGGCCCCTGCCCCTGCCTGCCCCGCCCCCCGCCCGGCTGGACCAGGGTCAGCCTCCTGCAGCCCCAGACCCGCCTCCCGCTCCCAGCCTGAGCCCCCAGCCCCGCCTGCCCCCCCCCGCCTGCCCCCCCCCCCCCCCGACCGGCCCCTCACCTGCTTCTCGGCCTTGAGCACCTTGGTGTCCCGGAAGTAGTACATGCTGTTGCTGCCGGTGTTGAAGGTCTCCACGGCCAGCTGCGCGTACTCCCTGACCTCGGGGCTGCTGGTGGACACGGGGATGCGGGCCCCCAGCAGGTTCCCGGGCCGGGGCCCGGAGCCGCCCCCCTGGTCCCCGCGGGCCGCGGGCAGGCTCAGGGAGGCGACACACAGCACCAGCAGCGCCACCAGCATCTCGGCTCTGGGAGGGCCTCGGGAGCTGGGGAGCCGGCCGGGCCCCCGCCTTTTACCCGCTCCAGGAGCCCCACCCCGGGCGCGGGGAGCCCCTCCCCCTCCTCCTCCAGCCGGGAGCTGCCCAACAGGTCCTGGGCCTCCTCCCTCCCCAGCCTGGGGCTGGATGGAAACTCTGCCTCCTCTGCCTCCTCCCAGAAGGCAGCACCGGGGCCCCCCTCCCCCGGGTCCCCTCCCCCAAGCCCCCTCCCTCGGATCCCCCGGAGCAGAAGGGGCACCCCCTTTTGGGCCTCTCCCGGGCCATGTTTGAGGCAGAGGAACCTGGGAGCGGCCGTCTCGGGGCCTCCTTGGCCGCCTGAGCATCCTCAGGGCCCCCGAGAGTCGGGCACAGTGATGACTTAATGCTCGCTGCCCGACTGACTTCGCAGATCCCCCAGAGGGAGGGGGGCCCGCAGGTGGGGGGGTGGGGGGCCCCCAGCAGCGATGGCCCCCCCTGGCCCTGGTCCTCTCAGAATCGACCTTTGGCCCACATGATGGGGGAGGGGGCAGCCGCCTGTGGGTCAGAACCCCCGGGAGCCGCCAAAGAGCCAGCCTCCATCGGGCACTTCCTGGGCCCCCGGGGGCCACTCTCTGGGTCCCAGCTCTGCTCCTGCCCCCCCCAGCCAGGGCAGGGGCTGCTCCCAGAATCTGGAGCCCAAAGGGGGCCAAGAGGTGGTTTGGGGGGGCAGCCCCCTTCAGCGCCAGGTACCCCAACTCACCAGTGTCCCCAGTGAGGCACATTGATCTGGGCCCGCCTGCCGGGTCTCTGTGCTAAATGACATCCTGGGACATCCGCGTGTCGCACAGGAGACAGGAAGGACCTCACTGCTCTTAAGCCATTGCAGCCCAAAGCCCCCAGAGGGCACCCAATGACCTTGCTCCCAAAGCCCCCTGGGATGACCTTGCTCGCGGTGGGAAAGCCCCGGATCTCCAAGAGAAAGCGAGGTGGGGGGGAGAGGGATGTGTGGGGCTGCTACCCCCCCCACGCCCCCCGAGCTGGCTTCTTCCCTTCAGTAATCTGGGGAGAGATCCATGTCTCCCACCCTCTCTCTCAAAGCCAGATGGGGCTTGGGAAACCCAAAGGGCAGGAGAGGACTCTGGGAAAGCAGAGGACTCCCCCCTCCCCTCTCCCCTTGCATAGGGTCAGGGCACCAATCTCTGCCAATAAGGAGGAATCCCTCCCCCCCAAGGGCTCCAGACCCAACCGGCAGCAGGATTTCCCAGGGCCCGGCTCGGGGCATCGCACAGGGTCAGGGTCTCCTCATTTACTCTGCTCTCCAAGCCCCTCCCTCCCTCCCAAGCCCCTTCTGCTCTTGCTCCCTCCCTCCCTCATCCATCAATAGAGTCCTGGTTCCTGTGAAGGGGGTGACTCTGTCGCGGTCACCTGCACTGAAGCTTCCTTCCCCGGCCATCCCTTCTTGCTCCCCCGACCCCTGCTGACCTATCCCTTCAGCCTCTCCCGCTCCGCGCCCTCTGGAACACCTGTTTTATCAATAAACCACCTTTGAAAGAATCAGACTTGCGGTAGCCGCCCGGCCCCAAACCCTCTGTCCCAGCTTTGTTTCCGGCTCCCCTCATGCTACATCCGAGGATGGTCTCGCCCTTCGGGGGGGGTGCCCTTTCTGTATCCCCCTCCCCTGGCAGGGGCAGCTGGGTGGTGCAGTGGTTAGTGTCAGCTTTGGGGTCCCAAAGACTCCTCTCTGTGAATTCGAACGCAGCCTCAGAGGCAGCCTGGGTGACCCTGGGCCAGTCCCTTCACCCCGTCTGCCTCAGTTTCCTCATCTGTAAAATGAGCTGGAGAAGCACAAGGCCGAGCACTTCAGTACCCCTGGCGAGAAAGTCCCCAGCGGGCTCAAAAAGGGTCAGACGTGAGTGGGAAAATGGCCCGGCCCAAGAATCACGTTGCCCAGGTTGGCTGTTAGTGACAGAACCAGGACTTCCATCCCGGCTGCCTGAGTGTCCACCTGTGGGTGCCCCCCCCCGGGACCTTGGAAAGGCTCAGGTCGTCTCTCTGGGCCTCAGTTTACTCATCTGTCGAGTGGTCATCTTCTAAGGCCGCTCTCAGTCACCAGCATTACGGCCTTAGGGGAAAGCCAACCGATGGTTCTGTGGGGCAGAGGCCGGGCCGGGCCCAGGACAGACAGGGAGCGGGCGGGCGGAGACGGCTCAAGTCCAGTGAGTTAAACGTGCTTTGGCCGAACTCGGGCCTGGTCCGTGGCCCAAGGCCTGCCCCGAGCCGCTCCGCGAGGGTTCCTCCCTTGTATTGACTGCAGGGGACCAGGCCGAGTTCTGGCCTTGGCCGGTCCTGCTCATGTGTGACCCTGGCCCGGTGGCTGCCCCGCTCCGTGCCTCGGTTTCCCTGTTGATAGTGCCAAGGTCTCTAGGGTCCCTCCCAGACCTGACAGTCCGCGATTTCCCGGGGTGCGGGGGGCGTTCCAGGCAAGTTCCCCGCTGCCCACCCTCGGGCCTCCTTCCTCCGGCTCGGCACTGCCTGCACTCCCAGGCCCAAGGAAGGCCCTTTGCAGGCTGGGGGAGGTGGGCATGTGGAATAGAGAGAGAAGGAACGTGGGACTCTTTTTCTGTATTTTATTTGCATTATTTCTGTGTTTCCCTCTGACCTGGATCACATGTGCAGGCCCGGATTTACTTGGGCCTCGGGCAGCTAGAAACACTTTACTGAACCTGAGCTGATGCCATTTATCGGTATTTGACATCTATCGATATCGCGTCTATGAGCTTGGCCACTGTCGGCTCGATCACGTGCAGGCCCAAGTGGGCTTGAGCCTTGGCCCCCATGTCTGAAGCTGAAGGCCCGATTTCCGGTTTCCTAGAAATCAGATTTCCCTGAAACCTTCCATTCCCATCTCTCCTGATAGCAACAGCCAATCAGATGCCTCCCCCTGCCCTTCTCAGTGCTCTTCCTTGTGAGGTCATCTCTTGTCCAAGAGCTGGGCACCTTTACTACTTCTCTAGCCCTCGACTGGGAGCTTTCTCTCCCTTATCTCGAGAGGGGACGGCTCATCCTGCGGAGGTTTAATAAACAATCTTTCTACTGAGTGGTCTCAGTACTCATTTTGGGTAAGGGTCTTCTACCTCACATGAGGAAGGCCCTTTGCAGGCTGGGGATCCCCGGGGCCCTTTGCAGGCTGGGAGTGCCCAGGTCCCTTTGCAGGCCAGGGATGCCCGGGGCTCTTGCTTTCTTTGTTATTGTTCCATTTTATTCCCCCATCCACTCCCTGGGTCACGAATCCCCCTCCTCCTGACAGGGGTGGGGTGGGACACCAGGAGTCTGGCGGGATTCAGGCCCCAGTGACCCTCTGATTACTGTCTGCAAGGACGGGGTCTGAGGAGACCCACAGGAAGGACATCTGAGAGGGGCTTACAAAGATGAAGGGGGACGAGACACGGGAGAACGAGCCTAGCACACAAGGCCGAGCTTCCGGACTTCTCGCGGGCCTCAGTTTTCCCATCTGTCCAAGGAGGAGTGTGTCCCTTCTGGCTCAAAGAGCCCAAATCGTGACAGAGGGCAGCCACGGACTCGGCCCCCCCAAGAGCAGGGGTTTTCTCCCACTTGCACCCCGGAAACAGCTGGCAGTCCTGGAGTTTTCTGGGCTGGGACCTCAGCTTGCTCTTCCAATGGGGAAAGAAAGGGGACTACCTGGCCCAGCCTGGTCCCAGCTGGTCCCAGAAACACTGTGGGTCCCCGAGGCCAGTCAGGAGAGGGGAGGAGGAAACCTTCCAGGGAACAGGGTGGCCCTGAGCTTCCTTACCCTTCAGTCAAACCCAGAGCACTTTGCTCATTAATAAGGGACCAAAGAACGCGGGTCTCAAGCAGCCGCTCTCTCATCGCTCACAGCTCGGCAAAACGGGGCCGGGGACGCTTCCCCTTCTCCCCGGGGGCTGTAGGGCCGCCCGATCTCCGCTACGTCCAAACTGTGGCCGCCGATGTCCACTGAGTGGCCCCGGACACCTCCTGGCCGGGTGAGCCCGGACAAGTCCCTTCACCCTGCTTGCCTTGCTTTACTTCTCCATAAAATGAGCACAAGAAGGAAATGGCAAGAAAAGTCCAAATGGGTCATGGAAAGTCGGACACGAGTGAAGCTGGGTTTTATTACAGCAAGATGGTGCTTTTGGAAAAAAATGTTTTTTCAATTAACAAGCATTTATTTTCTCTCCCTCCTACCTCCTTGTGCCCCACTAGACAAACACACACACACACACACACACACACACACACACACACCCATCAGAATCCTCCTGGAAAATGTGGTGCTTGCCTTACATCTGTTTTGTGTGTCATCCGCCTCAAGGGGCTTCCCCTGGCCTGGAGCCTGCCAGACCCCTCTTCCTCAGTTCAAATCCGGCCTCAGACACTCATTAGCTGTGGGGTCCTGGGCAAGTCACTTCACCCTGCCTGCCCCCGTTCTGTAATCTGTGAAATGGGCCACAGAGGGAAGTGGGGAACCCCAGTATCTTTGCCAAGAAAAATCCAAGGAGAGTCATAGAGAGCAGGAGCCAAGGGAGCAGCAATGATGGGAAGACAGGGGTGAAGACCCGTGAAACACAGAGGGAAGGAGGGAGCTCCGAGCCCCTCCTTGGGGATGACGCCCCACAAAGGGCCATGATTTGCCGGGAACAAGGGTCACAGGGGAGGCCAGGGCCCTTCCCGGCCTCTGTCTCCTGACCCGTCTGACTGAGATTTCAGTTGAAGGAAAGAGCTCCTAACCCTCCATCCTCAGCACGGGACCCAGCGATCCCAATTGGGACTTGGGGGGTCCAAGGCAGAAACAGGGACTCTCCAAACGTCCTTCACCACACTCCTAGAGGTAGAAAAGGCCCGGCTGCCTATTAATTAGTGAACAGTGGAAAGAGCGGTGCCGTCAAGGCAGGGGCCCTGTCCCTGTGGGCGCAGGATCCCCAGCTGTTTGCTCGAGCCGCCCTTCCCGCCCTGGAGGCTCTGGCCCAGCCGCTCTGCACCCCATAGCCGGGCTCAGTCCTCCCTCGTCCTAACCCCTAGGCCATCCCACCTTGATGCGCTATCCCCTGAGCCTCCCTCCATCCCCCCCCCCCCTTTTTCCTGGTCTCTCTGACTACCAAGGACTGCTCTCCATTCCCCCTCCATTCCAGTCCCACGGCGCTGGCTCTTCCTGCACCCAGTGTCCCACCCCCCACGCCCACATCGGAAACACTCCCGTCTCAGCTCCCCTCCGCTCGAATTCTTGGCTTCCCGGGAGCATCCTTCAGGTGGCGGCCGCTGCCCACGGCCCCTCCCCTCCCCCTCTGGCTTCGGCTCCCGCCCGGACATCCCTTCAGTACTTGGTGAGATCTTGTCCCTGCTCTGTACTGACTGTACATCCCGGGAGACTGGAAGCCCTTTGGGAATAGAATCGGCCAGTTCTTATTTGGATTTTTCGTTTTACTCGCTCCACCAGCCTCTAACACTTGTGAATTTAATAAATAAATATTTGTTGGATAAAAAGGAGTCGTGTAATGATAAATTAATGGTATAAATAAATAAATTATAAAATGATATAAATAAAGAAAACATTTATGAAATGCTTACTATGTGCCAGACGCTGCAGCAAGTTACAAATACAAGCAAGCAAGATGGTCTCTGCCCTCGTGTAGCTTTATATATATATATTTCCCCCCCCCCCCACTGAGACAATTGGGGTTAAGTGACTTGCCCAGGGTCACACAAACTAGAAAGTGTTAAATGTCTGAGGTCAAATTTGAACTCAGGTCCTCCTGACTTCAGGGCTAGTGCTCCATCCACTGCGCCCCCTACCTGCCCTATGTAGCTTATTTTCTAACAGGGCTGGCTAGAAATTTCATCTTCTATTGCAAATCATTAACACCATATGAAAGACTGCCAAAAAAAAAATAATAAATTTTTAAAAAGACTGCCTCAAATCATTAGTAATAAGAGAAATGGAAATTAAACAATTTGAAAGTTTCACTGAACCACCAGAGATGGCAAAAAATGGGAAGTCGGTCTTTGAGGGCATAGAGGCAGGCGGGCACACTAATATTTTGGGGCGGAATCACATCATCCAAATATACTTTTTTTTTTGGTGCTTTTGCATCTCCTAAAATTCCCCCACCTGGCCAGTGTTCCCTTTCTCCGTCCCAGAAACCATCTCTAATAATTAACATCTTTCTATAAGAGGAACAGAAGGAAATTCTGCAAAAACAGTCAAGACACGGGAAAAAATTATGACCTTATCTACTGCGTTCCACACCCTTGACCCTGCTGCCCCTCTGCAAAGGAAGAGGAGCAGAGTCTTCTCCTCGTCTCAGGGCCAACCCCCCCTGCCCTTTATTCCACAATATTTTCAGTGTTTGATGGTTTCCCCGGTCTCAGGATTGTTGTGCACAGTCTTTGCGGTGCTGCTGACTTCTCTGTGTCAGTTCTATGCTTCTCGGTTTTGATGGTTTCTTATAGCGCAGTAAGACGCCTTTGTATCCATGGCGCCATTTTCCAAATGATGGACATCTCCTTTATTTCCAGTTCTTTGCTATGACTGAAAGGGCTGCTGTATTTAACATATACTTTAACATGTTTAACATGTATGGGACTGGCTGCCATCAGGGGTGGGGGAAGGAGGGGAAAAGTGGGAACAGAAGGTTTTACAAGGGTCAATGCTGAAAAATTACCCAGGCACATATCTTGTAAATAAAAAGCTATATAATAATAATAATTTTTAAAAAAAGAGCTGCTGTAGTTAACATATACTTTAACATATTTAACATCTATGGGACTACCTGCCATTTAGGGGAGGCGGGGGAGGAGCGGGAAAGTGGGAACAGAAGCTTTTGCCAGGGTCAATGCTGAAAAATTACCCAGGAACATATCTTGTAAATAAAAAGCTATAAAAAAAAAAGAGCTGCTGTAAACATTTTTGGTATCCATGGAGCCTCTTTTTACCTCTGACCCCCTTGAGATTGTGTTTAAATGAATGTTTGAATCCATTGACAAACAGAAAACATTTAGGAAATGCTTACTGTATGCCAGACACTGCATTCAGTTACTTATACAAGCAAGCAAGATGGTCTCTGCCCAAGTGTAGCATATATATGTATTTGTACTGAGGCAATCAGAATTAAGTGACTTACCCAGGATCACACAAACTAGGACATGTTAAGTGTCTGAGGCCAGATTTGAACTCAGGTCCTCCTGACTTCAGGGCCAGTGCTCTATCCATGGCACCACCCAGCTGCCCCATGTAGTTTATATTCTAACGAGTTGACTAGAAATTTCATCTTCTATTGCAAATCGTTAACACCATATGAAAGACTGCCCAAAAAATAAATAAATAAAATAATAATTTTAAAAAACTGCCTCAAATCATTAGTAATAAGAGAAATGGAAATTAAACAGTTTGAAAAATTAGACACACTGATCCGCTGTTGAGGGACTTGCAAATTGGGTCCAACCATTTTGGAAAGCAATTTGGAGTTGGACAAAATTGGGCAAGAGATGCTGCTCCGAGGCGTATTTTCCAAGGAGTTCGTGATAAAAAGAAAGGCTCTAGACGCCAAAATGTTTATTGTACCCTTTTTGTGTAGCAAAAATACTGGAGAAAGGGGAGGTGTAGATGTCCATTAATTGGAGAGTAGCTGAGCAAAGGCGACATGATTTGCCCATGTGTGTGTGTGGCAATTGGGTCTGCTTGGGGGTCTTGCCCAGCATATTAATATTGGGTGACTTACCCATACTGATAGGTGGCAAAAGCGGTTGAGGCTAGATTTGAACTCAGACCCCCTTGACTAGAGTCAAGAGAGCACCAGTGCTCTACCCCCAGCTGCCCCTTTGATACATGAGTATAATAGCATATTCCTATATCGTAAGAACATTGAAAATGGAAGCATGGGAAAATTTATATGAACAAGTGCAAAGCAAAGCAAGCAGAATCGGGAAGGTAATAGAGCCAACAATGAAGTCATTGTATAAGAGAGAACAATAGCGATTAAAGAGCCAAAAATTGTTGCTGAGGAACTGCTGCTAGAGTTGCCTCCATCTGAGGATGGAGCTGCCTCCGTTCTCTGCAGAGGTGAAGGACTATGGGTGTGGAGCCCTGAATGTGTCACTCTCGGGTCACGCCTCGCCTTGTTTTACTGAACTGCAGTTTGCTCCTTTCTCTATTCCAAGGGACGGCTTGTGGAGTGGGACATAGATTTATTCTGAATCCTGAACTTGGCGAAAGTTGTTAATTGTTTGTAGGAACTTTGTAGTTGATTCTCTATTTACTAGCACATCATCTGCAGTGATAATTGTATTTCCTCATTGCCCACATTAATTCTTTTTTCTTCTCATTGCTAAAGCTGACATTTCCAGGACGAATTATCCAATAGGATTGGCGACAGTGGGCAACCTTGTTCCGCTAGTCAGAAATATAGGCCTTACTGTAAGAGTGGGAACCCCCAGGTCAGTTCTCGGGCTTTTGCCCTCATTCGGGGCCGTGTTCAGATCTGGGCGGCTCAAAGTCTGCTTGGCCTTCTTGGGAACGAGGAAGCCCCGCTGACCCCCTTTTTCTGAAGGCTGCTCATCATTCCTTAGATAATAGGCTCTAGGAAGCCAGGAAGGCTGTGCACAGTTCTCTCTGAAAACTGGCCCATGTGTCCTCTTCTGCGTCCCCGTCCTGTTCTCTCTAGGACTTACTTCATCTCCTTCAGTCCTGCCATTTCTCCTTCTTTTCCAACCCCACAAATTAGACAGTGACCCGGCAGTCACCTGACCTGGTACCCAGAATTCCTGTAGGGCAACTAGTACAGGCCTCCTGGTCCTGGCTCTGTTCCCGCCGCTCTCTCCTCAGTACAGGAAGTGCGTTTGGGTGCTGATGCTGCACCTCTGGCCATCCAGCTGTTTTCAAACCCAGGCTCCAGACTTTTCCTGACCTTTTCCCTCAGCCAGTTGGCATATGCACCGAGACTTGACCTCGGTCAGCGTGTATGTCCTTGGGTTCTGGAGACGTTTGAATGCCAGTGACCCTCACGGTGGGAATCCTGGGTTCTGAATCAGCAGGGTTGACCCCCATCTGCCACTGGCTTAGCCCCTATTCAGTCTGTGGGATACCAAGGAAGGACTCTACACGTCTATAAGGATATGGGGGGGGGGGGGGAAGCTCCTTTGAACCGCCTCAGATCCCAAAGAAGGGGCCTTGCCCCAGCTCTAGCTAGAGTTCCAGATGGTTCCAAGCAAGCCTAGGCCAGCAACTGCTAGCAGGGTGCGGGTGGAGGGCACTGAAAAGGTCGGGCTGGGCAAGGCTGGAGCAGAGTGGGTGCTCAGTCAATATTTGCCTATAGGAAAGCCCAGCCCCATCCTCTCCTCCTGGAGAGCACACCCAGCCTAGGATTCCTGTGGGCCTAAGATCAGATAACACCCCCTTGGGCAGGGAGCAGCAAGTTGCTGGCTCACCCTTTCCCACAAGTCCACCCAGGCCTGTCCAACCAAACAGGAGCCCTTTGTCCTGTCATTTTCTGGCCACTCTCACGCTTTCTGAAGCCACGATCCCGGTGCCAACATCACAAGTGGCCACAGGATCTTGGGCTGCTCTTCCCCCAGCAGCAACCCAGGGACCAGCTGACATCACTCACCTTAGCTCCTGTCAGCCTGATTGGGGCCAAGAGCCTGCAAAATGGGGACCGCCAACCTCCTGAGCCCCCCACCAAGGCGTGACTCCCTGAGCTCACAACCTCAAGGCAGATTCAGTCTCAGCCCTTTGCTCAATCCTCCCAAGAGTCCCAGAGCAGGACAATACTCCAGTGTCTAACCCTCAGAAAGTCTGGGGAAGGTAACAGAGAGGGGAAAAGTCAGTGTGGGCTGGAGTCAGGGAAGGCTTCCTGGAGGCAGTGGGAGTCTGAATTACCCAACTTAGCCACGGGACATTCCTTGGCCACCACGGAACTAGAAATCCAGCCTCCGCTCTCCTCCTGCTATCAGTCCCTCAGGATCAGAGCTAGAAGTAAACACTCCAATTTGTAAAGGATGAGGAAGTCGGAGCCCAGAGAGGGAATTGCTTAGTTATACCGGTCACAATGGGGGAATCATTTAAAGCCAGGCCTTTGCTTCCAAGCCATGCGATCAGACTTGGGGCAAGGGGGAATATTCAGAAGTCAAGCATGTTCATAAACTTGTCTCATGACAGAAAATTTGTGACGTTGTTTGGGCAGATCAGTGATGGTGAATAATTTTTCCCATCATGCAGTTTTTTCCTTACGGAACTGAAATGTCCTTTGAGGTTCAATTCCTCCTTGGCACCTGGTCCCCTGGCTCCATCCCAAGTACTCAGGTGTTTTCTTACGCCTGGAATGTTGTGGTTAACACAGGAATGGCACCTTCCTCCCCGAAGCCATTCTGAAGGTGAACAGCTGGGCTCCCACCCCCAGCCAATCTACTACAGGAAACTCACATTAGTCATCCCTTGAACTTGGCAGCCGGCCCGTCTCAACAGGTGATCGATGACCCACATCCTGAGCTGCCCACCGCCAGCCGCGGGACCCCGCTGCCTTAACACATACGTGGGCACACCTGAAACCTCCGCCTAGGAGGAAACTGTACGAACTTCCCACCGCCCTTGACTAAGGACCTGGGACGCCAACGTATCTGCCCAAGTCCCAAGACCCCAACTCCAGTGGCCCGAAGGTGACCGGGTCTCCCGGTTGACTTGGTAGTTGACGAAAGTCCCGTTTTTGAAGACTGGCCGCCTGCAGGTCCAAGCTGCCCCCTCCCCCACTGTTGCACCTCCCTCCCCACTTCCTGTTCCACACACTAAGACCAGATCTCAAGGCTGCTGACTTTTATTGGTTTTAAAAAACGCTTTACAATGGCAGTGAATGTTCTTTTGCCAAAACTATCCAAATGGCATAAAAGAAACAAGAAGTGGGGGTTTAGGGAGTGGGGAAGTCACTCCAGAGACCCACCCAGGAAAGCTAATAACTATCGCCACTGGAATTTACGGGACAGGAGACATGCTGAGGTGCGGGCGGGGAGACTTGTGTCAAAACGAGTGGAGGGGGGAAGGTGTCCCAAGGAGGGGCGGCAGCAAAAATCTTTCCTTTTCTTGGGAGTGGGAAGGGAAGGAGGGACAGGATTTCCCACTTGGGGGTGCTAACTGTGAAGCCCCATCGGAGGGGTAAAGGGGGGCCGGCCCCCAGGCACAGGGCTCACAAGAAGGCATCACACCACTCTCGAAGGCAGCCAAAGCAATCCCGAGACTGCTTGGCATTTGCCCCGCAGGTGTCTTTGAGCCACTCCCGGAAGAGGTCTTCGTCTTTTTTCAGCACCAGGAACTGGCCCAGAACCACATAGGCCTGGAAGAGACAGAATAAAGGAGATGAGACAGAACAAGGGGTCTGGGCGGCGGCCCTGAGCCCACCTTGTCCCCTCTCCGAACCGCGCTGGGACGGGAGGGGATGGTCAGCGTCGGTGCCGGCCTGGTCTGGCACCTGGGAAGGTGCTGGAGCTCAGTCAGTCCCGAGAACGTCTCCCGCTCTCTGCTCTCCTCCCTTCCCACTCAGATCCAAGCGCCCAACGACCACCCCCCGAGGCTCCCCCTCCCTCAAACACTCTCCTAGCCCACAGGGCGCTCTCCGGCCTGGCTGAGCATGGGGTGGGGAGACGGGTAGCAAACTGAGGCTCACAAGCGTGAGCCGACAACAGCCCCCGCGCCCCTACCTCCCTTTGGGGGGGGGGGGGCTTGGAACTCATTTGGGTCTGCGCGCCCACGTGCACACTGGGTCCCCAAACCAGCCCGGGCGGCGGCCCCCGGCAGCTCCCGCCCCGCCCCCGGCTTCTGTGACCCGGGCGCGGACCTTGTCGAAACCCTTGTCCTCCAGCTTCTTGCCTAGCACTTCTCCGATGCCCGCCAGGCAGCACACGGGCTTGTCCCCCATGGGCTCGGCCACGAAGTCCCGGTGCTTCTGGGAGGTCGTCATGGCTCCTCAGACCTGGGGGGGAGAAGGCTCCAGAGGCGGAGCCAGAGGGGGAGTCACCGCCCCGGCCCAGCCCCGCCGCTCCGACCAGACCCGCATCCTCGCGGCCGCCTCCCCCCCTTCTTCCTCTCCCATCACAGGGGATCCTTCCCGCCCAGCCCGCACGTGTCCGACAGCTTGGTCCACGCGGCCCCGCCCTTTCTCCCCCCACGCCCCCCAAGTTCCGCCGCGGGAAGGGGAGACTAGGGCACGCGGCCCGCCCCGCCCACACGTGCTGGCCTGCCTCTCCCGCCTGCAGGGCTCCCGCGGCCCCGCCCCTTTCCTGACCCCGCCCCCTTCTCCCCATGCCAGCCCCCCACGTTCCCCAGCGGGAGCGAGGGAGGGGGCCACAACACCCGGCCGACCCTCCCCCGTCCCCGCTTGGCTTTCCCGCCCCACCCCTGCCCGAGACCCTGGCGCCCGCAAGCCGCGCGCGCGCCCACCGGCTCCGGCTCCGGCTCCCGTAACGGTCACAATCCCAGCAACTGGCCTCTCCCGCCTCTGCCTCAATACTGCACGGCGTGTGCCGGCTTCCGCTTCCGGGTTGTCCCCAAGTCGTTTCCGGGGCTTGGTCGATTTGAATGAAGGCGGGAAGGGGGCGGGGCCAGGCTATGGCTAGGACGTCAGGAAGCGACAGCGCGAATTTACTACTGGGCGTGTTCCGTTCGAGTAAGTGACCATAGAGACGGTGCCCGCCCTCCTGCGGCGGAAGCGTGCTTCCGGACGGTTACCACGGAGATGGCGTGCGCTCTGCCCTTCCTTCTCTATGGCCAGACCTCCGGCCGCGCTCTTCCCGGTGGAGTCGAGGGCGCTCTGCACACTCGTGGCGCCTCCGGAGGCTCTTCACTCAGTCCACCTCGGGGCCGGCGGTGGTGGCGGAACTGAAGCGCCGGGGTCTGCGCTGCCTCCCCGGGGGAAGAGTTAGGCGGGGACTCCGAGGCCCCGGAGGGGAGCCCTTGGGTCTGCGCACCGGAAGTGTGGTCTCCGGAAGTCCCGGGCTCGGGCTGGCGAGGTCTGTGGGAAGCGGCAGCGGCGGCAGGAGGAAGGTAAGCGGGAAGAGGGCCGGTGTCGTCTGTCCGGGAGGGCTCAGGCTCCGAGGCCCCGCCCCACGACCCAGGCCTTCCCCTCGCCTCTTCCAGGGGCGGCCGCCCAACCCCGGCTCGCAGCCGGACAGCGAGATTCTCCGGAACCTGGGGCGGCCCCCGCCCGTCCATCGCATGCCTCAGTTTCCTCGTTTGCAAAAGGAGGGCTTGGGTTCGGGCCCCAGGGCTGTGTGTGTGTGGGACTGAGAGAAGCCCCCAGCAGGCCACTGACCCCTCTCGGGGGGTGGGGGCGGTCCCGTCCTGGTCTCTGCAGCCTCGGACCCAGCATGTCTCAGGCTACCAAGAGGAAGCACGTGGTGCAGGAGGTGCTTGGGGAGCACATGGTGCCCTCGGACCAGCAACAGATTGTGAGGGTGAGCCCCCCCCCCCAGTGTCACTCCCCCATCCCCGCTGCTGGGTCATTGGGGAGGGGGCTGCACCAGGGTCACCGTTCCTTCACTCCCCCTACCCCCCTGGGCCACTGCCCCCCTCCCCCCCCCCCCATCCCAGGCTCTCTTCCATCATGGGGCAGGTTTTAGGGACTCCTGGCAACAACCTGCACGAAGTGGAGACTGCCCAGGGGCAGCGCTTTCTGGTCAGCATGCCCTCCAAGTATCGCAAGAACATCTGGATCAAGAGAGGTGAGGGGTGGGTCCGGAGCCGGGGTTGCCGGGAAACCCCAGCCCTCTGGGCAGCCCCGAAGCCTCAGTGGGCGCCTCTCCCGCAGGTGACTTTCTCATCGTGGACCCCATCGAGGAAGGGGAGAAGGTGAAGGCCGAGATCTCCTTCGTGCTCTGCAAGGACCACGTGCGCTCCCTGCAGAAGGAGGGACTCTGGTAGGGGCTGCCTGGTCCTGGGGGAAGGGCTTGCATGGCCCAGCTCATCCCCACCCCAACTCCTCATCCTCTTTATTTAGGCCAGAAGCCTTCTCTGAGGTAGCCGAGAAGCAGAGCAACAGCAGGAACAGGTGAGGAAGCCCCGGCCCCTCCCAGCTCAGAGATGGGCTGTGTCCAGCCTGGCCCTCGGGTTCTGCAGGGCAGCAGGAGGCCTCTGTCCAGTCTGACTCCTTTCCGCCTCCCTCACCACGAGGTCTGAGAGGGCCAGGTCCCCGGCGGGCTTCCAGGGAGCCCCTCTCACACCCGTCTGCCTCCTCCCTGCAGACCGCCTCAGCCAGAACTTCCAGGAGAAACCCAGTCTTCTGAAGACGACAGTTCCGAAGACGACTCTGACCTCTTTGTCAACACCAATCGCGTCCAGTACCAGGAGAGCGAGGAGGAGAGTGAGGAGGAGGCCTGAGCTCCAGCCTCCCTGCCAGCTGGAAGCCGAGTCTGCCCCCCCGACCCCACCTCCACGGACATAAATGGGCTTGCTCTGTGTGCCCACCCCCTGGATGGGGATGAGGCCGGGCTCCCACCTGAACTCCTGCTCTTCTCTGTAAGAGATTAAACCCCTGGTGGGTTGAGAGAGAGAGCCGTGCATTGACGTGTACCAGTGTGCCTAGTAAAGCGATTCCGACTTTGATGTCTCACTCCAGTGAAAAGGAGAGACCAAAAGAATGGCTGGGTGGGGCTGGCTGATATTTACCGGCCAACAGGGGCGGTTCAGAATGGGCCGGAGCAGAGGCAATGCTTATTTTTGTGCCCACCCCACCCCCCCACCTTGGGCCCAAAGCAGGGAAAAATGGAATCATAACTTAAACGAGGGAGGAAAAAATAAGTAGGGTTTTTATTTAATATTAAAGGACTGGGGAAATGGGACGTCTTCACTTTGTGATGGTGTTCCTGTGGAAAGAAGAGGTGAGAGATGAGGAAGAGAAGCAAATGTAGGCACCTCCCCCACCCATAACCAAGAAAGACCCCATCCCCTGCTCACGCGTTCATGCTCTTGCCACTGCCACTGAGCACAATGTACGGGGTCTTCTGGGCTTTCTGTTTCTCCTGGAGCAAGGCCACTGTGCCCAGGGGGGTGTCACTGGAGCTCATCTTCTTTAAGAGCTGTAACAAGGGGACAGCTCACACTCAGTCCCCTTTCCCTGGCTAAGCCAGTAAGATGTCCCACCCCACCCCACCCGGGCCCGATTGGCCACTCACAGCTTCCTCATCGAGCTTCTTCATCCGACGTTCGGTCTTCATTTTGCCTGAGCCCTTTCCGTGGAACCGGTGGGACAGCTGCCGGAAAGCCTGGCCAGAAAGATCAGTCAGTGAGTGCTTGGGGCAACATGGTCCTGCACTAGAGAGTCCCAGAGTACAGCTAGTTCTGCCTTGGGGAAATAAAACCGGAGGCACAGAAGCAGACTAGAAAAGCATCAAATTTTATATCAAAAGCCCCTACTCTGAGGGAAGAAATGTGGGAAAGCCACGGAGCATCTTTGAGCCTCAGTAGTTTGAAGGGCAAGAAGGGGGTCATAGGTGAGGAGGCCTTAGAAATTTGGCTAAGATGGGGCTCAAAAGAAGTCACCGGCGAAGCCCACGGCCAACCCCGAGGGGCTACAGGACGGGAATCCTTGCCGCCTTCGGCATTACTGTGACCGACTCAAAGGCTTGGAGGGCACAAGGCACACTTGTGGGAGTTGGCTCAAAACGGGGTTCCTGGCCAGGCAAGCTTGGAGCTTCGGCCCAGACTAGGGGCTCAGAGTGGCCAACGTCCCACAGCAGACCATGGCCTCGGGCACGTTACACACAAATGTACACAGTCTGCTCAGGCCTACCACCAGGAGGTCAGTTCAACGCCACAGAAAGGACTGTCCTCTGACAGGAATTCAGAACGGCCTGAAAGAAGCCATTCTGGAACAGGAGAGAGATCTGGGCCAAGGTCAGAAGAGGACCAGCCAGGGAGAGACGGTCCTGACACATTTGAGGCCTGCTTTAATACTAATGTCTTCAGGCAGAGGAAATGAGTGGACGCAAGGAAGAACTCGGGGCTGAATGAAGGACATCTGAGACGCTAAGTTTGGGAAAGGCAGGGGGGTTCCCAAGAACCACACAACAGCCAGGCGGAAAAACCCAAGGCAGCCCAGTACACAGAACTCAGATAAGCAGCCAACTTTCCCACGATGCCTAGAAGATGGAAGCCCAGGGGAGTAAGAACCAAAAAGAAGAGGTGCACAGGCTTGAACTGGGGGAGGCTTTGAAGGCTAGAACAGGAGCAAGATAAAGAAGGGAGAAGAACACGGCTCAGAGAAGATTGGCTGGGAGTCAAAATCTGGACAAAAAAACAACTTGACACTTCATCTGCTTTTTTCCTCTCGGGAGAATTATTTGGACTAGGAGGAACAGAACAGTTTGTCACCTAGCTCAAGAGAACTGCGCCCCTCACTGTCCTAAAATAGCTGAGGGGACGGCTGACCCTCATCTCTGATCTTCACAGAGAAGGGGGACAATAAGCGGGACCAAGAAGAAGCCGATGTCCCCATTTTCAACAAGAGTAGCAAATGCCAGGACAGGCTGGTGAGTGTGACTGAGACTTGGCACAACTGGCAGATGGGATTCAAGGGACGGTTGGTTTGTGAGGGATCTGAAATAAACATGATGGTCACCAACAACCAAAATGGGACCGGCCTTATTGGACCAGGCATCAGACACGGGCACTCTGCAAAACCTCCCAAGATTCCCTTGTGGGCTACAAAATACAGGAAGCTGGTGACTTCAAAACTGGTTCAACACTGGCATGGAGGGCTTGTTCGCCCAAAGGCAGTTGAGACAAAGATAAAGTGGACAGCAAAAGTGTCCCAGACCCTTGTTTCTTTGACAGTTCACTTTCCAAGTCCTGTTGGGACCCTAACTGGGGGAGGCCGAGCTGGCCAAGTCCAAACATCTGAGCTCAGAGACCTAGGACCAGATACAGATGAAATCATATGGATGGTCACAGGAAGAGGCAGAGTGGGTAAATAATCCAGACTTTGCCCCGCCTTCTCTTGCCCGCCCCACATCATGTGGGACCCAACTGGCACGTGAGCTGGCAGCCAGAACAGTGAAGGCCTTTCTGGGCCGCACCAAGAAGCCTGGGTTTCAAGGAAGGACAAACACAAATAACAATGCATTATTAGGAAAGACCCAGGAGGTAAACCCCAATGGCGCAGAAACTAGAAACCAGAACCGTACAAGGACTGGTTTAAAAAGGAGGCAAGACCTCCCAGAATGTCTTAGAAATTCCCACTTCTTGAAGGTGTTGTTCCACCTGTTGCCCTGGGCTTGAAGTGGAACCAAAAGTGAGGCTTCCTGAAAGCAGCAGCAGGACTGACCAGGGTGTTGTGCTTCCCTACCTCCTTGGGCGTCAGCTTCCTCCCAGTCTCATCCACATACTCAATCTTGACGTCTGGCTTGTAGCCATCTTTCTCCTTGAAATCCTGTGTGAAGCCACGATACTCTTCCCGTCGGCTGTACTTGTCATCGATGGCCCTGTAGTGGACGACACAAAAGGCCCTTCAGAAGTCAGACCCCTCCCAGCCCGCCGGCTCAGAGGTCAGGGGCTCCCCACCGTACTCACATCTTGTCCTCGATGCAGTACACAGCAGAGGGCAGAGACTTGTTGGGGGCCTTGACCCGCGCCACCTTCTGCACCGTCGTCTCCAGCAGCCCTGAGGAAGAGAGTCCTTAGAACCTTCCCCCCACCCCCCAGGCCCTCCCAGACTGTGCACGTGGGGCTCCCCCGAATCTCCCCGTTACCTTTGTTCTGACACAAGAGCAGGGCGGCAGCCAGGCCCCTGTTTACGATGGGCTCCTCATCCAGAATGGTGGTGGATGCAGCAGAGAACTGGGGGAAGAGAGGAAGGAGCCTGGGTCAATGTGGGTGTGCAGGCCCCCCCACCCCACCCCACCCACTCGGTGGCCCCCTCCTCACGTCCTGCTGCTGCTTCTCCTCGTCCAGGTTGACGGTGCTCCAGCCGATGTTCTCCTCTCCATCAGACTCGGAGCCTCCATTGGCAGACCTTTCTTCATCTCGCTCAAAGTCCTGGGTGGGGGGAACCAACAGAATGATGCTAACAGATGCCACTCAGCCTCCTCTGGGCCAGTCAGAGGCCAAGGAGCAGTCCCTGCACCCCAGCCCCCACACTCTGGGCCCGCTCATTCATCACCAGCCTGGCCTGTCCTGAGAGGACTCACCATGAGCTCCTCTTGGTCTTCTCGGTTGCCAGCCAGCCCATAGGTGGGGATCTCCCCCAGGGTCCGGCAGAACTCTGAGGTGGCATTGAACACGATGGCCCCTTTCCGCTCCGGGTCCTCATCCTCCTCCCGGTTTCGCCGCGTTTCAAGTTTCTTCACAATCTCAATCACCTAGGGGGAGATGGGGATGTTTAGCCTAGAGAAGAGAAGATTTAGGGGAGACGTGATAGTTGTCTTGGAAAAGTGGAAGGTGGCTAAGTCAGTCTTCCCTGCTTGGGCTCAGAGGCTACAGTGGGGGTGGGAGGCACACCATCCCATAGAAGGGGCTGGATGGAGGCCCCACAGTGCTAAGCTTTGGGTAGTCCTGTCGATGAGGTGCCTGTGGGCCCTTCTCACCCCTCCCCGTGGCCAGAGGCCCCCGCAACTCTCACCTTCTCCCCACTGTCTCTGAGCTGCTGCAGCTGCCTCAGCCTCCGCCCCTTCTCCAGCTGTTTCTGTAGCTCGGCCTCCACTTCATCCTCCTCCAGGATCTCGGGGGAACCTGTCACCTGGGCCCCCTCCTCTGGGAGACAGACATGGGATCAATGGCAGCCTTGCCTCTCGGGCTCTCCCCCTCCCCTCAGCCGGCCCCTCCCCTCACCATCATCACTGATGTCCATGTTTTCCACTCTGGTGTCATCAGACTGGGGGAGCTGGGCAGGAGCTTCCCTCTCGGGATCTCCAGAGACTTCGTCCTCGGCCTCAGGAACTCGGCGACGGCCCCTCCCCCGCAACCTGTGGGAGGGGGAGACCACTGAGTCCGGGTGGTGGCTCTCATCCCCTGCCCTCCCCCTCCCCGATCCGGGCAGCCCGAGTTACCTGGAGCCAAAGTCTCCTTCACTGGTCTCATTACCAAGAGGGAGCAGATCATCGGCCCGAACCACAACCTCCTTCTCCTTCTTGCGGATTTTCCTCACTCTCCGTTTTGTCTTTTTGAAGGTCACCTGCGGGGGGCGGGGGCAGAAAGGCAGAGGTGACCCTGAGACCTCATCAGCGCCCCAGTGACCACCCCCAGTCTCCCTTTTTCAGCTCTGGAAGGGCCTTGGACAGGTTCTTGAAGCCCTCCCCTGCTGGAGTAGGCCCCCTCCAAGCCCCAGCAGCATTCTGGAGGGCTGATGCCCAAGCCCACCCATGGTCCTTTGCCACCACCTGCAGCTGAGTGTCAATCAGTCCTCCCCAAGCTTAACCTCCCTCCCTCATTGTCCCTCCCGCTTTCTTTTGCACACTCCCATGCTCAACCATGTGGTGGCCAGAGCTGCTCGCTGTGCCCAGACCCTCTCCTGCTGTGGTTTCCTCCAACTCTGCTTGAAGCTTTACTCCGCTTGGCTCCCTGGACCCATGAGCCAAACCCTGTCCAGGGAGGCCTCCTCCATCAGACATTTCTTTAATCCTTACTCAAGTTTGACCTGTCAAGATCTGTCAAGACCCATTTGGCTTCTGGCCCTGGCACTCGACTGGCACCCCACTGGAGGCGATTTCAAACCGTTTGTGAGCCCTTGCCTGGGTCCCTCTCACTTTTCCATAAAACTAGGCAAGGAAGGGCCAGGTAAACTCCCTATGGTATTCCTGATCTGCCACTTTAGAAACACTCACAAAAAAGGGGGAGATTAGCCTGCCCATATGCCCCCTGTTCCCCAACCCAGGAAGACCACTTTTATGGAGCTGCAAGTCTGACCACATCTGACACATATGCTCGGGCCCTTCCCCTCCAGGATGAAATAAAAAATCCTCTCATTTTCACAGCCTTCCAACTCCTTCCTTTCAAATCTCATTAGCCCGTACACCCCCATCCCCAAGCTCCGGGACCCAGCCAACACCCCAATTCATTGAATTTGGAGCTACTGCCCCTCCCCCTGGCCTTCAGGCTGGGCAACAGGCCCTCCCTCTGGGGTCTCCAGTCCACCTGCCGCCATGTTGACTTGGCCCTTTGTTCTTCATCTTCCTGTCGTTCCACCCTAACCCTTTCTTCCTCCTCCTCCCATCTGCCCTCCCAGTGCTGGCAGCCTGCAACCAATGCCAACACCTGCCTGTGCACTTCTCCAGGACTGGCCCCTTTTGCCAACATGATCACAGACCTACCACCTGGGCTTGACTTGCTGGTGGGCAGATGCAGTGTCCCCCACCTTGGAACAGGCCTTCCTCGTGACTGCTCCAGCTCGGCTCAGAACTTCCAGGCCCACCCCATCATTCTCCTGGGGTGCTCCTCCCAGGGTCCCACCCAGTGGTTCCTCACACAAAGGGCATGGAGTGCCAAGATCAGGGTGAGGTCATACCTAGCACCGACAGCAGCCCCCTCCCACCCGAGGTTCCTCTGGGCACCTTCCTCCATTTACCCCTGCTAGAGACTCACCATTTCCTGGGGGGTGAGGTACTCAGAGGCAAGCCGGGGTCCAGTCATCGTCAGGGATTGCGCCTGCTGCCGCAGGTTGGCCCGGATTTCCTCCAGCTCCCGCTCCCGGGCTCCGTCGGCCGCCCCACTGCGATCGAGTCGGAACGAGTGGGGTCGCTCCCCTTCCAGCTCCTCATCGTACTTGGCCAGGATGGACCGGGGCTTAAACTGTGGAGGTTGGTCGGTTCAGTCCCACTTCCCCACCTCTGAGTCCGCTCCCCCTTTCCCACGCTAGCCACAGCCCCACTGGACCAGTTCTCTGGGCCCCTGCCCCCCGCCCTCGATCGCTCCCTACAAACCACGGCCATGTCATCCACGCTTTCATCTTCAGCGTAGGGTCGGTAATCCGGCTTCTTTTTCCGAAGTTCCACGTTCTTTTCGGCTCGCTCTTTGTCAAGGAGGTTCACGTTGACTAGCACGTCCTCCTCCTCCTGCAGCACGCCTAGAGGAGCAGGGGCCTGGGTCAGCCACGCCCCCAACTCATAGCCTGGCGCTCTACCCCCTTTCTCCCCCCAAGTCCTCCACTTCAGCCCGGAGGCTCTGACCAGACGCCCCCCTTCCTGGCCATACCTTTGTCCTTGAGGGTAAGAATCATGGTTTCCCCCTCCCGGAAGGAATCAACAGCGTGCTCCACAGTCAGCCCCTGCAGGTCTCGGGCACTGTACTGATCCTAGAGCAGACACAAAAGCAGCCTCAGCGGCCCTGTCTAAGTCGGGGACTGCAGAGGCCACCAAGGACCCATCTCCATAACTGCCCCCCTCTCCTCCCCCCCCCCCCCCCAAGCATTCCTCACGACCACGCCTCACCTTCCGTCTCTGTCCAAACTCCTCTTCCACCAGGGTGCTCACTCCAAACTCTTGGTCCATTTCCTCCAACAACTTGGCCTGTGGGGTGGGAAGGGTGGGAGGTGTATAGGATCCCAGCAATTTAGGTGATAAGGTAGCATTTAGAAGGGAAAAAGGCAATCACTGATGGACATGGATACCACACATACACACACACACACACACGTCTGGGTAGACATGTAGACATCTCAGAAGCCACCCCCAGCTCCCCATGAAGCCCATCTCCAGAGCCCCTCCCCCTAACCTGCCCAGATCAGGTTCTCACCCTCTTCTCAGCCAAATCTTTCTCTTTCTGCAGTCGACGGCTCTTCTCGATCCACGCGGCTGTGTCATCCAGCCATGGATCATCATCCCCCAGGGACTTGATCTTTCTAAAGGAAGAACATGGGAGAAAAGGTTTCAGCCCATTGGATGGATCCCCTCTTGCTGCCAAACATCTATTTTCAGCCCCAGCTCTGCTCCTATCTGCATATGCTGCTGTCCATGTACCCGCCCGCTTCCAGAGGCTTTCCCTACTCACCCCAGCTTCTGGTTGAGGAGACGCTTCTCCTTGGCTGCCGCCAGCTTCTCACGCAGCTCCTCGCGCTGCCGCAAAGCCAAGGGGTTGATCACGTCGGCCAGCACCGGCTCTTCTTTGGTGCCCGCCGCTTCTGGAAGGAAAGGGCCCAGGGACGGTGACCCCTTGCCCCTCCCCCACCCCCAAGGCTGACTCACCCACAGCTCTGATCTCTCCAGAAACCCCCGAGTGTGCCCTAGGCTGAGTCTGCACCTACTAGTTCACAGCCTTGACCCCATGTCCTGCAGGACTATGCACTCAGTCACCGAAGCCAGTTCACAGATTCTGGCCTTTGCTCTGTGCTCCTTCCAGACCCCCACGCCCTCCCTCGTCCTGTCCCATACTTCTCAGTCAGCCTGTCTCCCATCACTCACCCTTCTTAACAGCATTGACCTCCAAAGGTTTGAGTCCCAACTTGGCTCGGAGTTTACTGAAAACAAGAGATAGCCACGGTTACGAGGCAGCCAAATTCTGCAGATACTAAAGAACAAGAGAGATTGGGGAGAAGCCGCTCTGCACTAATTTGGAAGCACCAAGAATTGGGCCTCCTTGGGTCCATTAGCACAAGGCTGTGCTGGGAAAGGTCAGAGGAAGGCAGGGCTGACCCAGATCAACACCCCAGGCACTCACTTGGTCTCCTCAATGCTGAGAGATGAGGCATCTCCAGAGCTGGCCTTGGAGCTGGAGGCTGGAACAAGAAAGAGGACAAAGGTCAAAGGCTGAGGAGCGCTCTCTGACCTGTGCTGCTTCGAGGGCATCCTGACCAGGGTTCAGAGTCAGAGCCCCCTCCAAGATCTGGAAGCCCAAAGTCAGGACAACCCCTAACACAGGCAAGAAGGCTACATTCACTTCTCTGCTCTTTTCATCTTGCTTTCTAGCCTATTCTAGGAAAAAACTTCTTTAGCTCCCAAACCCAGCTTTTCTCTTCCTGGCATCAAGGCACCTTCCGGTCCTGGCAGAGAAGGAATTAAGAGCTAGAGGCTAGAAATGTTTCACTACCACAGCATAAAACAGAGTTTGCATGTGGGACAGACTGCTCTCACTTGGAAGGGATCTCCAGTCCAGTCTCTAACTAAGCAAGAATCCCCTGAGGACAAGCAGTCCTGTAGATGGCTGCCACCCTCAGTCCCCTAACTCCCCTGTGACCTCTGGCAAGCCAATCTAATCTTTCTGAGCTCTACCTTCTTCATATGTAAAACGGTGCTAATATATACTCCCTCTCTGTTGCTAAGGAAAACATTTTGTAAATCTGTGGCATTTTAGATAAAAGCAAGTTATTGTTCGAGTCAAAACCCTCCAATGATACCTTACAGAATGTGAAGGCAAGTGTAAAGTTATTTCTGCCACGTTTTTTCCATCTTTCCTCACGCTGTTCTCCAGCAAATAACTACTCACCATCCCTGTCTACCTGCAGGCCAGCAGCTTTCAGGCCTCTCCCTTCCTGAAGTCCTACTCAGCCTTTAAAGTCAAACTTAAGTGTCCTATTTCTCTAAGAACACTTTTCTGCTCATTGACAATCGTTCTCCTCTGACCCCACGTCCCGCTGACCTTTACCACATGCATCCAATTCATCTAAGCTTTAGGTTTCATCCCCTAATGGAGCCCGAGCTCAGTGAAGGCAAGAGCCACGTCCCAGCCAGGGCCCACCCAAGTTTTGCGGTTCACAGTCACAGCTGAAGAAACTTTGTGGAACTGGGCCAAGCAGCAGAAGCAGAGCCAGATTTGGAGTCCTACGGGACGTCCCAGCTTCAGAGCTGGAAGGGATCTTTCACATCTAACTGAATCCTCCTATTTCCATAAACCCGGCACCGCCAGGGTCGAACCCAAAGTCCAAGGCCTGTCCGTTTCACCTCCCCAACAGGTCCCCTTTCTCCCCCAGCGCATGCATGTGCCGGCTGGCGCAGCTGCTGGGCCCAGATCTGGCCCCGCCGCCCGCTACTGCCCCAGGGCTCCCTCCTGCCAGCGGCCTGGGATCCAGAGTCTGACCGCTCCTAATCCTGGAGACCCACAGGCTCGCCTTCCTCCACGCCACCCGCTGAGCCGCCCAGCTTCCTTCAAGTCCGCCTAAATCCCAGCCTCTACAGGAAGCCTTCCCTCCCCTGCTTCCGATTTATCTGTCTGGAGTCTGTCTATGGACCGTAAGCTCCGCGAGGGCAGGGCTGCTTTTTCTGCACAGCGCCAGGCACACCGCCGGCCTTCCCCAGGCAGAGCCTCCCTTCCCCTGGGAGTCACTCCCCCTCTCGGACCTCAGTTTCCCCATGTGTCAAACGCAGGAGAATGGAACTGACATTTGTGGATGTGAACCAATTCCGGTATGGAAACATACATCCGGTCTGGGACAGAGCAAACCTCCCCCACCCCCACTCCCCAGCTTCGCGGAGCTTTCTTACTGGCCCGTTCGGGCCGACAGGCTGACCCCCGGCTGGTCATTGGCCCCGCCTCCCCATTGGCCCTTCCCAGGCCCGCCCCGCCCCTTGGGCCCCTTGGGCCTCGCGCTCACCAGCTTCGTAGCCGTCATCGCGCTTCTCTCGCTTCACTCTTCGCTCCGCAGGCTCAGCCTGGCTGCGCTCGCGCCCGTGCGCGCTCCCGTTGCGGGCCTCGGCCTCGCCCCCTCGCCGGCTGCTCCCCCTCTCGGCCCCGCGCTCCCGGCTGCGCTTGCGCCGCTCGCCGGCCCCGCCCCCGCCGCTCCCGCTGCCGCCGCCCCCGCTGCGGTGTTTGTGCTTCTTATGCTCGCGGTGCCGCGGTGCCTGCTCCGCTGTGCCCGTGCCCGAGCTCCCCGCCGCCCCCGCCCCGGTCCCCGCCGCCGCCTCCTTCTCCCCGCGGTGCTTCTTCGAGGAGCCCATGGCGGCTCCGCTCCCACCGAACCCCGGCCGCCGTCACCGCCGGGCCCAGACGCAGAATGGGAGCCCTTCCGGGTTATGGGCCGCCCCTCGGCGGCTGTTGCCGGAAGCCACTGGGCGCCGTTTCCGTTGTGCTCTAGTCCTCTGGTCCAACCCCCGACAGGAAGTTAGGCCCCAAGCTTCCGGCGTAAACTCGTCACTCCGCTTTCGCCGTAGTTCCCGGACTGTGCCTAGCTCCTCCCCCTCCCCCACTCCTCTCCGCAACGTATCCGTACCGAAATACGCATGCGTCACCAGGGACCTAGGACTGCGTAAGGGCTCTGGCCGCCTCAGCCGAGACCCTTTGTGTGCTCGAAAGATGGCGCCTGGAGCGGGGTGGGTGCGCATGTGCGGCCGGGAAAGGGTCTGCGGCCTCTCCGGACGCCCCTTGGCAGCCACCGTGCTCCCTCCTCAGCCTCCGTGCTCCCTCCGCAGCCACCGTGCTCCCTCCTCAGCCTCCGTGCTCCCTCCTCAGCCTTCGTGCTCCCTCCTCAGCCATCGTGCTCCCTCCGCAAACACCGTGCTCCCTCCTCAGCCTCCGTGCTCCCTCCTCAGCCTCCGTGCTCCCTCCTCAGCCTCCGTGCTCCCCCCTCAGACACCGTGCTCCCCCCTCAGACACCGTGCTCCCTCCTCAGCCTCCGTGCTCCCTCCTCAGCCTCCGTGCTCCCCCCTCAGACACCGTGCTTCCTCCTCAGCCTCCGTGCTCCCTCCGCAGCCACCGTGCTCCCTCCTCAGCCTCCGTGCTCCCTCCGCAGCCACCGTGCTCCCTCCGCGGGCGCTTGTGCGCGGCCCCAACCCTTCCGATTGCATTTCTGCAAACGCCGCACAAGGGGCTCCGTCACGAGGCTGCCGCGGCCTTTCTTTGGCGTTTGCCCCAGAAATGTTTGGTAGATTTGTGCCGAGGCGAGTCCCCTCCCCGTCCTTTCCCTTGTCATTTTTGAAGGGAAGGACTCACTTAGGAATTCTTTATGGAGCAAGTTAAGTGCTCAAGGTCTGGAACAAAAGATGTGAATGAGGATCCTCTCCCACGTCCTCAAACTCTGCCCTGGGTCAAATGTACGAACTTAAGGCTTTTAACAGGGAATGAGCGGCTGTTCTTATAAATTATGGTCAGCAATAGAGTGTTTGCCATCTTGCGATTGACTGAAAGTTGTGAAAATAAAAGATTTCTTGTCGATTTTAAAGCGTTCCACTGAAATAAATCCGCACCCCTTACACCTGCCCCTTAATTAGGTGCGTCCCATGGGAATATGCAGCTCCCCCAAGGATCCTTAGGCCTTAACTACTGAAACAACGCGATTCAGGGCCTTCCCAAACAGCCAGTGAGGCAAAACATGGGCTCTTGCCATGAATGCGCGCCCAGGGTCCTTCAGGATTCACTTGTGAATGGCTGAGTCTTTTTGATGTCCCTGGCTGAGGGTGACGTGAGCAGATCAATCCCCAAGACGCTGCCACCTCCCGGAGGAGGTTTCTAACTATCCAGAGGAGCTTGGTCTGTTCATTCACCGGGGAAAAATCAAATGAAGGCTGGCCATGTTCAGATTTCAGCTTGCATCTGAACCGGTAACTACACTCGGCCAACATTATGTATTTCTGAGGTAGACAATACACCCACCAAAAGCTGGACCCGGATTTGAAGAGGAGAAAATTGTTTTGGGGAAACTGCCCTTTTACCAACCTCGTTACCCGTGACAGCCAAGGACCAATCTTTCCAACACTGAGCAGAGCTTCTGTGTGACAGCATTGCCTCTGAAGACCTAAAGATCATCTTATCAGGGATAGCAGGAGGGCCTGTGACAGGTGTGATCAGGCTGTGGCATCTAAACAGAAGAGCCCAAACAGCTCTAAAGGACGTCATTGGAGAATTGTGTGACAGAGATGACAGATGGGAGGCTTTCAACATGCTGGCTGCACCTCTTGTGAACCAAAGGCTACTTTCTGCATTATTGAAGAGAATGCCCAATCAATGAACATTTGGGCACCCCCAGCATGAACTTAACGTTTGCCCTAAAGCATCATAAGAGTCTCCTCGGAGGGAGAGTAAAAATTATGACTATTAAGCTTTTCTGTTGTCAGCGAGTCCTAGATTTGCTCTTCTGGTGTCCAGGAAGGTAGATTCAGAGTCCTGTGGCCCAAGATCTCACTTCCTCTCAGAACCTTCTGGGACTGCCCTTTGCACCAGCAATAAAGGCTGATATCACATTGTATTGAATCAGTACATTGTTTCAAGTATCAGTGAAGTCTGATACTTCCCAGCCCAGCAGAACTGGCCAGTGGATACAATACTAAGATCAGCTTCATGAAGCCTGCCCTCAGGTCAGGGAGGATTGGAACCATTCCCCATCTGTAATCTTGTTTTAACCAATCATTTAATAACATTTTGTAGTTCCCGTTAGCTGGTTGCTAAGTTTGGTGGGTATAAATTTAGCTCCAAGGTCAAAATCTCAGCACCCTACCACAATTGGAGCTTTGCCCTGGTTACCTCCTCCCCAGATTTAGACATTGGAGGAAGATGTGAAGATAGATACTGTCTACTAGCAACATCATTAATATGTTGGGAGTAGCTACTGTGGATGTTTTGCATGACTTCCTACATATAAAGGATATATTTTTTTTTCTGAATAATTGTCTGTCCCAAACTCCCACTGTACTCCCACTGTATCCAGTTGTCTTGTTGTTACTTCTCAGGGTCTTTTGGCAAATCACTTGATCTCTGTGGGCCTCATTTTCCCCTCAGAATTTTAGATGAGGCGGCCTCCCAAGAGACTTTTGTGGCTTGTTCTTTGTTCTTGAAGGGAACTATGACCCCGGGAGGTGGTACCATGACATACTAGTGGACTGAATTGAAGCGCGGCAGGGCTGAGCAAAGCCGCCAGTCTCACTTTCTCCTCTGGAGTGTTCCAGGAGTGAGCTAGGATTCTATGATTTGTATAAATAATCCTTTGGGCCTGCAAGATCTCACCTCCATACAGTGCTTTCCACTGTTTATGTCTTCATATTCCTTTGCTGACACCAGCCCGCCCACCTTTCACCTGTAAAGGATCAGGGAGAATCCTGACCTTTTAAGCCCAAGTTAAATCCCCACATCCCTCAAAAAGTCTTCCCTGATCCCGCTGGCTGGTAAAAGACCTTCACTTCAGTTCATTTGGAACCAGAAGGGGACCAATCCTCTGCTTTAACAGATTTACCCAAACTCACAGAACTAGTCTGGAGTGAGAATGGATCCCAGGCCTTCCTGACTCCCATTTTTATATGCCTGTATGCCTTGATCGGGTTCTCTGTGGTTCCTTTTTAACCCTTCGTTAGTAAAGCAACGACTTTATTTGCTGTCTCCTTGGTACCCCCCCCCCCCCAAACACACTGCAAGTTAATACACAAATTCATATGGTTCGATGAAGTTCACTATCCCCCTACATTGCCTTTTTTTCTTAAATGCCTTTTTATGGAACCGTCTTATTTTCCTATAATGTAGTACCAGATCCCTTTGCCTCCATGTACCTCAGTTTCTTCTTTTGTAAACCATAGAGGAGCCTTTCCTTCCCTATAGGATTTGAAGCCTGAGATCTCTGTGACTAAGCTGGGGCGAGGGACTTCTGGATTCTACGAGAACGGGGGCCAGAGGGCTAAGGGCCATCGAGATTATCCTTGCCACATGGCTCCCTCACCATCAGTCACCTGTCATTTCTGCTCACTTCCCCCTGTAGACCCCCCTGCCCCCAAGGACTCTGGTTGGGCAGGAAAGCAGACGCTGGGCTTAAATACAATAATTTCATTTTTCCCTCTGTCCCTCTTTCCCATTTAACCCCGGGCTCTGGGCAACCCCCCTCCTGTACTCGGCTTGAAGACTTCGGGCAGCTTGCAGCTGTTCACTCCATGTCCCAATAAGGCTGCTCCACTCGGATCCTGGCCAACTTCCTGGCCTTTGAGGACCTGGCAAGAGACAGAGGGGTCTTCTTTGGCATCTAGGCTCCCTGCCCTTCTCAGGGCCTAACTGGCCTTGGAGCCACCTCCTTGGAGCACCTCTTCAGCTTGGGCTGGCAGCAGGGACCCCTCTACTCCCACGAGGCTTTCTCAGTCTATAATGTAAAGGCAATAGGTTGGATGGGGTATGGCCATGCTATGGTGGGCTCCGTGAAGAACCTACTATGTGCCGGACACTGTGCTAAGGACCGCAAATACGGGTCCAGTTTCCACTCCCAAGGGGCTCACGGGTAAGAGAGGGGACTCCAAACACCCAACTCTTTACCAGAGTAGATTGGTGCAGCCCATAGAGAAGGCAATGGAAAAGGCTTGTGAGAAGGCGGGGTTTTACCTGCACCTGGAAGGAGGCCAGAGCTGTTGGGAGTGAGAGCATTGAGCAGGAGGACCAGCCCAGGGGAAAGGGGCAGGACTGTGAGCTCTGAGGCTTGGCTCTCCAGGCGGCCCAGGGCTGCTTTTCCCACCAGCCTCTTGACATTGGGAGAGCCCGGGGCTCCTTCGTGGGTGTCACTTTGCTCCCCTCCAAAATTAGGGGCTTTCTCTAAACCTCGGAGTCAAGCCCAGCCCCCTACCTGTATTTCAAGGGGATTTCCTCAATCTCATCCTTCACTGCTTCGGCCAATACCTGCTCCTCGTCCAAACCCAGGGCCGACAGCACCTGGGAGAAGCGCCTGTTCACGGAGAGCCGGGCATTGGCCTGTTGGAGAGACAAGAGCCCCTGAAACAGTGGCAGGAGGGAGACACGCATCCCCTCTGGACACAAATGTCAGAAGTTGTAAGGAGGGCAGGCTCCTCCCCCCTAGTCTGGGAACCTCCAGGAGCGGCTCAAAGGCAACAGCCCCTCCCCAGCACCCCTCCCCTCCTCTCAGATCCCAGAGCCACACCTGACTGCTGCCTCATTTCCACCCCCTTTGCATTCACCTCCTAAAGGCGACTTCCTCCATTCCTCTCTCAGTCTCTGAACCTTCCCTTCCTCTTCTGTACAACAAGGGGATTGGAGTGAGATTGCCTCTGTGTCCCCCCAGCTCTAAACCAACCAACCTCTGACCTTTGGGACCCCTGCCAACACTGACTTCTGCTCGCAAGTCTTCAGAGGCTCCCTATTGTCCCCCAACGAGAACCTTCCCGCAAGCCTTCGCCCGTGGGCCACCATTGCCCTTCCTGACTCCATTCGCCTTATTTTTCTCGCAGCCCTCTGCCCTCCGGCCTAGCAAAGGCTATTCTGTGCTGACAACCTGCCCTGCACCCTTATTTTCCAGTTTAGTTCGCGCCCTTCTTCCTCTCCTTCATGTTTCATTCTCAATGCCCCCTCTTCTGGAAGCTCCTTCCCTTTCCTACCAAGTTGGAAACAACCTCCAACTCCCTCATTTTATAAGATGGGGAAACTGAGGTTGGGCAAGAATGGGCAGGGATTGAATGGCACTGATGGGAAGCTTCTCGATGGGGTCTCGGCTCCCCTGCAGCTTTGGGGTATTTTGTAATTTGTTCCCCAGCTAGGAGCCCTCACTCACGCAGGCCTCTGCATACAGCAGGCACCTAATCAATAAGCACTTTGTTGGTCTTAAGAACAGTGAGAATCTGGGGGAGAAAGGGCGGCAGAATTGGGAAGGTCTCTTTCCCCCTGGTTCAGTGCTGGGGATGGGGGTGGGCCAAGCTGGCGGTGTCCGGTCAGGGGGGAGCCCTTACTTGCATGGTCTGCTGGAAGAGGAAGGGGCGGTTCTGCACCCGCTGATAGATGCCCTGAAGCTCATTCTGGTACTCGGCCAGGCGCTCCTTCTCCTGCTGCCTGGCTTGGGGAGACAGGGCAGGGTCAAGGGAGTTCGGGCTCAGCCCTAAAACCCCCTGAAGTGACTACTCTGAGGAACCAAGGGCTTGGCCAGACTCGGGGCACCCCCAGTGACCCGAGGGGCTACATCCTGGGCCAGGGGGACAACTGGGAGCCACCCCTCCTCGATTCTGCCTCTCATCTTCTTGGCAGCTGGGTGGCCCAGTGGGGAGAGCCCGGGCCTGGAAAGGCCTGGAGTCAGCATCGGCCCGATGCCCCAGCCGGTGTGATCTTTGGCCCTGATGGCCCAGAATCAGGTCCCAGGGCAGCGGAGCCCAGCTGTGGGCCTAGGGCTTGTGCCCACAGCCCTGCCGGCTCAGTGAAGGGCCCCCCGCTGCTGGGGGGATCCTGCCCCTGCAGGGGAATCTCAGGTGGGGCCGCAGGGCAAAGACAGGACTAGGGAGGGGGTCCCTGCAAGGCCAGCTGGAGCGGCCCTAGTGCGCCCCAGCCCTGCTTCCCTCCCCTCCTCCTTTGGCTTTTCTCCAATTCCTCCCAGTTTCACCTCCAGAAGGTCCCCTTCCCCAACCCCCCTGCACCCAGAATCCACTCTGGCCCACCCAAATTTGGAGCATCCCTTCAGATCCAGCTCAAGGCCGTCCTGCCCTGGCAGCCTTTCCCGCTTCTCTACGGAGCCCCTGCTCCCACGCCCTCGGCAGCTGGTTGTGGGGCTTCCTGCGCATCTTCCCCCACTTGCCAGGGCCCGGTTCCCTTTCATCAGGGGCCCCCTCCCTGTCCCTCCCCCAGGGGCCGGGCACCTGAGCTCCTCCAGCTTGCGGTGGGACACCCCCCCCTTGGATCTGGAAGGCCCGTAGGCTGCCAGGCACCGAGCCACCTGCTTCTGGACCCGCTGCTCCTGAGCTCGGCGCTGCTCTGCCCTGGCTTGCTCCTCCTGCTTGTGCCGTTCCCAGTCCAGCATCAGGGCCCTGGGGAGGAAGAGGGGCCAGTGAGTCCTTAACCAGGGTGGGAGCCACCCCCTGGGCCTACCGTCCGCAGGCCCCCTCCTCACGCGGTCGTCCAACCACAAATGGAAGGGAAGGCCGGGGAGAGCTGGGCCAGGCCCGATGCTGCTAGTCTCCACTGCCCCATTCTTCCTTCCTTAAGCCTGAGAGCAGGAGGACAGGGTGGCTCTGTTGGTCACTGTTGCAGACCCTGAGTCCAGAACATGAATCACTGAGGGCCGAGGACAGAGGGGTGGGCAAGGATGGGCCAAGAGGAGCGGCTGCCCGTAAAGATGGGCCAGAGGAGCAAGGTTCCGGGGGGGGGCGTCTCCCAGCTTACTGGGGGTCACCCTGTCTGCCTCTTGAACCCTGATCATCTGCCTTCCCTCAGCTGAGCCATGTCAGAGGCTTCCTTCAGAGCCCACTACAAGGGGCTCTGCCTTCAGGAGGCTCCCCCCGAGCACTCCCCTTCCCCGCTCCCGCAAATCTGACGACTCTCCTGGAGAATGGGCTGGCCTCTTCTCTGCTGCCCCTGAGGATGCCCGGATGGCAGATCTGTGTGACTCAGAGACGCGTGCAAGCGCACAGCACACACACCACACCACACACACACACACACACACACACACACACACACACACATGTGCACACATGTCACACACTCACACTCACACACACTTATAACTTGTGCTCCGGGCCCCCACGCTCCAGCTTCCTCTTGACCATTTCTAACCAGACGTCTCAGGGTGCCCTCAAGGTTCCCCCCACAGCCTCTTGCCTTTACCTCCAAGTGACCTTCTTGTTTGGGAGACACGGTCCTCCCGGGCGGCCCAGGGCTCCTCCCCAACCCTCCCCCGGCCTGTTGCCAGGCTGAGATTCCTCCTCCATTTCTCCCCTCATCCCCCCTCAGTGCTCCCACAGCCTCGGCCCTAGACCAGGCCCTTGGGGCCTCCCCGTCCCAGGTTGCTGACCTCCTTCAGCCCCACAAGGACCCTCCAAAGCTCACTCCCCTGCTCCAGAGGTTCCAACAGCTCCCATCGCCTCAGATCCAGTGCAAACTCTGCCCTTCCCCACCTGGCCGCAGTCTTGCCCCCAAGGCTTCCCCTCAGCCAGACCTGGCCGGGGAGACCCCCTGAAGCCTGAGCTCCTTCCCCACGGGCCCCCCCGGCTGCGAGCCCGACATTACCTTCCACTTCTCCGTATCCAGGCGTGTTTGTACATCCCTCCTGCAGAGTGTAAGCTCCTTGGGGGCAGGGATGGTTGGGGTTTGTCTCCTTAGAGTCCCACAGCCGGGCACATAATGGGCCCTTAGTCAGTGCTGGCCCAATTATATTGGATTTAATTGTATCCTTCAGAGAGTAGGCAGGAAGCATCTAGTAAGCTCCTACTGTGTGCCAGGCAGGCACTGGGCCAATCCACACTGGGCACACAAAGAAAAGGCCAAAATAAAGCGAAGCTCCCCAGGCCCTCCCTTCAAGGAGCAACGGGAGGCAACTAAGTCAGGTTTTCCAGCTGAAAGAAACCTCAGAAGAGCCTCCCTTTTGCATTTGAGGGGAGGAGGCGAGTCTGGCACGGCCCGGGGGGCAGCCACCCCCCCTTTCTGGGCACTTGTGGGGCGCTGCCCGGTGCTTCGGCCAGAGCAGGGTCTGGGCTGGGCCTCCCAGCAGCCCTGGAGGCCGATCTTAGTGTGTCCACACAGAGGGGGAACCAAGGCTTCTGCCCTCAGCAAGCAGTCAGTCCCACAGATTAATGAAGCCCGGGGGCCGGCGGGCCCCTGGCACGAGGACCAGACCTACCGTGAGCCCCAGGGCTCCAAGATGGGGCCTGACCTGAGCCTTTGTCCCCTTCTGCCGGGAGCCCCCTGCCACCGTGGGACCCTGTGGAGCCAGGAGGGCCCCCCCGCCCACGGGCCGGGCCAGGGCTCCGTTGGCCCTTCGCCTTTGGAAGGGGGGAGAGAGCGGGCTCCCTTTGGATCCCCCCACTTGGTGCTCTGGGGCAGGAAGCCTCGGGGACTCCGCATCAGGGCAGCAGGGGCGCCCAAAAAGGCTTGGCGCTTTTAGGGACGAGGCGGGGGCAGCATGGGGAGAGTTCCCCAGCCCTGTCGGCCCCTGCTTCCTAACCAGAAAGCAAGCGAGGGGAGGGCTCTTCCCTCTCCCCTGCCGCGTTGTCTTTAGCCTCCATGAGTGAGTGTGAGTGTGCACATGTACGTACACTATCATTTGGGGTGTCAGACGGGGGGGGGGGGCCTGGGCCAGTGCGGACAGACCAGACTTCCCAGAGGCGGGACCTGTGGCTGGCCCGGCCCTGAAGCCAGAGCGGGGGTGGGGGGGTGGGTGTCCCGGCCCCCCCCGGCCCTGGCGGGGCACATACCTGGTGACCTCTCGGCGCTTTTGGGAGGTTCTGGTGTTGTTGCTGGTCAGCTTCTCCTCTTCGCCAGCCTGGAACTTCTCGGCCCGCACGTGGGCAGTGTCCTGGGGGGGCCACTGGGCGGCTGAAGGCAGAAGCACAGGAATCAGGGACCACTCCCCGGTCCCCGCCCCCATCCCCACCAGGGCCCTACGCCCACAGCAGCCCCGGCAGAGGCTCTAAGGGAGCCGAGGCTGGTCCTGTGGCACCACCTATGACCCACAGGGAGGCTGCCTCTCCCTTTCTGTCCCTTCAGACGGCCGGGGTGGGGCCTTTGGGGCCAGGGACCCCGGGTTTCAGAGCCGCGAGTGGCAGTCACAGCGCCGGGGGCAAGCAGCGCCAATGGGACCCCCCAAAGTTGGAGACAGACCCCACTGAGTGAGGAGCGGGAACCTCGCATTCAGGACACTGGACAGAGGCTCGGGGACAACCGGAGGTCACTCGGGGAGGGAGGGCCAGAGTGAGGGGGAGACTGAGGGGGAGACTCCCGTAGGAAGGAAGGGGGGCTGCCGCATACTTCTGCTTTAGTGAGGGGAGAGGAGGAGACTCCTGCAGCCGCTCTCAACTGCTTCTGTCAGACAGGTCGCCTCCCCCGGCTGGGACTCGGCGGGCGGGTCATTGAACCTGATTCCTCCTGGGCCCGGGGGTGGGCGCCCGCGGGATGGCTCAGCCTGCCGGGGACCCTGGGGCTCCGGGACTCACGGTAGAGGCCCAGCTCCTCGGCCTCCTCCTGCAGATGTTTCTGCAGAGCCTCCAGGTTGTACACCTTCTGCAGGTCCTTGGACTTTGCCAGTCTCCTCTGGAATCCTCTGAGGAGGGCGAAGCCAGCCAGATGCAGGGCCTTCCACTTCCGGAGCTGGCTCCTCTCCTCCGCTCTGCTCCTGATCACCGGGGACAGACCCGCGGCTCTGAGGTCCTGCCCCTCCGGCCTCTGCCCAAGCCCCGCCCAGCCAGGCGGGCGAGGGACCCCCTCCCCAGCAGCCACGGCCTTCCCAGAGGGGTTAGAGAGACTCCCCATCCCAGGCCATCACAGCCCCCTCAACAGCCATGCCCCGCCTCCCACCACAGGCCCCTGGCTCTCAGCTTCTTCCCCCCGCCCCAGCCTTGGCCCTCGGGCCCAGGCCCTTGGAACCCCAACCTTGTCTTGGGAGATGAGAAAGCAGACCAGAGGCTGAAATCCCTCCTGCCCTCGAGCCCCTCCTCCTCCCTCTCGTCCTGGTCTTCCTGCCCTTCCTGTCCTTCCTGTTCCAGGCTGTCCTGGCTCTCCTGGCCATCCGTTTCGGGCTGAATCCAGGGCTTCAGCTGCCTTTTTCTGTCCTGACACCGGGCCTCCATTTTCCAGTAGAGCGGGAAGGTGGCTGGCTGGGGAGGGGGGGGCACAGCCTTCCAGCGTGACTTCCGGGGGGCCCTGGCAGGTGGCAGGGCTGAGGCCTGGCCCTTCTTGGGCTGCCCAGTCTGATGGGAGGCGGCGGGAGGGGGCAGGGGCAGGCTCCGGCCATCCACCAGGAAGCTCTCCCAGGCCCACTGGAATGGGAAGGAGGGCTTCCGAGGCGGAGGCAGGACGAGGCTGGGAACGGGGAGAGAAGCAGCCGGTCAGGACGGCGGCCTCCCCGAGGCCCAGGTCCCCTCCCTGCACCCCTGGCTACTCACTCTTCAGCCTCAGAAGGCACATTTCCCTTCTTGCCTTTGTAGGATGCATCTTTCTTCCTGAGGTTCCCTTCACTGCGAGCCCTCGGTCGGCCCTGGATCAGCACACTGTCTCCATTCCTAAAAGCACCCTGGAGGGCAAGGGGGGCCACGTTAACAAGCACCGTCCCCCTCCCCACGTCCCACGGCTGCCGGAGGGCCAGCAAGGGGCCCATGCTCAGAATCCTCTAGGGCAAGGGAGGCTGCGTTAACAAGCACCATCCCCCCACGTCCCACGGCTGCCGGAGGGCCAGCAAGGGGCCCGTGCCCAGAACAGGGACCCTGGAGGGCAATGGGGGCCATGTTAACAAGCACCCCCCCCACGTCCCACGGCTGCCGGAGGGCCAGCAAGGGGCCCGTGCCCAGAACGGGGACACGAAGTCCCACAAGATGTGAGGTTGGGCGGCAGTGAGAGCCTTCAGTCCAGGCCTTCTGCCTCTTCCCAGCCACGGGGATGATCTTGTTTCACACGAGGAAGGCCACGGGACCGACAGCCGAGGTCCTCGGAGTCTCAGGGAATGAGACCATCAAGGATCCTTTCCGCTTTAAAGCTCTCCCCCCGCCCACCAGGGCCCCTTCTCCAGCTTCTCCCCTGCACCTACACGGATCCCGGCATCCTGCGGCCCAGCTCTAGGCCTTGGCATTCGAAGCCACTTACTTGGTGGGCCAGAGGCACTCCGGAGAGGAGCCCCAGCAGTCCAGCAGCCGTCGCCCGTTCAGATGGCGCCGAAGGGACCCGGATGCGGGCATCGTAGTTAGCTTTCACCACAGAGGCAGCCAGAATTGACTGTTGATGGGTTCTTAGCAAAGAGTTCTTCTGCCCCATCCCCCCTTTTAGAATCTCTATCAGCCTGATCCTGATCCGTCTCCATGGAGACCAGCAGGCCTCTGGGAAGGCATGGCAACCTGGCCTCTGAAAGCTCCCAGCCTCCCAGAGCACCCCCACTTCTGAGAGAACCCTCACCTCTCAGAATGCCCAGACTCTGAGAATGCCCCAGCCTCTGAGAGCACCTCAGCCTACACCCCAGCCTCTGAGAATGCCCCAGACTCTGAGAACACCCCAGACTCGGAGAGCGTCTCAGCCTCTGAGAACATCCCAGCCTTTGAGAACATCCCAGGATCTGAGAATGCCCCAGACTCTGAGAATGTCCCAGCCTCTGAGAACGTCCCAGCCTCTGAGAACACCCCAGACTCTGAGAACGGCCCAGCCTCTGAGAACACCCCAGCCTCAAAGTACCCCAGCCTCTGAGAGCACCCAGCCTCTGAGAGCACTCCCACCTCTGAGAGCTGGGTGGAATTGGGCCCAAAGGGGCTCAAGCAGAGAAAGGGTGCTTCCCAGTGGATTCATGCATTGGGTAAGATCAGCTGACGTGCCCTCCAATGCACCCTGGGACTCTCAGATCCTGCCTGGGCAATGGGAGGCTCCCGCTCATGTGAGGGGAAATGGCCTGGAGAGGTGCCAGCTGCAATCGCTCCAGGGCTTCATTTGAAGACCCTGTTTGCCAACGCCCCCCACCCTGGAGCTGGGCCGACAGTGAGAGAATCATCGCTATTCTCCTCTTGCCTTCCCAAACCTGGCATCTCCAGGCCGCCTTCTACCTTTACCCACATTAATCGTCTCAGAGCTGGAAGCTTCTCAGAGGCACCAAGTCGGGCCCTTCCCTCCCTCTCGCCCTCCCTCCCTCCCTGAGCTGGCAGACATCCCCCCCTTAAACAAGGCTCACAGCCAGCCATATTGTGCTTGCAGACTTCCGGTGCTGGAGAGCCCCCTCCTGACCTGCTAAGTCCCTGCTAAGTGACTGACTGACAGAGAGGTAGGGGTGGAATGGGAGCATGAAATACAGTCACCTAACATCTGAGTAATCAGGACCAAAGAGAGACTCAAAGTGCTTTGGGAAATCTGAGCAGGAAACAGATCCCTTTTAGTTGGGGGCTTCCTGAAAGAGGGAGCATCGAAGGGGAGCCTGGAAGGGAAGGATTCCCAACGTCAAGTCTACCAGCATTTATTAAGCCCCTGTTATGTACCAGATTATGCTCAGCACCTCCTGATACAAAAAAAGGTTAAAAAACCTAAACAAAGGGGCAGTTAGGGGGCGCAGTGGACAGAGCACCCGCCATGAGGTCAGGAGGATCAGAGTTCAAATCTGTCCTCAGACACAACACTTCCTGGCTGTGGGACCCTGAAAGTCACTGAACCCCAATCACCTCAGCAAAAATAAATAAATAAAAATAAATTTTAAAACTTAGACAAAAAATCCCAGCCCTCGGCCTTAGGGAGTTTCTGCTCTAACAGTGAGAAACCACATGCAAACAACTATGTACAAACTAAATCCAAGTTATATTGGAGAGCATCTGGGGCAAAGGCTTCTGGGAGAAGGAAGCTAGGAGGTGGAGATGAAGAGGGAGCCTTGGGGGACCGCCAGGACCAATGTCTGACAGGAGGAAATGGACAGGCTGGTCTGAGCAACAGCAGATGAGGGGAGACACTGGGAATGGGGGGTGGCTGATGTCTATGACAAGCGGCAGGAGAACCTTAAGTCAAATCTGGTGGAAGCCTAAAGCCTGAGAAAGGAACGTAAACGCTTAGAAGGTAAGAGCTGGAAGAGACCTTGGAGGCCAGCCCAGCCCAACCCGGCCCTCAGGAGCTGTTCACACTGCCTCCTGATTCCCTAATCCCTGCTTTTCAGAAATAGCATGGGCTGCCTTCACAGAAAGGGGCGGTCCCCTTGTGAATCCTTTTCTTCCAGGCTCCCCTTCGATGTCCCCTCTTTCAGGAAGCCCCCAACTAAAAGGGATCTGTTTCCTGCTCAGATTTTCCAAAGCACTTTGAGTCTCTCTTTGGTCCTGATTACTCAGATGTTAGGTAACTGTATTTCATGCTCCCATTCCACCTCTACCTCTCAGTCAGTCAGTCACCTAGCAGAAAGAGAAGTTGGCAAAGCGGGAGCTTTTGGGGGTCTCTTGCCCTTGCCAGAAAGAACCATGACAAAGTGGCTTCTGGGATCAACACAGGAAAGGACAGCCCGAGTTCAGGATGTGCTCAGCCAAGCCTTTAGGCTTAGAACACGTGGTCTACCACATGTACCATTAATGCCAACCAGGTTAACAGAGGGGACGTTGAAAATGCTGCAGAACATCATGGCAGGCTCTCAAGCATCCTGAAATCCCACTCAGAGTACCAATCGACCATCCTTTAGAGGAGCTTCCTGAAGGCTGGAGTTTGAATGAAATTATAGGAATTATAACATTAATGCATAAAGCACTTTATAAATACAACCTTGTTTTAGCTTTTAAACAAACCTAGGAGGGCGGGGCTATCATGATCCCCATTTTACAGATGAGGAAACTGGGGTAGACTGAAATGGAAAGGATGAAATCTAAAGCTAGATTGAGCTCATCTTCCCAACTCCAGGTCTAGGGTTCTGTGCACTGTGTCGCCTCCCAGTGGCCTCTTAGCAGAAAGACAACAAGATGCAGGGATCAGCAAGCTAGGGTTGAAGCCACATCTGTTACTCTATTGGAATTAATTGTTCTTTAAACGTTTGGTAGAATCCATTTGTAAATCAATCTACCCTTTTCTCAGGGAATTCACTTCAATTTATTTCAATTTATTGTTCAATTTGTTCAATTTATTTTTCTAAAATGGAACTACGTAAGTATTTAATTACTCTGGGGAATCTATATTTTTGATAAATATTCATCCATTTTAGATTGCCAGATTTACTGCCACACAATTGGGCAAAATAGCTCCTAATTATTGCGTTAATTTTCTCTTCATTGGTGATAAGTTTGTACTTTTCATTTTTGATACTGATAATTTGGTTTTCTTCCTTTTTCTAATCAAATTAACCAAAGGCTTATCTATTTTGTTAGTCTTTTTTTTTTTAATAAAACCAACTCAGTTTTATTTTATAAGTCCAAGAGCTTCTTTTACTTTTATTAATCTCTTCTTTGATTTTCAGAATTTCTAATTTGTCATTTAATTGATTTTTTGAAAAGTTATTTTTCTAGCATTTTTAGTTGCATGCCCAATTTATTAGTCTCCTCTTTATTTTATTCATGTAAGCACCTAGAGATATAAAATTTCCCCTAAGGGGCAGCTAAATGGTACAGAGAATATAGCACCAGCCCTGGAGTCAGGCGAACTAAAGTTTGAATCTGGCCTCAGACACAACACTTCCTATCTGTGTGACCCTGGGCAAGTCACTTAACCCCAATTGCCTCACAAAACAAAAATTTTAAAATTCAACATAAAATTTCCCCTAAGAATTGCTTTGGCTGCATCCCATAAGTTTTAGTATGTTGTTTCATTATGGTCATTCTCTTGAATGAAATTGATGGATTAGATTATTTAGTTTCTGATCATTTTTGGTCTATTTTTCCATGGCTCTTTATTATACATAAATTTCATTGCATCATGATCTGAAAAGGATGTATTTAACATTTCTGCCTTTCTGTATTTGATAGTGAGGTTTTTATACCCTTATATATGGTCAGTTTTGGGGTAGGTGCCATGTACCTCTGAGAAAGAGGTATATATATATCCCCATTCAATTTTCTCCAGAAGCATATGATAACCTAACTTTTCTAACATTCTAGTCACCTCCTTAACCTCTCATTTATTTTGTGTTTAGATTTATCTAGTTCTGAAAGAGGGAGGTTGAATTCCCACACTAGGGTAGTTTGCTAATTCTTCCTGCAACTCACTTCATTTCTCCTCTAAGAATTTGGATGCTATACCGTGTATATATTTAGTATGGATAGTAACTCATTATCTATGGTACCCTTTAGCAAGATGTAGTTCCCTTATTTCTTTTAATTAGACCTATTTTTGCTTTTGCTTGGTCTGAGATTAGGATCGCTACCTGCTGGGTTGTTTTTTTTTTTTTTTTTTCCCCTTTAGCTGAAGCATAACATATTCATTCTGTCCCAGTGTTTTAGGTTTACTCTGTATGTATCTCTCTGCTTCACATAAATTTTTGATAAACAACATATTGCAGGATTCTGGCATTTGATCCAGTCTGTTATTCAATTCCGTTTTATGGAGAGATCATCCCATTCACATTCATAGTTAGTAATATTACTAACTGTATTTTTCTGCATTTGTATGTTTCTCTCTCCTTTCATCCTTTCTCTTCACAACAGTGTTTTACTTCTGACCCCTACCTCCTTCAATCTGCCCTCCCTTTTATCAGCCTCTATCCTTCCTTTTTCACCCCTTTCCCCTTCTACTTCTGCCCTCTCTTCAATCAGCCTCCCCCCTTTCTTGTTCCTTTCTCCTCTTACTTCCCAAAATGTACAGTACACAGTGAGATTAAATTTTAGACTAAACCAAAAACGTATTTTATTTCTTTCCTCTTGGACCAAATCTGATGAATTATGGTTCAAAGTCCCTTTCCCTTCTTTTTCTCTACTATAATAGGTACTTTGTGCCTCTTCATATGATGTAATTCACCTCTTTTTTTTCCTCCCCTTTCCTTTTCTCCCAACACAATCTTTCCACCCCTTAATTTGTATATGATCACATTAAAATCAACTTATAGTCACACCCTCTATGTATAGTCCTTCTAAGTATCCTAACAAAGATACAATCCTCCAGTTACAAGTATCATTTTCTCATGTAGAGGTGTAAACAAGTTAACCTTTTTTTAAAAAGCAGTTGTTTTTTTCTTTCCTATTTATCTTTTTATATTTCTCTTGAGTTTCGTCTTTGAAGATGTTTTTAAAGTTTTCTTCAGTCAATTTCTGTGCTTCCTTTTCCAAGCTGTTGGCCTTCCTCCCAAATTTTTCATAGCTCTCATTTAATTTTCACCGTTTTTCTTCTACTTCTTATAATTTTGTAAATTCTTTTTGAGCTCTTCCAATAGAGCCTTTTGAGCTTGAGAACAGTTCAGATTCCCCTTGGAGGGTTCCCATGTTAGCATTTTGCCACTGCTGTCTTCTTCTGGCTTTGTGCTCTGACCTTCCCTTTGCCATAGTAGCTTTCCATAGTTGTGGTGTTCTCTTCTTTTTAAAAATATATGGTGGTTCTCTCTGGGAGCAGGTTTCTTGGGGAGGTTTTCTGGTGGTAGCCTTAGTTTCTGTTCCAAGTAATAATCACTCCAAATGCAGCCCAGTGTTAAAAGTTCAAATCTTTTATTGTCTCCTTCAATGTAGCCCGGTTAGTTGTCTTAGAAGCCTCTCTCCCTCCTTGGTTCCAAGAGCTCTTGCAGCTTGTCTTTTAGCTCTTCCAGCTTCTGGCTCTAGCTCAACTCCAGCTCTGGCTTCTCCATCTCCAGCTGATGCTCCCCTCTCAATCTTTACAACTGAACTCTCCTGACTGAGCTCAGCTGTAAACTCAAAGGTTGACTCTTGCTCCGAGAGTGGGATTATGCGAGGTGTGAATTTGGACATTTCATACTGAACCCTAAAATCTCCCAAAAGTATGAACTAATGTGTGAACTCTCAAAGGTGCAAACACAAGCATTGTTTCGATCAAAACTAGTGACTTAGCACTTTGTAAGGATTTGCTCTAATGTGTGAACCAATAAGCATAGTATCAATTCCATTGAGTTAACACTAGGATTCTAACACACGGTCAGGGCCCTTTCGGCTTTTTTGCTCATTTTAAAATGTTGAGCTTTGCTCCTAGGGAGCAGGGGAGAGTGTTTAAAGGTTTTTTTTTTTTTTTTTTTTTTGGTTTTTTTTTGGCAGGTGGTCAGGGGCCTCTCACTCCCTTTCTGCCAGGAGACTGGCAGTGCTTTGGGCTTTCCCACGGTGCTGGATTGACCCTGACCTAGTCCTACCTGTTATTAAGGGCTAGCAATGTATTTGCCTTTCATGTTGAGGGGGAAGCCTCACAGCTGGCCTGCTGGGCCACGGCCCTCAGAACCAGGGCAGGGTGGCCAACGCTGCTGCCCCTTTGGCCGAGAGCGTCCCTCTAGATTCCCCGTGTCATGCCCGTTTCCCTTCTGCCCAAGTGAGATAGGCCTTTCCTGAAGTCCTTCCAAGATACTTTAAGCTTGAAAATCATTTCCCTCTGACTGTTTGTGGCTTCCGAGGCTCTAGAATCCGTCCTGAGGCTTGTTCTAGCATTGATTCTGGGGGAAGCTGAGGAGAGCTTAGCCAGTGTCCTGGCTTGCCTCATTTTTGGTTCCTTCCTCCCCGCCGCCTGTTACGCTAAATGAGTTGCTTTAACCTTGCTCTGTCTCAGTTTCCACAGATGCAGAATGAGGTCGTAAGGCCCCTTCGCTCTATGTGACCCTATCACATAAAGAACTTTTCTACAGAACTGGGACATGACTTCTTTGCCCCCTTCCTGGGGCCACGTGCACACAATGAATCCCACCCTCTCATTTTCCAGAGCAGAGAGCCCCAGTACCCGGATTGCCGTCCCACCCTGCCTTGCCACCTCCAGGCAGCGCAAAGGTCACCTCCCCCTTGGAGTCTTCCCAGATTCCTCCTTAAGGTCACATCAGAGTTTCTGAGTAGCCAGATCCCTTGGCTGATATTCTTTTCCTTTTTGTCTTAAAAAACATTATACATGTTTAATATTGGATTGCTTGCCATCTAGGGGAGGGGGTGGGGAAGAGGAACAAATCTGAAACCCAAGGCCTTGCGAGGGTCAATGCTATCAGATTGTCTGCATGTGTTTTGAAAATAAAAAGCTTTATTAAAAAATAATCGCCGTATGAGATGGTTCTCTAGGTAGGAGCGGGAGAAAGGGCGCCGGGAGACACTTCGGTCATCTCAGTCCCGTCCGATTCTTCCTGCCACCATCTGGGTTTTCCTCAGCAAAGCTCCCAGGGTGGTTGTCATTTCCTTCTCCGATTCCCGTTACCGATGGGAAATCTGCGGCAAACTGGGTTAAGTGACTCACTCAGGGTCACACTGCCAGTATGTGTCCGAACTCGGTGCTCTATGCACTGTGCCCCCTGGGAAAAATTATTCGGATTCCCAAAAAATGGCAGCAGTGAAAATTTACTTTTACAAAAATTGAGTCTGTTGATGTCTGCGGCCAGCACTGTCCATCCTGGCGGCCCCGGGGAGGCCTCAGGAGGAGCTGGAGCCGGGACCCAGCCGAGGGCTTGCTCCTCTCGGCCTCAGTCACCAGCTCTGCAATAAGGGGAGGAGGCCGGCGGCCTCTCCCGGCCCAACAACCTGCAATTGGGGGAGCGTGCCCAGGGCCTGACTCCGACAGCCCATCCCTCGTCCAACTCCCCAAAGCTGGAGCCTCTGCTCAGCCTCCTGGAGATGAATCGGCCAGAAGTTCCAGCACTGGCCTGCTCCCGTAAACGTGGCTGATCTTTGTGGGCAGGGCCCGTTTCCCTGCACTGACTCACCCCCTTCTCCCTTTCCTTCTCTGAGATCTGATTCAAGTCTCACCTTGTCGAGGCAGAAGAACCTCCGGATAATCTGAGCCCCGGTAAAGCTTTGGGTATCTGTTGAAAACGATCTGGGGTTCTTAGAGGACTGTAGCCCCAAATGAGACAAGAATGGTATAGGAGTCTCCAGTGGGTTCGAGAGGCGTGGAGTCTGGCACGAGGGGGGCGGGCTCCACACCGGTCAGGACCCAGGTGGCCTGGACCGTCTCAGCAGCATCCTAAATTTGATGCCCAGGACTCAGCCCAAAGGGGATCCCAGGTCTCTGCTAGAAGGCCCTCTGGTGGTCCAGCTGGGGAGGGCGGTAGACGGTCTCAAGATAGGGACGTTTGGATCATCCGAGGACATCTGAAGGCCAGGCCTTTCTAAATTCTGCAACTCTGAGGACAAGGGACTCCATGCAGAAGTGGGGGGAAGGGGAAGGTGTGAAGGGAGTTAAACAGAATGCAGGTGAATGATCGGGACTGAACAGGGCAGGAGACCACCCCCTCCCCCCACCGTGGGCCAGCCCTGGGCTTCCTGCTTCCCCCCAACTCATTACTATTAGATGAACTCCACCAGAGGCTCAAGTCTCCATGACTCAATGGCTCTTAAGGGGACAGCTCCAGGGAAGAGGCTGGGGGAAAGACGGGGAGCTGGGGAGCTCTGGGGTACAGCTGCTTTCTGCATAGGGAGCAAGGCAAACGAACAGAAAATGGGGCGACCTAAACTGACTGCAATGCTGGCCAATCACATCGCCCGTTTGAGGGTCGGCGGCCCTTCCCTGGGGATGAGAACTGCTGCGTTATGGTATGATACATAAAGTGACCTGCAGAGAGCAGCTGCCGCCTGTGGAGCCGCCTGGGACCTCTGGACCCCAGTTTCTCCATCTGTAACATCTGCCCAAAGTCCCGGGTCCCTTCCATCTCGATGGCCTTGTGCTCACCTTCGCTCTCTCCCTGGGCACCATCACCTGCCTCTGGCTTCCCAGGCTCCCTCCCTGGAGGTCCAGAGGGTTTGCTGGGACTCCTCAGGACCCTCAGTCACTGGGTCAGGGGCAGGTGGAGAAAAGCGGAGGAGGGTGGGCTGCCCTAAGTGACTCTGGCTCCCAGTGCCTAATGGATGGCTGGGGGGGGGAAGGGGACGGGAAGGGGACGGCAAGAGGACTTGGGGCTGCCTCAAAGGTTTACAAAAAGCTCCCCCCGGCAACAGGGGGGCAGCCACCTCAGCGTGCAGGCGAGGGAACGGGTGAGGGGGGAAGAAGGATCTGAGGCCAGTCCAGAGCAGGGGGTCTGGCAGCCGCCCATTCCCCGGGAGCACTGGGCCCAATGACCCCCTCACAAATCAGCAAAGTGAGGCACAGGAAGAGAAACTCCCAGCACCCCCAGGCTTCGTTTCTCCTGGGGGGGATGGAAGTGGAACAGGATGAGGCCTGGGGGAGCTCCCAGAGATGCAGGGCTGGGGGGGAGGGGTGTGTGCAAATACTCAGAAGCTTCTTTCTTTTTAAAATTTTTTAATAAATTTAAGAAGGCCCTCCCCTCCCCCCCACCTCCCCCTCGGCCCCTAAAATGGACTAAATGAGGGTGGAGGGTGGGAGGAGGAGGTGAGACGGCCGGGGGTGGCCCTATGAATCATAATCTTCCTCTTCTTCAACAGCTGTGGGGCCAGGGGGGGCCGGAGGGAGAGGCAGGGTGGAGGAAAAGGGGAGGAAAGGGGCCGGGGGGCTGTGGAAGGAGAGAGGCGATCGCATTAGTTGCAGAGGTGCGCCCAAGGCCGGAACCGCTCCCCCTCGACAATCCTGGAGAACTAGGGGGTCCGTCTCCCACCTAGGCTGTGCCTCCCCCATGGACAGACCCCTCTGTATTCTCCCCGGCCTCCGGCCTGTACCACGCCCCCACCTCCCATGATGCTCCCCGTCCTAGCCGCCAACCTCACCTCTGGAACGGGGCCGGGGGCCGGCTGGGTTGGGCTGGGGGCTGGGGCATCTCCTCCTCCCCGTCTGTCTCTGTGTCCTCAGAATCATCCTGTGGGCGGCATCAGCCAGGTCAGTCCCTGGGCCGCCTGAGCTCAGGGGGAAGGGGCCAGGCCCAGGGCTCAAGGACGTCAGGGGGCCGGGGAGGCTGGGGAAAGCCGGCAGCCTCCTTTCAGAGGTAGAGGCCCAGGGCCAAGCCATGAGCTCAGCGGCAATCAAGCAGGAGCCCTCTGAGACACCGACGGGAAGCAGGCCCTGCCCTCGGCGAGCTGACGGTCTAAGGGGCCGGCTTACCTCCTGCTCCGAGTCTGTGCCGGACTGCTTTTTGTCTTTCCCTTTTCCTCCGGCACCACCATTTTTCCGGCTGCTCCCAGGCTTCCGGCCCCTAGAGTCAGACATAAGATTTGAGAACTTTCCAGATGGGGAAACTAAGGCAATAGCAAAGAACATTTATGAATGCTTGAGGGCACGGGGCACTGAAAGCAGGGCCTGACAAGCCGACACCCCCATTCGGCCTCGGAAGGGCCTGGGTCAGAGAAGCCCTTTGGAGACGTGGGTCAAATACTCCGGGAGGATAACGGTCCATGGGGCATCAGAAGGGGAAAGGGAGGGTCTCAAAGAAACCCCCAGAGATTTGTACGAACCAATGCATAAGAAGCAAAGAGACCCAGGAGCACCGCGCGTGCACGGGCTTTAACACCAGCGGCGAGCCGAGAACACTGGCTGGAGAAGCCCTCCCTGTCCCCCAGCTCTGACCCCTTGGCCGAGGGGGAGGTCCCCGGGGGCGGAGAGCTGCACTCACGTACAGACTTTTTCTAAGGGCTGGTCAGTTCTGATTTTTCCCCTTTAAAACCTTTATTGGTGGGATAGCTGGGGGCGCAGTGGTTGGTGCACCAGCCCTGAGTCAGGAGGACCCAAGTTCAAACCTAATCTCAGACACTTAACACTTCCTCCTGTGTGACCCTGGGCAAGTCACTCAACCCTGACTGCCTCAGCAACAAACAAACAACCTCATTGGGTACATAGTACTCTCTTCTATTCTGAGAAATTCAGGTGACATAAAGACAGAAGAAAGCAATAAAAACTTGAAAAAAGAAAGCAAGAGGTTGAGCTTTGACACGTGTGCGTGCATACGTGTGTGAAGAGAGAGACAGAGACAGAAAATGGGGTTTCCCAGCGCCTGGCGCACAGCAGGAGCCGAATAAATGTTTCCTAACTTCTCCTCTGACCGAGAAGCGTCCCCCCCTTTTTCTGAAAGGTTTTTTTTTAACCCAAACGCCTCCCGGGGAGGGAGAGGAGCACATGCCCCCTGCTACCCTTACCTGCGCGCCCCTTTCTCGCCGTCCAGGTGATTGTCTTCTCCGTCTCCCTGCATGTCCGGCACGGCGGCCACCAGGTCCTTCAGGAAATCAAACTGTTGCTCCAACTCAATGCACTGTTTCCTAGGAGGGGAGCGGAGGGGCTGAGTGCCTCCTTTGGGCTCCAGGGGGTCTTGACGGAGGATGGGGATGGGGGGTGGGGCTCTTGCCAAGGGACCTTGGAAGTTTTCATTTACCCCCCTCATTTTAGAGCACACCCAAAAACGGCCCAGAAGCAGGAAAAGGTTTAGCTGCGGGAGGGGCAGTGTGGGGTCTTCTGATCCAGAATCTGGTGACCCTTCCAAAGGGGAGAGAGGCAAAGGGAAAGGAGGGGGAGGGGGAAAGAGCTGGGGAGCAGGACTCACAGGTGGGAGGTGGTCATGGTCTTGGCGTTCCGAGACTGGGTCACTTGACAGGCTTTCTTGAGAAGCGATTCCAAAAACAGTTCTAGTGCTCTGGCTAGGGGAGGTCGTCAAGGAAAACCAAATGCACTGGCCCCCACTCCTGATCCCAGCCCTCTGACCCTCACCTTCCTGACCCCCAGCCACTCTGGCCCCATCTTCCTGACCCCTAGCCCCCTGACTCCCAGCCTCCTGGCCCCCAGACTCCTGACTCTCAGCCTCCTGACCCCCAGCCTCCTGACCCTTAGCTTCCTGACCCCTAGCCCCCTGACCCCCAGCCTCCTGACTCCCAGCCTCCTGGCCCCCAGACTCCTGACTCTCAGCCTCCTGACCCCTAGCCCCCTGACCCCCAGCCTCCTGACCCCCAGCCCGCTGACCCCCACACCCCTGACCCCCAGCCCAGGCCCCCACACTCCAGGATACAGATGATGACAGGAACAGCAGCAGCCACCTTGCCGATCTCCTCGTCCGTCTGCATGATCTTCTTGATCCTGGCCTTGTGTGGGGAAGAGAGCAGCGTGAGGCCCCCGCCCCGGCTCCTCCGTGGGGACGAGGGCGGCGCACGGGCTCGGGGGAGGAGGGGGGGGCCGGGGCGGGGGTCCTGGCGGAGGGGGGCGGGCGGGGGCCCGCGGTGGGGGGCGCCACGGCGGGACAGGCGGGGGGGGGGTCTCCAAGTTAGGGGGGCGGAGGAAGGGGGCAGCGGGGCCGGAGGAGGGGGGGGGCAGGCGAGGGTCCCGAGGCTGGAGGGGGCGGGGGGGGGGTCCGGGCCCCGGGGACAGGGACAGCCGCGGGGGGGGCGGGGGGGGGGGCGGCGCGGGGAGGCCCAGGCGGGGCCGGGGGCGGCCCCGGGCCGCGTCCTCACCGGCGGGAAGCGCGCGTTGTACTTCTTCTTCTTGCTCGGCATCTCGGGGCCTCCTGCGTCGCCGCCGCTCTCGCAGCACCTCGGCCTCGGCCCTCCGGCCCCGGCTCCGGCCCCGGCTCCTCCGGCTCAGCCGCCGCGGCTTCTCCGGCTCCGGCCGCGGCCCCGCCCGGGTCCTAGCGCCGGCCTGTCTGCGCCTCCGGGTCCTAGCGCCGAGGCTCCGCCCGCTCCTCCGGGCCCTAGCGCCCACCCGCAGCTCCCCCTGCCCTCCGCCCCGCTCCTGCGCCCCTTCCTCCTATATTCAGACCCATGGAGAATGACGACATTCGCTCCGCCTTCCTGTTGATGGGGGAACGCCCACAACGGCCCCGCCCCCCGCGCGTTCAAGCCGGGCGCCTCCGCGACGAGCCCGCGCTTCCCATTGGCCGCGTCCTCTGCCACGTCGGGCAAGCCCCGCCTCCCGGCCCCCCGCCCCCTCTGGCTGGCTGTCTCCGGCCGCGGCCGGCGGTTGCCGATAAAGTTGTTGTTGAGGCGGCAGGCGGCCCAAGATGGCGGCGGCCGTGGGGTGGGCGGAGCGGAGGGCCCGCGGCGGAGAGGAGCCCCGCAGGGAGCGGGGGCCAGGCCGCGTCGGCACGGAGAGGAGCGAGAGGCGGAGGTGACCGGGCCTGAGGGAAGGCGGCGGGACCGCGGGGCGGGAGGCTCCGGCCCGGGCCGGGGCAGCGGCGGGAGTGTACGGGAGCCGGGAGGGGCCAAGGCGGGGGGGGCGGGGCGGGGAGGATGCGAGCGGCGGCGAGCGCCCCCTCCGGCGGGGGAGGGGAGGCGGAGCCCGGGAGCAGCGAGGGGGAGGAGCCCTTTTTCCGTGGGTGGGGGCCGAGGTGGCCCGGACGGGGCTGGCAGCCTGCTGACCTTTGCCTAGATCCCTCGGGGGTTTGTGCGCTTAGAACCAGGCTTTGTCTCCTTTGAGAAGCTGGGGTGGAGGGGGTTCTACGTCCTCACCTGTAATTCCCCAAGCGGCCAGCGTGCCGTGGGCCTGGATTTCGCTGTGCATTCCTTCGGTCCTCCCCCCCAGGGGGCTGTGCTCTCGTTGTGCCCGTTTTACAGACGGGGAAACTGAGGCAGGCCGTCAGCGGCTGCCCGGGGCCCAGCCCTCGGCCCGGTGTGACGCCCGGCCTTCCCTCTTTAGAGGGCCCAGGAAGGTGGCCCTGGGCAGCGCCTCACCTTTCCCCCTTCCCCAGGATCGAGCTGCCCGAGGAGGAGATCCCCCACGGGAGCCAGGAGGATGGCTTCACGGCGGAGCACCTGGCCGCGGAGGCCATGGCGGCCGACATGGACCCCTGGCTGGTCTTCGACGCCCGCAGCACCCCTCCCTGTGAGCTGGACTCCTGGCTGGCTGCCTACCCCCCTTCCCGAGTCTCCCGCTACGGGGGCCCCAGCGCCCCGAACCCCAAGCCCGTGGGCTGGATCGCGGTCTACGGGCCTGACTTCTCCCCTGGAGCCGGGGACGTGCAGGGACTGCAGGGGGCCTGGGAAGCCCTGCAGGCCAGCGGGCGGCCCGTCACGCCGGCCATCCTGCGGGAGCTGGCGCTGACCCACCAGGTCCTGACCGGGAAGTGGCTGATGCACCTGAGCCCGGGCTTCAAGCTGGACCACGCGTGGGCCGGCATCGCCAGGGCCGTGGTGGAGGGCAAGCTGCAGGTGGCCAAGGTGAGCCCCCGAGCCCAGGAGGAGGAACGCCAGGTCATCTGCGTCTACACGGAAGATTTCACGGACCAGGAGGGAGTGCTGAAGGCCGACGCTGCCATCCGGGCCGCCGGGGTCAAGTGCCCGCTGACCTACAAGCCAGATGTCTACACCTACCTGGGAATCTACCGGGCCAACCGCTGGCACCTGTGTCCCACCCTCTACGAGAGCAGCTACCACCTGGAGAGCAACCCCCATTGCTCCCGAGTCCTGGACCGGCTCAACAACACAGCCCTGACTTAGCTGGGGTGGGAGCCCAGACACCCGGGGGTGGGGAGGGCGCAGACAATCATTCTGGCCGGCCTTCCAGGGGATGGACTTCGGGACCGAGACCTGGCCCTCTGCTCAGCCCCCACCCCAGGGCTGCCCGCCTTCCGGCCTTTGGGGACCAGCCGCCTCGGGCCTCAGGAAAGGGCGAGGGCACAGTTGCCACCCTGCAAGGGAGAGGAGGTGGGGCCGTGGCGCCATTCCCATCTCCCTTCCCCCCTTGTGACCTAGTTAATGGAGGGAGAAAGGGACCCTCTTCCTGGAGCTCAGGTTGCTGGCCCAGAGCCTCGGCTGGGTTCCCTCCCCTGCTTAGAGCTGCTCCGCCCCCTTCCCTGGCTGGCACCCAAGAGTCGGTAGAGTGTTGCATCCTGGGAATTGTAGCCCTGACTGTGGACTGGGCCACCGGCAAGGCCCCGGAGAGGGTGCCGGCTGCTCCCTGCTCTGACTGCAATTCCCTGGGCCCCTGTCCCGCTCCCACTCCTCCCATTGCTTCAACAAAGCACCCCCTCCCCTCCCGGTCCTCTGGTTTACAGATTTAGGTGTCAGTTGCTCAGGTCAGATGTGATGAGCAATGGTGTCAGGTCTTCTGGGACTGAGGAAGTGAAGGGCTAGCCTCGGCCCGAGACTGGGGAGCCTCAGGCTTGACCACGCACTTCTGCTTCATTCGACTCCCTGGCTCCCATCACCTCCAGGAGCAGATTGATTGCTCCCCCCCACCGGCATGATAGCCCTCCCCAGCCTGCTCCCTTCCTCCCTTCCCGGGCTTCTGACACTATCCCCCCTGGACCCCCGTGACCCGGGTAGCACGGTCTGGCTGTAGTTGCCCGGGCGGTACCATCTCCAGACTCCAGGCCGGGCCCCGGGCCCGGAGTGCTCGTTCTCTTCCACTCGGCCTCCTGCCTTCCCTGGCACCTCCACTGCCTTCCTTCTCCTCACACTGTACATATTTTGTGTCTCTGTAGTTATTAACATGTTGTCTCTTCCATTAGAATGTGCGCCCCCGAGGCAAGGGACTTGATTTTTTTGCTTTCCTTTGTATCCACAGCACTTAGCCCAGTGCCTGGTGCCTAGTGAGCCCTGAATAAATGCTTGTTGACTGACTCGGTTCCTGTGATGGCTTCACTCGCTGCCTCCCGGTGCCCGTGGGCACCTAGTGGTTTGTGGAGAGCTTGCCATCTGTTCTCATTTCCTCCCCACCACAGCCCTGCCAAGTAGGGAACACAACCAGCATCCCCATTGTACAGATGAGGAAACCAAAACACGGAGCTCAGCTGCCGGGGTCCCTGACTTCAAATCGGGGGCTCTTTCCATGCTGTGGCATCCGCCTCTTAGGGGGAAGCTCAGTTTACTTCAAGGGGCAGTTAATACGTTCCCAGTGATCCCCACAAGGCTCTGTGCCAGGGAGGCAGAGAGCAGCGACTAGAGCCTGCCCTCCAGGAGCTTACTTTCTTTTTGCACACACGATGTTCCCTTAGCCCGTTTTGTACCCGGCGGTTGGGGAATCGAGTTTCCCCAACTTAAACCTCTGGAAGGTGCAGAGGGGAGGCGATTCCCGCTTGAGGGTTCTGAGCAGGGGGAGATAAAGTTGCCTCCGGGCTTACCTGGGATGGGAGAACGCTGGTGAGCGTCCTGAAAAGGTGCAGGCGCAGAGTCCCGTCTCGTTCGGTCGTCCTGTGATGAATGCTGAGAAAGGGCTGCTCCTGGGGAGAGATGTCTGCTCCGCTCCCCCCGGAATCCCCACAGTGGGGGACTCCCTTCCCCTTAAATGATGGCATCTTCTAGATGCCCCTTTGCAGCTCCTGCTGTCTGCCGTGAGCTCTCGCACGTGGCCAAGCCTCCTCAAGGCCATTCCCGGTAACTAGCTAGCTACCCAGAAAGAACCAAGCGGATGAAAGCCACTCATTGTCTGGCCTACGTGGGCTTGGACAGGCAGCCCAAATCTTGGCAGCTGCTGCAAAGGCCTGAACCAGGTCTGGAACTGAATGAGCGGGTATGGCTGACCTTCATCGGGGAGATTGTGCAGTAATTTTAATGATGGATCTTCAGGATTCTCACCAAAACACACAAATCATCTTGAAATGCCAGTATGGCCAAGAATCGGGAGATCTCTCCAAACGCTGAAACCTCAGGTCACCTCAAATGCCATCAGGGGCGCTCAATATACACATCCACAGAGCCCTGGGACTGGAGTCTGGAAACCCGAGTTCAAATTTAATCTCAGACATGAATAGCTGCGTGACCCTGAGCAAGTCATTTGCCTCAGTCTCTGCAACTGCAGACAATGATAATAAATCACAAGTCCTTACAGGACTGGAATAAGTACATATTTTCTGGTCCTTTGGGGGGATCACGAAAACATTTTTTATTTTTAAAATTTATTGAATTATTATTTTTAATTCCTTGATTACTGTTAAAAGAGTTTTTGAAAAGCGATTCGGGTTAAGTGACTTGCCCAGAGTCACACAGCTAATGTCTGTTAAGTGTCTGAGGCTTGATTTGAATTAAGGTCCTTTTGACCCCAGGGCTGGTGCTCTAACTGCCCCTATTAAATTTACTTCTTAAATTTTGTTGACAACATTTTATTTGGATCCAACAGATACTTTCTAATGAAGACCCCACTGTACTCTTTAACCTAATACAGTCCCCCACCCAAAACAGAGTCTGTGTCCCCTACCAGGTGGTGGCATAAAAATTAACAATTATCCTGGCCTTGAATTCTATGCTCTTCCACGGTGACACCGTTGTGACTGTTTTCTTGCCTTGCCTGACGTCACTTCCTTTTTTTCCCACACGATCCTCTGGATTTTTCAAATTCATCATTCAAGAGAGTAGTTATATTTCTTTTTTTACTTATTGTTTTATTTTTTTCTGCTTATACACACACACTTATACACATATTAACTTTTTAAATATACTTTTCTTTATGAATCCTATTGGGAGAGAAAAATCAAAACAAAAGGGAAAAGCCTCGAAAGAAAAAAACCAGAAAAAAAGGGGACCTATCACGTGTGTTGGTTTACATTCAATCTCCGTAACTCATTTTTCGGGAGCAGCTGCCATTTTCTATCCAGTTTGTTGAGATTGCCCTGAAAGAATGCAATGATATTTCTTCACCTCAGAGGCTGTAATTCCTGCAGCCACCCTTAATTTTTTTTTTTTTTTTTTGCTGAGGCAATTGGGGTTAAGTGACTTGCCCAGGGTCACACAGCCAGGCAGTGTTAAGTGCCTGAGACCAGATTTGAACTCAGGTCCTCCCGACTGGAGGGAGGGGGGTGCTAATTGTTGGACACTATCTTCTCTATCACAAATAATGCTATCATCAACACTTTGGCCTACCAGGAGTCGTTCTTGCTGTCAAGAACCTCTCGGAAATACCCAGTCCCGGGATTTCAGGATCAAAGGAATTGAACAATTTGTGACTTTTCTTGCATGATTCCAATTTCCCCCCAGAACTGTTTGATCCATTCACAGCTTCACTAGCAATAAATGAATTTGCCTCTTCCCCCCCAAGTGCTCCAACAGCGTCCATCCTTTAACATCCCTGCTACCTCAGGGCACAATTCATTGTCCAAAATGGTGTCCCGAGATTTCTTAGGTTATTTATGATTTTGATTTTTCCAGATCCACCGTTTGTTTCTTTTTTGGGGGGAAAACTTCTTTCTGAGGTTCTTTAACCCACCTTTAGGTCAGTCCCCCTCCGTGCGCTGGCTCCGCTTCTGGCTGCATTGATTTTAGTTGCGCAAAAGCATTCGCGCTTATGCCCCGAGATGCCCGAGCCGCCTGTTTGTGCCGCTCCGGGCTTCTCTGGCCCCTCCGATTCCCACGGGGAGGTCCCTGGCCCTGGGCGGGACCCGGGGATGCTCCTGGGGAACGGTTGTGAGGGGCGGGGCGGGGCGGGGTCCCCAGCGCTGGCCCGTGACTCGCCCCCCCCCGGGGCCCCCGAGGCTCCGCTGCGCCCCTGGCCGCCGGGCTCGCCCCTTTCCGGGGGGCGGGGGGTCTTTGGCGGCCGCTTCCCGGGCCTGAGTCAGCCCCGGAGCCTCACGGGATCGGAATGCCTCGGCCCGCAGCGGAGATGCCTCAGGCCTGACTTGCCTCGGCGCGGCGGGAGGGGGGAGCGCGCTGAGTCACGGGCGCTCGGTTACTCGCGCACTTCTCCCGGGGCCGCCGGGCCGGACGCGCGCTCCCCCAGGCCCCCCAGCCCCCCACCGCCCCCTCCCTGCCCCCGCTGCCTCAGCCTCCCCGGAGCCCCGGCCTCCCCCGCGGGGGCACGGACCGGGTCCCCACCATCCTGCGCCCATTTCTCCCCATCTCCACTGAGGCTGAGGGAGGGAAGGGACGAGCCCGGTCAGAGAGCGCGCGAGGGGCAGGAGCCCCCGGCTCGGGTGCGGCGTCTGGGTCCGGGAGCGGTGCCCGACCTGCGTGTGGGATTCTGGGAAACGCCCGGGCAGCCAGAGAGGGGCTACCTGCGCTCTCTCCCGGGCTGTGGGGGGAGGGGAATGAGGTCACCCTCGGTGGGCCCGGAGCCCCCCCGGACACCCCCCCCGCGGGCTCCCTGCACAGGAGGCTGCGGAGTTCGAATGGAAGTGAGCAAAGCTGTGTCCGATCACCCGTGGCCCCTGATCCTGGCCGCGAGTGACCCTGTACAAGTCCCTGAACTTCTCTCAGCCTCAGTTTCCCCATCTATAAAACAAGGATCACAACCGCCCCCCCCTTGTCCTGAGGGCCCCATAAATCGTGCCTAGAAAGTGCTCCGCACACAGTGGGCACCTTCAGTGCTGACTCACTTCCTCCCTTTCCCCTTCCCTGGTGATTTCCCCAGTTCCTTCCACCTCCCACTTTACTCATCCTTTTCCAGACCCAGCTCGGCCCAAGTTCTAGGGGATTAAGAGTCTAAGGTGCCGGGACCAGAGAACCCCGTCTGCCCCGGCCCAGGGGACTCCGCCCAAATGCTGCCTGCCCCTTTGCGGTCATTGTCTCTCGGGGGCAGCCAAGAAGGGCTTCCTGGAGGAAGAGGCGTGGAGCTGGTGTTTAAAGAATGGGGGATGGACAGCGAGGGGGTACAACGGGTAACCCCCGAGGCAGGAGGGCCCGAGTTCGAATCCAGCCTCAGACACCCTTGCTGTATCGCTGAACAAGTCATTTAACCCAGTTCTTTTTGTTGGCGGTGCTTTTTTTTTCTTTTTCTTTTTATAGCTTTTTATTTACAAGTTTTATGCCTGGGTAATTTTTCGGCATTGACAGTTGCCAAACCTTTTGTTCTGACTTTTCCCCTCCTTCCCCCCACCCCCTCCCCCAGATGGCAGGTTGACCAATACATGTTAGATATGACCTAACCCAGTTCTGTAGCAAATTACTAAGAATGGGAAGGACTGGGCAGGCGGAGGGTGCAGAGAGAGGGAAGGTCCCAGGCAGACAGAACAGCGACGGCAAACCTGCAGGGAAGGCATCGCGGCGGGGGGAGGGATCCCAGAACTGTCCTGCGTAGCCCACTGGAGTAGGGACAGACGGGGCCGACTCACAGATAGGCCCGGAAACTGAGGCAGGGCCACCTTGGGCAAGGCCTCGAATGCCGGGCACAGGAATTCCTGAAAAGGAAGGAGGGCGCCTCTGTTTCCTCCTGGGGACGGCTCCTTCCTTCCAGAGGGAGATCTGGTTCCGCTGCCCCCTACATCCTGCGCCCCCCACCCGTTAAGGGCCGGACTGCAGTCCCGGCACTGGGCTCCACGGTCCCGGCACTGGGCTCCACGGTCCCAACACTGGGCTCCACGGTCCCAACACTGGGCTCCACATTCCCAGCACTGGGCTCCACGGTCCCAACACTGGGCTCCACATTCCCAGCACTGGGCTCCACGGTCCCGGCACCGGGCTCCACGGTCCCAACACTGGGCTCCACATTCCCAGCACTGGGCTCCACGGGCCCGGCACCGGGCTCCACAGTCCCTGCGGGAGGGACACCAGGGATGCGCTATAGGAAACAGGAAATGACTGACTCGAGGGAAAGCGATGGGTTTGGACAGGGTTCAGAGCCCCCAAATGGGGAATTTCCCTGGCTCAGGCCTCTGACTCGGCCCGGCGAGGGGAGGGAGTGGCGGCAGGCGCCTCAGCCCCTGGCAACCTGACACATGGGGGTGATTCATCCTGGGGGAAACTCCCCATTTCACAGAGTCCCATCCTCGGGATAGTGGGGGGATAACTCAGAGTCACGGAAGCTTCCCGGGGGGGCTCCCAGACCCCCCCCCCGGCGTTCCCCATCCGGAGCCTTCCTCCCCTCAGGATTTCTGGCCCTGACCATGTCCTGCCTTAGGGGGTCAGGTCGCTGTCCCGAAAGGCAGAGGGTCTGGCCCCCATGGAGGGGTGGGGAAGGGGGGGGAGGAAGGGGGGGTGGGACAAGGTCAGGGAATCAGGGAATGGCCACCTAGAGGCCGTGATGAGGGGAAAAACCTTGCCACAGCAGAAGCGGCAGCCCTACCCCTAGCAGTGGTCAGCGCCGGCCGGGCAGCAGGGGCAGGAGGCAGCTTTTCGGCCAAAGAATGCCTCTTTCAGAGCCCTGACTCCCTTCCAAACCCCAAATCCTTTCCTTTGGAGTCAGAAGCTTCCTGTCTGCGCGGGCCCTGGGGGGAGGGCAACGGCTGAATGGCCAGCTGTCTACTTTCTCCATCTGTGGCAGGGACCGGCTTGCCAGCTGGTACCTCGCTGCTCCCTCCTCCTCCCCCTCAGAGCAGAGAGAGGTAACTGGGGCTAGGACCCACTCCTCACCGGGGTCTGCTGCAGTCTTTGTGCTTCCAGGCCCAGAGGGCCAGGGCTTGGGGGGAGCGGGAGGGAAGAGGAGGTACCCTTGGGAAGGTGTGTCTGTGCCTTCTCAAGCCTCTGTGACTCACTCCCCAATCTGGGCTGCTCCCCCTCTGTGACCCAGTTTCTCCCGGGCATTTGGAGTTTCTCCCGACGTGAGGTGTGGCAGATTTATTGGCCAACCAGATCATCCATTAGGACCTTTCATCCCCGGGAGTTCAAAACCTTTTGCTTTCCCAGAGGGACATGCGGTGACTGGCTGGGAGGCAGGAGGCCTGTGTTTGTATTTGTGTGCAACAGGACCCCCGTGCACTCCCATCCTCCCTCCTCCAGCATCCCCTCCCCTCACTCTCCTTTCCCACTTTTAATAAGTGGCTCTCAAGCTTTCCAAACTGCCCCGGGCCATTTAGTCCCTTTGCCTTTCACTTCCTAACAGACCGTGGCAAGATTGTGGGGATGGACTTCCCACTCCTCCAAACCTGGGGCTAGGGCTTTATTAGTAATTGTTCAACAGGATCTTCTTTTTTTAAAAAAAAAAAAAATTATGCTTGATATACTTTTACCTCAACAAGCTACAAAACGATTACCAAGTCTTTGATTATAGTAGGTAGAAATTCTTACGGTGAAAATTGGACAATTTCGCTAGAGCCCGGGACCCTCCCATGATGGTGAAGGAGGAGGGAGGGCTTGAAGTTTGTTTGGCTTTAGCAAAGAATGAATGGAGAAGACAGCCACCTGCGGCCAGCTCCAGGATTATGGGCACTGAGTGTGGATCACAACATTGCACTTTCCCTCCTTTTGTAGCTATTTGTTTGCTTTTTTGTTTTCGTTTTCTTTTTTTTTTTCCCTTTTTGATCTTATTTTTCTTGTGCAACATAAGAAATATGTATAAAAGAATCGCACATATTTACTAGATACTGGATTACTTGTTCCCAAGGAAGGGGATGGGGGAAAGGAGAGAAAAAAATTTGGAACCCAAAGCTTTGCAAAGTGAATGTTGAACATCATCCACGTATATGTTTTGAAAATTAAAAAATTTAATTTAAAAAATGAATTGAGGCATTATCAGCTGAAAAAACAGGAGGGAAAGTGCCTGTGCCCATCCCTTCTGCTCCCAGGAATCTTGGGGTTCCCTTTGGGGCCCAGAAGGAGAAGGCAAGAGACAGCCTAGCCGAGGCTCACGGATCGGTAGAAGGCAGTACCTCCCAAGTGCGCTCAAGCCTTGAAGCTCCCCACTGCTCCCTGTGCTCTTTCTCTTGAGCAGATCCGATGGCCCCTCTTGGGGCTGGAAGCCCTCCTGGTGCCATTAAAATTGCCCATTTGATTCTCGTGGGAAGTTCTTTCTGACTTTGGCTTTCACTGTATTCTTGATTCCTCTCCAAACCTGAGGCGATAATCCCAGACGGGTGGGCAGGGTCCCAGGCTGTGGAACCGCCCCGCCATGTCCTCTGGCAGGGCCCTGTCCTGCGCTGGACCTTAGCTTTTCCACTTGTAAACAGAAGAGATGGGACTCAATCATTACTAAGTTCCATGATCTCTGTTTTGAAAGTCTATGTTCCCTCCGGAGAAAGAACTAATAAATAAATATGGCTAATGGGATTTTACATATTTACATGAAATATATATTTTATACATATATTTACATATATAAATATATCTATGTCAAAATGACGGCCTTTTCTAGAGTGAGATGGGGAGGGAAGGAGGGAAACAGTTCAGAATTTAAAAGGTAGCAACAAAAATTTTAAATAAAAAAAATTAATTAAATAAAAAATTAAAATTAAAAAAACTTTTTAATTTAAAAAGCACTCAATAGATGCTTATTGATTGACTAAGATCCTTCCCAGTTCTCTTCCCAGACATTCTCTGTTCTTTGTTCTAATCTCTCTCAAGGAGCTGATTTTTTAATAAGGGTTTTCCCAGTTCTGACTTTCTTTGTTCATTCCAGCTCTGGCATTCCACATTCTAAGTCTCCTCCCAACTCTACATTCTAGGTTCTAATGTATTTCCCAGCCCAGTTTTTCTATGCTCTGTATCCTAATGAAGGACATCTGGGAGGGTTCTTAGGCCACAGAACAGAAAATATCAAAGCTAAAAATGCTCCTTTGAAATAAAATGTCAAAACGAGGAGAAACCTTAGAACAGAAAGTCAGAGCTAGGAACACTCTTAGAACATAAAAGATAGAATGTTGGATTTTCACGGCACCTTTAGAACCCAGAACTAAGAACGGCAGAACTGGGAGGAGTCTTAGACCAGAAAATGTCAGTGCTGGGAGGATCCTGTTGCATCCTTAGAACCCAGATATCACAGCTGAGAGACTTAGAATCTCAGAGCTTGGAAAGATTTTAGAACACAGAATGTTAGAGATAGGAGACACCTTAGAACAGAGAATGTCAGTGCTAGGAAGGGACTTAGAACCTAGAACAGAACGTCAGAACTGGTTGGGAATTTAGAATACAGAATGGCAGTACTAGGAGGAACCTTAGAACACAGAATATCAGAGCTGCCAGGGACCTTAGAACATAGAACATCAGCGTTGGGAACGCCTTTACGACATCATATCTTAGAGCTAGAAGGGACCGGAGAACACAGAGACCAGATTGATCTTAGAGCAGAGAATGTCAGTGTTAGCTAGAGGGTCCTTCTTAGAACATTAACTAGGGCATGTCAGAACCAGGAACCCAGTGAGGCATCTAGTCCAGCTGCCCTACTTTACACAGGAGAAAAGTCCTGATCTTTGAGTTCCCAAGATTACACAATAAGTTGATGGTAGAACTAGAGCTAGAACCCAGGGTTCCTGACTGATGGTCCCTTTGTGCTTCCCCCACAACTTCCTGCCTTTGTGGGGATGGGGTGGGCTGGGGGTGCATTTCTAGGGCCATGGTGTGTGGTCAGGGGCCTGATTCAGGGAGAACGAGGTGCCACCGATGCATCAGCCTGTGTGTGTCCACGGGTGGCAGCTGCCCGGTCCTTCTGTCTGGGACGTGGCCTCTGCCCAGAGTTCAAGGGGAGGAAGACCCCTAGGTCATTCGGGAGCTTCTCCCACTGAGACAAGTCTCCCGTGAGTAGCTGTGTGGGAGACTCAATTCAGTGGGTCCAGAGTGAATTTTAACACAGAGACCCGAAGGCAATCGGGGAAGGAATCGTTGTTGGGCCATTTCAGCCTTATTTGGGGCTGGAGGTAGGAGAGGAGAGGCTCAGAATCCTCAGATTATGTAGGCAGTATGGCAAAATGAACAGAGTACTGCCTTTAGGACTGGGGTTCAAGGTCCAGCTCCCGGATTTATTTATTATCTGTATGACCTTGGCCAAGTCACTGCCTGTTAGATGGATGAGCTCTCTGAGGGGAGGGAGTTTTTTGCCTTTCTTTTTCTCCTCAGCACCTAGTAGGGGCTTCATAAATATTTATTGATTTGACTGACTTACTGATTCACCAAGATCCTTCCCATCTCTGACATTCAATGTTCTATATTCTAACCTCTCTCAAGGAGCTGATGTTCTTTTATAAGGGTTCTCCCAGCTCTGACTGTTCACAGGTCCATTGGCACTGCATGTTCTAAGTCTCCTCCCAACTTTACAATTTATCTTCTAACGTGTTTCCCAGGCCAGATTTTCTACGCTCCGTATTCTTTTTTTTCCTTTATTAAAGCTTTTTATTTTTAAAACAGATGTGTGACAATTCTTCACCATTAGCCCTTGCAGAAGCTTGTGTTCCAATTTCCTCCTTCCCCCGCCCCCTTTCCTAGATGGCAAATAGTCCGATATATGTTAAACATGGTAGAGATATAGGTTAAATCCAATGTATGCATCCATATTTATACAGTTATCTTGCCGCACAAGAAAAATGAAATAAAAAAGAAACAAAAAATGAGAAACAAAATAAAATGCAGGCAAAGAACAACAAAAAGAGTGAGAATGCTGTGTTGTGATATGCTTCTGGGAGGGGTTTAAGACTCGGGTCTCAGTTTCCTCATCTTTAAACCTATAAACCAATTCAGAGAAGTAGTGATGTTCCCCTAATGAGGAAAAGGGGATCCTAATGTCTTTAGGAGCTTTCAGATCTTTTTTTTTTTTTTTTACATTTTTCTATTTTTAGACCATACGTACAGATAATTTTCAGCATTCACCCTTGCGAAATCTTGGGTTCCAAATTTTTTTTTTCTCCCTCCCTTCCTCCACCCCCTCCAATAGCCAGTAAGCAATCCGATATATGTTAAACATGTGCAGTTCTCTTATGCATATTTCCACAATTATTGTGCTGCAGAAGAAGAAATGAGAAGGGAAACAAAATACCGGCAAACAACAGCAAAAAAGTCTTGTGATCCCCACGCCTCTCTCCGGCTGCTCTCTCCGTCACAAGGCCACGGAACCGGCCTGAATCGCCTCACTGCTGGAAGAATCCCACCAGAATTGATCACTGTACACTCAGGTCTGTTTCTGATTCTATGTAGGCAGAAAGGTGGATCCGAGGATCTCACTGCTGCCTTCTCCTTTACCTTTGAAAATTGGAAATTCATGAAGGTTCTTTATTTATTTTGGCAGAGGCAGTTGGACTTACGTGACTTGCCCAGGGTCACCCAGCTAGGACGTGCTAAGTGTCCCAGCCCTGATTTGAACTCAAGTCCTGCTGACGTCAGGGCTGGTGCTCTCTCCACTGCGCGCTCCAGCTCTCCAGCTGCCCCAGTTTTCTGATTTTTTTCCCAAGTGTGGACAGGTAGCTCCCCAGCTCCACTTGGTTCAGGGCCAGCCAGCTCCCATTTCTATGGTGCGCTAAAGGATTTTAAAGCTCCTCCTCAGGGGTCCCTCCTACCTGTCCGGCTCCTTCCACCTGCACCCTGCCAGGGGCTCCGGCCTTCTCTGCGGCGCCCCCCAAGGGGGGCCTACCCCTCCCTGACTGCTGCTCTCCGGGGCGCCTTTCAAATCCCAATCCTAATCTGACCTTTAAAGGACACTTTTCTTAGCTCCAGACCTTTCCCTTTTTAAGTCACGTCCTATTCGGCTGCTCCCTCTGGGGCGTCTGTCTGCCTCCTCGCCCTTAAATTGTGTCAAGGCCTGTCTTTTGCCCCTTTTTGTAGCCAGCACTTAGCCCGGCGCCTGCCCGAAGGAGGTGCTTAACCAAAGGGTCTTCCACGAGTCCGTGCCCCCCCCCCCGTGGGTGGGCAGTATTATTAACCCCTTTCACAGAACTGGAAACTGAGTGAATCGAGACCCAGCAAAGCCAGGGGGGGTGTGCTTCGTGGTCCCCCCAGCCTCTGCCTGAGAAGCCCCCCATCCGCGCCCCGTCCCCGTCCCCGGCGCTCTCAGAATCCGTCCGGGCTCTGCTCGGGGGCGTTCCCCCGCCTTTTCCCCAGGGACCGGGTCTTTCCCTCTGATCCTTCCTTTCGGTGCCGGCGCCCGCCGACCTCCCCAAGGCTCCGCTCTCGCCCTGAAACCGCGGCCTCGCTCGCTTCCCTACGCCGCTGCCCCCCCCCCCCCCATCAGGCCCTGCACTCATCGGGGGGCCGGCAAGGACGCGGCCGAACGTAAGCTTGCTGAGGGCCAGGGGTGGCTTCGCGTGTGTCTCCGGAGCCCTGGGCCCGGCAGGTGCGTGCTCAGTGAAGTCGTGGCCCGGCCCCGGGCGGCGCCAGGACTACGCATCCCCCGGCGGCGCAAGGACCCCCCGCATCCCCCAGCGGCGCTCAGGGCCCCCCGCATCCCCCCGCGGCGCTCAGGGCCCCCGCATCCCCCCCGCGGCGCCAGGACCCCCCGCATCCCCCCGCATCCCCCTGCGGCGCTCAGGGCCCCGCATCCCCCCGCGGCGCTCAGGGCCCTGGAGCCAGGGGGCGGAGCCCAGGTGCCCCAGAACCTGCGGCGGTGTCTGGCGTCGGGGGAATCCTCCGCTGAGCCCAGGCGTGACGTAGGAAGTTGCCCCATATATGGGCATCTACGTCATCAGGCCTTCGACCGTACCAATGTGTCGGATCCCGGGGGGCAGGTACGGACTGGAAGCTGCGAGGAACTCGGGCCTGGGCTTTTTCTCCAAAAAAGAAAGGGTGGATTGAGACAGGAGAGGAGCCGGAATCTAAGAGATGGGATTCAGAAAAGGGCTTTGTTTTTGGAAGCCAAAGCCAGGACGGCGGCCAGCCACTCTCCCCCCTAGACGGAAATGGTTCCTTCCACAAAAATGTTCATTCATAAAAAAGCCAAGTAGGCGACCGGGCAACAAGTGAGTCAGATCCGAGGAGGGACGCGGGGAGTCCGGGAAGCCTGGGACCCGCTCCCGCGCTAGCCGAGACATGTTCCGAGATTTCGGGGAAGCTGGGCCCAGCTCCGGGGGGCGGCCCGTACGGCGCCCCTCAGCAGCCGTCTACCCACCGCGGGCCAGCAGGTGAGGAGGCGGGCGGGCGGGCGGCGGGCGCCGGGGCCGGGGCGCTGGGGAGGGGCCGGGAGGCCGGTGGGAGAGTCCTCACCGCCCACTGCGGGACCGCGCGGGGGATGGAGAGCCCCGGCCTCGGCCCTGGCGGGCTCGTGCTCCCTCGGTGTTTGGTGGGAATGGCACTCCTGCAGAGCGCCCGCGCGGGGCAGCTGCCCGGGGCCCCGAGGCTCGGCGGGCTCTCGCCCATACCCTGACGGGCCCCGGGGGCTCGGGGCTCCGCTCCCTCTTCTGCTCCTCCTCCCCTCTCCCCCCCCCCCCCCGCTCCTCCCCAGCCCGCTATTCCCCGTCCACACCCGTCAGTTACCCGGCCGAAGCGGGTCCCAGGCTGCGCCCCCTGAGCCGGAGCGCGCGGCCGGACTCTGGGCCGTGGGGCCCATTCTCGGCTTCACGTCCCTCCCCCAGGATGAGGCTACGAGGAAGAAGGGCGTCCTCTGGCTCTCCCGGGTCCCCGGCCTGAGCCGCCGAGGGGGACGTAACTCTGGGGATCCCGGCCCGACCCCCTCCCCTCGGGAGCCCGGGGATGGTGCGCTCCGATCGCGGGACCCGGGGGGACCCCGGGCACGTGCCCACTTCCTGCCGAACCAGGGCCAGGAGAGCACGTGTCCCTCGTGGGGAGCTGCCCGGCCGAGGGCCCCGAAGCGCCTAGTCACCGGCAGCTGAGTCAACCGCGGGTGGGGGGGGCCATGCGGGAGGCGCCCCCTCCCTTCCTGGCCCCCAGAGGCGCTCCCGTCCGCGATGCCGCCGCCTTTGGGTGCCCGGGGAGGAGGAAGGCCGCCCGACTCCAGAGTCCCTCGGGGACGGCACCGGGGTCACCGAGGCCGCCCGGCCGGGAGGGGGGGGCTGAACCCCGTGCTCGCGACGGCGCGGCTCTCTGGCGGGGGTCCCGGCCCCTCCTGACCCCCAGCCCGGAGCGCTTCCCATCCTCCCGCCCTCCCTCCCCCTTCCCCTCCGCGGTCCTGCGCTCCCCCCTCCCCCTCCCCCCTCACTCCGACCCCCCCCCCCCCCCGGCTTCGGGGGTCCCGGGGTCTCTCCTGTGCCCTCAGCTCCCTGCAGCCGGACCCTGCTGCTCCCTCCCTCAGACCCCTCCCCTCCCTCTCCCCTCCCTCTCCCCTCCCCCCTCCCCCCTCACTCCGACCCCCCCCCCCCCGCTTCGGGGTCCAGGGTCTCTCCTGTGCCCCCAGCTCCCTGCAGCCGGACCCTGCTGCTCCCTCCCTCAGACCCCTCCCCCGCCCCTCCGGAGGCCGGGAAGGGGTGGGCCGCGCTGGAGCTGAGGCTGGCCCTGGGGCTGCCCCCTGCCTGGAGCCAGCTGCAGCTCCCGGAGCCGCCTTTCCTCCCCTTGGCTTGGGGCTGGAATTCTGAGGGGCGCCCTCCCCCCCGCTCCCGCGCGCAGCCTCCCGCTTTCCCGCGCTGAGTAGTCCTTGACCCCCTTTTTTCTCTTCCCCAGAAGTTCCACTTCGTGCCCACCCTGAACACGGTCAGCGGCAGCCACGAGTTTCAGTGGATGACCCAGCCCCGCTACCTGGGCCCCGGGGCCCATTACTCCAGGGCCCTCCCCTACCAGCCCTATGGCCTCCAGGCCCGCCCTGGAGTCATCCGGGCTGTGGGGCCCCCGCCTGGGGTCCGGAGAAGGCACAACGAACAGGTGAAAGTCCCCTCCCCCATCCCCCCTCTGGCCCCCCAGGAGGTGTTTTCTGACTGAGCTGGCAGAAGCCTCCCCAAAGTCAGCTGCTTGGGGCGCAGCTCAGCGCCTTATTCTGACTCCTATGAATGAGAGGATTTCAGCTCCCTGGTCTCCCAGCAGCTCTCCCACTAACAAGCTGTGTCCCTTCTGGCCCTTAACTTCTTCTTCCATAAAATGGGACCAATTCTGCCAACCCCGGCTTTCCCTGGCTTGTGTTGAGGCAGGTCCTAGCGAAATGTGGATTGGTGCCTCAGTTTCCTTCTTTGAAAAAAGAGAGGCTGGGCTCTGGGGAACCTTTCAGCCCTGAATCCTCCCATCTTTGCCTCATTTTCACGACTTCCTAAACCCAGAGCTGGTCTTAGCAAGAGCAGGCCTGCTCACTTCCTTTTACAGCGAAGGAAACAGAGGCAGGGAGACCCTGCACCCTCATTCGCTCTCTGGAATCAGCGGCTTTTTCTGGGCTTCGTGCGCTGTGCCAGGGTCGCACATTCGCACCCAATGCCGGCTGCCTGTCAGTCATGCTGTCACTGTGGGAACAGGAGAAAGGGCTCCCAGGGCAGATCTCTTTTATATGCCCTGTGATCTGGAGCCTTCTGTGCCTCAGTTTCCCTGAGTGAGGATTTTGGATAATAGCAACTCCAAATTTTCTTCCGCTTCTGAATCCTAAGGCACAGCACAAACCCCCACAACCCTGGTCTCTGCTGGCAGGGTGAGACCTGTGCCAGCTCCGTAAGGGGCCAAAGCTGTCCGGCTGCCCAGTGCCCGGTACAGTGCCCAGCATGTGGGTCCCTGTGCTCCATGGCCTGAAAGCCCTTTATTTCTCCCCTTCAGCCAGGCTCTTTGGGAGGCCATTTCTGCCCTGTGGTATTATGGGGCAGGAGGTGGAGGGGGGGGGGGATTTGAAGCAGAAAGCCCCACTTCTGACTTATTCCATGGGCAACACATCGACTTCCGAGCTTCCGCCTGCTCATGTTCACATGGGGGAAAGGACTCGGGAGGTGGAAGAGGCCTCTGGTCCAAGCTGCCGGCAGAGAGCATCCTGCTTCTAAGCTCCCAGACAGGCAGCTGGCCGCCAGGGAAGCCCCGCCCCCTCAGGACCAGCCATCACTTGGCAAAGGCAGATTTTCCCAAGACCCCAAGCTGCGATGGGTTCCAAAGCTTAGTCCCCCAGCCAGCCCTTGGGGCCAACAGAACCCAGGGCTCCCTCTTCAAGGGCTCCAGCTTTGACCAGTCTCTAGTTCAGTGACCAGATATTCAGTGCCTCCCTCCCGTCCTCAGCTGGCCCCGATTCAAGGCCCTCGCCTCTCCCAGAACGCTCCCCTGTTGGTCAGTGTCCTCTGGCAACAATACTGTCCCGGCCTTAGCACGTGACTGGCCTCAGGTCCTTCTTAGCTCAAATTTGGCGATTCTGGGCTGCTCCCCCCAGCCCGAAAGGGAGGGATGGGTTCCAGCTGAGCCTCCCCCACTCCCTGGGCATCCCCTCCCCCTCGGGCTGGCTTTCCTCCTTACTCTTCTCCTCTAACCCTCACAGATAAGTCCTGAGGAGGAGGAGAGGAGGAGGGTCAGGCGGGAGAGAAACAAGTTGGCAGCTGCCAAGTGCCGGAACAGGAGGAAGGAGCTGACCGACTTCCTGCAAGCGGTAAGTGAGATGGGGGCCCCCGGCAGGCCCGGGGGGGGGGTGGTGAGAGGGGATGAGAGGCCTTTTCTCTCTAGTGACGGCCTTGGACCCGAGAGCCTGAGGGCTTGGATGCAGGCCCAAGAACTGCCACTTGCCTGTGTCCGAATCCATGCTTCCCACTGGCAAAATGGAAGTGATGTTGGGAGGTTTGGGTCGTGGTGCTAAAAAGTATCTTGTAAACCTTTGGAACACGGAAGAAACATAGACTATTGCTGTTTGTTCAGACTTGATGAGGGTTAATGATAGTGAAGGCTCCAGAACTTCAGGGGCTCCCTATTGCCCTCTAAGGAAACGTCAGAGCTTTACCTGGCATTCAAGGCTTTCTCCTCTAACTTATCCCCCTAATTTTTATATCCTATTTGCCTCTCCTATTTTCTAGGCAAACTTAACTACTTACTCACCCTGCCCCTGCCCGTCCCACTTTTTGTTTTTGCTGAGGCTGCACCTGCCTTGAAATTTCCTTCATGCCTTTTGAATTCCCACCTTTCCTTTAAAATCCAAAGGAAGACTTAGTACAATAATAAAAACAGGAATAATGCTCTTTAACTTGTATTTGTATAATGCTTAAAGATGTTTAAAGCACCTTAGATATATGGGGTAAGTGTCACGATCCCCATTTAACAATGAGGAAACCGAGGCAGTCCATGATAAGCGACTTGCTTGGGCTCCCATGGCTGGCAAATATCCGGGGCTGGATTTGAACTTGGGAATTCTTGAGTCCGAGTCCGGGGCTGGCCACTTTCCCACCTATTCAAAGCCCCCCCTCCCCCGCTGCCACTCCCCCTCCTGACATTGTGTCACACTGATGCAGGGTCCGGCGACGTCTGTCCTCGTGCGTCCTTCCCTGTGGGCCCAGACTGTGCTCTCTGAGCTCCCTCCCTCCCAAAACGGGACGTTCACTGCCTGGGGTACATGTAGGCAGGAAAGCTGCAGAGCCGGGGAAGCTCCATCCTTCTCACTTAGCAGCTGGGGCGGCCTTAGCACGCGAGGCTCTCGGAGCCTCAGTTTCTTCCTCTGCAAAATGCCAGGGTTGGCCTAAAAGGTCCCTGTGATTCCACAGGGAGTCTGAGGGGAATTATTGTCTGGGCTGATGCTGAGCCTGGAGGCTTTGGGGAGAACCAAGGTCTCCAAGAGGAGGTTAAAGTGTGGTGGGGGGTAGGGGTGGGCACTGACTGCTGCCTTGTTGCCCCCTTTGGCTACTGCCCCCTCTCCCCCGCTGCTCTCCCCCCTCTGCTGCTGCTGCTGTTGCCCCCTCCCTGCTGCTGCTCCCAGCTTTCCCTCACTGATGCCCTCTGATGCTGCCCCCCCACAGCTGCTATTCTCCCTTCTGCTGCTGCTGCCCTCCAGTTCCTATCCTCCCTCTGCTGCTGCCCTCTCCACTGCTTCCCCCCCCAGCTGCCACTGCACCGCCTCTGATGTCTCCCACCTGTACCTCCTACCTCGCCTCACAGGAGACAGATAAATTGGAAGGAGAGAAATCGGAGCTACAGAAAGAGATTGAGGACCTGCAGAAGCAGAAGGAGAGGCTGGAGCTGGTTCTGGAGGCTCACCGCCCCGTGTGCAAGATCCCCGGCGAGGCAGAGGCAGAGGCGGAGGCAGCAGAGGCAGCCTCGAGCAGCGGGCCTGCTCCCCCCCGCCGCAGCCGGCCCCAGATCTCCCTGTCCCCTGGTCCCGTGCTGGAGCCCGAGGCCCTGCACACCCCCACCCTCATGACCACCCCCTCCCTGACCCCCTTTACTCCCAGCCTGGTCTTCACCTACCCAGGGACCCCAGAGCCCTGCGCCTCCGCGCACCGTCGCAGCAGCAGCAGCAGCGGGGACCCCGGCTCCGATCCCCTGGGCTCCCCCACGCTCTTGGCCCTCTGAGAGGTCACCACCTTCCCTCTCGTTCCCTTCTCGTTTGGCCCCGTCTCCAATCTGGACGTCTCATCTGGGCATCCCTCGTCTTAGCATGTCCTGAGCACCTCGGGGACCCCGAAGCCCCCTCCCGGGGGGCTCAGACTGAGACTGATGCCATTTAAGGCAAGGAACACTTAAATGCCTACTGTGCGCCCGAGCTCTCGCTGTAGGCAGGAGCACTTGGGGCTGCTGCCCTCCCCTGACACACAGCTGAGACTTTCAGGGCTGAGCCGGCCTCCAGGGCTTATTGCTAATCTTCCTACAAGGCCCTAACCCCCTTCTGAGCTCTCCCTGCCTCCTGACCCTGGGCTGCTTCCCCTGCAGCTCCAGGACACTAAACACTACAACACTAAACAGCCAATCCCTTCCCAGCAGCACCGGTGATGGAGCACATCCCCTCCCCTGCCCCTGGCTCTGGGGCCCTTCTCCTCCCCGAGCAGGGCCCACCTCCGCAGGAGCCTCCTTGATGGGCTGGAGTGGCCCCGGCCCTCAGAGCTCAGAGAGGCTCCCCCCAAACTCCCCACGAAACCTGCTCCTTTTCCTGAGGCTGCTATTTATTTTCCTAAAGAGACTATTTTTGTACAAATGGCCAAATGGAATAAAAAGACTGAAGTTGGGGTGGCGTCTCCCTGGAACCTGGGGATCTGAGCGCGGAGAACCCACTGGGGAGCGTCTGAGAACCCCGATGTCCTCACACCCTGGGACGCGGGATGGGGCGGCGGGGAGGGAACGCAAGGTTAGGCCAGGGAGTGACCTTGGAACGGAACCCCCGACGTCGGGCTGGAAGGGAGTGTCCCTATTATCTAGCCTACCCTGGGTTTACAGATGGGGAGACTGAGGCCTAGAAAAGTGCCCGGACTCGGTCTCCGATGAGTGGCCGGCGAGTGGCTAGGCCGGAAGAGGACTCGCTCTCTTGGGAAGCCCATGAGCACTTGCAAAGGTGCCGGGAAGCCTGGGAAGTGGGTGGGGGGCCTTTCCCACCGGCCGCTCTCTACCTTGGCCAGGGAGGGGGACGGTGCCCAACGCCCGCTATCTCCCTGAAATCAAAGCATCCGGGCCCTGAGGCCCCCGGGGGAGGGGGGGTCACCTCGGGTTCCTCTTTATCTGGCCCTTAAACCCCACCACCTGCTTCCTGCCCCATTGTCTTGGCCAGAAACATCCTGGTCTGGGCAGGAAGGAGCCTGGAGAGGGTGGGGGCTCCTCCTCAGGCCTTGGCTCCCGGCCTAGTGCGCTCATGGAATTCTCCAGCCCCTTCGGGCCGGGCCTTGGGCTCCCTGACAAGTTCCTGGGGGCCGCCGCCCCCCCCCCTGGCTGGCAGGGGACAAATGTCCAGGTTTCCCGGGGCTCTGCCTCCCAGCGCCAGCCGCTGCGGCTCCGGCTCCCTCCCCTACCTGCGGGGCTGGGGGGAGGGGCCTGCCCCCCCCCCCACGCCGTCGCCTCTGGGCCCCCAAACAGACGCAGGGAGCAGGCCGGGCCGGGATCTCTGCAGTTTTATTGCCCGAGGGCAGGGGCGCATCCGGGCTGGACAGAGCAGGGGCCGGGCTGGGCCGGGGCGGGGGCGGGGGCTCGCTCAGTCGTCCGGGGAGCAGGCCAGGTGCAGCTGGTCCGGGCTGCCCACGCTGCCCGTGCTGGAGCTGCCGTCTCCCACGTCCCGGGCCCCGCACGGGAGCAGCCCCAGCTCGGGCCCCGGGCCGCCCGGGCCGTCGGGGCCGGGGCCCCCGGGGCCCCCGGCGGGCTCGGGCCCGGCCTCGGCCGCCGCCGCGGCTCCCGCGGCCGCCGCGGCGGCGGCTCCTCCTCCCCCCCGCGGCGGCGGCGGCTGCTCCTGCGCCGGGGGCCGCCCGCGGGCCCCACTCCTCCTCGAGCGCCAGGCAGAGCTCCTTGAGCGCCAGGTTCTCGCGCAGCAGCTCGTCCTGGCGGCCCTCGAGCTGCGCCAGCTTCTGCCAGCAGCCGGCCAGCTCGTCGCGCACGGCGCGGGACGCGTGCGCCCCGAAGAGCTGCCACTCGCGGGCCACGCGGCGGCCCTTCTGGCGCTCGTGGTCCAGGAAGCAGCAGAGGTCGCGCAACTCGCGGTTCTCGTCCTGCAGCCGCCGGTTGACCTGCTTGAGCTCGCGGATCTCGCCCAGGTGGCCCTGCAGCTGCCGGTTGACCTCCTGCATGAGGCGGCCGCGCTGCACCAGCGCCGCCAGCTTCTCCGCCTCCTCCTGCCGCAGCCTCCGCACCAGCTCCTCCTTGGCCAGCGCCGCCAGCTCCGCGTCGCTCAGCGGCCGCCCCGGGCCGCCCGCCGCCTCGCCGCCCTCCATGGCCCCCGGCCGGGCGCCCGCTGGCGCATCCCCCCCGGCCCGCTGCCCCCCGGGCCGGCCGAGCGGGGCAGGGGCGCAGAGGCTGCCCGGGCCCAGGCCGAGGCGGAAGCGGCCCCGAGGCCGAGGCCGAGCCCGAGCCGAGGCAGCGGCGGCGGCGGCGGCGGCGGCAGCAGCAGCGGCGAGAATGGGGGCCCGGGGGCGAGCGGGCGGCCCGGGGCGGGGCCCCCCGACGTCACGGGGACGCGGCCAATGGGGCCGGGCCGCAGCGAGCCCGGGGAGGGGGGCCCCGCCCAGGGATGCTCCGGCCTGGCGCCGGGCCCGGAGGGGAGGGGAGGGGGGCCCGGCGGGGGAAGGGTCCTCGCGGCGCGACCCTGGCCCCGCGCGACCGCGCCCCCGGCTTCAAAGCGCCCCCGTGCAGGCTTCTTACGGAGCGCCGGCGCCCCCGCGCCCGCGGGGGGAGGGGGAAGGAGCTCTCCTCCCTTCTCGGCAGAACCCGGGGCCACGGCGTCCCGGCTCCCGGCTTGTCTCCCGCAGAAGCCCGGCGTCCCGGCTCCCGGCTTGTCTCCCGCAGAAGCCCGGCGTCCCGGCTCCCGGCCTCCAGGGGCTCCGCAGAAACCAGGCGTCCCGTCCCCGCCCGGACCCGGGATCAAGCGGTGTCAAGGTCTTATCTTCCCTTGCACCCTGGCCGCCTGCGGGGGAGGGGAGGAGGATTAGCCTCCCGGCCTCAGAGGGCCCGGCTTATCTCGCCCGGAGCCCCGACGTCCCCGGGCCTGTCCGGGGGCGCCGCCTCCCCTCTCTGCAGCCCAGGATCCCCCCCTCAGATTTCTAGCCTGCTTTCCTCCAGAATCCTGGGGCCCCCGCTCGGGGGAGCGAGGGGAGCGTCAGCCTCCGACACAAGCCGGACCCAGTGTCCCCGCTCCCCCTCCTCAGCGCTTCCCCGGAATGCAGAGCCCCGGTGCCTCCCGGAGGGGGGAGGGGGGCGGGGGGCGGGGAGCGGGGGGTGGAGCCTCATCCCGACTCCTCCTGGACCTATTCTCACAGGGTTAGAGTCGGGCTTCCTTGGGTGCGAGTTCCAACCCCTCGGCGCCCGGCCCGGGAGGGGGCCTCAGTGCCTCAGCCTGGCACCCGGTGTCCCCGAGCCTCCGAAGTGGGCGCTGTCCTCCGCTCCCCCAGCTGTCCTTTATCGCAGTGACCTCTAGACCCAGAAGTCCCTGTGCTTTCCCCACGACGCTGCCCTAGGGCTGGGCCGTCCTAAATCCCCACTCCGGCCCCACCTCCACTCCCCCGGGCCCTTCCTGGCCATGGCATCTCATCTCTGGCAAAGCCCAGGCCCCTGGTCCCTCAGCCCCCCCCCCCTTCAGCCTCCACTTCTCCTTCCTGAGGGACTGGTCCTTCTCTAGCCGCCTGCCCCCAATGGACAGCCTAGTCCCCAAGATGGGAGGCTGAGCCGGCTGCGGGACCGGGAAGCTGCGCACCCCAGGAGAGCCGGGACCCTCAGCGGCTGCCGAGCGGGGGCTCCCCACTGGAGCTGGGGAAGGAGCATGGGCAGGAGTGGGGGGCGGGGAGGAAGAAGTGATGAGACGCACTGGGGGGAGGGGGGAAAAGGAGGCTCTGCAGAGGAGGAGGAGGAAGAGGAAGAGCCTAGGAGAGAGAGGAACAAGACAGGATCTAGCTAGGATGGGGTGGGGAGCAGAGGAGGCCCCAGTGGGGGATGGAGAAAAGAAAAGGGAGGAGAAGAGGAGATTGGACAAGAGGGGATGTGGAGCTGAAGAATGGGGAAGAGGAGGTGGAGAGAGAGGGAAAAGGAAGCGGGGGGAGGAGGAGCAGGAGGATGTGTGAGGGGAGAGCGGTCTGCCTGCTGGCTCCCGGCCTTGCCCGAGATTTTCACTCTCCTCACCCCTATTGCTTCAAAGCCCCAGGCCCCTTAAAATCTCAGCTGGCCCATCAGCCCTCCGCTCCTCCCCGGGCCCTCCCCCCATTCTCCGTAGCAACCTCGGGTCTTTTTTTCTACCTCGATGGGCAAACAGGGCTTCGGGGGAAAACTCTGGGGGGTTCCTGAGTTTGACGCTGTCCCCGAGGTGCGGGGCGGGTGGCGGGTGCTCGAATCCATTTTTAAATAAATGCTTTTAATTAATTTACTGACTTGTTTTAATAAGGGCGATGTGGGAGGAAGGAGGGGAGATGGGGAGAGGGACAAGGGGAGGGGAGCTGCGTCAGGGGGGAGGGGAATACGGGACAGCTGGGGAGAAGGGCATGAAACGGGGAGCTGAGGGATGAGGGGTGGACGAGAAGGCCGGGAGATGCGGGGGGGGGGGGGGGGGGGCGGGGAATCCGCCGGGGTTTCCCGTTCTCCAGGAACCGCAGGACTGCGGCGGGCCAGGGGATGAGGCGGAGCCCAAGGAGAAAAGGTAGTCAGGACCGCCCACATGGGGCGGGGCATAATAATAGCCCCGCCCCGAGACCGCCAGTCCCGCCCCTCCGCACCGGAAGTGGTCCAAGGTTCCCTGTGAGTGTCGGAGCGGAGCACCGGCTGCACCCGGAAGCGGTGGCTGCTCCGGGGCCGGGCCGAGTCCGGTGCGCGTCCGGGCGCCCAGCTCCGCCATGACCAACGAGCTGGACATCTTCGTGGGGAACACGACCCTCATCGACGAGGACGTGTATCGGCTCTGGCTGGACGGATATTCGGGTGCGGGCGGGGGAGCGCTGGGGGGTGGGGGCGGGGGGAGGGCTGGGGCGGGGGCGGGGCGCGTCCTCCCCCCCCCTCCCCCTGACCCTCCCCCTGGCCGCCTCTTGTCCGCAGTGAGCGATGCCGTGGGGCTGCGGGTGCGCTCGGGCATCCTGGAGCAGACGGGAGCCACGGCGGGCGTGCTGCAGAGCGACACCATGGACCACTACCGCACTTTCCACATGCTCGAGCGCCTGCTGCATACGCCGCCCAAGCTGCTGCACCAGCTGGTCTTCCAGATCCCGCCGTCCCGGCAGGCCCTGCTCATCGAGAGGTGGGGACCCGAAGCTCCGCCCCCTGCGGCCCGGTCCCGCCCTCAGCTGGCGGCTTTCCCTCGTGGGCTCCGCCCCCTGCGGCCCGGTCCCGCCCCCAGCTGGCGGCTTTCCCTCGTTGGCTCCGCCCCCTGCGGCCCGGTCCCGCCCTCAGCTGGTCGGCTTTCTCTCTTAGGCTCGGTCCTCTGCTCTGCTCCTCCCTTCCCTGGCTGCCCTGCCCCGCCCCCTTCTCCAGCCTGCGCTCCCCCATCCAAGCCCCTCCTCCTCGCTACCACATCCCCTGGGTCCTCTCGGAGACCCTCACCCCCTGAGGAGCCCCTTCCCCCCTCCCAGGCAGCCCCCAGGCCTGTGCCTCCTGGCCCTCCAAGGCTCCCCCTTCTGCCCCGCCAGGTACTACGCCTTTGATGAGGCCTTTGTCCGGGAAGTGCTGGGAAAGAAGCTGTCCAAGGGCACCAAGAAGGACCTGGATGACATCAGCACCAAGACGGGGGTGACCCTCAAGAGCTGCCGGAGACAGGTCAGGGCTCTTGGGGCTCTGGCAGCCTCCTCCTCTGCCCAGGAGCTCATTCCCTCTTTGGGACATTTCAGCAGCCTCCACCTAAGTGGGGTCACCCCCGGCTCTTCTGGCTTCCCTCCCGCCTCCCCACTGCCCCTGTAATCTGCCCAGTAATGTCCGGGACAGCGGGCACTCGGCTCCCTTCGCCGGCTGGTCTGAACCCCCCTTTCCCAGCCAGAACTAGGGTGGCAAGAGTGGGGCTTTGTACCAGGTGCTGGTGTCCAAATGGTGGGTTTCTTCCCGCTCTGAGCCCAGCTGACTTTTTACAGCTGAGACCACATAGAAAGCAGCTCCCACACCAGCCTGGGGGGGCCACTGACCCACTCAGACAAACCCCTTCCCTTCTCCGGGCCCCAGTTTCCTCTGCAGAGGCACTCAGAGCGCCGGGCCTGCGGGCAGGAAACCCTGAGTTCCCGTCTAGTCTCAGTCATTGTGTGACCCACGGGCTAATCATATATCTCTGCCTGCCTCAGTTTACTCATCTGTCAAACGATAGCACCTTCTTCCCAAGGTTGCGAGGTTCAGATGTGATGTTTGTTAAGCACTAAGCACACTGCCCGGTACACAGCAGACACTCCATAAAGGCTTGTTGGGGGAAAGTAAACCTGAGCCCTTTCAGCCTTTTCTGAGCAGGGCGAGTCCGCCCTTCCCTCGAGCACGTTCTCCCAGCTCTGTCTGCCTAACATGAGCGGGCATCCTGCCCTAAGCCTCCGTCTTCAGCAAAACTTCCTCCTGGCTCTGCCCTCACCCCGGGCACGGCCAGGCCTTGTTCTTAGGGTCTCAGACCAGCTGACGATGACATTTTTTGATGGTGCTCATGTGAACTTCCCAACATCAGCCCTGTGTCAGAGCTGTTATCGTCCCTGTTTTATAAATGGGTAAACTGAGGCTGAGTGATCATGTGGCCCAGTGCCCCAGGCAGCATTTAAACCAGGTCCACGTGGCCCAGGATCCAGAGGCCTGAGAGCTGAACCAGTCCAGCCCAATCAGAATAAAGGCCTTCCCCAGCCCCCACCATGTGGGTGAGAACCCATCCAGCTCTTCCTGAGGGCAGCCCATCCCCCTTTGGGATCATGCTGCTTGTGGGGACGTTCGAGTGCCCCCCACCCCCAGCTCCCAACCCCCATTGCGGTCACATCAAGAATGGGCCTCCTGCTGCCCCTGAGACAAAACATCCCAAAACGTGGGGGTGCAGCCAGAACAGCACTGGGGGAGAATTTCTGCCTCAAACAAGCAGATCAATGAGTTGGGCATAAATCAAAACGAAAACCAAGCAACAGCATCAAAAAACCCAGAAAAAGATAAAATTCTCAACCAAGCCCTCGGTCCTGAAAACCAAGGGGGAGATGAATTAAATTCCAAGTCGGAAACCCACTGAGCTGGTTCATTTCCCAGAACCTCACGATGGTTTGGTGAAAAACCGACAAAAAGAACAGCCGCCGGTTACTTTGATTTTTAAAAAGGATGAGGGAAAACCTGACCAGTGTCAGAGCTGGAAAGGGCGAGTTCTGTGTGGCGGAGCTCTCCCCTGGCGTCGTCCTGCCTGGGACACCAATAGCTGGGCCGGGGGCCTCGGGCCTCCTGCCCCGGCCTCCGCTCAGCTTCTTCTCCCCACAGTTTGACAACTTCAAGAGAGTCTTCAAGGTGGTGGAGGAGATGCGGGGGTCCCTGGCCGGCAACATCCAGCAGCATTTCCTCCTCTCTGACCGGCTAGCCAGGTGAGGGCCGGGGACCTGGGAGGGCGCGGCCCTGGGGCTGTGGAGCCCGGCTAAGCGCCCGCCCCCCCAGGGACTACGCGGCCGTGGTCTTCTTTGCCAACAACCGCTTTGAGACGGGCAAGAAGAAGCTTCAGTATCTGACCTTTGGGGACTTGGCCTTCTGTGCTGAACTGATGATTCAGAACTGGACGCCTGGCGCTGTGGGTGAGCAGCCCTCATACCCCCTCCCTGTAACCACAGCCCCCCGTGTGTGAGCAGCCCCCCTCCTCCTTCCCCTCCCACCCCCACCCTCCCAGGTAAGCAGCCTCCTGGCCTCCTCCCCACAAAGGGCTCCTGGCTCTGGCTCCCATCTGCTCTTCCCCTCCCAGGACTCCTGTGGGCTTTGCCTGGCAGACATACAAGGAGCAGGAATAGCCAGGCTTCAGTCCTGTCCTTACCTGGGGGGAAACTGAGTCCCAGCATCATTGCGGGAAGCCTTTCCCATCTGAAGCCCAGGCATGTTGCTAGTTGTTGTCTGAGGCAGGATTTGAACCCAGATCTTCCTGACTCCAACCTGGAAATGACTGTGCCCTAGAACCCGGGGCCTCCCGCCTCCCGCCAGCCAGGCTGCTTTTCTGGGCCCGAGGCCCATTGTCCTGCGGGCTTGGCCAGCCGTGGCTGCTCGTGGGCGGCGCCGGGGCCTCAGCCAGCTCTCCCCCTATTCCCGGGGCCCCCCTGCAGACTCTCAGGTGGACGACATGGACGTGGACCTGGACAAGGAGTTTCTCCAGGACCTGAAGGAGCTCAAGGTGCTGGTGGCCGACAAGGACCTGCTCGATCTGCACAAGAGGTGGCCGGGGAGGGGGATCAGAGGCCCTGGGGGCTGGGGGAAAGGATCCAGGACCGGGGAAGGGGGATCCAGGACTGGGCGGGGATTGAGGGCCAGGGGATCCAGGGCTGGGGAGGGGATCCGGGACCGGGGAGGGGGATCTAGGGCTGGGGGAGGTTGAGAAATCCAGGCCCAGAAGCACCCCCTCCTTCCCTCCTCCCAGCTTGGTGTGCACCGCTCTCCGAGGGAAGCTCAGTGTCTTTCCAGAGATGGAAGCTAACTTCAAGGTGTGTTCCCTGGGCCGCAGCCCACGTAGTCCTCCAAGCTCCTGCCCCCCCCATGGGAGCCAAGGCTCAGCTTGGGGAGCGGCTTTCCTCAGCTTTCCCTGCACATGGTCAGGGCCCGGGCCGGGCTCCCCGTGCCCCAGGCCTCCGTGGCCAGCTTGGCTGTGTACACCCCGGGGGGTGTGGGGCCCCCGATGGAAGGGGGCGGCGCTGCCTGGGGTCCCGAGGGCCAGACCCAAGACCTTGGCTTCCCGGCCCCACAGAACCTGTCCCGAGGGCTGGTCAACATCGCCTCCAAGCTCACCCACACCAAGGACGTGCGGGACCTGTTTGTGGACCTGGTTGAGAAGGTAGGGACCCCCGGGGCCAGGGCCACCCCCCTCCTGCCTGTCTCCACTGCACCTTGTTGGGGCTGAAAACATCGGGCCTCCTGTCTCCCCAAAGTTTATAGAGCCGTGCCGCTCGGACCGGTGGCCGCTGAACGATGTCCGGCTCTTCCTGAACCAGTATTCTGCCTCCGTCCACTCCCTGGACGGCTTTCGGTGAGGGCCCCCTGCTGCCCCCCACCGTGTCCTGCGCCCCTCATCCCACTGCCCCCTGTCCCGCCCACTGGCCCCCACTCTGCTCGCTATCCCTGCCCCCATCTGCTGCTCTCCACCCCCCTGCCCCCTGCCCCCACCTGCTGCCCCCCACTCCCCACCCCACGTGCCCGCTGGGCCCCGGCTGCCGGGCGCCCCTCTCTGAGCAGCTCCTCTGCATTGGCAGGCACCAGGCCCTCTGGGATCGCTACATGGTCACGCTGCGCAGCTGCCTCCTACGCATGTACCATGATTGAGGCCCTGCAGCCCAGACGCCCGCCCAGCGCGCCCTCTGCTGGGCCCTGCTGCCAAAGGGGGAGGGGGAGGAGGACCCCTGGCCAGCCCCACTCATCACCTCCTGGCCTCAGCCCCCCTCAGCCCCAGGACGCCTGCCCCCTGGGCCCAGGTCAGGCCCCTCCTGCCCCATGGAATGGGGCGGGGGAGGAATGGGGAGCTGGGCCGGGCAGGGAAACCCAGCCCCACGCGGGCATTCCTGAGGCCTCTTTGTGCTGATAATAAATTGGCAGACCTGGGGCGAGGCCCAGCCAGGGACTCTCCTGGGGGATCCTCGGGCCCGGAGCGGCCGGGGGCAGGGAGGGTGTCCCAGGCTGCGGGAGTCCCCAGGACCTTGGAGGCTGGAGCCCGTGGTCCTCGGCCTGCTCTGGGCCCCCACCCCCAGCCCCAGGTCTGATGTTCCACGTTCTCACTTGTGGTTCCATCGTGTCCGACTCCCCACGACTTCCTGTGGGTTGTCTCTGTCACTTCCTCCCCCAGCTTGTTTGACAGCCCAGGGAACTGAGGCAACCAAGCTGCCCAGAGGCACCCGGCCAGTGAGCGGGGCAGGATTTGCATTTGGGTCCTCAATTAGGGGCGCCCGGAGCCATGGGCAGGGAAGCGTCTCCTGGGGAGAGAGGGGGCGCCTGGATCGGAGCAGGGGTTCCTGCCTCTGCGTGTGGCCCCGGGGGGCTGGCCGGGGGAGCCCCAGGGGCCCCTTCTCGGAGGCTGGCTTTCTGCTCTTCAGATTCCCAATGGGCTTCACCAGGTGAGGATGGCCTGGGCACTAGGCCGGACTCGGCGGCCTTCAGGGCCCAGGGCGGCTGGGGTCTCCAGCAGAGCGCTCGCTGGGCCGAATTCCTCGGGCCGAATGAAGTCCCCAAGGGCCGGCTCATCCAAGCAGAAGGGAAGTGACCCCGTGCGAGTGTGAGGCCCCCGAAAGCCCCAAGTGCTAACTCTGTGCAGAGGGCCCGGGCGCCGACGGTGGGCTAAACGCTACCGCTGTGGCCGTGGTTCAGGGAGGGGCGCCTCCCTACCTTTTTCTGTGGAGGAAGGTTAAGGGGCCCGCTCAAGGTCACACGGCTGGTAATGTTGGAGATGCCATTTGAACCCTTAATTCAAGGAGGCCCTGCACTGGAGGGCTGTGGCCCTTTAGACAGCTGGGGGGGAGGGGGGCATGTGTTCTGAAAAGGATCCAGGGGTCTTAGGGAATGCCAGCAGGAGCACGTGGCCAGCCTTGAGCCGCTGCACTTGCACACACATGGGTGCACATACTGGATTCCTCCCCATAAAGATGGCAGAGACCCCTTCTTGAACGCCTACCCTTGGGCTCAGGGCCCCTCAGCAAGCTGTTCTAGTGGGAGCCGGACCAGATGGCCACGGCCTTCCCGGCTCCCACAATCCCTTGCTTCCTCCCTTCCCTGGGAGCTTTCCCCACCTCCATTTGCCAGCGCACTTGAGAGCCAAAGACCAGCGGCTTTATTGAGTTCAAGTACAAGATGCCTCATAGGCCATGAGCATGGGGGGGGGGGGGGGGGGGGGAGAGAGGCCTCAAGGGAGTCTTCAGCTGGGGCAGCGCTTGGGGGGGGTCTGGCCTTCCTCCAGCACAGCCGTCAGTGGGAACTTTGTGATGCCGCAGGCGTTGCTTCCCCGATGCAACCGGAAATATCCCTGGGGGAGGGTCCTGGTTAGGTGCAGCTGGGGGGGGGGGGAGGCGACTGGGCTGTGCCCACCCCTGCCCCCTTGGAGCCTCACTCACCTTTTCTCCCCAGCTGCTGCCCCAGGAGTTCTTGAGGATCCAGTAGGTAAAGTTGTGGACTGTAAGGGAGATTAGGAAGCAGTGAGGGGGGGCCAGGGGGCCGGCTCCGGCCGAGGCCCCCCAGGGTCTCCCAAGCACTCACTCTGGCCAAAGCCCACCAGCTGCACCACGTGGTCCACGTACTTGGGGTCACAGTTGCTCCCTGGTTTGATCACCCCTCTTTTGTAGCTCTGATGAGGGAGGGAACAGACCATGAGCCCTTGGGGGTCGAGGGTCCAGGAGCTGGCGGCCCCGCCCCCTGCTCTTTCCCCACCTTTAAGAGTCGCGAGTTGATGGTCACAGTGATGGGTCCCTTTTCTGCCAGATACTGGGCCATGTCTGGGGGAGAGGGTGCTGTTAGAATGGGGAGGGGGGGTAGGAGGGCCTGGAGAAGCCCCCCCCCATTTCTGCAGAAGGGGAAGGAGTGTCCCGGTCATGAGAATCTTAGACCTGCCCCAGCTCTTGGATCTGGGGTTCCTGTACCCCCAAGGCCGCACCCTGACTTAAGGTTCCCCAATTTGCTCCTCAGTTTCCCTTCCCTTTCCAGGGCCTTGGGGATGGTTCAGGCTGACGCCCCCTCATATCTACTCCCCCAAAGGCTTTCACTAAAGAGGGGGCAACTGGGGGCCTCTTCCCTCTGAGCACCCCCAGATCCAAGGCAGCAGCTAACTGGTAAACACCCCAGGTTTGGGATTGAGCCCCCCTCAGTGTACAACAGGCTGAGCACTTTGCTGGAGGGGGCGTCTTCATTTTGTAGACGGGATGGCCGAGTCATCCAGGGGCTCGGTGAGCTAGCTGCCCTTCCCAATGGGTGCCCCGTGCCTCCTTCCCCGTGTTCCAGTCTCAGATTCAGGGGCCCCAGCACCCACAATTCTCCTCCTTATGCAGCATCAAGAAGTCGTGGATCCAGGCCCTTTTTTTTTTCTTTTGGCAGCCTTTGGAGAGCTGGGGTCTGTAGGGGTAATCCTGCTCCTCGGCCAGGCCGCCTGTTTGGGAGGGAGGGGACTCTGAGGCTCCTGGCCATGAAGGCCGAGCCAGGGAATCCCGGTCTGGGCTCCGGTCCAGGGAGATGGAGCTTTGGGGCCTCCGGAGGGAGCGGGATGCACGTACTTTGGTTGAGGATAGTCATGTAGGCGTCCCAGACGAAGCCGCCCTCACAGCCTTGTCCACAGCGGCGGCAGTCCAGCAGCTCTGCGGGAACAGGGGGAGGGCCCCTCAGTTCTCTCTGTGGATCCCCAAAGCCGGCCTTGCTGGCCCATTGCTTCACCACAGACCAGGCGGGCTCCTGAGACCGGCCCGAGGAATGAATCCAGGGCCCGTCATGTCCCCACCCGCCAATGAGCACATGGGCTTCCCACGCTCCCGTGCTGCATCCTCTCAGTGGGCCCTGGTTACCTCCCCGGTAAGTGCCCACAGCTTGACTTGGGAGCTTTCTCCTTAGGCTTTCGGGGTTCCCCGGAGGCAGTAATGGGCTGCCCGGGACTCCTCGCAGATGCCCAGTCCCTATTTCTACAGCCCTTCAACGTTAACCCCCGGGGCAGGTGATGGGGCCAAGATAGCCATGGTGAGACACTGAGTGAGCTGCTGAGGTCAAGGATCCAAACCCAGGTTTCCCCAATCCAGGCCCAGCCTTTCCCCCCTTATTCTGTGTTCCAATCAAAAAAGCACCGACACACCTACTGTGTGCTACCCACAGTACAGTGTCCTGCCCTCTGCGAGCTCATGCAGGGACTTTGTACGTAGGTGTTTGTGAGAATCTGAGGAAAGAGCCCACCTAGTCGAGAACAACCCCCCCCCCTTTGCAGAGGCTGTGCCCGGGCCTAAGATGCCCACACTGCCTCAGTGCTAGTTCTTGGGAACTCTCGTTTCCCTCGGGCCTCGCCCCCATCACCTTGCGCCTCTATCCATCCACTATTTAATTACTTCTGGACATTTTGATTGCTTCTCTCCCCTCCCCCCTCTGGGGGCGCTGGGCAGGTGCTTATTAATGGGTCAATGAGAACACGTCAAACTGAGCAAGCGTTTTGGGGATGCTGGATGAGGGAGAAGGAAGGCGAGGGCGGCTCTGAGGCCACAGAGCTGGGTGAGCGGAGGGCTGGGGAGGGTGAAAGGGAAGGTGGAGGAGGGAGAGGACTTTGGTTTGAGGGAGGACCACTGGTAACACAGAGCAGGGAGGGATGGAGGAGATCAGGAGAGAAGGGGCAGCAGGATGCAGAGACCGCGACCATCGGGACGGAATTGGGGATTGACTACATATGAGGAAGAGAAGGGGCCCCGGGGGGCACAGACTCAGGAGAAAGCCAGGGTTGCTGGGAGTTAGGATGGATGGGTCTATGCAGGCTCCCACATGCCCACTCAGGAAGGTCCCGGGAGGGCCCCTTCCCCAGCGATGCTCTCCTACCCAAGCAGCGTCCCCCATACCTTGCACAGAGAGCTTGAAGAGCTGTTGGTAGTTGATGGCCCACAAGGCTTCAACGTTGCCCACAGCAGAAATGGCCCAACAGCTGTTGCAATTTTTCTGTGGGAAGAGGTCATTTTCTGCCATAGCTGCTTTCCCTCTTCCCTGCCTCCCTCTGTCCATCCAGGAGGGAAGGAGAGAGAGTTCTTGATGAAAGAGCTAGGGGACAGTGGGTTGGTAAGGTGGTCTGGGCGGAACAGAGGCAGCTGGGATGGGAGGGGTGAATGGAAGCTGGCGACAGGGGCGGGAGCTGGTACCTGATCTCTCACAGGAGTCAGGACTCTCGCCTTCCTCCAGTCACAGGAACGAGTCTTCAGCCTCTGCAGTCTTGGGTATCCTCCCCCTCCCGTCTTCACTCTGAGACCCAAGTAATTGGGCCGGGATGGTTGGTAAAGCCGGCGAAATTCCTCCTCTGTGCAGACAAATTGGGGCCTCAGTGGCCTTAGATCCAAAGCCCCTGACCGTGACGCGGTTCTTTTCCATTTCTAGTCACCATGCTAACATTTGTGAGCTCAGTAGTTTTCTTGGTCTCTGCTAATCTCTCCTTTTGAGTTTTAGAATGTTTAATTTGGTATTTAATTGGGGGGGGTTAATTTGTTCTTTTTCTAGCTTTTTTAGTCACCTGTCTAATTTATTGATGAACTCTTTCTCAATTTTATTTACATAGCTGTTTAGAGATATAACATTTCCTCTAAGAATTGCTTTGGCTGCATCCCATACTTTTCTCACCTTTTGTTGCTGAGGCAGTTGGGGTTAAGTGACTTGCCCACGGTCACCCAGCTAGGAAGTGTTATTTAAGTATCTGAGGCCAGATTTGAACTCAGGGTCCTCCTAACTTCAGGGTTGGTGCTCTAGCCACTGCGCCCCCTAACTACCCCATGACCCACTCATTCTTTAGAATTAGATTATGTAGTTTCCAATTGATTTTTAATCTAATCTTTGGCCCTTTATTGCATTGTGGTGTAAAAAGGATTTACCATTTCAGCCTTTTTGCATTTGATTGTGAGGTTTTTGTGCCCCAATACGGGGTCAGTCTTTGTGTAGGTGCCATGTACTGCCTAGAAAACTGTATCCTTTCTATCCCTATTCAGTTTTCTCCAGGTGTCTATCATCCCTAGGTTTTCTAGGACCCTATTAACCTCCCTAGTCTCTTTGTTGTTTATTTTGTGGTTAGATTTGTCTGATTCTGACAGGGGGAGGTTGGATGTCAACGTTTAGGGAGCAACTTTTCTCTCATTTTACAAAAATTGGTATTCGGAGAGGGAGAGACATTTGCTTGCAGTCGGCTCACTTGGTGGTGGATCCACTAAAGTAGGGCCCAGTGAGGACCCCAGAGTTGTAGGATTCAAAGATCCAAAACCTTCATTACGCTCTTCCTCATTACCAAATCCCTTGCTTCCAAAGAGCAAATAATAGAATCTCCTAGAAACAGCCTTTAGGGTTCATCCTAAAAAATTAACTTCTATGCCCATAGGACCCATCAAATCTGATCCTTCCATTTTAAAAGCCATGGAAGGGAAGTGACAATTCCAAGCTCACCACTGCTTTCTGCACATTTAAAATCACTGTAGAATTGGGAACCTTACATTTATTTCTCAAAGGAAACATGATATAGCTTAAGACCAAGAGAGTTTCTGTGGTCTCAAAGTCAGGGAGACCTGACTGATACCTGGAGGCTGGGCTCTGAGTTCAGCTACCCAGGGAGCTGCTTCCTGGTTCATCCTTCTCATCTTAGGTCTAGATAGAAGGCTTGATTGTCACGAGGAGGAGGTTTGGCCAAGGAGTATTGTCAGAGCTTGGGATAGAGAAAGAAAAGGGAGGGAGGAGTGAAAGGAAAGAGAGGAAGGGAGGGAGGGCCAGACAGGAAGAAAGGATCTCCATCTCTACCTCCCAGTGGTTCAGTCACGTCCTATTCTCTGTGACCCCATTTGGGGTTTTCTCGGCAGAGACCCTGCAGTGGTTGGCCATTTTCTTCTCTGGCTCATTTTAAGATGGGGAAACTAAGGTGAAGGGGGGTAAGTGACTTATCCAGGGTCACACAGCTGGTAAATCTGGACCCAGATTTGAACTTGGGTCTTCCTGACTCCAGCTCTCTATCGAACCATCTTGCTGCCCCAACCTGACTACTCTTGGGTAAGTTCTTTCCCGTCTCTTGGACTCGGTTTTCTCAGTTATGAGACACAGACAATAATCTTCATGTGCCTCCCAGTAGGGATCGGAGCAAACCCTGGAGGAGTGGGGGCTTTAATCTTGAAAACCTTGATATTGATATGACTAGGAAGTGGGTCTAGTAGACCAGAAGCTCCCTGGAGGCAAGACTTGGATTTGGAGGCAGGAAAACTTCAGTCCAAATTCCTGCCCTGACATTTATGAATTAGGTGATGATGGGCAAGTTACTCAACCTCCCCAAGCCTCGGTTTCCTTATCTGTAAAATGGGGCAGAGGGGTAACCCAGACGCTGTCTAGGCCACCTTGCAGCCTCTGGCCATCCCCAAGAGCCTGACTCTAAGGGGTGATTTGTCAGTTCTGATTGCCTGGGACCCCCTTACCTGTGAGGTCACTGAATCGGGTCACCCCAAACTGGGCCAAACCCTGGTGCTCCTCCGTCAGCTGCTGGGCTTGAGCCAGGTTGTCAGCAAAGATCTTAAGGCGGCATTCTTGTTCTAGAGAGGGGTTTATGGACCAACTGGGTGGGAAGAAGCACTGGCTCTTCCTCTGCCCCCAGGAGAGCGTCTGCATCCTTTCCCACCTGGGATGCCTTGAGGTGTCCCCTCCAGAGCCACTGAACCACTGTCCCTAGTGCCCCGTCTGCAGGGCCTTCTGTCCCTGCCCAAGTGAGAGGAGCTAGAGCCCTCAATAGCTCATCCCTCCCCTCGGCCCCCACTGTTGAACCCTCTCCGGTCTGTTCCTGTGGGTTTGGAAAGGCATCGCTTCCCTGACCCTCCGTTTGCTCATCTGTAAAATGGGGTTAATAATGAGGTAATATTCACACGATAGCCATTTTGGTGAGGTTTGGTCAGCTCTCTACATGGGATCCCCCGCTGATGAGAGGCAGAAATCTCCCTGCTTGCCATTGCCAGCCCCCTCCGACTCTGAGGGGATGCGGGTGTGCAGGGGAGGCTCCAGGGGCCAGGAGGGGGCGCTAGAACAAGAGGTTCTGTGCGAGAGGGAATGTTGGGAGCCAGGCAGAACCTCTGAACACGAATCTCGGGGTCTTAGAGGCAGGAGGGACCCTAGAACACGAACCCAGGATGCCAGAGGGGGCAGGAGGACTTAGAACCCAGACCACAAGTCGGAGCTGGGAGGCACCTTAGTCGCCACCTAATCCAGCGTCCCTCCTACAGAGAACCAGAGCCAAGAGGATGTGGTTCTCCTGGCTTCCTGGCCAGTGCTAATGAAGGGGACCAAAGGAAGTGACGGGTCTAGGAAAGCCCCCGCATAACGAGTGGAGGCAGGTGTGAGTGCGGTGCATGTGCCACCCATGGGTGCGGGGGTCTACACTGTGCCATCCATGTACACAGACGGGGGGGGGGGATGCCGGAGGCCCACCTGCTGCATCGGGGTAGCTCTTGTTGTACTGGATCTGAAAGGCCTTGAATCGCTCCCTGAGGTCCCGGGTGACTGGCAGCAGGCTGTGGAAGCTCTGGGGGCAGAGTGGGTGAGGAGGGAGACCCTGCCTGCCCCTGGAGAGGGGATGGGCTGAGGGGCTTGGGACGCCAGTTGGGCCAAGCCTCAAAAAACCACAAAGGACTTCGCCTCGTTGTGGAGGCGCGGGCAGAGGAGAGGCTTTCCCAGCTGGTCGGCAGCAGGGCCCAGGCCCAGCACCCTACCCGGGGCTTTTAACCTTCCCTGGAATATCCCTAGAGTCTTCTCTATGTTGTTCCAGACTGTGGTGGAAGACCAGGGGAAGGAGTGGGAGCTGGGAAGTTAGGAGAGCAAGGGGCTCCAAATAGTAGGACTGGATCTGGACACAGGGCAGAGGGGCTGGGAGGGAAACCGGGACACTGAGGGGAGGGACTCCAGGGCCAGGGGAGACGTTTGCAGTCTGAAGAGCTGAAATTGGGATACAATGGAAAGAAAAAACAGGGTGCTGATCAAAGCGGACCCATGGACTTAGGGGGGGCGGGCTTACCTGTCCCAGGAGGGGGCAGGTGTTCCAGGCCAGGCCCCCCGTGGCCAGCAGCCCCAGGAGGCAGAAGAGCTGAGAGGAGAGCATCTCAAAGCCAGCAAGCCAAGTGAGGGGTGAGATGAGAGCTGTCGGAGATGACTGAGGCCAGGAAACCAGCCAGTGACACCTGTGAGGGGGGCAGTCGGAGCCCCACCCTCAAAGGAAGCAGGGCGGGGGAGCGCGGGGCGGGAGTGAGAGCCCACACTCCGGAGCCACAGGGTCTAGGCTCCTTCCCCTGGCCCCCAGCTCCGGGAGGGTCGAGGGTGAGCAGCAGAGGCAGCCGGGCCACAGCCTTGGTGGGGTGAGGGCAGGGGCAGGAGGCCGCCTTTCACAGTGTGAGCTGGGGAAATTCCCACCAGGCCCTGGGCAAAGTCCCCACTGCTTAGGGCAGCTGGCAGCAGGCAGCAAGGTCAGGGAGGGGTCCCAGTGTGTGACCACAGCTGAGAAACGGTGGGATCTTGGGCCGCCATCCCCCTGACCAGGGAGCAGACGGTCCCACGGTCCGGCCCATCCGGCCACTTATTGCTCTCAGAGCAGAGCAAGGAGGAGGAGAAGGGCCAGGCTGGACTGAAGGGAATGGCCCCCTTCTCCAAGGGGAGCTCCCCACCCTGGGGGAGCCCTTTGTTTGGGGGTGCCCAGAGCCGTTCTCCTTTCTCTGGTGGGCCTCATCACTCCCAAGGCTTCGGTCAGCATCCGTAGGCACGAGATCAGTGGATCCAGGCCTCTCCCAACTTCCAGTCCCATCGCCCTGATCCAGATCTGGGATGTTCCAATGGGCACCGCAAACCAACATGTCCAAATGGGACTCATTCTCTTTCCAGCCAAACACGGCTCCCTCCCGACTTTCCCTATTTCTACCACTGAACTTCCAATGGTTCCTGCTCAGAACCACAGTGTTATTCTCAATCCCTCCTCCCTACCAGTCTTAAAATTATGAGAGACCCTGGTCCTCTGAGAGTCAGAGGTCAGGAGGGCTCTCTTGGGTCTGTTCTCGAGCTCCACAGGGCATCCCCCCATCCTCAGCTCCTACTCCCTTCCCCTGTGAGCCTCAGAATCAGAGGAGCAAACGTTTGTGCGGTCCCCTCCACCTCCGTCCCCACGGTCCCCTCTGCCCTCTGCTGCCCTTGGGCTCTGCCCACTTGGTCACCAAATCCTGTCAATCCTCCCTTCCAAGCAGCTCTTCCTTCCAAACCTTTGTCCCCACTCAGGCGGCTGCCATCTTCATTCAGACCTTCCCTTCCTGGACAACTAGGAGAGTCACCTCCTCTCTAGTTCCTCCTTATCTCTACTTCTTTCACCTCACAGTCCTCAAGTTATTTCCAAACCACACGTGGCTTGTCAAGTTATATTTATTCACTTCTCCCTCCACAAACCCTGTTATGTGAACCATTAAAAACAATCAGCACCAGTTTCAATGCTCTTGTGCTGGAGAGAGTCATCTACCCCCAGAGGACTATGGGAACTGATTGTGGATCACAGCACAGCATTCTCCTCTTGTTCTTGTTTGCTTGAATTTCATTTTCTTTCTCATTTTTTTCCTTTTTGATCTGATTTTTCTTGTGCAACAAAAGAATTGTAAAAATGTGAATGTCTATATTGGAGTTATGGATATTTTTACCATGTTTGACATATATTGGATTTCTTGCCATCTAGGAGAAGGGATGGGGGGAAGGGGGGCAACTTAAGGTTTTGCAAGGGTCAATGGTGAAAAATTATTCTTGCATGTCTTGAAAATAAAAAGCTTCAATAAAAATAAATAAAAAGATAAAAAAAAATACATGTGACCATGTCACCCCGCTCTCACTCAAAGACTTTCCTTAGGTCCCCCCCTCCCCCGCCTGGAGGCCAGAGTGAATGGCCTCCAGAAGAAAGGAGGCCAGCTTCTCCTCTCTAGCCACCACAAGCGAGCTCCCTGGCCGACTTTGCCCATTTTTGTTGAACAGAATTCAGGTATTATAGGGGTCTTTGTGGGGAAGAGGAAAAAACTGTTATGGTTGACCTAAGGCAGGACCCGACACTAATAGAGGGAAGTTACAAAGAGGTAAACTGAGGCATCAGAGTGGTCCCAAAGTGGAAGAGGTTGGGAGCCCTCCAGCCCGGCTGTGGTCAAGCAGACTGCTGGGGCTTTCTCTTCAAGTCTGGGTTCAGTCCGACAGCCTCAGAGGCTGAGGTTCTGTACGGGCTTCTGGAGTGACATGTAATTTAAATAGCCTTATCCCTGCCCTTCGGTTCCTATAGATCTCACTCATCTCCTCCCGATTTCTAACCCTGCCTTTTTTTTTTTTTTCATTTAACAAACATTTAGTAACTACGCCCTGTATGTCACGTACCAGGTAGATGCTAGAGACAAAAGGGCCGGGAAAAGTCCTCTGTGGGCACCCTACGTTCTCCTGTATCCAAGGCAAGCCTTTGCCCCTGACGGGACATGACAGCAAATGCAGCGCTCTGCAACCCTGGCCCCCCACCTCTCCACCAAGAGTCCTCCCCATTTTGCTCTGCTGCTGGGTACCCCCAGGGGCACCGATGGGCATTTACAACTGGACAGTGTTTCAGGTGCCACACGTAGATCTTAGTGCGCACCCAGCGGATCAAAACATAAAGAGAAAACACCTTTATTCTGATTGGTTGAATTTTAGGCCGAAACCATGGTTTTTCCTGAATGAGAAGAGCTGCTCTCAACCACTGTTGTTCAACATTGAACAGCTTCAAAGATTAGCTTTTGCTCCATCCTCAATGACCCTCCTAAATGCTTCCAAAATGGCAAGAAAAACCACATTTACCCAGAGAATTGAAAGGTCGGCAAAGTCAAACTAGGCGAGTCAAGTAATGTTAGGCTGCTTTATATGCTTGAGTTTATTTTATAGATGCTCAGGGTCACACGAGTGGCTGGATTCACACCCAGGACTCTGAAAGTACAAAAGCAAAAGAAATGTTGAAATCCATCGAATTATTCAATTGAGGAGTTTCCACTCAACCTTCAATCGAAAGTGATCAATGACATATTAATAAGGCAGAAATCAAGAAAAGAATTGAATAGAATTGTACACACGCCTTCTCACTTAATTTAAACCATATCATGTATTGACAGCAATATTTGCCATTAGCTGTGTGAGAAGACATTTTCAAAGATGAAATATGTAAAATCTCATTACAGGTCATTGACAAATGAACTTTTTTTTTCCCTGAGGCAGTTGGGGTTAAGTGACTTGCCCAGGGTCACACAGCCAGGAAGTGTGAAGTGTCTGAGAGCAGATTGAACTCAGGGCTGGCACTCTCTCCACTGAACATTTTTAATCAATTTTAATGATAGGGAACATGAATGTTGAACCCCAATTAGCTAAAATGTTATCTTCACCCAAAACTCCATTCTCATTAGCAAACTTGTGTTTTCAAAAGTGATCTTTATTATTATTGTTATTATTATATTTTGAATTTTATTTAAAAAAATTTGTGGGAATGTGTTTTCTCCCTGGTTACCTACAGAATAGCTTAGACTTTGCCTCTTGGCAAATATTTAAAATCTGATCTTTAGAGAAAAAGTTTGCTGACTCCTTTTCTAATCTGTTGAATTTCTCTGATTTTTATTTTATTTTTTTTGCTGAGACAATTAGGCCTGTTAAGTGACTTGCCCAGGATCACACAGCTAAGTTAAGTGTCTGAGACCAGATTTGAATTCAGGTCCTCCTGACTTCAGGGCTGGTGCTCTATCCACTGTGCCCCCCCAGCTAATAAATTTGCTTTTTAAGAAAGCCTATATGATAATAGAAGATGAATTCATAACTGTCCTTTTCTTTATTTGTCTTTGTTTCTCTGCTGGGCATTTTTTACTTTATTTTTTCCCCCTTTCCTCTTCCCCATTTCCCTAAACAGGCTACAAGTTAAGCATGAATATATTTATGTGGATATTATGTAGCTATGTGGATATATTTATGTACATTACATATGTTTGTATATACACACACACCTACATAGTGACATGCATACACATACATCTAAAACAATATTCTGAGGGCTGACACAGAAGGTTTGTCTTTGAATGAATAAATGAAGACATTTATGTGATGTCTCTTTTTGTAATTATATTTTTATTTCCTTTGTTAAATTTTCTTTTTTATTATTATAGCTTTTTATTTACAAGATATATGCATGGTAATTTTTCAGCATATCCAATGACTTTTCAACGTGGTTTGGACTGCATTCAGTAGTATAGGGAGCCAATAATATGCTATATTATATAGTAATATCTATATTGTAATAATTCTACAATGTGAAATATACATAATATAATACGATATAATAATATATGTATTTAATATATAATAATATATTATTATTATATATAATATAATATAATATATAATAAAATAATATATAATATAATAATAATAATAATAAATATATACATGTTACATTACAATAATGGGACACTTTGAAAAACTATATGATGTCTCTTAACTGAATCTTTTGTTAAGTTTGACTTTATCTGACACCAGCGATTACTACCTTGACTCTTTTTTCTTCTCTTTATTTTTTAATACACATTGCTTTATGAATCATGTTGGGAGAGAAAAATCAGAGCAAAAGGGGAAAATCTATGGGAGAGAGGAAAAAAAAAACAGAAAAAAGAAGTGAATCCAGCAGGGGATGATTTACATTCAATCTCTATAGTTCTTTCTCTTGGGATTGCTTCGGATCACGGAGCCGCTGAGGAGAACCTAGACTTTCTTAGTTGATCATCACTCATTCTCGCTGCACTGTATACAGTGTCTTCCTGGTTCTGCTTGTTCTCTCAGTTCGTGTAAATCTTTCCAGGCCTTTTTATAATCAGCTCGTTCATCATTTTTTATAGAACAGTAATATTCCATCACCTTCATGGATCGTAGGTTTGTTCAGCTGTTCCCCAACTGATGGCCAGAGGTTTTTTTTTTTTTTTTGTAATAAACTCCACTCCTGATCACTGTTACTCTGTTCATATCTCTTACTTTTTATCCTTGTTAATTCTTTTACTTTACTTCTACCTGTTGATTTTCCTCGCCATTACTTAACCTCCCCGTCAACGCTCCTTCCCCATCCATCCCTCTCTTATTTTCTCCCCCTCCACCCTTCCCCTCCCTCTATATCCCACTACTCACCATATCCCACTCCCCTTAACTTCTGTCCCACTTTATCCTAGTCCCTGTTCCCTTTATTTCTTTAGGGATTCTGGAGGGTCTAGCCCCTTCATTGTATATATAAGTATTGTTCCCTCATAGGAGTGGGATTGCAGAACTACCAGCCCTTCCCCCCATCTGGTTCCTCTGCCTCAATTCTCGCTCTCGTAGCTCATGTACATCGCGGCCTTGCTATTTTTTTCTTTTTTCCTGGACAGTTTGGTTTTTTAGGGTCACCTCACACTCAGCTCCTCCCAGTCTTTCTTTTGGATGAGCCATTACCTCTTTCAGGACAGGAGGACAAACAACAGCTTATGTGTAAGCAGGAGTTGCCGCCCTACTTGGGGACCTGCTGGCCGGTTCCAGTTGGGCAGCGCAGCTCCTTCCTTCTTCCTTTTCTGCCTCCCTCCTCTTCCTCTGTCCACACAGGCAATCACACTCTCACATGCGCGGGAATATCAATTTTGATCCCCGAAACCTGGTGAGATATCCTGGGGTTTACAGGCTGGATTTCCTCCTTAAACCCAACTCACTCTGGGCCTTATGGATGGGCCAACAGTAGATCCCAAGCCCCACCGGGTCCGTGTTTGGGCCCTGATTGTCTCGGGGTGAGGGTAAATAGCAATTGCTTCTGTTTTGATAAGAAACTCCAATCTTCCCGGCCCCCATTGATTTTTTTTTTTTTTTGACTTGATGCAAGAGGCCATTTTTTCCCTCATTTCTTACCTAGCTTTGGTTAGTGGATGAGTGTTGCCTTGGTCAAACTGAGACCAAGGAAAGATTTAAAAAGCTTAAAGAGACAACTTGACCTGACTGGTGAGCCACATGTGTATATTTAGACAATCCACCCGTATTCGTGTCTTAGAATCCACCCGTTCAGTACTCGGGTAGGGAGGGAGAACATATTGGAAAGTAAAAGTGACCGAAAAACTAAACAAAAAATTACATTAATAAGGTAGGTTAGATCTCCGAGACATCTTCCAGGTCTTCTGTTCTGGGACTTTAGAACTAACTGGATGAGATTCCTGGCTTCATCATCAGCATGAGGCCCTTGAGCTCTAGAAGCCCCATGTCTTTCTCCACAGACCTAAGGGACCGGGTCCTGGAAACCTTTTTCTCCACTCTGAAAAATTCTGTTAACTTACCTCCCCTCCCCTTTTGGGAAAGCCTGGATTCTTGAGGCTGGGGATGGGGGGAGGGGACCTTTTCTTTGGCTTTTTTACTTCATTGTTTTTAGTTTATTGGGATTGTCTCGGATCACTGAATTGCTGAGAAGAGCTAAGTCTATGGTAACTGATCATCGCACAACTTGTTGCTGTTGCAGTGTTTTCCTGGTTCTGTTTACTGTGTTCAGTATTAGTTCATGTAAGTCTTTCCAGACTTTTCTGAAATCAGCCTGCTTGTCATTTTTGGGGGGGGGAGTGGGAGGGGAGACTGAGGCAATTGGAATTAAGTGACTTGCCTAGGGTCACACAGGAAGGCTAGGAAGTGTTAAGTGTCTGAGGTTAAATTTGAATCCAGGTCCTCCTGACTTCAGGGCTAGTGGTCTCTCCACTAGGCCACCTCGATGCCCCTTCATCATTTCTTATAGAACAATAATAGGCCATTACTTTCATATGCTATAAATTGTTCAGCCATTCCCCCGCTGATGGGCATCCACTCAGTTTCCAGTTTCCGACCACTACAAAAAGAGCAGCTACAAACATTTTTGCACCTGTGGGTCCCTCTCCCTCCTTTATGATTTCCTTGGGCTACAGACCCAGTAATGGCACTGCCGGGTCAGTGGGTATGCAAAGGGCCCTTTATTCCAGATCGCTCTTGGAATGGTTGGATCATTTGACAACTCCACCAACAATGCATCAGTGTCCCAGTTTTCCCGCATCCCCTCCAACATTTGTCATTATCTTTTCCTGTCACCTGAGCCAATCTGAAAGATGTTATTTTTATTTGAATTTCTCTAATTCATAGGGATTTAGAGTATTTTTCCTATGACTATAGATGGCTTTAATCTCATCATCTGAAAAATGTCTTCATCTCCTTTGACCATTTATCAACTGGGGAAAGACTTGTATCCTTATAGATTTAACAAGAGTTCTTTGTATATTTTAGAAATGAGACCTGTATCACAAGCGCTGCCTGTAAAGAGTTGTCCCAGCTTTGGCCTTTCCTTTTAATCTTGTTTCTGTTGGTTTTATTTGTGCAAAAAAAAATTTTAATTACTGCAATCCAAGGCGTCCATTTTGCCTTTCTTAACGTTCTCTGGTTCTTCTTTGGGCATAAGTATCTCCCTTCTCCAGAGACCCCAGAGGTTAACTAGCCTTTGCCTAGCCTGCCATGACCTTCCACTCAAATCCCCCAGAGGGACTTTCTCTTAAGCCAAAACCCATTTCTCTGGGACGTTTCAGTGAAGTCCGGATTGGACTCGAGGGTCTCCCGGGTCCCTTCCCACTTGGAGAGTCTGTGGCTTTGGAGCCGGGCCAGGCCAGTGAGTGGTGCTGCTGGGAAACGGCAGGGGAAGAAAGGGGAGCCCGAACAGAAGGGAGACTTCCTGTTTACTGCTCACACCTCCAGCTGCCTCACGGTGGTGACACACGTCTCTGGAGGCACCAATGAGTCAGTGGTGAGAAGCCACAGAGTGCGCTGGGATGGGGGGAGCAGGAAAGGGTAGCTCAGAGAACCAGAGCGTGTAGGGGCTGGAAAATGGGGATGGCTGCTCGAGACAGACCCCAAGAGCCCGGAACACGGAGCGGAACGAGGACCCAGAACACCCCGCAGCCTTTCAAGTGGCACACAGTCCCCTGGAAGAGGGGACCTAGTTATACACAGGAACATAGAGGATGCAAGGGGAGTCGATGGAAATTTAGAAGGGAGGCCTGGTTTCTGTTAGCTAGAGAGACCGGGGGAAACCTCCAGCAGAGAATGGGATCCCAACTTTGGAGAAAAGTGGAAAAACTCAGAAGGGAGGGCATGCATGGTACGGGAACTGCCTGGGCAAAAGTGTGGCGTCCGGAGACAGTGGTATGTTTGAGGGACAGTAAGTGGTCAGTGTACCAGGACGGTGGACCGTGTGAAAGGAAGTAAAGAATTTGAAGCCCGGAAACGGAGGAGGGGATTAGCTTGGGAAAGCAAATACAAGACTTTATACTGAATCTTGCAAGCAACGGAGAACTGCTAGATTTGGAACCTGCCTCACTTAGCTCTGTGACCCTGGGCAAGGCCCTTAACCCCTTTCAGCATCAGTCTCCTCATCTGTAATGTGGGAATAATAACAGGGTTGTTGTGGGCCTAAAATGAGCTAAACATATACAAAGTAGAAATGGCATTTACTATGTTTCAGTGTTGGTGTTCTTGTCCCAAAACACAACCAGATGATAAAAGTTCAAATCTTTTATTGTTTTCTCAATATAGCCCGGTTAGCTCAGAGGCCTATCTCTTTGCTTGGTTCTAAGAGCCTCCGCCCGATTGTCTCCAAATCCAAAGGTTTGTCCTTCCGACTCCAGCCAGCACCAAGTTGGAAGATGCAATGAATCTCTTTTGCCTCAAAGATAGGGCTTGTGGGCTTCCTCCCAGAGTGCTCCCCAAAAACTCTCTCTAGTGGCTTACTGGAGCTGTATTTATGCTACTTCTCCAAGAGTGGGATTGTGGGATATCTCCCAGCATGCTCTCTGGCCCTAAAGGAGGTGTGAATTCAGATATCTCTTTCTAAACCCTGAGTGTGAACTCCATTGAGTACTTAGATACTTATGAGCTCTCTAAAGGTGTGAACACAAGCTGTACTTAGTACCTTGTTTCTAGTTCTGGCCCAAAATATCTCCTTCTAAGATCAAATCAATCATATTGAACCATGCCAAATTAGAGAATTATTGTCTCTATCAACTCCAATGTCTTAACACTTTGTAAAGATTCCAACTTCTCCCCTTTTCTTTTGATTTAGAACATAGGTGGTCATGACCTCCCCGACTTCTCATGAAGGGAGATGAAAACACCAAAGGAAATAGAAAATCAAATCAGATTAGCGGGTTTCTAGAGGAGCTCACTTGAAACAAGGTGTACATAAATCCACCAATATGGGAGACGCTACACATAGTTACATAAGTACCTAGCAGTATAACACAGGCTAGTAGTGATGTAACAAACAACATGAATTAACATGAGAATTTACACATTTACACATTGTCCATTAGTTCATGTGCCAGGAATCCAATGATTCCTGTAAGCTTTGAGGTAAACAATTTTTCATAACATGACTCAACATACAACATTATACATCTCCATAAGTCCTAAAAATAGTCCAAAGGAATCCATTGATTCTTGCTGGTTTTTCAACAACTTGAAATAGTCTCATCTTATGTTAGGAAATGCAATGATTCATGGAGATTTTAAAGTTATTTTAACAGTCTCATTATCAGCCATGCTCTTTCAGTATCAGATGTTTCTTGAATCTTCTCCTTTGTTTTGAAGAACTTGAAACGATCTCTTCTGTTTACCACTTTTGGGATTTCTCTTCATCACCTGGTAATTACATGGGAGCTGTTTGCAATGGACACTGCCCTGTTGGGTTAAAAAACTTATATTCTCCCCAACTGTAATCCTGATTGCTTTTCTGTTGGTTGATGACATCAGAGTCCTGAATTTCTAAAGACTCTTTGGGTGTAACCTCAGCTGCTATCATGCCCCACCAGTTCTTTGATTGATACTTAGGAGTTGGGCCCGGCCCCTCATTTCTTGGGGTCAGTCTACATTCAGAGGCCCAGTGAAAGCCTTGGTTACATTTTGGACATGGGGTTTTGGGTTTTCTCTCACCTTGTCCTCTCACTCTATCTCTGTATCTTCATTAGGCTCTCAAATGTCCAACTTTTCCACACTGAAAACATAGACGAATTTCTCTAGAAATCCCTTGCCTTTCCATGTTCATCATAGTTTGGGTATAATAAGCATTTGTGCCCACTGTGGCACAGTATCTTATGATCTCCTCTAAAGGAGCATCTTTGTCTAGTCCCCATATAATTCTTTTGCAAATCTCATTGGCATTTTCCTTAGCCAGCTGTCTCGTCATTATTTCTGTAGCAGCATTATCTCCAATGGTTCTGATTACAGCTGTTTGCAAACGTCCCAGAAAATCTGCAAAAGGTTCATTGAGACCTTGCTCTATTTTTGTGAAAGCTTTATTTCCATCTTTATGTCCAGGGAGAGAATTCCAAGCTTTGATTGCAGCCTTAGAAATTTGCTCATATACTGATATGGGATAATAAATCTGTTCTGAATTCTCTCTATACTGACCTTCACCAGCTAGTTGGTCAAAAGTGATTTGTCCAATAGTTCCTGTTTGCCTATTGTGTTGGGCTTGAATCCTACATAATTCATGAAACTCCAAAAGCCACAACAAATTTTGTCCCGGTTCTAAGCATGTTCTAGCTATGGATTCCAATCATTCGGGGTTAAGATTTCATAAGACAGATTATCTAGCAATATCTTCACATAAGATGATGTAGCCCCATAAAGAGTGCAACCCTTTTTCAAATCTTTAATTTTTTCCAAATTAAAAGGAGTGTATCTTCTCTCTTTTTGAACTGAAGGGTCAAGCTTTTCAATCACAGGATATGCGTGTATAAAACCAGATATATCTTCTCCTATATTTTTTGCCTTAATTAATGTTTCTTCTAATCTTGTCATATTCTGCTTCACAGGAGAAGCTGACTGTGTTTCTGCCTCTCTCTCTTCCTCTTCTTCCTCCACCCATGAGGGGCGAGGGTCATGAGATGAGGAATGATCTAATTCCTCCTGCTGTGAAGTATCACACTCAGAATTGTACTTAACTCCATTCTTATCTGAATTTTCCTGCTTGTCACCTAGTTTAGTTGGCACTTTCTTCTTTTTCATTTTAACACCTAAATAATTTCTTATAGCCAGTTGTATTAAATTATATATATTAAATATGTCTTTAGAAATTGAGTTAGGGCCATTTTTATTACAGAATTGCCAAAGATCCTCTCCTACTAAGTTCCATTCATCTAGATCCAATTCTTTCTCCAGAGAGAAACAAGGACATATGTTCTTAACAGTTTGTAAAAGTTCAGTGATTTGCTCCATAATTATAATCAAACCTTGGCTTTCCATAACTTTAACAATGCTCTCTAAGCATTTTCCTTGAACAGAAACAGAAGACTCTTTTCTAAACACCTGTCCCATCTTAGCTAAAATTCCACTTTAACTCTTTTAACAAAATTTCTTTGTTGTACTCACTCTAATTTCTGGGTTGAGGAGAGTTTTCCACTCGATCAGGGTCACAGGCTTTTCCACTAAAATCACTGAAGGGCCTGTCAGCCCCACATTGGGCGCCAAAAATGTTGGTGTTCTTTTCCCAAAACACAGCCAGGTGATAAAAGTTCAAATCTTTTATTGTTTTCTCAATATAGCCCGGTTAGCTCAGAGGCCTATCTCTTTGCTTGGTTCTAAGAGCCTCTTCCTGAATGTCTCCAAATCCAAAGGTTTGTTCTTCCGACTCCAGCCAGCACCAAGTTGGAAGATGCAATGAATCTCTTTTGCCTCAAAGATAGGGCTTGTGCGCTTCCTCCCAGAGTGCTCCCAAAAAACTCTCTCGAGTGGCTTACTGGAGCTGTATTTATGCTACTTCTCTAGAGTGGGATTGTGGGATATCTCCCAGCATGCTCTCTGGCCCTAAGGGAGGTGTGAATTCAGATATCTCTTTCTAAACCCTGAATTCTCCCAAATGTGTGAACTCCATTGAGTACTTAGATACTCATGAGCTCTCTAAAGGTGTGAACACAAGCATCATTTCCATCAGTTCCACCTTGTTTAAAGTTCTGGCCCAAAATATCTCTTTCTAAGATCAAATCAATCATATTGAACCAGGCCAAATTAGATAATTATTGTCTCTATCAACTCCAATGTCTTAACACTTTGTAAAGATTCCAACATTTCAGGAACAAAGCTAAACACCTTCTCAGCATTAACTCATTTCAGCCTCATAACAACTCTGGTTTTTGTTTTTGCTGAGGCAATCGGGGTTAAGTGACTTGCCCGGGGTCACACAGACAGGAAGTGTTAAGTGTCTGAGGCCAGATTTGAACTCAGGTCCTCCTGAATCAGGGCTGGGGCTCTACCCACTACATCACCCAACTGCCTCTCACCACTCTGGCAGGGCCAGCAGCTAAGTGACTTGCCTAGAGTCCCACACTATTCAGATTTTTCTGGCTTCACATGATCATTATTATTAGGTAGCAGGAAAGTGGAAATAATGATGGAATAAAGCGGATGCTGTTCGCTAGAAGGACATAAGAATAAGAAAAATAAAATGCTTAGAGGCAACTTAGCTCTTGAGATCTTATTTAGGGATAAATAATCGTCCCCCCCTCCCCGCAATTCTCCCCCCTCCCCAAAGTGAGAAAAAGCTCTTGTGGCCAAAATGTGGGCAAGCAAAATGAATGCCTCATTCTCCTTGTCCCAAAGCGCCGGCTCCTCCCTCGTCTGGGTCTGAGCTCCTCTCTGGCAGGAGGCCGCCACTTCCCTGGAGTCAGCTTTCAATACTTGGCTCAGAGTTCTTCAGCCATCTCCACCCCCTTCCAATTGACAAGCTCCTGCCTCCCCTCATCCCCTGTCCCCTTTCCTCCCTCCCTGCCCCCTCCCCTTCTTCCCCCACTGGGGGGGAGGAGAACTTGTGATTTTACATTCAGTTTTCAGGAACACCCCCCCCCAACCCAATCCTGGAGCCCTTGTTCCGGACAAGCTCCTGCAGTCGCCCAGCGGTTTCTCACTCACTTTCTCAGAGAGCCGGCGGTTGCCGTTTCCTTCTCTAGCTCGTCTGACAGGATGCAGTTCTGAGTAAGAGGAGGCCAGTTTCTGTCCTCCAGTGCGCCAGCGGCGAGCGTGGTCGACATACACAGGGGTTATGGGGGGAGGACCACACCCGTGGCCAGTGGCCCTGGGGGGGCAATGCTGACGCCCTCCATTCTCCTTGGTCACCTCCCTCTGGCTCTCCTCCGCCGACCCTTGTGGGTGCTGCCCCCCAGGCCCACAACCACTGCCTCCCACTGCCCACTCCTCGGTGCCCACTGCTCCTTCAGGAAACAATGGAGACTCTGCAGGGAGATCAGGAGGCCTTTGGGACCTGGGGAGAGCAGGGAGCTCCGGGCCAGGCTCACGACTTTGTGCCCCAGCCGGACTCACCTTTGCAGCCGGACACGGCATGTTGTCTGCCCACGGCCCATGAGTGCAGGAGAGGGGAGAGAAATCTGGCCTGTCCATGTGGCACTTTCTAAAAAACATGTGAGGAGCAGCTGGGTTCAAATCTGGCCTCAGACACTTAACACTTCCCGGCTGTGGGACCCTGGGCAAGTCACTTAACCCCAACTGCCTCAGCGAAAAAAATACAAAATACAAATAAAAACCATGAGAGAAAAACTAAACGGTCAACTCGACAATTGCTTACAGGGCACCAGGCCACGGGGTCGCCTTCAGCCCATGACCGTTATCAGGTTGCTCAGAGTCTTCAGAAAACTCCTTAATTGCATCAGAGCTGGCTTTGTTAATGTCACCTGAACAAAATCAATACGAGGTGAGTTCAGGGTCAGGGACCCACAGGCAGTTGAGGGCATCAGAAGAGGCTTAAGGTAACAGGTCCTCTTGAGCTGAGCTGCAAAGGAAGCTGGGAATTCTACCAGAAGGAAATGAGGCAGGAGAACATTTCCAGGCGTGGCAGGTCCCCAAGGGAGATGGGTGCCGAGTGACATATAGATCCCCAGCTGAGCATCCTTCAGAGCCCTGCCAGACTGGGGGGCTTCCAAGGCGGGCCGCCAGACTCTGCTTCTCCTGAGCATCAGGAGGTCAAAGTCCTGCTTCCCCTGTTTCTCAGGCACCTCAGAAAGTGAATGAGCTCATTGCTTTGGACAATAATTCTTATTGTTATCGGATCTCCTAATTGACTCTTTTTTTTTTTTTTTTTTTTTTTGGCTGAGGCAATTGGGGTTAAGCATTAAGTGTTTGAGGCCAGATTTGAACTCAGGTCCTCCTGACTCCAGGGCTGGTGCTCTATCCACTGCACCATGTAGCTGCCCCGTGGCTGGTGAATTTTTTAAGATATTCTTGTTTGTATTAAACATTTGTGGTGAAAAAAAAAAAGAATAAATAAATAAATATTTCTGGTGAATATTGCCTAGCACGGCATTTTACACATAATATAAATGAAAAAACCTTGATTAAGAGCTCGCCGTCTGTGAAGCGCCGTCTTGGCGTGGCAATAAAAATAGACAAGCAAGAAGATCCCTGCTCTCAAAGGGCTCACTCCCTAAAGCAGGAGAAAGCCCAGAGAAGCGGCTTCAGCTCTGAGTCAGATGGACAGACTGGGAGGCCTCGAAGCAGAGAGCCCCGGATTCTCTTTGGCGTAATTTCCCTTCAGTGACACTGAACCATCGGACGTCAAGGGTTTTGCACGGATCCGACCACATTCGCTCCTTCTTTGATCTTCCACAGCTCCCCACTCCTCCAGTCATTCACAATTTGCCCCTTTTTATGTTTCCTGCCTTATTCTCTTCCTGTACTTTTCCATCCAATGAAAATGGCCTCCATGAACACTCTTCGAATGTCATCCCATCTCCTCCCTGTGAAACTTGGCCGTGGCCGTCCCTTGTCCCTGGAATTCGTTCCTCCCGCCTTTCCTTCCTGGCTCCTGGGCTTCCTTCGGGTACTAGAAAAGCCCATAGAGCCACAGGGCTTCCCCCTCCTACCCTTGGAGCCCGTCTCCTTGAAGCATGTGGTTGTGCACTGTCTGCCTCGGAAAGCAAGGCTTGAGCGTGGGGAGAGTTTCGGGGGCAGAGGGGCTGCCTCTTCTTGTCACCCCAGCGTTTAAAACGAACATTTGTGGCCTAAAGAAAATGTCAAGGGTTTTGGTGGCGAGAACTTTCTCTTCGGAGCCTTCAGTGGCTGTGGTTGCTGAGGGTGAGGGAAGCTGAGCTGCTCCCCTCCGGCTCCACAAGTTTTACGCTCGCGGGCGGTGGGAGCGAGCAGTGGTTCTCGGCCTAGTCTCACCCATGAGCAGCGGTGGGTGGGCGGGATGGGGCAGAAACGAAGGGCTTCTTCTTCAAAGGGAATGTCCCTCTGACTGCGGAGACTGGGCTGCGTGCAGGGAAGGGCGGCCCCCCTTTCTCGGTGAGTATTTGTTGAAATTGCTCTTCTGGTTGCAGAGACCTGAGATGATGGGACATGGACCGTCAGAGGTGGAAGAGAGAGTGGAGCCAAAATGGAAAGGGTGGGCCCGGAGACGAGTGTGGGGACAGTCTCGTCTAGTCGCTCGTTTTGGGCCAGTTTTGAAGCCTGACCCGCTTAGACACACAGCTCGGATGCTCAGCTGCCAGACCCCGTGTCCCCTTAACTCACCAGCACTGACTCTAAGAGCTGTAGATTCCGTATTGGGATGGTCCAAGTATCCCCCGCCTCTGAGTGGCCCATTTCAGAAGGAAATTCAGACAGGCTGAAGTGGTCAGAGGAGGCCTTCTCCCTCATGGGACCATAGGCAGAAGGCAAGAGGGACCATTAGGCTCAGAAGAGAAAGCTGGGAAGGTGCGATTGCTTTTTCCCACGTGGCACGTGAGAGGATGTAGATTTAGAGGTGCGAGAGCCCCCAAAGGACATAGAATCCAACCTGCTAATTTTTTTATTGTTTTTATTTATTTTGTCATAGCTTTTTTTTAAATAATTATAACTTTTTATTGACAGAGCCCATGCCTGGGTAATTTTTTACATTATCCCTTGCACTCACTTCTGTTCCGACTTTTCCCCTCCCTCCATCTCCTCCCCTAGATGGGAGTCTTATACATCCAACCTGTTCATTTGACAGATGAGGAAACCGAGATACAGAAGGATACAGAGAGAGAGAGAGAGAGAGACGTTATGTGAGTGGACGTTACAAAGGGACAGATTTCCATCTCCTGACTTCGTACCAATCAGAAATGGAGCAGGAAAACTGCCCTGGAAAATGATGGGGTTCCCCTCAGTGACTGGCTGAATGTGTTTAACAACCGGCTTTCCAAGAAATGTAACTGTAACACACTCCCCCTCCCCCCAGGCAATTGGGGCTAAGTGACTTGCCCAGGGTCACACAGCCAGGAAGTGTGAAGTGTCTGAGATCAATTTGATTGAACTGAGAATTCCTCCTGACTTCAGGGCAGGTGCTCTATCCACTGCGCCACCTAGCTGCCCCTGTGCCATCCTTTTACGTGTTATCTATACTATTAACATTTATGGGTCATTTTCTTAAATCTAGATAATTACAAAATAATAAATCAGTCTCTAATTTATTACACGTGTCATTTCTAAGGTTAAAAAAAAAGCACAATCACCTTGAAAATTCCTTTCTTGCTGTCTCTACCACACCCTTGACTCTCCTTTGCCAAGGATTGATGATGTTTGTCAAGAGATTATAGGGAATTACCTATCCAGGTAAGAGGTAGACAGGATGCCTCTGGGGTCCCTTTCAGATCTGAGGTTCTGGGTTGTGGAAAGAGTGCTGGGTCTGGAGTTTGAGGGCCGGTTTTGAATCCTACCATACCCTATCCGTGTGATTTTGGAGAGTCCCTGCCTCTTACTGAGCCTCAGTTTCCCTTTCCGAAAAATGAGAGTGTTGAGCGAAATAGCCCTTTCCGGGGTGAATGTTCAAATATCCTTGTTGAGTCTCCAGCCTCCTTTCCTGCAGTGCCATCCTAGAACACTAGAGAGTGCAAAAGAGCCACCTTTAGATTTCTTATGATGCTCGAAAAGTGATCCATCAGGTAGAGGAAGGCAATCTTGGTTGCCATGGAATCAGATGCTCTGAATTTAAATCTTTCCTCTATCTGTTTTTTTTTTTTTTTTTTTTAATCTGCATGACCTTGAACAAGCCTTTCCCCCTCTCTACATCTCCATTTCCTCTGTAAATGAGGAGGGTTACTATTGTTCAGTAGCATCAGACTTCATGCAACCCCATTGACCTTGACGCTTCTGTCCTCCACTCTCTCCCAAGTCTGTCCAAATTCATGTTCCTCATCTCCATGACACTAAATATCCATCTCCTCCTCTGCCGTCCCTTTCTTCTTTTGCCTTCAATCTTGTCCATTCTCTGGTCTGTTCCAGTGAATCCCGTGTTCTCGTTACATAGCCAAAGCATGCTTTGGCTTCAGTATTTGACCTTCCAGTGAATAATGTCTTTATTCATTTCTTTATTTCTTCTTAATTCTTCTTCACTTCTGTCTCCGTATCTCAGATCATTGATATTTCTCCCAGCAACCTGAATTCTAACCTTTTGATTCTTCTGGCCTGGCATAGAAATTTAAAAAAGAAGGTGACGGTGTACAGCCTTGTCCTGCTCCTTTTCCAGCCCTAACCCCATCAGTTGTTTTAGGGTCACTTCTAACTGTTGCTTCTTGGCCCTCATCCAGCTTCCTCAGGAGACAAGTAAGATGAGCTGGGCCTCCCATTTCTTTGAGGACTTGCGACATTTCATTGTTATCCATACAGTCAAAAGCTTTAATGTTGTCAGTGAAACAGGAGATGGTTTTTTGTTTGTTTGGTTGATTTTTGTGCTACTCCCTTGCTTTCTCCATAATCCTTCAAATGTTGGCAATTTGGTCTCTAGTTCCTTTGCCTGATGAAAACTAGCCTGCTCTTCGGGTATGTCTTGGCTCGTGTACTGCTGAAGCTTAGCTTACAGAATCTTAAGCCTAATTTTGCTGGCATGTAAAATGGTCAAAATTGTTTGGGAATTGGACCATTCTCTGGCATTGTCATTCTTTACAATTGAAATGTAAACTGATCTTTTCCCAATCCAATGGCCTATGTTGAGTTTTCCAAATGTGCTTGGAAATTGAGTACAGCATGTTTAGGACTTTAAACGGCTCAACTGAAATCCTGTCATCTTCACTAGCCTTGTTGTGAGCTTACCCCTTCATTTTCCAGGATGTTTAGCTCTAGATCAGTAACTGCACCATAACTAACAGTCACAATGAGCTCTTTCTTGTATAGGTCTTTTGTATGTTCTTGCTACCTCTTCTTAATTTCTTCTATTAAATCTGTATCGTGATTGTTTTTAATCATGCCCATTTTTTGAATCAAACTACTGCCTTTGGAGTTTCAAAGGTGTGTCTACACTAGGTGCCGTTCTTGCAAAATTGCAAAATAAATCTTTCCTGCATTAAAAAAAAAATCGTGTCCATTTTTGCATGCCATTTCCTTGATATCTCTAATTTTCTTGAAGAGATCTCGTCTTCCCCAGTCTATTCTTTTCTTCTATTTCTTTGCACTGCTTAATTAAGAAAATCTTCTGAAAATGAACATATTTAACATATATTGGATTACTTACTGTCTAGGAGAGGAGGTGAGGGAAAGGGGAGAAGAATAAATTTGAAACACAAGGTTTTGCAAGGGTGAATGTTGAAAACTATCTTTGCATGTATTTTGAAAATAAAAAGCTATTATTTAAAAGAAAAAAAGAAGGAAGGAAGAGAGAGAGAAGGAGGGAGGGGGGAAGGGAGGGAGGAAGGAAGGAAGGAAGGAAGAGGGAGAGAGAAAGAGAGAGAGAGAAAGAGAGAGAGAGAAAGAAAGAAGGAAAGAAAGAAAGAAAAAGGAAAGGAAAGAAAGAAAATCTCTCTTTTTGCTACATGGTATAGTGGGTGGAATACCAGCCCTGGAGTCAGAAGGACCTGACTTCAAATTTTGAGATATACTGGATGGCCCTGGGCAAGTCAAACCCCAATTACTTCAAAAAAGTAAAAAAGTCCAAGGTTTCCCACTGCATTTAAAAACCTCTGCAGATATGACTAGATCTGGCCACTGGGCCCAGATGGCTCCAGAAGAGAAAGGGAGGCTGTTGACTGCACAGCCCTCCCTCAGATAAATTCAATTCCCTTGTATGTCATGGCATCACCATCTGGGACGTCTTCCAAAATGAAGGACAAACAACAATGCCATCCCTCCTTGCTATTTTCTGCATTCGGCTGGGTATACCTTTCCCTGTCCTCCTTTCCTCAGCTATTTGTAGCGCCTCATCAGGCAGCCATTTTACTTTCTTGCATTTCTTTTTCTTTGCGATGGCTTTTGTTGCTGTCTTTTATACAACACTGCGAACCTCTCTCCCTAATTCTACTGATCAGATCTGATCCCTTAAATCTATTCATCACCTTCACTTCAAATTCCTAAAGGATTCCTATGTAGTCTGATGGTTTCCCTATTTCAATTTAAGTCTGAATTTTGCAATAAGAAACTCACAGTCAGATCCAGATCTTGTTTCCTTAAACTGACTATATAGAGCTTCTCCAGCTTTAGCCGCTAAACCTATAATCAATCTCATTTCTATATTGACCATCTGGAGATATCCATGTGTAGTCACTATGGTCAGGGAGTTATCTCGACAAAAGTTTATTAGTCTCTATCCAGCTTTATTTTGTGCGCCAATGCTAAACTTGCCTGTTATTCTTTTTTTTTTTTTAGTTGCCCTTAAATTTTTGTTTTAGGTTATACATGTACATTTTTTTTACATATTTTCACATGAGTCATATTGAGAGAGAAAAACAGAACAAAAGGGGAAAACCATGAATAAGGAAGAAAAAAAGAGTGAAAATTGTGTGGGCATTCGGTCTCCAAGGTTCTCTCTCTGGATGCAGATGACATTTTCCATCCAAAGTTTATTGGAATCGCCTTGGATCACCGACTTGCTGAGAAGAGCTAAGTCCACCATCACGGATCATCCCACAATTTTCTTGTTGCCGTGTACACTGTCTTCCTGGTTCTGCTCACTTCATTCAGCATCAGTTCATGTCTCTCTGGGTTCTTCCAAAATCAATCTGCTCATCATTTCTTATAGAACAATCCTATCGTGTTACTTTCATATGCCATAATTTATTCGGTCATTCCCCAGTGGATGGGCATCCACTCATTTTCCAATTCTTTGCCCACACAAAAAACTGCCACAACCATTTTTGCACACGTGGGTCCTTGTCCCTCTTTCATGATCTCTTTGCGATACAATCCCGGTAGTCTTTCCTGTTATTCCAACTACCTTCCTGCTTTCACACGCCAGTTCCCTGGGATGAATGTGACATCTTTTCCACTGTTATTCTAGCAGATGTTGTAGCTCTCCATGGAACCGATCAACTCAGGTCCGTTCGGCTTGAGCAACCTCGCCTTCCAGGTTCCCGGACCGAACTTGTCTTCAGCTTCGACCCAACCGCTTCCACCGTGACCCTCAGTCTCAGGTAACCCCCATGGCCTAGCTCGTGGTTTCATTGAGTACACGAGTGTCTTCACCACAACCAAGAAGTGATCCTGGACAGGGAAATGGAGGAACAGTCTCGGAAATGAGTTTCCCCTCTAAAATGTATTATCCCATCAGGTGACCCTCGAGTCTGGCCTTGCATGAGCTTTAGAATGGAGATATTTTAAATTCTAAATGTATTAACTATTGTCAGTAGCAAATGTTCAAGCACACGAATAATGAAAATTAACACAGTCGTACCTGAAACCACTGGAGCCTCAGGATTTCATTTGGCAAAGGGAAGAAAAGAGGGTCTGGCTACGCTCAGGGAAGTGAAGGACAGGACAAGTCCTGGGAGGGTTGGAGAGACCCTCGAGGTATCTTCTGGCGAGGGACTGATTCAGCAGCCCGGGGAAGGGGGACTCGGCTTGTTGGTCAGTTGTGTCCAACTTTGGGACCCCACTTGAGGTTCCCTTGGCAGGGGTATAGAGTGGTTTGACTTTTTTTTTTTTATCCAACTCATTTTAAGATAAGGAAACTGAGGCAAACAGAATCACATAGTGAGTGTCTGAGGCCAGATTTGAAGTCAGGGAGATGAATTTTCCTGACTCTAGGCCCAGCATTCTATCCACTATGGCGCCCCCTAGCCACCCCATCCACCTCCCCATCATCTGTTTATTTCCTAATCATTAGCCAACTATTATCCATGACCCTCCCTCTCTGTCTGTCTGCCTGCCTCCCTGTCTGTCTGCCTATCTGTCTGTCTGCCTGCCTGCCTGTCCGTCTGTTTGTCTGCCTGCCTGTTTCTCTGTCTGTCTGCCTGCCTTGTCTGTCTGCCTGTCTGTCTGCCTGTCTGCCTGTCTGTCTGCCTGCCTTGTCTGTCTGCCTATCTATCTGCCTGTCTGTTTGTCTGTCTGCCTGCCTGTCTGCCTGTCTGTCTGGCTGTCTGTCTGTTTGTCTGTCTGCCTGCCTGCCTGTCTGCCTATCTGTCTGCCTGCCTGTCTGCCTGTCTGTCTGTTTGTCTGTCTGCCTGCCTGCCTGTCTGCCTATCTGTCCGTCTGTCTGTCTGCCTGTCTGTCTGTTTGTCTGTCTGCCTGCCTGCCTGTCTGCCTGTCTGTCTGTCAGCCCTCCTAGAATGAATTCCCGTTTGCAAAAGTAATGGTGGCATCCTCTGGTGTCTTATGGGGGCTTTTCAGAGCAGGCCAACAGGCCCAGAGGTTGGGCTCGAACCTTTAGCCCCAAGCTTGGCACCGGAGGACCCCAGTCTAGGCTCTTAGTGGGGAAAAAGTGGAGAAAGGGCCCCACTCAAGGCGGGGGGCGAAGGCTGGGCAAAGGGGCCACCAGGAGCTCCCCCGTAGGGAAAGAAGCTGAGGAACGGGCCAGTTCCTTGGCTTCGGGTCCCGGGGACCTGAGGGGATCCAGGTCTCTCAGCTTGAGTTGGGGGCGCGGCGGGGCCAAGGGCTTAGTTCCAGGCGCAGCGCGGAGGAAGATGGGACTTTCAGCACCAGCGTGGAAGGGAGCGAGGGCGCCCGGGAGGGACTGTGCAAGTTTCTTGTCCCGTGGCCCGGGGCTGCCCTGCCCGGAAAGGAGGGCCCTGAATGCTGCTGGGGTAGATGGGCCGCAGCGCTGGGGGCTGGGGCTGGGGGCTGGGCACTGGCACAAGTCTCTGACCTCCGGCCTCGGCCCGATGGGAAGCAGGGAAGTAGCTCCGGGCTGGGGCACGAGCGGCGCCGCAGGAAGATGGGGCCCCTGAGTCCCTGAGATTAGACCTGGGTGCTGGGACGGAGGGAGGGGCTCCCGAGCGAGACCTCAGAGGAAGGAGGTTCTGGGGGTCTCCTCTCGGCCTCAGGAATCGGGGGCGCCGAGAATTGGGACGGTCCAGTTCCTTCTCAGGAAGGTTTGGGGGGGGGGGGACAAGGTCTCTGGGGCCGGACCGCAGGGATGGGGGAGGGGGGGAACCTGCTGGGGCAGACTTGGGGGGCCGGGAGGGGCACGGCACGGGGGAGGGGCGGCGGCTGGAGGCCTCGGCGCTGGCTGGGGGGCGCGGGGAGCCGGGATCTCTCCGCTCCGGGCCGAGAAATGGGGCCTCCCGGGTTCAAGCTGCGGGCTCGGGGGTGGGCGGGAGCCCTGGGGGTCTCCAGGCTCTCCGGGGCCGGGCCGGGGCCTCGGACGGCGGCGAAGGCTCCGGGAAGCTCAGAGAGCGGCGCCCGAAGGATCCCGGGAGGCGGGCGCCCCCCCCCCCCCGCCCCCTCCGGCCTTGGCTCCTTGTCCCGGGCCCTGGGCGGGGCGGGGCGGGACGGACGGGGCGGCCGCCGGGGGGCTCCTCGGGCGCGGGTCCCTCCCCCTGGCTCAGGCTCAGGAATCCGTGTCGCGTCCGGGGCGGGCTGGGGGGCGGGGGGCGGGGGGCGGCCGCTTCCTGGGGCCGCTTGTCCAGGGAGCGGAGCCTCGCCAAGCCCACAGGCTCGGAGCAGCCCGGACCCCGGGGGCCGCGGGGGTGGGCTCGGGGTCGCCCCAGCCTCAAGTGAGTGCGGGGAGCGCGGGGGCGGGGGCCGGGACGGGCGGAAACTGCCGACTCAGCGCCACGGCCGAGGGGCGGGGGGAGGGGAGGGTCGGAAAGTTTGGGGAGGAGAAGAGAAGCCCGGACGCCCCCGCCCCCGCCCTGGCGAGGAGCCCCCGGCCCTGGCGGACCCCAGACCGCGGGGGGAGGGACGGTGGGCCCTCGAGGCCCGGGCTGGGGGCGGGGAGGGCCAGCGGAGCTGACCGCAGGGGTCCTGTGCCTTCAGCTGCCAGGCCGAAGGCGAGGTCCGAGGGCAGAGATGGCACTGGGGACCAAGGTCAGCCACGCTTCCTTCGGGTGAGCCGGGGCAGCGCAGCCTGGCGGGAGTCTGCTGGGGGAGGGGCCGCAACAGCTGGATGGGGGGAACAGCTGGCTGGGGGAGGGGCGCGGCGGCATGCAGCGGTCTCCGTCCAGTGGGGGGGGGCAGAACAGCTGGCACTGGGGGGGGGGCGGACCCTACAGGAGGAGCTGCTGGAGGAAGGGAGAACTGGGGGTGGGGGGCTGGGAATCGCGACCTCCAGAGCGCCTAGGAAAGCCCGGGGGCAGGAGTGTCAGCGGTGGCAGCCCGGGGGCAGGGGCCACACAGGAGGGGGGAGGCCCAAGGGGAGGCTGGGGGCGCCAAGAAGCCCGGCCCCCTCCTGAGAGAGAGCCGCTGTCCGGGCCGGGGGAGTGAGGGGTGATGGGCGGGGGCGTGACCCTCCCCCGGGAGAGCGAGTCCAGCTGAGGAGCCCAGGGGGAGATTTGGGGGAGGGTGCCCGGGACCGAGGAGATTCCGGGCTTCAGGGCAGGGCTGACTGGGCCCCAAGGAGCCACAGGGGGCTGAGGCCTTGCTCTCCTCCCTTGTCCCCAGGATGCTTCCTCTTGTCTCCTTCCTCCGGGGGCAGCTGCTGTTGCTGCTCCTTCTGGGCACCGCGTCTCCCCAGGACCCCGAGGAGCCGGACAGCTACATGGTGGGACCCTGGAAACTGCCCCGGGCCTGGGGGGTGGGGAGAAGCAGCAGGAAATGTGGGGGCGGGGCTGGGGAAAGAACCCGGGGTCCTGAGGTGAAGGCGGAGTCAGGCCAGTCAGAGAGGCCCCCTCCCATCTGCCCGGGAAGCCCAAAGGTGGGGGGGAACTGAGGGAGTCCCGGGCTGGGGCCCCGGCGCCTCTCGGCTGTTCCAGCCTCAGCACCCCCCCCCCCAACCCGCCTGAGCCGAGGGTTCTTGGAGGATCCCTGAGCTTGTCTGGGTAAAGCTCGGGCCTCCCTGCCCAGTGACCCAGGCTTCTGGCTTCCCTTGTGCTGCTCTAGGAGTGTACAGACGGGTACGAATGGGACGCAGAGAGTCAGCACTGTAAGGGTGAGTACCGGGGGGGGGGGGGGGGAGGCGGCGGGGAGGGATGACGAAGCCCCCCCACACCTGTGGGAGGGTTCTGGGCTCAGAGCCAAGGGCAGCCTCTGGGGGGGGGACTCCCCCATGTGCCTCTCGCTGCCTTTCTCCTCTGTCTCCTATGAACAAAGCCAATGGGAAGACACCTGGCAGGGTGGGGGTGGGGCTGCTAGAAGGGGCTTGAGTCTTGCTTTGGCGCAATCTTGGGGGCTCCTTTATCCAAGGGGGGGGTCACAGAGGGAGGGGCCTCTGGGCCCCCATCAGCCACAGCGAGCCCCTGGCCTCCTCTGGGCCCATTTCTTCGTCTGTGGCAGGGAACGCTAACCCTACTGACCCTCTGAGGTTGTTGGTGAACCTTAAAGCACCAAAACTAACCGGGATCAGAAATCCCCCCAAACCCCAAGGGGGTAAAAGCCTGACCCAAACCCAAACAGTTATAGACAGGCAGAGGGACAGACAGACGGATAGATGGACAGATGGATGAATAGATGAATGGATGAGTGAATGGATGGTGGGTGGATAAACAAAGAGATGGAGACAGAGATATATGGCGGCCTGGGGGGGACATAGAGGCTACATCCAGAAGGCAAGTCCTGGGGAACTCAGTCCAGGTCAAGGGTCACAGTAAGGAACCGAGAAGTGCCCCGATCCCCAAAGTATTTAGGAGGAAAACAAAGTCAGTGCGGGAGGCGGCTCTTGGAGGGTTCTAAGGGCGGGAGTAGCCCTCGCAGCAGCCAAGGTCCGGGAACATGTGCTGGGTCACTTGGCTCACGGGCAAGGTGCACAAAGGAGAAAAATAGGGGAGAAGGCCCAAGAGGCGGGTGGGAGGCAGCATAAGGGGGAGTCACCACCGAGTGTTTCTGATCGAGGTGAGTAGCGGTCCCTTAGAAACATGGCTGTCCATGTGGAGGGTGGGTCAGGAGGGAGCAGCTGGGCCTGCAGTAGAGCAATGGCTGTGCCAAGGGGAGGGTGGCAGAGGGAGGTGTTGGGGGTGGTATTGATCACGGTTAAATGATGTTAAAGGACAAGTTTGTAAAAGAGACAAAGGATGGGGACAAATTCGAGAAGTTTGGAGGAGGGACGAGATTCAGTGGGACGTGGGGACCAGCAGGCAGATTAATAGGGGGATGGAGCTTGGAGATGCATAGAGATGATTTTCCCTGGCCTTGAGGCTCACTGGCCCAGGGCTGGATCAGGGCCCCTGGTCTGGGCTCCCAAAGTCAGCTGGTTTCTCAGGGGTTTGCAGCAGCTTTTCTGGTCCTTTCTGCACCAGAGGATTCATGGTCCTACAGGACGTCCCCCCCCCCCCCCAGGCTCTGTAAGGTACTTCAGGTCCTGCAGGATGTCCCCTCCCAGCAGCCCCTGTAAGGTAATGGCCATTGCTGCCAGCTGGCTTCTCTGCCTCCGCCAACCTAGGCTGAGTCATGGCTGGGCACTGATAGCCCTCCCTTTAGCCCTCCCTTTGTCCCTGGGGTCACTGACCTCTCTCAGCATGAGGTCATTACTTGGGGTGGGGACGGTCAGTAGGGAATAGGTGGGGCTCTGTCTAGGACACAGGGCACTTGTGAAGAGGCCTGGAGTTCAAGGCTTTGGGGGAGGGTCCTCCCTTGTAGCCAGTCAGTACTCAGGAAGGTGGGGCTCCGGCCTGGGGGCTCCCAGGATCCTGCCCCCATCTCTCCATGGGCCCCAAGAAGTTGGACCTGACCTCTCTCCTCCCCCCAGCCTGCTGCTGTTGATTAGAATGAACCCAATTTCCCCAGGGGCTACTGGCTCGGGTCCCTGCGCTCACATCCCTGCCCAAGTTGTGACCACTCTGGGACCCCCGGGTTTCAAAGGGCCCATCATGTCCCCATCCCCTCCGAGAGGCAGCCATCTCCTGCCATGGTTCCCCCAGGGGGCTGCCCCACTTTGGGCGCCTCTGCTTCCTGAGCCACCCCCTGCTCACAGTCTCCCGGGTCCCCCTGCCCCCAGATGTGAATGAGTGCGAGACCATCCCTGATGCCTGCAAGGGGGAGATGAAGTGCATCAACCACTACGGGGGCTACCTGTGCCTGCCTCGCTCAGCTGCTGTCATCAATGACGTCCACTCAGAGGGCGGCCCCCCTCCCCGGCCCAGGCCTCCCAGACCTCCGGCCCCCGGCCCACCTCGCCCCAACCCCTGCCCACAGGGCTACGAGCCCGATGACCAGGACAACTGTGTGGGTGAGTGTGAGAGGGGCCACCTGGGACTTGGAAGGTGTCTCGAAGGGAGATATTCGAGATTGGGCTGTGGCGGGTTCGAGATGCTCAAGGGCTAACCCTCAGAGACATGGCTCCCACCGCGCTTTGGTTGTTGGGTATTTTTATTTTTTTAAAGCACTTTTAAAATTCTTTTTTCATTCTAAATCCCTCCTTCTTCTTGCCACCCCCCCTGAGGCCAGAAACCCAGCTCACCCCATTGCCCTTTGCACAAGCCCCATGCTTCCTGTCCCCCGGCCATACAGAGGCAGCCCTCAGGGACCCCTCACAAAAGGGCCCACAGAAAGCACTCCAAGCGTGAGGGGCTCAGTGCATTTCAGAGCCCTAAGCCATTGGAGTGCTCTGGGCGCCCACTTGGGGGGGAAGCCCTTTGGTGACAAGCCGTTTCCCTTTTGCTCGGGGTCTGGCCTCCCATTAGGCTTCCCATGACTGGTCAGGGAGAGCACATGTGGAGGGCAGGCCCCAGCAGCCCCCGTGGCCGAGCCCACTTGAGGGACCTGGGTGCCGAGACTGCAGAAGTCTCTTTTCTGGGCAGCGTCTGCCTTCCCATCCCCTTCTCTGCTGCCTTTGTGGGGGTTCTTGGGGTTGCCAAGGTGTTCTTTGCTGGCACTGCCAATTGCCTGGTGGGGCTATCTGACTCTGGATCCCCCCGTACAAAGGGGCTGGCTCACTGGCCTCTGCTGCCCCGGAAAGGGCTCCTAGGCCCTAGAACATGACGTCAAGAAGTCAGTTTCCCGGTGGGGATCGCTCCTTTTGGGGGCAGGGGCACAAACATGCGGACTTGAAGCTGTGCATAGACCCTGCCCTTCAGCCCTGCCTGGCCCCGGGAGCTTCCTGCGCCCGGCCCGAAGCCTCCTCCTACCGCCTGCCCCGGCATGGAAACAACCGAGGCCCAGAACTAAGGGCTGCAAGGCCCTCGCCTGGTTCCTTTTCTGCCTCATCATGTACAATCTGCAAGCAACAAGGGCACAAGAGGGGCCTTAGAACCGCTCGGAGGTGGCCCTCGTGGCCCGGTGCGCCGGGAGCCGTGTCTCAGGGGCTTGGGAGGGAGCCCGGTCTGGGAAGGGGCTCAGGTGGGAAGGGCCGGCGTCTCCCTGTGCGGACAGCCCGTCTCTGACCTATGTTTCTGAGTTCCAGACATCGACGAGTGTGATCTCGATCTCCACGACTGCCGTCCCAGCCAAGAGTGCCACAATCTCCCCGGCTCGTTCCATTGCTCCTGCCCCGATGGCTACAGAAAGATGGGCTCCGAGTGTGTGGGTAAGGGGAACGCCACTCCCTGCCCGGGCCCCTGCCCCCAAAAGCCGGCTCAGCCGCCCTCCGCAACGCCTGCCCTCTGATCCCCCAGACATCGACGAGTGTCGCTACCGCTACTGCCAGCACCGCTGTGTCAACGTTCCCGGCTCCTTCACCTGCCAGTGTGAGCCCGGCTTCCAGCTGGGGCCCAACAACCGCTCCTGCGTAGGTGAGACCCTCAGCGGGAGGGGCCGGGAGGCCGGGGTGGGCGGCCCGAGGGCCCCCCCACCCACCCAGGGCCTGACCTCTCCTGCCTCCAGATGTCAACGAATGCGAGATGGGCGCCCCCTGTGAGCAGCGCTGCTTCAACTCCTATGGGACCTTCCTGTGCCGCTGCAACCAAGGCTACGAGCTGCATCGCGATGGCTTCTCCTGCAATGGTGACTGGCCCCCGCTGCCCCTGGGGAGGTGCTACACAGGGCCCGGCCCGCTGGGCTCCAGACTCAGGGCCATGGGAAGTGGGAGAACCAGAGTGTGTCAGGGCCGGAGTGGAACCGAGAACACGGAGCGGCAGGGCTGGGAGGGCCCTTAGAACTCTTAGAACACAGGACGTCAGGGCCAGGAGAACCATAGAACGCCAGGGCCAGGAGGACCACAGAGCGCCAGGGCCGGGAGGACCACAGAGCGCCAGGGCCGGGAGGACCACAGAGCGCCAGGGCCGGGAGGACCACAGAGCGCCAGGGCCGGGAGGACCACAGAGCGCCAGGGCCGGGAGGACCACAGAGCGCCAGGGCCAGGAGGACTTTGAGAAAACCAAGAGTGGATAGGAGGGCCTCTGGAAGATGCCAGGAATGTGAGGTGGGGGAGAGACCATAGAACATGGAATAGGGGAACCTGGAAGAGGGAATATCAGAGCAGGAAAGATGTCGGAGTCTGGCCTCTTCTGTCAATTAACAAAACGAGGGCAGAGCCCCAGTGAAAGGGGGCCGTTTGTCCGTCCGGGGTGGCCGGTGCTGGGTGGAGGAGCCGTGGCTTCACTCCTGCCCAGCTCCATTCAGTGGGAGGGGCGCGTCTGGTGGGCCTGCCTGGAGCCCCCTCATCTGGGCAGGGCCGTGAGCCCTGCAGTCAGGCGGGTCCCATGTCTGCCCGGCCCTTGGACCTTCAAGCTCTTGGGAAGTCTTCGTGGTCCGCCAACGACCAAAGCGACCTGCAGTGCCAGGCTCCGCTCCCCACCTCCTGGGCTTAGCCAACTGAAAAGAAGGATGGAGAAAAGGAGGCTGGGGAGCTTGGGGCGGCCCTCAGGGGGGAAATCCAGGAGACAGGCCTTTGCTCTGGGCCTGCTCCTGTCACAGCCCTGTCCCTCCCACCCCCGGCCCCCCAGTCCCAGAGATCTCCTCCTGACCTCCTCTGACTCCTAGTCCAGCAGTCCCTCCCCTGCCTCCCCAAGTCCAGCAGCCCGACTCCCCCATTCTCCCGACTTCCCGTCCATCCCCCCGTGTCCATCCCCTGCAGACATTGACGAATGCAGACACTCCACTTACCTCTGCCAGTATCACTGCTCCAACGAGCCGGGCCGCTTCTCCTGCCACTGCCCCCAAGGATACCAGCTGCTGGGCACCCGCCTCTGCCAAGGTCTGCTGGGCTGGGACAGTGGGGCCTTTGGGGGCACACACCCGGCTTCCAGGCCGCCCCTGACCTTTCCCCCTCGGCAGACATTGACGAGTGTGAGACGGGCGCCCACCAGTGCTCCGAAGGCCAGAGCTGCGTCAACTTCCATGGGGGCTATCGTTGCGTAGAGACCAACCGCTGCTCGGAGCCCTACGTCCAGGTGTCTGACAAGTGAGTCCGTGCTGGGCCCGGTGCCTTCCCCACGGAGGTAGGGTCGCCATGTTGGCACCAGAGGGGCAGGAGAGTGGCCCGCCCCCGTCCGAGTCGGAGTGACCGGGCACAGTGCCAGCTGGGTGGCCAAGGGCCCCAGCTTCAGGGGCCAGTGGCAGAGCGGGGGGGACGCAGCAGGTAGGCTTCCAGCCTCCTGGGCTTGGGGGGGGGGGTGGCCTGGCCTGACCCCCGGCTCCCCGGCCCTCCAGCCGCTGCCTCTGCCCAGCGTCCGACCCCCGGTGCCGGGAGCAGCCGTCGTCCATCGTCCACCGCTACATGAGCATCACCTCGGAGCGCAGCGTCCCTGCGGACGTGTTCCAGATCCAGGCCACCTCCGTTTACCCCGGGGCCTACAACGCTTTCCAGATCCGAGCCGGGAACCCCCAGGGAGACTTCTACATCAGGGTACGGCCCAGTGGGGGGGCAGCAGCACCCCGTTTCCAGGAGGGCCCCCCTGTGGTTCTCCCCTCTGAGAACTCAGGGAATGCTGGCTGTGGGGGGACGGGCACAAGTCCCGACCCAGGGCCAGGACACCCATCAGTGAGCAGCTCGAGGCCCCCAGTGGGAGCCTGAGCACTTCAGGTCATCTTGTCCACTGGGCCCAGAGATGAGCCTTGAAGGACGAGGGGGTTCCAGGGGGGTGAGGAGGAGGAAGGACCAGGGAGCTCCTCAGGACCCCAGAAGCCACGTATCCAGGCGTACCTTAGGGATGAGCAAACTGAGCCCGGGGACGCCCCTTCCCCTCTGCCCCAGCAGTGAGTGGGAGCCGCAGATCAGAGGGGAAGCCTGAGGCCGAGGTGCCGGATGGAGCCCCAGGATGGCTCACAAGCCCCAAGATGCGGGGGTGGGGTCTGTAGGAGGGTGGGGGTCCCTGAGAGCTCTCTCCCCCCTCACAGCAAATCAACAACATCAGCGCGATGCTGGTTTTGGCGCGGCCCGTGACGGGCCCTCGCGAGTACGTGCTGGACTTGGAGATGGTCACCATGAACTCCCTCATGAGCTACCGGGCCAGCTCCGTGCTGAGGCTCACGGTTTTTGTGGGGGCCTATGCCTTCTAGGGGCCTGGGGGGGGGGGCGCCCTGTGAAACCATCCGAAGCCGTTCAGGAAGAGAAAAAATCAATAAAAAGAGAAAAACACGAGCAGATGGAGGGGCTGCGGGGCCCGTGGGGGGAGCGTGCAGACCAGAGAGGAAAGGGAGTGCGGCCGAGGCGCCCGCCAGCTGACGGCCTCCTGGTCCTGGCCCAGCCTCCTCAGCTGCCCCCAAGCACCAGCACCACCAAGGGGCATCCCAACTGCTGGTGCCCTCGTGGGCCTGGAGAAGCGTCTGACCCCTGGTTCCCCAGCCCTCCAGCCGGTGCCTCTGCCCAGCCAACCGGCCAACACTGAGAGGGGCCGAGTGCCTCCCCACCCCGTGCCCACCCCCCGCAGACTCCACACCCTGGAGGTCTGAGATGTTTATTAAATGCGAACATTTGTGGTCCCGTCCCCACCCAGTGCCCCGGCCCTGCACCGCGTCTCCTCCGGGCTCAGGGCAGAGGTCCAGGGGTACAATAAAGCTGGCACAGGGTCCGACTCAGGGCTGGGCCCAGGTTCCTGCAAGGCAAGAGGAGAGGGAGGTGAGCGGAGACCCCCCCCAGGGTCCCCCCACCCCCGCCTCCAGCCTCCAGCCCTCACCTCTGCAGGCGCCCACACTTGATGGAGCTCAGCAGTTTCTCCTGCTCCTGGGGGCTGGCACAGGCGTCATAGGCGGCCAGGAGGCTGAGCACGAGATGGGACAGTCAGTCTTTGGGAAGCGGCGGGGACGTGCCATGGCCCCCTCCCCCAAGGGCCGCCATTTTCCCGTGCAAGGCTGGCGTGCTAAGGGACGGGCTCGCCCATCCCTGGGCCCAGGGCCCTCAGTCTAGTGAGGGAGAACTGAGGGAGAGCCCGCCAGCAAACTAAGCTGTGGTTCTCCACACCGAGTCTCTCCTCCCTTTCCCGTCTACACTGACCACTCCACGTCCACTCCCACCGTTTTCTGGAAGCCTCCGCAGCCACGCTTCCCCCACCCTGCCCAGTCCTGCACGGCTCCCATGGTGACCGATCAGCTGCCAGACCCGGGGGTCGGCCCTCCTCCTGCCCGTGTGACCGCGCCTCCTCGGCTCCTAGGCCTCCCCATACACCCCAACCTGGCTGGGCTCCCCAGGACCCCATCCTGGGCCCTCTCCTACACTCGCCCCCCCCCCCCAAGGAAGCAGACGCCCCGAAGCGGCAGCTCAGCTCTCCCAAGTTCACAGGATGCTCAGAACCGACCTCGGCCTCTTTCCTCCTCTCTGGCTCTCCCAGGCGCCCCGCTCAGCCCCTCGCGCCCAGATCTCGCACTCGCCCCTGCCCGCAGCAGCTCCGTCTGACCGCCCCCCCCCCCAGCCATCCCTCCAAAAAGCCGGACGCCGCCCCTCCCTCAGAGCAGAAGAGGCAGCGGGGGCGCCCGTCGGTTTCTCTGGCCCACTGACATCAGTACAACAGTTCGTGTGATTCTGTCACTGGGGGCTTTTCCCGTGACCGCCCTGGGGGAGCGCCCAAGTCCCCTTTGCCAGATGGGCAGACTGAGGCTGCTCAGAGCTGGGAAGCCTCCCCGCCCTGCCCACCCCTCGGGACGCCCTGGACTTAGCGCCAGGCCCACAGCCCGAGGTAAGCGGCGGGAGGGGCGGCCTGCCTACCTGGCGGGGGTCTGGTACTTCTCCAGCAGGGCGGCGGCCTTCTCCCCACTCACGCCCCGGACCTGCATCAGCTGCCGGGCAAACACCTCCCTCACGGACTGGGCCTGGCCGGGAGGGAAAGGGGTCAGGAGGAAGCCCCTGAGATGCCGGGGAGGGGGAGGGGGCGAGGAGGGCGCTCACCTTGTTCTTCATGGCCCCGTCATTGAAGGCGCTGAAGGCGAAGAGGGAGCAGGGCGGGGTCTGGGCCCCAGGGTCTCCCTCGTCCCCCCAGGGCCGGCATCGCAGAGTCTGACCCTGGAAAAGACAAGGCCGGGCACGTGCTTGCAGGCATCCATCCACCAGGCCCCCCCTCCCACCCCCAACCCACAGCGGTGCCATTACCTCGTAGAGCTTCTGCAGGGCCCGAGTGAGGAGGGCCAGGTAGGCCGCTGACTCCTTGAGGTCCCCCGTGCGCTTCACGAAGAAGCCGTCGATCACCTGAGGGGGGCAGGGGTCAGAGGTGGGAGGGAAGGGCCTGCCAGGGCTCCCGGGGCCGCCCCCCAGCTCACCTGTGTGTTGGTGACCGCCTGCAGCAGGGTGCTCTCCGGGAGGCTGAGGTTGTGGGCGGAGCCGTGGTCCTCCACCAGGTACACCCTGTGGCTGAGCCCGCAGCGCTTCAGGCGGAACTAGGGAAGCAGGGCTGGCATCAAGCCCAGGGCCCCTGCCCCCCCCCTCCCCCCCGCTCTGGCCCCCAGAGCTTTCCCTACCACCTCCCTTGGGCCAAGCAGGGTTAGGAAGCTTGCCCGAGAGCCTGCGGCTGAGCCCCGATGAGAGTGAGATTCAAACCCAGCCCAAGGAGACCCGAGGCTAAATCCAGGGTGGAAGGGACCCAGGGACAAGTCAAGGGGCGTTCGTGCCCAAGGGCCCCGTACCTTCTGCTCCCGGAAGCGCCCGTCGGTGATGCTGCCACACAGGTCATCCAGACGCTTCCTCTCCACCACATAGTCCAGGACCAGCTCAGCAGGCCGGGCTGGGGGCAGGAGCTGGGTTGGCTCTGCCCGCCTCCCCCCTGCTGTACACCCCCTGGTGCAGCCCTCCCCATGCAGCCTCCCCCCCACCCCCTGTGCAGCCCCCCCGTGCAGCTCTCCCTCCCCTTACTTGGCTCTCTTGGCCTGGTCTCCTGAGCCACCCAAACAAAGTCCCCAACGTGCAGCTTCCGGACATCATGGGGGACCCCCAGGTGCTGCAGCTCCCTCAGAATGTCAGGTCGACGGCTGCCCCTGTGGGCACAAATGGGGGGAGCATGAGCACACGCTCTCCCCTTGGTTTAGGAGTATAAGAGCTGGGGAAAGGGGGGGCCTTAGGACAGGGGGTGTCAGAGCCAGGGAGAAGGGCCTTAGGACAGGGGGTGTCAGAAATGGGGGGCCTTAGAGCCTGAGGAACACAACCAACGCTTGGTAAACAGTGGAGTCTATGCCCCCCCCACGCAGCACTTGGCACTCCCTGGCACAGCCTCCCTCCCGGTTCTGCCTCCACCCCCTCCCTCTCACCCTGTGGTCTCGCTGACATCCACACACAAGAGGATCCTGTACTCCCCTGGCCGCAGCTCGAGGGGCAGCTCCGGAGCCTGGGTTCTGTGGGAACAGAGGCGCCTGTGAGGGGGTGCCCGGGCCGGGTGCCTTCTCTGGGGCGCTGAGGGGGTCAGGGAGGAGTTCTGGGAAGAGGACGGCTGCCCAGCCCAGAAGGCAAGGGGCCAAGGACCTGGCACTCACAGCCGAGCCAGCGCTTCCTGGGGCCCGTGCTCTGCCTCCCTGCAGGGGGACTGGGTGGATCTTGGCCGGAGGCTGGCAGGCATTTCTTCCGGAGCTTCGGCTTCTGCCAGCTCCCGGGACAGCTCCAGGCCCGCGGGGGTCAGCGAGTACCTGCGGAGGGCAGAAGAGCTGAGGGAGGAAGCGGCCCCTGGTGCACCGGGCCTGAGCCCTCTGAGGGTCACGGTGGCAAATGGAGCCCCGGGCCTTACCTGGGTGGCCGCTGGCAGCTCTGGATGAGGTTTCTGTGAAGAAGAGCGCGCAGGGCTGGCCATGGCTCGCCACGGCCACTCGGGACCCCCTGACCAGACAGAGGGCAGGCGTGAGAGGCAGAAGCAGCAAGGGCCTCAAACCAGAGTCGGAAAAGGGGGGGAGGGCCCCGGGCCGGGGCAGTGATTCTCCTGTCTCTCAGGAGGCCCCCTCCCCGCCCCCAGATTGGTTCCACGGCAGAGATGCCGCTCACTGTGCTGACCACTCCAGCTCCCGGCCCAAAGGCCAAGGCGAGACTCCCATCAGGCCTCTTGGGGAACCCGCCACCCCTAGCTCTTACCCTGGGGGCTTCCTGCTCACACCTCTGCAGCAGCTCCTCCTTGCTCAGGGACCCTGGGCTTTTAGGATCCTGAAGAAAGGGGCAGAGGGAAGGTCAGGGCCCCCAGGGACAGCCTGCCCCTCCCCATGCGGCTGCCCCCCCCCCCACACACACACACACACACCCACCCCAGGCTCACCAGCTGCTCCCTGTAGAGAATCAGCAGCACCGCCCGAGCGGCCGAGTGCCGGGGAGGCCTGTAGCTGCTGCGGCCGCCGGCCTTGGGACGGCCTGGTCCCTGCAACAGTCAGAAAGGGCGTCCTTGCCCCAGGCGTCCACCCCCCACCCCACCCCCCCCCCGCCTCGGTCCTGCCTTACGCCAGAGGACCCCGACTCGCAAAGCTCCGTCTCCCCAAGGGGGGTCACCCCTGAGCCTCAGGAGCTTTGCTGGCCTTGTCCCAGACCGCATGCTCTCCCTGTCTACATCCGGCTCGGTGCCCTCGTGGCCCCAACCTCTCACCTGAGCTCCCCCATGGCCCCCTCCTGGTCATCCTGATCTCCTTCCCTGCCCGCCAGCGCCACATCCCCCCACCGGCCCCCTCCCCAGGGCCCCCAGCCCAGGGCTCCCGCCCAGCTCCCCTGGATGATGGTCTTCCAGACCCTAGCCTCTGCCCCCCCCAACCAGAGCTGCCTCTCCTGCCTTGTAGCACCTTCCCTCCAGCGCCCTCCATGACAGGCCCCTCTCTGCGCCTGGGCCTGCGCCCCTTCCTACCCCTCCTCAGGACCTGAGCTTCTTTCCAAACTCAGCTGGTGGGGGCCCTGAAGCAAAGGATCCCTGCCCCCCCCAAGTGCTGAAGAAATGCCAGCTGTAAGGGCGGGCAGCCCAGGGCCCCCGCCAGCCTTGGGGGGCCTCCTCACCGGCTCCTCCGGGGGTCTGCTCAACTCTCCTGGGGGGAGCCCCGGGTCCGGCGGCTGGCTGAGGCCTGGAGGAAGAACCCTGGCTTCAGAGGGGGTGCGGTGGGGGAGGGAGGCGCAGGGGATACACCTTTGGAAACCAGCTAGGGCTGCCGCAGCCACGAATGGACTCTAAGGAGCGCTCGGGGGATCCAGCCCAGCATGGACCCCTGAGGGCCTGGCCTGGTCTGGGAGCCCCAGCCCTCACCGTCCCTCCCGCCCAAGGCTCCCGGGGCCCATGCGGAGGGTGGTCCCCGCCGGAGGCTGCTGCTGCTCACCCGGCTCCGCCGGGCCGGCCGCCCGGTGCTGCTCCAGCCGCCGGTCCAGCATCCGGCACAGGGCATCCCCGAAGTGCTGCAGGATCTTGGCTTCCTTGCCGCTCCTCAGGGGCAGGGGGTACCGCAGCAGGGAGCGCAAGGCCTGCAGGGCCACGGGCTGGATCGGCGGGGGCCCCGAATCTGCCCCGGGGGCTCCCCAAAACCCCGGGGTTGTGGGAGCCCCCACTTTCCCAGACCAAGCGCCCCGCCCCCTTCCTTGTCCGCCCCGCCCATCATCCCTCCCCGGCCCCGCCCACCATCCCTCCCCGGCCCCGCCCATCATCCTTCCCCGGCCCCGCCCATCATCCCTCCCCGGCCCACCTTCTGGTAGACGAAGCGCGTCCGCAGGCCCCGATCCGCCGCCTCGTCCCGCCATTCGCGGAGCCACCGCACGAAAAGCGGGTTGGCACAGGCGGGCAGGGGCCGCTTCCGGCCCAGGCGGGGCGCGGTCGCGGCCATGACCCAGTCCGGGCCCAGGCCGTCCGGAGCGGACCGGGTGGCGCACGTGACCCCGAGGCCCCGCCCTGGCTGTGCGGGGGTTGGGGGTGTGACTACTCCCCCGGTCCAGGAATAGTGGCTTCTGAACAAAGGCTCTCCCCCCGCCCCCCCCGCCCCCGGCAGTCAGTATTTGGGCTCTTCCTACCGGGGAACCCGAGAGTCAAGGCCCCGCCTCTTCCGCCTTCTGGCACAAGGAAAAAGGAAGGAGCGAGGAGTGTCGTGTGGGGGTGGGGAAAATGGCCACAGCGTCTCCTGTGGTCGGAGGGCAGAAAAAGCCGCTCTGACCTGGGTTCCATGGGTTCTACACCGAGCGGGATCGGCCTGGGCTTCTGCAGGAAGGGTTGGAGCCTCCAGGGGGCGTGCAGAAGGGACCGGAGCTTGGGGGATAAATCCTGGAGAATTCACAAAGGGGACTGAAGACCCGCAGAGGGGACTCCTCCCCCATGGTGTGCTGAGGGAACTGGCTAAAGCCCGGGAGAGCTGCGAAGGGGACCCGAGAGAGCCGGGGGCGGGGAGGCGGGGATCCTGGAGAGAGCCCGGGGGGTCTGCAACAGAGACCCGAGAGAGCCGGGGGCGGGCGGTGTGATATTGCATAGAACCCGGGAAATGCGCAGAGGGGACTGGAAAATGTCCAGAGAAGGCCGTCTAGTCCCCGGGAAATCCGCAGAGAGTTCCGGGAAATGTCGGGAGCGCTTTAGAACCTGGGGAATCCGCAGAGGAAACTCCCTGGATAGAGCGCGGGGTGTATACCGAGAGAGGAGCGGGGCAGGAAAGGCCGCCACGCTCTGGTTGACGGGTCCGGGGGAGGCAGAGCCGCGGCCGGGCCAGCTGGCCCCCTCCCCGCCCCCACCCTCAGCCGAGGGCCCCTCCCCAACCACACGCCAGCCTTCGGCCCGACCTCCCGCAGTTTCCAAATAAGGCTCAGTTTCCATATAAGGCGCGGTGAACGAGCATTCTCGCTGGCTCCGCCCCCTCCCGGCTCTTGCCCTAATAAGGCGATCTGGGGCATCCCGAAGCTGCGGGCTAGCGGGTGGGTGGGGGCTGGTCTCCATGGCGACCGCGAGCCTCGCGCCCCCCTCCCCTCCCACGGGGAAGGCTCGGGGCCCGCCTCCCCAGCGACCGCGCAAGGAGAGTTCCTTGGCCGCTTCGAGTCGCCGGCTCTGTCCTAGCTGGAAGTAGGCGGGGAGAGTTGCCGCGAGGGCGGGGGCGACCTTGCTTTGGCCTTGCCTTGGCTTTGAGGTTTGTGTCCGCCGGATGCCGGAGACAAATCACTGCCTATGTTTGGGCCTCAGTTTTGCCATCTGTAAAACGGGGGGCCGTTTCCTCCGATAACAGTTCTGCAAACCTCGGCCATCCGCGTATCCGAGACGGGGACACACCCCCTGCCGCTTCCCCCCACCCCCACACCACGGTAGCCCCGTCCGCCGTAGTGCGCCCCTAGGCCTCGGGCTGGCCGGGTTTGCGGAGCTGCCGCCCCTCGAAAAAGGGCTTCGCGTGGAAGCCCAAGTTCCTGGGCTTGTGGTTTCTTCTCTGCCTCAGTTTCTCCGTCTGCCGTATGTGGAGGCCATTCTGGGCCTCCGCTTTCCTCTCTGTAAAATGGGACCTGGAGCTGTGACAAGGACCTGGACTCTGGCCTCCCGTCCCGGAGCCCGAGCAGGGATCGGCAGGGCACCGAAGGCCGAGACTCGACCAATGGGGGAGCGCTCCCGGCGCTTCTGGCCCCGCCCCTCTCCGCAGGGGCTGAACGCCCGAGCTAGAGCCGCAGTGGAGGAGAAGGGGGAGACTCCACTTCCCGGCGTGCCCCGGGGCGGCGCAGCGCGACGGAACTCCATTTCCCGTCGGCCCCGTCCCCGAAGCGCCGGAAGCTCGCCCCGCCTCTCATTGTGCGGCTCCTACTAAACGGAAGGGGCCGGGAGAGGCCGCGTTCAGTCGGCTCCAGGCAGCGGCGGCGAAGGAGCGACTCCCTCCTCTCCTGTGGCCCTCGTTTCCTCCCTCACCCTCCCTCCCTCGCTCGCTCGCTCCTTTCCGGAACCATGGTGAGCGCGGGCCAGAGAGCTCCGCCGGGGACCGGCGCCCGGGAGCGGGGGTGGTGTAGGCGGTGCAGCGGGCGGGGCGGTGTCCTCATCCTCCTTTCCATCCTCCTCTCCATCCTCTCCATCCCTTCCCCTCCCCCTCCTGGGGCGCCGCGGGCGAGACCGGCGGCGATGGAGGGGCTCGCGCGCCAGGCGGAGGGCCGGGCGGGCGCGCGCGCGCCGGCGGGCCCCCTCTCCCTGCGCGCGCTCGTCTGACGTTGACGGTTGTTGGGCAAAGCGGCCACGCGCGCGACCCTCCCCAACCGTTAAGTGGTGCTCGGAAAGGGGGGGGGTTAGTGGCGCGCGCGGCCCCTGTACTCGGGGGCGTCGCGCATGCGCGTTCCTTCCCGAGCTGAAGCGAAGTGAGGGACAGTTGGGGAGGGGGAGGGAGAGAAGGGAGGGGGCGCACTCACGCTGGGCCTTGAGCACGCGGCCCGGCAGCTAGAAGGAGGGCGGGGTGTCGGCATTTCAAGACCACCTCAGGCCGAGGGGGGACCTCCAAGGCCTGGGCCCAGTTTGGGGAAGTGGGTCCGGAAGGGGGTAGTCCCCGCCCGACGTGCCCTCCCCTTCCTGAATGGTTGCTGTGCTCGTCTTCCTCCAGTAGACTCCTTCCCCTTGAACTCAGGAAGCAGCCGCCTGGCTGCTGAAAGCCTGCCCCCTCCCCCAAGGGAGGGCCGCTAGCGCAGGACCCCCGTGGAGCCCCACAATCCACGTGGTCCTAGCCTGGAGAGGCCGCGATCTTGTCCCTTTGGGGAGTCGGCGTCCTCAGGGAGTCAGTGACCTCTAGGCCAGGCTTTCCGGCAGCCCCCAATCTGCGGCCCCTCAAGGCAGCAGCTGCTCCCCCGGCTCTTGGTCCCAGAGAAAGGCGGGCTTGGCCCCTGGGTTCTTGGGGTCCCGAATCCAAACTGGATTTGCAGCTGGCCAGGCCGGGTTTCTCAGGGTCAGGGCCTCCTCGCCCCGGGTGGGAGCCAGGGAATCTCGGTCACCAAGGAAGCCTTACTAGATGGTCTGCCCCGTTCTGTGTTTTTGAGGTACTAGGGTTAGGGAGAAAGCAGCAGCTAAGGCTTGGGACTGAGGCAGGCCTGAGTATACAAGCGGTTTTGGAGACTGGTTAGTTTTTGCTTTGGGGCAAAAGTCATTTGGCCTCTGTTTATGCCTTTGTAAAATGGGACCCAGCTATTTCCTCTGTTAAGAATATCAAATGAGAAAACACTGGAAGTATTCTTCTGACTACTCCCCTTTGTTACTGAGCCAATGGCTTGTTCTCTGAGTCTGATGGGATGGGCTCCAGGAAGGGCCTCCCATCTCCCTCACTGGGCTCTCCGTGCCCACAGGCCTCCGGGGTCGCAGTGTCAGATGGCGTGATTAAGGTGTTCAACGACATGAAGGTTCGCAAGTCCTCCACACCCGAGGAGGTGAAGAAGCGCAAGAAGGCCGTGTTGTTCTGCCTGAGCGAGGACAAGAAGAACATTGTGCTGGAAGAGGGCAAGGAGATCCTCGTGGGTGACGTGGGGGAGACCGTGGACGACCCCTATACCACCTTTGTCAAGATGCTCCCAGACAAGGACTGCCGCTATGCCCTCTATGATGCTACCTACGAGACCAAGGAGAGCAAGAAGGAGGACCTCGTGTTCATCTTCTGGTGAGTCTGGGGGGGTGCTGATCCCCTGGAGAGGCTGGGCTTGCAGGGCTTAGTTTATCCTGTGGGGGCGGGCCCAGAACCAAGGACGCATCCCCCAGCTTGCTAACTCTGGTCTCTCCTCCCAGGGCCCCCGAGTGTGCCCCCCTCAAGAGCAAAATGATCTACGCCAGCTCCAAGGACGCCATCAAGAAGAAACTGACAGGTGTGTGTGTGCGCGCGTGTGTGTGAGAGATGGCATTTCCAATAGCGTAACCCTCTTTGGTGCGCAAGGCTGAATTTTGTTGGGTCTGAAGAACTGAGTGAGGAGCCTGACTGACTGTGGTGGGACCTTCCAAGCTCAGGGTTGGGTTTTTATCTGTAAAGCAGGGGTGGGTCTAAGCCTTCCTTGGTTCTGAACCCCCCCACCCCAATTCCTTCTCACAGGGATCAAACACGAATTACAAGCCAACTGTTACGAGGAAGTGAAGGACCGCTGTACCCTGGCCGAGAAACTGGGGGGCAATGCCGTGATTTCCCTGGAGGGGAAGCCCTTGTGAGTCTCCCAACTCCGGCTCCCCTGCTGGGGCTGGCCAAGCCCAGCGGGAGAGCAGGCTGCCCCCCTTCCTGCCAGACCCGAGGGGCTGGGGGGATCCCAGCAGGGGCAGGGCAATCCCTTCACCCATTTGCCAAACCGCCCCCCGACCCCTGACCTCCCCCACTTCACCCCAGTGGCTCTGGCCTTCCCAAACCGCCTTTGATCTTCTCATTCCTCTTGAGTTGTAGCAGACCAAGCCCCTCCCGGACGCCCAGATGGGGGGGAGGCCAGTATTTTTTTTAACTGATGCCCCCAGTTTTCCCCCTTCCCCGGTGCTGCCAACTTCTAACTGCAATAGTGGCTTTGTGCTTGTTGTTTAGTTTTGTGTATAAATGGAATGTTGTGGAGACCCCCTCCCCCCACACAGCCGGCTCCCCTCCCCCCAGTTACTCATGTGGCCAGTATAAAGGAAAGTTACAGCGCCAGTAAAAAGGAAAGTTCAATTAAAAAAAAAAAGACAAATAAATAAAAAGGTGAGCTGCTTCGAAGGCTGGTTTTTTCTGGGATGGGCGGGAGGAGGAGGGGAATGCGGGGGGCTAAGTACAGCAGGCTGCCTTCGCCCCTCTGGCCTGCAGAGCCGTTGCCTGGGCATGTGGCAACTGCAGAGGCCGCCACCCGGCAGAACTTGGCCTGAGGCTCAGTCCCTCTGTTCTGGATGTCCAGGGAGAGGGGGCAGTGATTGCAGCCCTGCCTGGAGGGGGGGGGGGGGCTCTCCTGAGCCTGCCCCCTCCCCAGCTGACTGGGGATCCTTGGAGAGGGACCAGAAGTAACTGCCAAGTGAGCCCCGGTTAAATGGGACGGGAAGCCCTGGGATGGGGGCTAGCCCCCCCGTGGCTGGCCTCAAAGGGAGCACAGAACACGCTGGATTCAGAGTGGGAACTTTTATTTCCATTAGTGCAGGGAAGTTTACACGGGTATGGATGGGGCTGACCTCTGGAGGGCCGGGGCAGTTACTCTGCAGAAGCCCCCAGGCTGTTCCTGCAGCCCTGGCTGAGGACCGCTCCTAGGTCAGGGGTGGTGGGTGCCCATTGCCCCCAGCGGCCCCTCGTGGTCCATGTGTCCAGAGTAGGGTAGGGAAGGCTGTGGATTGGGGGGTAGGGGAGGATGCTAGGGTTCCCCCTTGAGGGCAATGAGGGTGTTTCTTAGAAGAAGCGTACTGGCCTGGGGAAGAGAGAAGGGGGGGTGCTCTGGGTGGGGAGGCAGGGTCCCAGGATAACTTTGGGGGGATGAGCCGTTGCCATCAGAATGAGCTCTTCAGTTCCCCACCCTCAGCCAGGAGGCCGACCTTGCCCGCCATCTTGGGCGTGGTCCTCCACCTCCCCCACCAGCGGGCAGTGTTACCTTGGCGTGTTTGAGTTCCAGTTCAGCCAACTCGATGAGGTTCTTTCGGAAAGCAGAGCCCCGGCGAGCCTTAAAGTCAGTGAGCTCTGAGCCAAAGAAGGGGACAGGAGACCGGGTTGCACCGGCCCGCTCAGGTGGGGTGGGGGGGGTCCGGCCTGGCCCTTCACTCACCCTGCTTGGCCGAGTCCGAGAGGCGCTCGAAGCGGCGGCAGCACAGCTGCTGGTGCGTCTCCGCCGACCGCACCTCGCGGTTCCTCATCCGGGCTTTGTCCAGGGCCTTGTTGGCGTTCTCATAGTCGGCCAGCGCCCGTAGCCGCCGATAGAGCAGGTCCTGAGGGGAGGGAAACCGGGAGCCGGGTGAGGCTAGGCCCCCCCTGAGGTTGGGGCTGGGCGCCGGGCCCAGGCAGTACCCGGAAGGGCCTCTCACCTTGGCTGCTTGGGCATCCCTCATGTAGTAGTGGAGCATGTCGGAGAGCTTCAGGTCCTCGTCGGAGGCCACCCGGCCCTCCAGCTTCTGTGGGGCGGATGAGGGAGGGCCTGGCCCTGGGGGGAGGCTCCGCACCCTGGGACGCTGGGGCGGCGTGGGGCCCGGCTCCCCCACGGGTCCACCCCAGTCTTGGCAGCCACCTGGATTTCTGGGCCCTGTGCTTGCCCCCCCACCTCCCCAAGGTGCCCTCCCACAGACTGGGTCAAGCCAAAAGCAGGAAGGACTTCTCACCCTCAGACGTTCAAAGAGTTCAGCCAATTTTAGAAAGCTCCTGGGAAAGGAGAGGGGCAGGCCTTTGCCCGGGGGTGCCCTGGCATCCCTCTGGCAGAGGTGGCGTGGGCGAGGCTGTTGGACACCCCCCACCCCCGGTTACCTGGGGCCTAGTGGCCTAGGGGACAGTGACAAGCAAAAGGGGCAAGGGGCAGCTCACGTCTTTAACTGGTTGACTTCCTGGGTGCCCAGGCTGCTCAGCGCCGCGGAGATGGGGATGTAGTCCTCGGCTAAGCCTGTTAGGGGCGTGCCCGCCATCAGATCCTGGCAGGGGGGCTGTGGGCAAGGGGGAAAGACCACACCTTGGCTCTTCCCTGCTTGGGGGTCCCCGGGGGTCCCCACGTACACTTGTGGGAGCGCATGACGCGGTCGGCTCGCAGGCAGGCATCCCGGATTCGAGCGTGGTACTCCAGCAAGAAGGTCCTCTCGTGCTCGAAGAACTCGTCCACCTCCTGGAGGCAGGCAAAGGTGGAGGGGAACGGCCTGCGGGGGGGCAAGGCCCAAGGGCCTCCACTAGGGGAGCCTCTGATTCAGGGCCCCAGGGTCTCTGGGGCCGACTAGGCCAGAGGAGGCCTGAGCTCCCACTGGACATTGACCCTCACCTTCAGTCCTGACACTCCGGTAATGAGGGCTTCATCTGCCGACTTCACGATGTTCCTGATAAACCCCCCAAACAGCTCCTTCTTATTCTTCCCCCGAACACTCAGCTGGGACAGAGATGGGGCCAGGTCAGCCTTGGTCAGGCCCCTCCCACAGAGAGATGGGGGTGGGGTCAGTCTTGGCCAAGCCCCTCCCACAGAGCGATGGGGGCGGGATCAGCCTTGGCCAGGCCCCTCCAGTCTGCTCTGAGGGTCCGGGCCCAACTCACATCTTGGCTATACTCCAAGAAGACATAGAGATTGTGATCCCGGCGCAGTGTGGGATGGGCAGCCAAGCGCTGGAGGAACACCTCGTGCATGGCCACTGTCTTCTTAAAGATGGCCAAGTACTCCCTGAGGGAAAAATCATTTATATAGCACCTACTGTGTGCTGGGCACTAGGGCCAGACAGACCCTTAGGGAAGGAGCATTTATACAGCACCTACTGGGTGCCAGGCACTGTGGCCAAATATTCCCATTTAGTGTGTATGAGCACTGTATAAGTACACTATCCTGAGTGCTTTTACAAATCCTGTTTGTCCCCATTGGGGGAGGCAGGTGCTGAATTTATCCCCATTTTGTAATGGAAGCAAAGGTTAGTGAGCTGTCCGAGGTCTCACTATTTGGCTAGAGCGGAACAACACTGCCCACACCAGCTGCCCCACTTGGAGCCGGCGCCACTCCCTGCAGGCCGGGGTCAGATGGGCCGCCAGGAGCCCTAAGCCCGAGTGGTGCAGGCCCACCTGCCTTGCTCCCTTGTTACCTGACCTGCTCAAGTCCCTTAATCTACTTGGGCTATAAAACAGAGGTTTTTGGTAGCTCAGGGTCCCATTTGGGGTTCTCTCAGCAGACTCTGGGGTGGGGGGGGCCGTTTCCTTTTCCGGCTCATTTCACCGATGAGGAAAATGGGGGTGGGGGTGGAGGAACTTGCCCAGGGTCCCGCAGCTAATGAGTGTCTGAGGCCAGATCTGAACTCCAGGCCAGATGCTCTAACCACTGCAGCACCTGCTGCTCTGTCCCCCGCTGCCCAAGGTCCTGAATCCTCTGAGGAGGCGAGCTCTCCTATCATTCCTCTCACTGTTAACCCAAGGGGCCGATCAGCGTGCCCCAACTTCCCCCCCAGACCCCAGGGACTCCCCGAGTGCTTTGTGACGGAGGAGCCTTGGCTAGCCCCTGTGTGAGAAGGGTCAGAGGCCAGAGAGGAGCAAGGATTGGTGACCGCTGCAGGCTAGAACTCGGGGATTCCTTGTGCCAGACCGCCCCAGTCACTATGCCACACCCCTGGAAATGGGAGGAGCCGAGGGGTGAGGAGGGGTGGATGCAGGAGGGGAGGGGGTGGCTCACCCCTCTAGTTCTTGTTTCATTTTGGCAAACTCTTCCCTGGTGACCGAGCTGTCCCCCTCCCCCAGCCTCTGCAGCTTTTCCCGCGAAGCCTCAAAGTCTGGTTTGGGAGGAGCTGGGGGGATCTGCTCAGAACAGAAAGGAGCTGAGAAGGCCGGGTCCGGTGGGCTCCCAAGGCCCAGTCTGCCTCCCCCCTCCCTGGCTGCATTTGGCCTCCAGGGGTCCCTGCCAGCTCCCAGGGCAGCCCTGGGGTCCGAGTGCAGCGCCTCACAATGATGCCCGCGTAGTCCTCGTTGTCGGTGTAAGCGTCGTGGAGCCAAATGAACTCCTCATGTTGCCTGACGACGGAGAACTCGGTCTGGCTGAAGTGGGGGAGGCAGCTCTGAAAGGAAGGGGCCCCCCGCTGAGGCACCCTGGCCACCTTGCCCCCCTCCCCCCGTGCTCTGCTCTGGGATGCTTCCCATAATCCCCATGGGGTTCGGGGAGCCAGAAACTGGGGTGTGGTTGGAGGAGGCCGCAGGAAGCTGCTAAAGAAGGGGTGGCCTGAAGTGGCAAGTAGGTAGGGGCTGAATCTGTCTGTCCAGGCCCAAGGCCTGGCCTGGAGGCCCCTGACCTCGGAACCCATCTCCGTAGGGGGAAGTGGCAACCTCACCTTGGTGTGAACTGTGAATTTCACCTTGTCCCTCTCGCTCACAGCATCGGAGATCTCCACCTGCAAGGCGCCATCTCCCTGCAGACCCAGGGAAACAGCGGGGCTGAGGAGGGGGCGCGGCGGCAGGTTCCCCTGGCCGCCCATTGCCCACCGCTCCCCCGCGGCCCGAGAATCCTCGCAGCAAAGCCCCTAGAAAGGCCCTCTCAGGTTTTACAGACCGGCCCTTGGCCACAGTCACCAAAGGTGGGGACTGGACGGGGACCTCGGATCCTGCCCCACTTTGGGGCTCTCGTGTCTCCTCAAGCTCACTGTGTCCTCACTGCCCCTACCCCAGTCACTCATGTGGCCCCAAGTCTCCAGAACGATCCAAGAACATCCTTCAGAAGTGGACCCAAAACTGGCCCATGCTTCTAGGACTCCCCTTCCCTCATTCAGGAGGCCGTCCGCCTGGGCCCAAGCTGGCTTTCAGGCAGGGGACTGGGGAGACCTGGATCCTAGAGGCTGGCCGGTGGAGCTGGGGTCTCTGCGTCGTTCACCTTACACCACTGGGATGGGGGTCCCCAGAGATAGGGGGTCACAGTGCAGAGCAGACTGAAGGAGCTACATAAATAAAGGCCCACTGTCAGGAGCCAAGCCTTCCAGGGCAGTTCCCTTTCCACGTCTGTCAGCCTTCTCATCTGTGAAATGGGTATGATTTGCCTGAGACCCACCAGGAAGGCCTCCATAAGGATCTGTGTCTGTGAAGGTTACCCATCAAAACGGAGGACCCAGATGGGTGGTATTCTTCCCTCTTCCTTCATGCCCTCTCCATGACAGAGACCGTGACAGTGGGGGGAGGGAGCACCCCTGGCCCAAGGGGAGGGATGGCCGGTGTCCTCTTGTGGTGGAACAACTGGCCTCTTCCCTTTCACCTGGAGGCCGCTGTGCATCCTGTCTGACCTCAAGCTGGACCTCCCGGCTCTCACCCTTCCCCATTTTCCAAGGCCCTCGAAGGCCACGAGATTAGGTTTTGTCCATGGACGGACAGTCCTTGGCACAGCAGTCAGGGGTTTGAGGGACGCCCCCCGACAGACTAAGGAATCCCACCAGCCAAGGCGGTCATTAGGGATGGAAAAGAGCAGCCCGCAGGAAGGGGGCTCGGCCCCCCCAACTCTCGGGCGGGGGCTGCGCTGCAACTTCTACACTGCAGACCTCTTCACATGGACACACACCAGGGGCAGTACCCCAAGACCCCCCACAACGGCACCCCACGTGGGCCTGCAATAACTTCTAGCTGGGCCAGACTGGTTTCAATTGGACTCCACGACTCGTGGCCCGCCAGGGCCCTGCGTTCCTGTCTCCTCCGGGGAGGCTCAACTTTTGCTCCTGCTCTGAGACCGTTTCTGACTTCTGCAGCCACCGGGAGACCGCCTCTCCTGCCCTCCCTCCTCGGTGTCCCGAGTCCCTGGTCAGTGCTCACACACACACACACACACACACAGCTGGGATGCGCCTGAGAAGGCAGAAGATGAGGGGACGGTGGGATCCTGGGGTCCTGTAGGTCACTCAGTTCAGGGATTTCCATCAGGATGTGACTGACTCAGGAGGAGGGAGGAGCAAAGGGCCTGGAGCCAGAGATGTGGAGGCCCAACCATGGCTCTGCTGGTTTCTTGCCTGGCTTTGAGCACACTGACTCCCATCTATAACCTGAGCTTGGGCTGTGATGGCCAAGGCCCCCCCATCCCCCATCCCCGCCTTCCCCTGAGAGCGCTGCCCTGGCCATCGCTCTACTGCTTGGTGGGGGCCCCTTCCCCATTCTCTGCTGGGCCCAGGGACCCTTCCTGGAAGCAGGGCCCCATCCAAGGCATCTGACAGCCGTACCTGCAGCCACACGGCCTCCCTCTCCCCACCCTCCATTCATCCTTCTCTTCCTCTATCTATCCCTCCCTCCCTCTCCCCCCTCCCTCCATCCCTCTCTCCCCCCTCCCTTCCTCCTTCCCCCTCCTCCCCTCTGCTCCTCCCTCCCTCCATCCCTCTCTCCCCCTCCCCCCCTCCATCCCTCTCTCCCTCCCCCTCCCTTCCCCCCTCCATCCCTCTCTCCCCCTCCCCCCTCCATCCCCCCCTCCATCCCTCTCTCCCCCCCTCCCTTCCTCCTCCCTCCCTCCATCCCTCTCTCCCCCTCCCCTCCTCCATCCCTCTCTCCCCCCTCCCTTCCTCCTCCCTCCCTCCATCCCTCTCTCCCCCTCCCCCCCTCCATCCCTCTCTCCCCCTCCCCTCCTCCATCCCTCTCTCCCCCCTCCCTTCCTCCTCCCTCCCTCCATCCCTCTCTCCCCCTCCCCCCCCTCCATCCCTCTCTCCCCCTCCCCCCTCCATCCCTCTCTCTCCCTCCCCCCTCCCTTCCCCCCCTCCATCCCTCTCTCCCGTTACCTGGCGCTCCTCCCCAGGCTCGGGATTCTCCTCCATCACTGGTCCGCCTGCACCTCCGCCCTTCTGCTCCTACGAGAGGGGGGCGAGGGCTGGCTTCTGGCCGCCTGGGCGCTTCGTCCCCCTTCCCACCGGGGAGCCTCGCCACCCCGCAGCGCTGCTGCCCCGCCCTGCTCGCAAGAAGAATGAATGGAGCCTGCGAGGACCGCGCCGGCCCAGTCTTCCACCCCCGCCCTCGAGAGAGTAATTTAGAGAGAGGCGCAGGCCGCGAGGCTCCGCCCCCACTGCGCTCTGAATGGACGGAGGGCCCGGCCTCGTGCTTCCATTGGCCCGTCTGTCCGTCTTTCCCGGCAGCGGGCCCTGCCTCTTAAGGGGGAATGCGGGCCGCAGGGGGCGGGCGGGGGAAACCGAGAGGGGCCGGAGTGCGAGCGCCAGGCGGCAGCCCCCTCCGGGCCGGCAGGGTCCCCTCCCCTCCTTTCCGTCCCCCCTCCCTCGCGCCCTACCCCCATCGCTCGCCTCCTCGCCAATCATTGCACGAGCATCACTGAACAGTGCTTAATAAAGCGCCTCCTGAGGGCCGTGCACTCCACTAGGTGCTGGGGATGCTCAGACGGGATAACGAAACGGAAACAGCCCCGGGTCTCCCCAGCCCCCAGGGCGCACCTCTTGCCCCGCCCCTGCCACTCGCCTTTCTCCCCAGCGTCCCAGAGCAGCTGGTGCGCAGGCGTAGACCCGCCCCTCGGCGCAGGGGCGGGGCGCGCAGCGGGCCTCGAGCTGCCGCGCCTGCGCCGCCCCTCCGCCCTCCAGCCCCACGCCTTTGGGCTGGCGGAGGGCAGGGAGGCCAGGGGCGGGTCCGCGGGCGGATCAGGGGCGGGGCGAGGGCGGGACTGGGGGCGCGCTGGGGCTGGGGCGGGGGAGGGGGCGTCGCCGGGTCCGATGCCGGGGCGGGCGGGCGCAGACGTCGGGGTGGAGGATCCGGGTGTGCCTGGGCTGGAGGCCCGGCCGGCTGGCCTGGGTGCGGGTGTGGCCGTGGCCCTGGGGCGGGGAGGCGGGCACCTGGCGCTGGGATGCGGGCCCCAGCTGCCGGCACCACGGCTACAGCCGCCGCGCTTCGGTCCGGCAGCGGGGGGTGGCCGTGTGGGGCCGCAGGCTGGCGGCCGAAGAGGAGCGCTCGACCCCTCAGAGCTGGTGGAGCATCGACCCGTGGTTGCAGTCCTCGCCCTGGGCCCCGGGGGCCAAACGGCCGGGCCTGCGGCCCTCGACGCGCGCCCGTGGCTTCCTCCGCCGCCGCGCCCCGATGCAGGGGAAGGGCCGCCGCTTGGCGGGCCGGCAGCAGGGCCGGACGCGGCCCAAGGCGCCGCCCTGGGCCAGCGTCATCCCTGAGGTCGACGGCATCCGGGACACCCTGCAGGTCAAGAAGCTGCCCTCCCGCTCGCCGTCGCCGACCCAGACCCAGTCCCGATCCCCGGGCAGGGGCACCAAGCCCCGGAAATGCGTGAAGATCCTGCACCAGAGGCTGTGGTTCAGCTGGGAGCCGCTGCAGGTGCGCGGCCACAGCCTGAAGCCCCAGATAAAGGTCTCGGCCCAGCCGGCGGCCCCGCCGCCCCCGCCGCCCTCACCCGCTTCCAAGGAGTCCACCGAAGGCCCCGCGGGACGGGAGCTCAGCGGAGAGGAGGGCGGCGGCCAGCCACAAGAGATCAAGACACCGGAGGCTGCCAGGGCCAAGGAGAAGCATCCCCCGATGCCTAGAGCTTCCTGGGCCGGAGAGAGGCAACCCTCCATGGCTGGGGCCGCCGGGCCAGAAGAAGGGCATCATCCCCCCGAGGCTGGGGCTGCAGGGCCCAGAGAGCATCCCCCAGCGGCGGCTGAAGCTGGCCAGGCAGAAGAGGGGCAAACACGGAAGGTTACGAGGTCAGAAAGCGAGAAGACCCCCGCCACCGAACCCGACCAGACCCCCGCCACTGAACCGGACAAGACCTCGAGCGTAGAAGGAGAGCAGACCCCGGCTACAGAAGGAAAACCGTCTCTCGGGGCAAGCCAGCCGACCTCAGGCGCAGAAGGGCCCCCTGAAAGTGAGGATGCCTCCGGTGTGGAAACCAAGCTGCCCTCTAGGCCAGCAAGCAGGCAGCCGTCGGTTGCGGAAAGCAGGCGGTCCTCGGGGACGGAAAGCAGGAAGCCCTCCGTGACGGAAAGCAGGAAGCCCTCCGTGACCGAAAGCAGGAAGTCCTCCGTTACCGAAAGCAGGAGGCCCTCCGTTACGGAAAGCAGGAAGCCCTCCGTTACGGAAAGCAGGAAGCCCTCCGTGACCGAAAGCAGGAAGCCCTCCGTTACCGAAAGCAGGAGGCCCTCCGTTACCGAAAGCAGGAGGCCCTCCGTTACGGAAAGCAGGCGACCTTCCGTTACGGAAAGCAGGCGGCCCTCCGTTACAGAAAGCAGGAGGCCCTCCGTTACAGAAAGCAGGCGGCCCTCGCTCTTGGAAAGCAGGAGGCCCTCGCTTGGGGAAAGCAGGAAGCCCTCGGCAGCAGAAAGCAAGCGTACCTCGCTTGGGGAAAGCAGGAGGCCCTCAGGAGCAGAAAGCAAGCGGCCCTCAGGAGCAGAAAGCAAGCGGCCCTCAAGGGCAGAAAGCAGGCGGTCTTCAAAGTTAGGCCAGCAGACCCCAGGGGTACAGGAGGAGACCTCGGAGTCAGAAAGCAAGCACACTTCAGGGGTAGAAGCGGAGACCTCAGAGACAGAAGGCAAGCAGATTTTAGAGGCCCAAGGTGAGGAGATCTTAGAGGCCCAAGGCAAGGAGATCTCAGGAGCAGAAGGGGAGGAGACCTCCGGGCCAGAAGCCCCGCAAACCTCAGAAGATCAGCCGACCTCAGAGGCAGAAGAGGATCTGACCTCAGAAGTAGAAGGCCAGCCGACCTCAGGGCAAGAAGGCCAGCAGATCTCAGGGCCAGAAGGCCAGTTGACCTCAGAGGCAGAAGGCCAGCAAACTTCAGGGGCAGAAGGTGAACTGACCTCAGAGGCAGAAGGCCAGCAGGCCTCAGCGGCAGAAGGTGAGCTGACCTCAGAGGCAGAAGGCCAGCAGGCCTCAGCGGCAGAAGGTGAGCTGACCTCAGAGGCAGAAGGCCAGCAGGCCTCAGCGGCAGAAGGTGAGCTGACCTCAGAGGCAGAAGGCCAGCAGGCCTCAGCGGCAGAAGGTGAGCTGACCTCAGAGGCAGAAGGCCAGCAGGCCTCAGCGGCAGAAGGTGAGCTGACCTCAGAGGCAGAAGGCCAGCAGGCCTCAGTGGCAGAAGACGAGCTGACCTCTGGGCCAGAAGGCCAGGTGACTCCAGGGGCAGAAGAGGAGCTGGCCTCCACGCTAGAAGGCCAGGTGACCTCAGGAACAGAAGGCGAGCTGACCTCAGGAGCAGAATTTGATCAGCTTCTGGCCACAGAAGATGAGCAGACTTTAGGTGTGAAGACTCCTGAAGGTGATGAGCTCCTGGACCACGGCAAAGCCTTATGGCTGGTGATTGAAGGGGTCGCAAAGAGCAAAGACCAAGAACTGACTGAGGGACTTCCAAAAGAAGAAGGGTCAGAAGGTTACGAAAAGAAGAAATCATTATCTGCTGAGGAAAGTAACCCTACCGAAAAGAGTGAGACAAAATTCTCAGAAACCAAGTTTGAGAACGCCACGGATAACACAGCCGACGTAGCCAATGAAGGAGAAGAAGCCAACAGGAAGACGAGCCCTATAAAAGCCCAAGAAATGATGGAAGGAGAGCAGCCTGGTCAAGGGGCTGAGGAAAAGAAAGAAATCCTCCAGGGCGGGGAGGAAGGGGCAGAGGGGGAGAAGGAGCCTGAAGGGGGAGAGGGGGAGAAGAAGCCTGAAGGGGGAGAGGGGGAGAAGGAGCCTGAAGGGGGAGAGGGGGAGAAGGAACCTGAAGGAGGATAGAGGGAGAGAGATTGTGGCTGAAGCAATCAGTGGCATGAAGGAAGGCATCGAGCCATTGGGGGTGGGGGAACTTAGAAAGAATGGACTTGATGGGGGTTTTGCAAGGGAAGAAGATGGAAGTGTGGGACTCTAGAAAGGACCCAGAAAAGTGGGGCTTCAGTATTATTGACATGCGCCCCCAAAGTGGGGCTACACAAAAGGAAGGAGATGCCATCTGCCAGGCCTTTAGAGGGGAAAAATGAGGGGCAGGGAGAGCAGGCCTGGAGAAGGCAGGTTCTGATGGAAATTCTAGAGAATCAAAGAATGGAGAATGAAGAAACCTTGTGGAGGATTGCAGATGGGGGTGCCTGGTGTATGTCTCTAAGCCTGCTTCAGGAGAAAGAATGAAGTGATAAAAGAACTACAAGGTGAGGATTAGGAAGCCTCCTCTGCCTCCTCCCACCTCCCCTTAGCTAAGGGTACCTTTGGGACTCCTCCTCTCCCCCACCATGCCAGTGCACCTGCCTGCTTAGACACATCCCCTAGCCAGGCCCAGAAGCCATCAGGGGTCCCAACAGATCTTCCCCAGCCTATGCTTTTCAACACCCTTCTTTCTTCCAGTAAGTCCCTCTTCTTTCGACAACAACCACAAAAAAAATGATAATGGTCCATTTTTCCATGACCTCCTCTGACAAAAAGATGATTTCTCCTGGTACTTCCATGCCTTATCAAACCAAAGCTGACCTGTGTCCTAAGCCACCCTTTCTCAGTTCTATCATTGTCCCCATCGCCCACTGTTACTTCAGCCAAATGATGTTCATTGGTCCCTTTTTCCTTTTTTTTTTTTAATAGCTTTTTATTTTTCCAAACATGCAAAGATAGTTTTCCATATACACTCTTGCAAAACCTTTTGTTCCTTTTGCCTTCTTTCTCCTTCTCTTTGGATCGTACTTTTGTGCCTAGTGTTCCCCACCCATATCTTTCTGGGCCCCCCAGGCCCCTGCAGCCTCTCCAGTCCTGCGGTGTGAGGAGAAGGTGGACATAAACCACTCACCAGATAGACAAAAAGCTCACTGAACGTTAATTAGCAAGAATTCAAAAACACAAATGCCAAAGACACTGTTTTCCTCCTTTCCACAGATCCCTGCCTTGCCGGAATGGCAGCCCTGGCATTCTGAGATTCCCTGGCCTGGGGAGTATGGAGCTTTGCTTTTCTGATTTACCAACTGCCTAATTCAGCATTCTACAATTTGTCCAATGTTCGGCAGAGTAACCCCAGCAAAGGAAGGCCACATAAGGGGAAAGGAGCCTCCAGCCAAAGCCTTGTAAGTGCAACCAGTGTTCCCCTAAGTAGCCACTATTGGTCCTTGGTGCTGCCCCCTGCTGGAACCATTATCCCAGGGTGGGAATGATGAGGATAGCTTGATTCTGGTCCTTGGGATCGCCTGAATGGAAACTGCCTTTTGTGGAACTTTCCTCAGTTATCAGCACTTACTCTGCCCCTTCCAAAGCCCTCTCCAGATTCCAATATATTATTCAGAATATGGCACTTGCAGTGGAATCTGTTGGAGACAAAGTTGAGAATCTCTAGTGAGGAGTCCAGAGTTCAAATCCTGGCTTTGCTTCTGGGGTGAGTGTGACCTTTCTGAGCTTCCATTTCCTCCTCTCTGAAATGAGGGAATTGGATCCCGAGCTCTCGTTGTCCTGCTCCAAGAGCCCAGGACTTGTCAGACTCGTGCCATCATGTATGTCCTGGTGACGCCAAGTTAATCCGAGGCTTCTTCACCTCAGCCACGTCTTGGCCCCTTGGGCAGCCCTTCAAGTGCACAGAGGGGCACTCTGGGGTAAAGCAGAGAGAGCACTGGCCCTGGAATAGGAAGACCTGAGTTCAAACGTGGCCCATATAAATCACTTAACCCAATTGCTGGGTAAAAATAAAGAAGTAAAATACAAAAGGTTACAATTACAAGGTTACTTGGGAAAGCGAGTACAGTGAAAGACAGCAGGCCAAATAGAAAAGGAGCATAGGGATGGTGAAGGCCATGCTGTTTGGTGTCAGTGGCTTTCTGCCCTTTTGGGAAGGTCTTGGGCAGCCTCAGGTTATTTCCAGATGGACTGGACAAGCATCATGGCATAGTGGGAAAACCTTGGCTTTGGATTCAGAAGACCTGAGTTCAAATCTTCCCTCTCTCACCTTGTATCTGTGTGAACTCAGGCAAAGCACATCCCAACTCTGGCCTCAGTTTCCTTCTCTGTTAAATGAGGGCTTTGGACTTCATGGCCCCTAAAAGTCCCTTCCAGCTCTAAGTCTATGATACTCAGAATGATATAAAATTATCTTCATTATTTCATCTATTGGCCTTTAAATTCTAGCTGATTTTGGTTAAACATTAAGATTGACCTCACATTCATCATTGTATTAATTAAGCTAATTAAGCATCGGGCTGGGTCTAGCCATTGGTACAAGACAATTTCTTAAAAATTAGAAAAAGGAAAAACTGACCTGGAGTTGCCAGACTTGGATTGGGGACCTTGCTTTGTCCCTCGTTAGCTGTTTGCCTTTGGGGAAGTCACTTTTCTTCTTCTAAGCTTCAGTTTCTTTCTCTGCTGAATGAGAAGCTCGGAGCACATGACCCCAAAGGAGGCTCCCTTCTCTGACATTCTGGAATTCTGGAGCTGAATACCTAGGGCCTCGTGTTCTTGGTTAGTGTGACCAGTGATCCAAAAGTCCTGCTGAAAGGCACCGAACGAAAATGAAACGAGGCACAAAAGAGCTCCTGGTGCACATTTATTTCTAGCAATCATTGAGGCCACTGTTGACTCTATGGATTTGATGGGTTTCTAGCACTTTTGGAAGAGTGTGGTAGTCTAGCTGGGTAAATAAAGCCAAGATGTGGCCTCCCCAATCCTAGGAGAGGGCTCCCTTCTCTCCTAGCCCCGGGTCTGGCTCAATACTGTGCTTCCCTTATCTTGGAGTGGGCCACAACCACTCTGACTGGGTGCTGTATTGGGGGGCGAGAACGCCCATCCCAGGAGACCCCGTGACCTCGGAGTCCACAAATAAGAAACGTGCCTTGCAAGAGAGCGGTACATGAGACTTCTTGATGGCAGCTTAGGACAGGCGGTCTGCCCTCTCTTGCACAGGCTCCTGAGATGCAGCGAGTGTCCTGCTGTGCCTGATGGCTTTGGGAAGAAATTCTAGGAATATCCCCCGTATTCTTAGAGATGCCTCAGATCAGACACCTCCCGGCTCCTTGTCTGTTTCTAATTTAGTTTTATTAAATTTCATTGCCCGACAAACACTTGAGCTTTGATTTGGGGGAAATGTGTTCACATCCGCAGTTATGTTGATTGAAAGAAAGGCAAGCGATATGTGGTTGAATTTTGGTTGAGGGTGAATTCTATCAAGGCAAGAAATGCTTTTTCCCCCCACTTCTTACCAGTCTTGGCTTTCTTTCAGGTGGGAGAGGCAAATGTTAATTGAGGCATGAAAGAGCCCGCCTCACTTTCTCCTCCCTTCTCCTCAGGGGGATGAGAATTCTGAAGTGGACAAGACCCTGCCAAGTTTGAGCCCCTGCTGGGGGAGGGGTGATGGCAGCTAGAGAACACTATGAAGCCTGAAACTCGGCCATTATGGGACAGATGCAAAGCCTGAGCTGGAGACTGGTCTGAGCGTCGGGACTCTTCCCCTTGGAGGACCTCAGGCTGGCCTCCACACACCCTGAGCCGCAATGCTCCCGCCCCCCACTGGGGGCACTAGTAACAGGCTTGGCTTTCAGTCTGTGTTGCTGAAACCAGGTTAAAAACAAGCCCCCAAACCCATATATTTTTACCCATCACAGTTTTCTCTGCTTAGCATCTCAGCAGAAAGTCCTTTTCAGAACTGTGTGGGGAAGAATTTCAGAAATGGCAAAAGATCGACAAATGTAATTCCAGATAGTGGAATTTTGGGTCCAATAAAACCTATTGGGAATTTGTGCCTTTTCAACTTCAATCTGTAAAAGGCTCAGGGTAAAGGGAAGCTCAGAGATTTAGAACCAAAGTATTTCTCACAGCCACTCTCTTTCTTTTTAGATCCATTTATTTAATTAATTTAACTTCCTCCCACTCCCATTTAAAAAGAAATACCGAACCCTTATTGCTAATATCCATAGTCCAGAAAACCCATTCCCATGTTGTCTTATGTTCAAAAATGTCTACTGCACTCTTCATCTTGGACCCGACATCTCTCTGCAAGGAGGTGCAGATAGACCGCATCCCTTCCCTGGGGCCCTAGTTATATATCCAGGCCAGACAACAGAACACCTTCTGCTGCTTCTACCCTGAGCCCTCTCCCTATAGCCAGTTAAAAACCCTGTGTGCTTCGGATGCCTGGAAAGAGGGAGCTGCTCAGGCAGAGCGAATCCCCAAAAATCAAGCTCTTGAAGATTTCTGTTCGTCTCCCTCTGAGATGCTGCCCTTCTGCCTTTTCCAGAAAGGGTCTTTGGTCATTTCTTCACTTTGGCTTATCAGGACAGACCTTCAGGATTCATTACTTGTCATGAACTTTCCATGTTCTGCCCCTTCTTTTTAGTCCTCCCTTGTTGATTTCCTCCTAGAGTATGCTAAACTCTCCGCTATCCTCAAGTTCCCAGCTGTTGCTGTGAATGATTTGCTTGGCAGATAATCTAATCTACAGAAGAGGTCTAGATCACTAGAAGTGATTGTCGCCGTATTTCCACCTTTCCATCAAAAGCCATCTCGGAAAAAAAAAAATCAAGTATTCAATGAACATGTGATCTCACTGAGGTATGAAGTAGCTCTCTTGGAGCAAGGCTCACAGATCATCAAGCCTTCTCAAATAGGATAATTCTTCTTTGTCTTTTAATGAATCTGCCGCCAAAAAGCCATCCAATGTAATGGAGACCTTCTTATAGGGTAGAGATCGGGGCAGCACTCGGCTTATATCATTTAGCTTTCTTCCTTTCTGATCAGCCCATCGCCTTTTCTGAGCACACATTCCCCCTACATCTTTTAAAGTCCATTTTACTAAAAGACTAAGCAGACTTTTGCAGGTGATAGTCTATAATAGACTCTATCTTTCTAGATGCCCAATTGATTGAAAATCGTCCAGAATTTAAGATTCCATTGTGCTTTTATGTTACTTTTAAAAAGGCATTTGAATTGGCAAAGCAAACAGCACCTTGGGGATTCTTATCCAGTATGTCTCTCATGTGTCTGCCAAAATAATAAAAGATTTCTTGAAAGAAATAACAGATAATTTGTTTAGACCAGGATAGTATTAATGTCAGATGAGCCGGGAAACAGGCAGATGTGTTTGTCACCATCACAGAGGGGGTTCAACCCAAGAGTCCCAATGGATGGTGAGGGCCTTCAGTTCTGCCGATTGTATCAAGCGCCCAATCGTTTGAGAGTCTCCTAAGCAGAACAACTCAAGAGGAAACACTAAGTGGATGAGTGAATGGAAAATGCCTGTTGTTCATGCTGTATTCCATAGGTGGATGGGCAACACACAGAGTTTCTACATAAGAACATAGGTCGATAACAAATACCACCAGTGGACAGTGAGGTGGACCTAAGGTGAACCAGGGGAAGGAGGAATAGCTGGATTACCTCAGGAACACTGCAGTACTTTGGATGATGAACTTTTCTCTCAAAGAAAGGCCTGCAATTCAGGATGTCAGCAGATGGAAACAGTAGGGCTTCAGGTCAAAGAACAGGTCACCACTTGAGGATAACTCAGAGGGCAAAGAAAAGATACTATGAGGAGAGGTGAGAAGATCAGTCTGGCTGTCACAATTTAACAAAGAGGGCAGCTAAATGGCGCAATGGATAGAGCACCGGCCCTGGAGTCAGGTGGACCCAAGTTTAAATGTAACTTTAGATATTTAACACTTCCTCGAAGTGTGCCCTAGCCAAGTCACTTAACCCCAATTGCCTTGCAAAAAACAAACAAACACCAGAATGAAGGGGAAAGATAATGCAGAATGTTGGAGGGGATTTGGGAAAACAGGGACACTGATACATTGTTGGTGGAATTGTGAACACATCCACCCATTCTGGAGAGCAATTTGGAACTATGCCCAAAAAGTTATCAAACTGTGCATACCCTTTGATCCAGCAGCGTCTCTACTGGGCTTATACCCCAAAGAGATACTTAAAAAGGGAAAGGGACCTGTATGTGCCAAAATGTTTGTGGCAGCCCTGTTTGTAGTGGCCAGAAGCTGGAAAATGAATGGATGCCCATCAATTGGAGAATGGTTGAGTAAATTGTAGTATATGGATGTTATGGAATATTATTGTTTTGTAAGAAATGACCAGAAGGACAAATACAGAGAGGATTGGCGAGACTTACAGGAACAGATGCTGAGCGAAATGAGCAGAACCAGGAGATCATTATATACCTCAACAACGATACTGCATGAGGATGGATTCTGATGGAAGTGGATTTCTTCAACAAAGACAAGATCTAATTTAGTTTCAATTGATGGAGGATGGCTAGAAGCAGCTACACCCAAAGAAAGAACACTAGGAAATGAATGTAAACTGCTTGCATTTTTGTTCTTCTTCCCAGGTTATTTATACCTTCTAAATCCAATTCTCCCTGAGCAACAAGAAAACTGTTCGGTTCTACACACATATATTATATCCAAGATCTACTGTAATCTATTTAACATGTATAGGACTGCTTGCCATCTGGGGGAGAGGGCAGGGGGAGGGAGGGGAAAATCGGAACAGAAGTGAGCACAAGGGATAATGTTGTAAAAAATTACCCTGGCATGGGTTCTGTCAATAAAAAGTTATTATAAATAAATAAATAAATAAATAAATACCTTAATAAAGAAGCAAAAGAAAAAGGAAGCAATGAAGAAGATGTCCTTGCAGGAAGCTGGACCATCCCCAGAATGAGAGGAAAAAGCAAGTTTAATGGAGAGCCTAGCCAATTTGGGGAGCCCCATGTGGAGAGCTCATGGGAGGCCAGGGATACCTGCATTGCCCAGGATGCTTGTGTAGCTGACTAATGATCTGCCTGGCTGGTATGGATACGACTGATTGTGCATCCATCAAACGATGAGTTTTGTTTGACACAAACGGACACTTCTCAGTAAACACTGAAACAACCATCCAAAACAACCTGTTTTACAAAGTACACTCCCTAATAAAATAGCTTATCAGTGTTCCCAGAAAGAAAAGATGTGCCCTTTAACCTGGTTAGTAGGTGGTGATATGTAGTTGTGATTTTCCTGTTAGAATGTAAGCTCCTAGTGAGTAGGAATTATTTTCTTCTTTGTATCTTGCATGCAGCAGGTGCTTAATAAATACTTTTGACTTGGTTGAATGACACTCAAGTATGGAGATAGGCTTTCACGAGAACACTGTGATCTTCACAGTCAAATCACTGCTAGAAGGATGTTAAGACCACGAGGCCTTGTGTTTATTGTTTGCCGACTATTTTTAAAAGCACCCGGCTGGCAGAGTGCAGTCTGAGGAGTTCCCCCATCAGATATGTGGGGGGTGGTAGCGGGCAAGCTTCTTCACCTTGAAACTTTGACATTCCCCTGGTACTGCCAGAGATCTAACTCCTCCTAGCCAAGGCTAACTCCCTTCTTGTACCCTCAGTCCCATCCTCTCCAGTCTCCCTGGCCTCTGTTCTCTTTTAAGGCACTGGCACTTGCCCCCACAGCCTACAAAGGTGCCCGGAACTTTTCTGCTCAAGCTGCCGTCCAGAATTCTCTTCTCTAGTCAGCCTTGTTGCTAAACTTCCTCTCCCACTCCCTTCTCTCCCCTTCGCAATCTAGCTTCCTGTCCCTCCCGCTCTGTGGAGCCTCCCGAGGCCTCCAACAACGCCCTCCCGGGCCTTCTCTCTCTCTGTACTGCTCCTTGGCTGCTGATGAGTTGACCTGAACTCCATTCAGAACACTTTGCTCCCCACGGTCATCCCTTTACCTCTCTCAGCTCCCTCACCTCCTTGGAAATCCACTTGGTCAAACCTTTCTGCCCACTGTAAATCATGGCCATTCTCCTTCCTTTCTTGCCACCGTCTTTCTTCCCCAACTCCTGATGTAGATGCTCCGTTCCAGCCCTTTATCTCGGTCATTCCCTAGAGCTTGCTATTTGTCCATGTGTTCCACTGCCCTAATTAAGAACTCAGGCGGGCCCTGACTGGAGCATCGCATCACTCCAACCTTCCCTTTGCTTCATTCTCCCCAAACTATTCTTTGCCTTTAATGATCCCCCTTCAAACTCTCCCTCAGTACTTTCTTAGGTCATCACCCTATGCAGTCTTGCCACCCCCCCTTCAACCCTGGCCTGATAATTAGCCATTTCAATTCTAGACTGTCCTTCGCCTCCCTGCCCGGTCATTCTTCTCTAACCAAACCCCAGCCTTGCATTTCTCCCACTATTGATCTCTATTCCTATAAACAGAAGAAATTCATGCAAAATTTGTATTTTCGCTCTCCTAAACTCAACATGTCCAACCCTAAACTTCTCCTTCCACCAAAGTTTCCCATTCCCGTCCTTCTAGACGCCCAGACGTCATCTTTTCCCCTCCATTCTCTCCCACTGTGGCTCAGCTCCCTGCTCTGCCCTCCCCTTAGTGCAGGCTCTCAGCTCCTACCCCTGAACCATGGTCCCAGCCTCCGCTGGTGTTTTCTCCTCCTATTCTCCCTGATCAGTAGAATCTGGTGGCTTCAGATCACCTCCAGAACCTTCCTGACTGACTCCGTCTGACTTCTCCATATATCTTACTCTTTGCTCCACGACAACGGCAATGGCCTCTTGCTGCTCTATCTCCCCATTTCCCTTGATTGGCCTCCATTCCTGCAGACTCCTCCTGCTCCCCTCTTCCTCCAGGCTTCCCTGGTTTCCTTCTATTTTCTCTTCAAATCTCAGCTTTTGCAAGGATCCTTTCCAGCTCCTTCTTCGAGCTGGTGCCTTCCCTCCAAGGCCAATTCCCTCAAAGTCTTGGATCGGACCTAGTTGTTTGTATATGGTGCCCCCCTCTAGACTGAGAGCTTCCTGAGGGCAGGGACTGTTCCTCCCTCGATTCCCAAATGTTTAATAAATGTTCCTTGGCAGACTGATTGACCAGAGGCCGCCCTCTCCTGTGACCCCAGCACCTTAGGACCTGGCCAATCAACAGCCAAAGCCTTCCCTAGGCTCTGCAATACGAGAGCAGGGACTGAAGGGCTTTTCTCTGTCTCCCCAGAGCTTAGCACTGGGCTTTGTCCCCAGTAAAGGCTTTCTCGTTCTCACTCTTTCATAGACGATTACCTGCACATGAACATCTGAACACCTTTCACTCCACCTAGAGCAGCTCGGGCCAAGGCAGGGCTGGCATTCAGCTTCTCCCCTCCAGGCTCCGCTGCCCTCATGTTCATTTTCTCCCTAAGAGCCCAATGGTCGTTCACCAAACAGGGGAGGCAGCTGTGGGGCAGCAGCAGAGATGGCTGGGTGGGAGTTGGGAAGGTTTAAGCCACAAGGAACTGAGAGTGCGTCCATTTGCCGCGGGGCGTTGGGTGACTCGCCATGAGGATTCCTCCCAGTATTTCGAGGAACAGGACGGAAGGAGCACAAGTAGTGCAGCGATGAACAACAGCTGCAGGTTCTGCCTTAGAGATGCCATACAGCCTCCGCCATGAGCGGGCAGATAAATGCCACGAGGCATTGCCCTGTGGGCTGGGGAATCGGAGCAGAGGCCACACAAAGGGCAAAGGAGGGCATCGCCTACCCTGCTGCCCCCAAACATGGGACCGATGCCATCAGTATGAGACCTAATGCAGGATGAACAGGGCTGTGGCTCTGCTGTTTAATGCTGTTCAATGCATCCTGAGCCTGAAGAAGGAGATCAGTGATGGTGGACACCTGTCATCTATACACGCATATGGTAGCTGCTGTACAGCTTGATAGGCCTAAGACTGTCCCCAATGATATTAATAACCCCTTTATACCGTTGCATGGCGTGTGTGATGGCATTTTTCTGTGTGGAGCCATGGGAGGTGTCAAGGACATGTGTCGCGAGTGCACTCCCTGTATGTTGTGGCCCTGTGATCTTTGGTAGCATCAGTGAAAACACCGGGGCCTTGCAGTGGCTCAGAGGAAAGACCCAGCGGCAACACTTACTCTTTCTCTTTGTACAACTGCCCAAGTGGCTGAGAAGTCTGCAGAGGCACCGGGGGACAGAACTGTAACAGGACAGCCCATGTTAAGTTATCTTGGGCAATGGCAGGCGCGTGCTGCGCTGGTCTAATGGAGGGGGCGGCCCCACGATAAGCATGGCTCGATGGCAACATTGTCACAAGAAGGAGCCGAGCCCCTCAGTGTTATTGGTCAGAATAAGTGAAGGTCTAATAGGTGCAGCCTCTCTATGGGGGACTCACCGTGGTGCAGGGTGGCAAGAAAGGGCCCGTCAACAAATACCAATGGGCTGTGAGGGGTCAGTTCTGGAGGCAGGACGAGCGCCCAGCAGGGGTATGGATTGTAACTGCGCGGGCCTGGGCAGCACACAGTTGTGGTGATGTCAGGGCGGATACCATCAAGGAAGGGGGGATGGGGGGGAGTGCAGCCACTGTAAGGTCCCCACCAACTGTTGGAAGTCACGGAGAGTTTCATACTCACCCCCATCCCCCTGAGGGGGCGCCTCGGACACAGCGAGACCTTGAAGAATGTGCCCAAGAGACAGAAACAGAGGCTGAGGAGGCTGAGTTTGTATCTTATGTGGCGCCACCGCAAGGTTCTGCTGAGCTAATATCCGAGTGATGTAACCTTGCCTCTTCCTTAGTGGCCACCGGGGTAGCCTCCCTGCAGTGGAGAATATAAACATCTGGGGGTAGATTTCTGACTGGTGCAAGAACCTTGTCCGCATACCACTGGCAAAGGGTGGGACTGTCAGCCAGCCCTTGTGGTAATTCCACTGCCACCTAGTGGCAGGAGCTTTAAATTAGTAGCTGGAACAGAGACGGCAAACTTCTCCCTGTCAGTAGGATGTGAGGAAATAGAGTAGAAGCGACCCTTTATGTCAATCACCCTCATATGATATGGGACCATGTTAGGAGATAGAAGGCCTGGTTGTAGGGCACCCGTGGGCTGCATGGCGGTGTTCACAGCTCTCAAATCAATTAACATGCGCCATGCTGTGTTCTTTTTCCCAATGACAAGAACAGGTGAGTTATAAGCACTAGAGAAGGGGTCAGTATGACCCGGTTTCTTTTGTTCCATAATAATGGATCTCAAGGCAGTGAGTTTTTCATCTGGGAGGGGCCACTGATCCACCCATATAGGACGGTCATGTTTCCATCTTAAGGGTGGCACTGCCAGGACCTTCTCAGTGGTCCCCGTTTTCCTCAGTGTGTAATGTTGTCCGAAGGACTTTCAGTGAGTCTCTTCCCCACAAGGAGGTTCTGAGCCCAGCAATGACAAGAGGCCTAAAGAGACCCTTCTGATTCTCAAATTCCCAATGAAGTTTCCTACTAGACTGGGAAGCGTGCTGCCTGCTGCCCACCCCATTAACGGTTACTGTTTGGGTTTCTAGCGGCCATTCTGGAGGCCAATCAAGTTTTGTTATAATGAATATATCAGTTCCTGTATCAATCTTTCCTTGAAATGGCCTATTTTCTATATAAATAGTACTATATATATGTCTTTCTTGCCCAATCATCTGAGTCAAATTCACCTCACCAAAGGCATGTAATGGGAGTACTTTGGCAATTGGATGATCTCCCTTTAAGTTCACAGGAGATGGGTGAGGATTGGTGACCAAGATAAATGGTTCCATATGTTTTAATATCATAGTATGTACAATCACAGGTGCATAGTCTGAAAGTCTTATTACTAATCTATCTCCAGCCTTAGGTTGTATCTCAACATGTACAATGGTCCGTGGGTCAATATCAAAACCCTCCACTGCATTCACCAAGTGCTGTCCATATTCCTCATCAGGGCTTGATGATTCTCTTTGAATCCTGTAGCTCCTCTCTGGGTAGGTCCCTGATCTATTGGGAATGCATTTGGGGCCCCTGCCCCCTGTTTTCCTGGACCTCAGAATTATTTCTCATCTTGGCCCTGCAAAATTTAGCTTTCCGCCCCCTGGTGGCCGTGTACGGCATTGGGCTTGCATGTAGCCTTTCCTGCCACAACTGTAACATTTCTTTCCTTCATCCCTTCTGCTTATTCCCTGTATTATTCGCTCTGTTATTCCTTGAGCTATAACTGAGGCCAGTGCCTCTGCATTAACAGCCTCATCATCTGCTTCATAGCATTTGTTTATGATTTCGGAGACAGGAGCTTCTTTAGGAAGTCCAGCCACTATACACACTTTATTCATTCCCTCTTTTAAGAGTTTCTCAAAAAGGTCAGAAGCGACACCTTTCTCTAAAACTCTGTCAACCGCTGTTCGGGACACAATCTTTGATAGGTTCTCGGGGGCCCTGTTTTATTGAAGTAAGATATTGCTGTACCAACCCCTCTATGTCTATCATCTTCCAAGCCTGTACAGCACAATGTGCAATAGGTGGAAATACAGTCGCATTGTAGAACATCTGAGTCCAAGTTGTGGAATAGCAGCCAGTGCCGCTAATCGTAAGCACAGACTCTCCGGGGTCCTGATGAACATTGGCCACAGCGTACTTCCGAACGGCTTTAGTAAATTCTGATAGCCATAAAACTGATAGGCCAGGAGTGAAACAGGCAGATGCCCGGGTGAGGGCATGCGTACTTGACATCAGTTGTAACATCTGTATGGTATAGGGAGCATTTGGTCCATAATTAACACAAGCTTCTTTCACTTCCTTCAACATTTAGAATGGGATTGGGACACACATCAGGCCTCCGGCCCCGTCATCCTCCACTGGACAGGCCTGGAGGCCCCAATCAGAATCCCAAGGAATCACATCCTTCCCCTCTGGGGCTGCCTTTATCAAATATTCCTGCAAAGGCCTGTGGGGGTGGCTCTTTCTGAGTTCCATTGAAAAAATAACAGGTCTCTGTAATTTTTTGTCTCTTCTCCGGCTTAGCCTGTAGGTGGAGCCCTCGCACTTCTCGTTCTAACCCTTGTAAAGCAATTTTGTGTTTCTCCCCTAGCTCAGCCTCCAGGAGAGGTTCTGGCCCCTTTGGTTCTAAAGGCCTAATCCCCTCATTCACCTCCGGATTTTTTCCTGGCTGAGCTGGGGCGCGGGAGTAAAGGCCTCGGAGCTTGGGAGCCAGCCCTTGGCCCCTCAGCAGAGGTGTCCGCCAGAGAATCACTCATCTGCCTTTCTAACTTATTTGCCTGAGCTGCCTGCACGATGGTCCTCTCGGGCTCCGTCAGGGGGACCCTTAGGCCCGGACCCATAATGCTTCTCTGCCTTCTCATCTCTCAAGGAGGCTGGGGAAGCTTCCCCTCCTGCCGCAGCCCCCCCAGATTACTGATTGCCCCTGGGGGCCCCAGGCCCCTGGTCTGGGCCATCTTGGCCCGCCCCCTCTCTGTGCAGCGGTTCTTGTTCAGCGGGGCCTGGACACAGCGGTTTGCAAGCACAAGTCTTTATTCCACGTGCTCTCGCCATGCACTACCACTGCCCTCCCCCCAGCCTCGACTCCTAACGACCCCCACCCACTTCCTGGTCCCCAGGGCTTACATAGGGTCTGTGAGGTCACAGCCTATAAGGGGATTCTCCATCCCACCCGAGTTCCCGCTGCCTGCCGGCTGCAGAGATTACTTCCCGGTGCCTCAGCGTCAAGGCCTCAGTACTTCCTCTTTGGCTCTGCGGGGCTCCTCCCCTGGCCCTTGCATCCCGCCTCCTTTCTTACCCGGCCACAATCACTGATTAAAGGCCTTAGCTGAGGGAGGCCCAGGCCTCCCACTGCCTCCCGATCTGGCCCCCGGACCCCTGGCTCTGCAGGGGAAAGCGAGGCCGGTGACCCCCAGCCCTGCCCCCCTTGGGTCCGCTCCACCTGCTGGTGGCGGCCTCACCTCCCTCGCGTCCTGATCATGGGAGGAAGGACCACCTGACCACAGCACCCCCTCCCCCGCCAGGTCTTCTGTGGAGCTGGTCCTTTCCACTCCCACTAGGCCACATCCCCTCAGGCAACTCTTCCCCGGCTCCCCGGGCCCCAAGACTCCCGGCCTCCCGCGGGCGCATTGTGGCCCGGGCTCCAATTCTCTGCTGCCAGGAAAAGGCCTGTGGGCAGCCCTGGTGGCCCGAGGGCCACGGCAAGCGCAGCTTTTCCCGGCTGTGTCCCAGGGCTTGGTGCCTCCTCGCAGGCGGGGCCAGAAAGTCTCCCTGCTGTGTCTACATCGGGCCCTCCCAGCAGGGGCCGCTGCTGCTGCTCCCCAGAGCGTGGGGGGGGGCTCCCCTTCTCTCCAGGGGACCAGGACTCAGGGCTGAGCATTTGCCCCCGTTCTCCCTTCCCCACTTGCGATCTCTGCCCTGGAGAAGGCGCAGCTGGCCCCTGGCCCTGCCCCCCCTGGCCCCTGCCCTCGTTCATCCTTTGGCTCGTTCCCTCCCTCGTGCGGGCACTAAGGACCCGGTTTGGGGCTTGGGGGGCAGAGATGCCCGAGAGCTGGGCTTCGAGTGTGCGATGGGGGCGCTGCCAGTGACTCCCCCTCCCCGAGTCCTGTCACAGTCCGGGCCCATGGAGGAGGCGGCTTCAGAACTGGGCCCCGGGCTTTCAGAGCCGGAGCTGGGCGCGCCGGGGAGGGGCACGGAGGCAGGGAGGGCCGTGACCAGCCCTTTCAGGGCTGCCTTTGATCTTCCCCGCGCCCTGGGAGAAAGGGACCCTCATGATCCCCGTTTTACAGATGAGGCAACCGAGGCCGCGAGCAGGTCAGCACGTGGGTGCCCAGAATCCCCTGGCTGGGTCGGCTTGGAATCCCGCGGTGGTTGGCCCCAGGGCCTTGGCTCCCGCCCTGCCCGCTCTGCTCTGCCCGGCTTGAGTGGGGACGGGTTTTTATGGCATCAGATTGATCTGGGCCCCGGGCCGGCCCCTCTGGGAGGGAATCTGCGCAGGGAAGGACCAGGCGGCTGGGACTTCGCAGCCCCGGGCTCCGGGTGCCGAGGCCTGAGGCCAGAACCCCTTTATCTGTCCCACGCCCTCCTTCCTGGGGGTCACCCCCAGGGGGCGCTAACAGCCGCTGGCGCTGTCCGTGGGTGATTCACGCAGACTGCTTCCTGCCTGGGGAAGGGGGAGCCAGGGGGGCTCGGAATCTGACCCAAATGCGCGCTGGAAACCGTCTCGTAGGTGAAAAAAATAAAGTCAATGTGAGAAAAGGAAGGGAGCGGGGGAAATGGGAGAGGTCATCGGGAGTGGGGGACCAGGGTCTATCACTTGACCTCTGGGACCTGTCAGGGGCCGGCCCTTTGGTCCCGAAGGCGCCAAAACTCTGAGCTCAATCCAAGGGGAAGCTGCTCTTCGTAAGGCGGCAGGGCTGGGAGGCGGGCGAGGGGGGGCAGGCCCGAGGCTTGGGGGGGTGCCCTCTCACCCCAGCCCCGCCCCCTCTGCCCCTCTGTCCCCTCTCTCCGAAGTCACCCAGATCTCCAACCATCACCTCTCGGACCCGGAGCACAACTCGGCCCCTGGGCTGCTCCTCCCGGGAGGGCCCACACCAGTACATGTTCAGGTGAATTCGCCCACTGCAGCCTATCAAGCTGGGCTGAGTGTTTGCCTTGGAGATGAGTGGAGAGGAAGAGCTCCCTGGTCAGAGTGGGCCCCGGGGTTCTGGCCCAGTCGCCCAAGCATGGGTGCTGGGGATTCTTGGGCTCCTTTGCCTGGGGATTCCCCAGAGCCGTGAAACCCTGTCCCTGAGCTCCGGGGAAAGGCTTGCTCATCCCCCGGCCCCGCTTCTCCGGACCTCAGCACAGGCTTGGTGTGGGATGGCTTTGTCCGGGCAGGTCGGTGCCTTTGGAGGCTTTGTGGCCAGAGGCTTTAGCTGCATTTTAATGGACACAGGGGCCCCTTGAACGCTGAAGGAGGATTTCACAGAGGCCCGGAGAGACCTCCAGGAACTGACGCTGAGGGAAAGCAGCAGAACCCGGAGAGCGTCGTCCACAGCAACAGCAAGCTTACACAACGATCAGTGTGGCTCTCCAACAGTGAGCCGGTCTGGGCCAGTTCCGATGATCTCGTGATGGAGAGAGCCGTGTGTGCCCAGGGGGAGGGCCCGGGCCGAGTGTGGCTCAGCATGGCATCCTCACTCTCCGCGTCCGCTCACGCTCACTTTTCTTTCTCGTTTTCTTTCCTTCTCCATCCGATTTTTCTTGTGCAGCAAGACCGCTGTATGTTTACACATATTGGATTTAATGTATTTTTTAACAGTACAACATATATTGGATTGCTTCCTGTCTAGGGGAGGGGGTGGGGAACGATTGGAAAACAAGACTGTGCGAGGGTCAATGTGGACAAATTATCCGGCTTCTGTTTAAAAACAAAAAGTGTTAATAATTTAAAAGAAAGAAAAGAAAAGAAACTTGAGTGCTGAGATTATCTCTAGGGAGAAGCGGCGGGAAGCCCTCAGCACCAGGCCCCGGGATTGATTGGTTCACCCTGACCCCCACGATTGGTGGCCGGCTCTTCCTGGCTCACCATCTTTTGCTCTGCACCGTTTTGGGCCCCAGAGGGGAAGGAGCCGGGGCCTGCCTTCATGCAGCTCACAGTCTCCTGCTGGCCGAGGGCACCCACTAGCCATGGTCTGGGATAGTCCAGGGGGAATTGCCAAAACAAAGGGGAGCTGGTCCCACGCTCTGGGGGGGGGGGGCAGGGGCTCAGTATGGGGTGGTCCCCGGCGGCAGCCCCAGAGTTCTGGCCGGCCGCATAGACCCCAAATCTACCTTCTCTTGTGTTTGCAGCTTCTGTGGGACCGGAAGGCGTAGGATCCCACCCTCACTTTTCTTACATTTAAGAAAAGAAGAAGGAAGCAAGTGAGAGCACTTACCCGGAGGGGAAGGATGGGAAGAGGTCCAGGTAAGGGGAGACACCCCCGTGGGGAGGCGTTGCTGTGGGGTGGTGGGCAAGGGCCCTAGAGCCCGGATGAGACACGGCCCCTGGCACTCTTTCCATGCCCCCCCGGCCCTCTGGGGGCACTCTTGTGCCCTGCCCTCCACTCTCACGGCAGCCTTTGAGATGGGCCCAGACAAGGGCCTGGCATGTGCCCTGGAGGGGTTTGTGAGGCAGAGGCAAGGAGTGAAACTGGAATCGCCCCCACAGTCTCGGCTCCAGTCAGGAGGGAGGCCCTTCTCTCTAGAGGGGCTGGGAATGTTTGGCAAACTTGAAAAAGCTCCCAAGTCCATGGCTGCTGCCCGGGATCTGGGCTCCCCTGGGCTCCCCACCCAAGCAGCCGCCCCTTGTGCCTGAGGGACCATCCAGGACTCCATGATCCCTCCCGTGTACTTGCCAAACTTTTCCCATTGCCCAGGAAGGGCCCCAAGATCCCTGGAGATCAAATCCTGCCTCAGACACTGAGTAGCCGAATAATCCTGGGCAGGTCACCAGCTCTGTCTCGGTTTCTTCAAAGGACGAGAGTCTGGCTTGAGCTGTGAGAGGAGTGTGGGACGACCCAGGGGAAACCGTCTCCTCCAGGCGGCTCCCGGTCTTGGGCCATCAGGCGGGGGAGGAGGGGAGGAGGGGAGTCATTGCTGGGCCCCGAGGGAGGACGCCCTTGGATCGGACACGGTCAGCTCGAGCGACCTTACCTCCGGCAGCGCAGTCTGGGCAGCTCCAGGACCGGGTCCCGAGGGCTGAGGCTTTCACAGGGAGGTGCGGGGTCTCATTCAAAAGCCTCCGGTTAGTTTCTGATATTAAGGACTAATGCTCCCAGGACGGGGTCGGGGGCAGCCCGGGGCCTTCCAGAGAACGGGGGCAAGGAGAACGTTGGGACGGAGGAGAAGCGGCCTCCCCCCTCCAGGCCTTCGGGCCTTTCCACCACATTTTGGAGCGGAGGGCACTTTCCCCAAGCCCCAAACTTCCCGGGGTAAGAACAAGCCCGTTCTAGGCACTGTGCTAAGAGCCAGGGAGACAAGAAGGACACGGCCCCTGCCCTCAGGGAGCGCCTGGTCTGACGGGAGAGACCACACAGAAATAACCGTTAGCCGCAGCCAGGATCCGCGGGGGGCTCAGGGTCCGCCATGTCCTAGGGAAAGCCCGGGAAAGGCCGGCAGCCAGTGAAGCCGTCTACATAGGCTCACCTGGGAGAGGGGCAGGAGGAGGAGGAGGAGGACAAAGAGGAAGAGGAGGAAGAAGAGGGAGAAGGAGGAAGAAGAGGAGGAGGAAGAAGAAGAGGAGGAGGAGGAGGAGGAGGAGGAGGAGGAGGAGGAGGAAGGCCCTGGCCAAGGTCTGTTACCCAGCCGCTGAGAAGAGGAGGCAGTGACCTTAGAGGAAACAGCCAGGAGTGAGTCAGGGGCAGCCGCTTTGATTTCCCAAGGAAGCCTCTGAACCCCAGACCTCACTGTCAGATGTGAGGAGTCCCTCGGGAGTTTATGGGCTCGTTAAAGCGGTTTGATGGGTGTCCCGCAGGACGGGAGCCACGCCTCCGGGCTCTCCCTTGGCTGCCAGGACTCCGGCCCCAGCGTCTCAGTTATTTACAAAGTTTGGGGGAAGAACGCGGCCGGGATCCTGTTCGGGGGCGGGACCAGGCAGGTTGACTCCCTGGCCAAAGTCGGGCTTTGCCCCAGGGGCCCGAGCTCCCAGACGCCTGGCGTCAGGCGGAAGGACGGCGGCACCTCAGGGCTGGCACCGGCAGGTGGGGCCCCTGCTTTTTTCACCCCGATTTAGCGGGGGGTTGTGAGGTAATCGCCTTCGCCTCTGTTGCCCTAAGTTTTTGGCAAACAGGGAGAACGGAGCACCAGTGTCTGTGTGTGGCAAAGGGCAGCGTCCTGACGGCTCTGCGGCCCAGGACGAGGGGAACGATGGCGCAGGAGGGAGCCCGTGCTCTTTATGGAAAGCCTCCGCCATCTTGAGACTCTGACGCACGGGTCCATGTCATCCCTTGTAACAGGAGCTAATCACAGGTTGGATGAGAAATGGGCTTCCTCTGGGCCCCTTTGATGGGAGTGTGTTGGAGGATGGACAGGAGGGACTGACTCAGCCTGATGGGACACAAGGTCAATGAGGTGTCAAAGTTCAGTGGGGACAGAGGGGCAGAAGGCGACCTCTGTCCAGTGTCACTGTGGCCTCCCGGGGGAGCCCGGCCGGACAGTCCGGTCCACTCTGAGGCTCCATGCTCACAGGTCCCCCAGGAACTGATTGTCGCCCCGGGGGGTCTGCAGAGCTCGGAGCTCCTTGGAGGCAAGGGAGAGAAAGACTGATGGGCAGGGAAAGGTAACAGACCGGCCCAGGTCTGCCTGCTCCTGGTCCAAAGGAGTTTTGGTGACATTTGGAGGAGGCCGAGGAGCCAGAGGGGACATTTCATGGTGATCTGCCCTTGGTTTTCAAAAGGGGCCAAGGGTGTCCCAGGGCAGGGCCTCCCTCCGGGTGGACGAGGTCTCTTCCGAGTCATGAAATCTGTGTGACTGCCCTGAGATTCAGTGGGTGACCTGAGGTCTGCAGCCGCCGCCTGCCTCGTGGAGCCAAGTGTTCTCGGGCCCCCTCCCTGGGAAAGTCCTCGCGGGCTTGGGGTCCCCACCCCCACCTTCCGCCCAGTTACCCGCCCCCCCCCCCGTTAGCCCATGGGTGTGGGTGCAGCTCCCAGAGCCACAGGGGAGAGGCCGGAGGGGGACACCAAAGGTGGAGGAGCAGCCCCCGGGCAGGTTCTGCCTGAGCAGCCCGTAATTATCAAGCCCAAGAAAGGAGAAACGGTCCCGAGAGCAGTGGCTTTGGGAACCTCTATGTGGAGCAATAAGGAGGCCCCTGGGGGACGTCTCCGCTGGCCAGGAGTGGGGGATTCCCAACGGAGCCGGCCCCGACTCAGGCTCACTCAGTCCCTGCTCTGGGTGGGAGCGCTCATTTGGGGACTAAGGGACAGAGCAGGGCCCGGTGGGCCGCCCCTTCCCCTATGATCTCATCATCTTTAGGGCATTAGGAGCATTCCTGGGCAACGAGTTGAGGAACATTCCCAGAAGACCCGAGTCTAACTCATCCCATCATGGGGGGTTCCCCACCCCCACCCAGGTGACTGGAGATGTTGCATCACTCCCTTGCTCGTGTGGGTCTCTCCCCCAGCAGCACTGACTGTGTGCCAGGGCTCAGCACTTAGTATGTCTCTTGCGGCTGCTGCTCTATGCTCCTGGTCCCCCCCCCCCTCGCAGCAGTACCCGCCCTCTGGCCCCGCTCCTCGCCCGCCCCCGGCAGCACCAGCCCAGGACTTTCCGCTTCCCCAAGCACCGGGTGCCAGGAGAGCAGCTCCCTTTGGTGCCAGGGGCCGGCGCCTTTCCCTGGGCATGAGTGGGAGGAGCAGGCGGCTCTTGTTCCTTCTGGTCCTGTGGAAAGAGCTTCAGCCGGAGGGCGAAGGAGCTCGAGTCAAGCTCGGGGCTGTTTTTCAGTCCCAGCCGGGCCCCCTTGGACTGGGCAGAGCCTTCCCGGCCCTTTAGAAGGCGCCGTGGGACAGATGAGTAAAGCGAGACCCACAGGTCAGAACAGGCGCCTTTGCATCCAGTGCTCTTTCCCCTGCACTTGGGAAACAGGTGTTTGACATCTGAGTTGGGCAAGTCCCCGGCGAGGGCATCGCCACTGACCTAAAAACAAGTTCGAGGGAAGAAACCCGCATGTCCCGGCCCAGGCGCCCCCCCTCCCCCCTTGGGGCAGGGGCACAGCGTGCTGGGGGCGGCCCGGGGGCACTGTCCGGGCTCCAAGGCAGCGGCCTGTCTTGGTTCACTCAGATAATGAGACACTGACCCAGTTCTCCGGCCTCTGGCCGCTCCCGGCAGAGAGAAGTGGGTCAGGGATCCTCACGGCCCTGTGGGCCTGTCCCCATGGGGGAGGGGAGCCCCGTGTAGGGGTTGTGACCCCCCGGCTCTGTCCGGGCTCCCGCCCTGCATGTCCCCAGGCTCGGCACCTCCCCCCCTTCTCTGGAAGTCCTCCCTGAAGGAGGCCTCGCCAGTCCCGGCGCGCTTCGGCCTTCCTTTCTACAGCAGAGTCCCAGTTTGTCCCCTTGGCGCCGGCGCCCAGAGCTGTTCCTCTCCCTGAGAGCGGCCGGCTTCTGCGTTATCCAGCTCCCCAGTGCTGCCCACAGTAGGTGCTCAATAAGGGTTTGCTGACTGACTGACTGACCGTTCCCCTTCTGGCCTGTTCTGGAGTTCCCTGCAGGGACGGCCCGGGGGGTGCTGGGATCGGGCCCTTGGCTGGAAGGGCCTGGCCCAGGACTCCTCGGGCTGAGGCTGCCCACTCCTGGGGCGGAGGGGGGGGGGGGAGGGGGTTGGGGGGAAGGGCCCCTCCCAGCGGAGCTCTCTCTGAGCCCAAGCAGTAAACAGCAGGTTGATTCCAAGCTGGGAGGTGTCGGAAAACCCCTGGGGCAGGAGATTTCGAAACCAGATTTGGGTTAGAAAAAAGCCCCAGTGGGAGGGGCCGGCATGAAAGGGGTGGAAGAGCTCCAAGCCAGATCCAGCTGAGAAAGCCTGAGAACCTGAGGGTGGGAGCTGCTGGAGACTCACATGGGTGTCTGAGGCCCGGGGCCTGTGAGGAAGGGGGGCCACGTGCCGGCACCGGCACCGGGGGACGGCCTGGAGGCTTCTGGGAGGCCCGGGGTGGGAGGGCTCACACTTCCACAGAGGCCTGGGATGGGGAGGGAGAGAGGCCCAGGCCCCTGGCCCCTTCCTGGTACCCAAGGTCGGACGCCGGCCTCCTTCCTGGGCAGGCCGGGCTCCCACTATTTCCAGGCTCTGGGTGCAGGGGGCATTTTGGGGGCCAGTGGCCTCCGCTCCTTGGGAACCCTTCATCCTGGGCAGGTCTGATCGGAACAGGGCTTTCCGAACCCTCTTCCGCCTGGAGCCCAGGAGCAGTGGAGAGGCTCCATGAGTCAGCCCGTGTTTGTCTCCGCCGTCAGAAGCCACCGCCGTCTGGGGGAGGGCGGGGACCCACCGAACCTGAGTGACAGCTTGGCCTCTTGTGGCTCTTGTGGAGGTAGATGACAGGCTTGGTATCCCGGCCCCGCCCGCCCCCCCCAAGCCTCGGGCCAAGAAAGCAGTAAACAAGCGGCCCAAACTCTCCAAGGAGACCCAAGGAGGCACCGGGAGAGGAGGCCCCGGCTCTTTGAGGTTAGAGTCAAAGGGCCTCCAGGAGGGCCGGGATTTCCAGGAAAATCACCTGATTTCAGAGCGTCCCGAACCCCGGCTCCAGAAGGTCCCCAGAGAGCTCTGAGTCAGTGGGCAAACGGTCACTGGTCCCGACCTCCACCGAGGGGAAGCTCTCGGCCATGGTTAGGAAAGCCTGGCCCTCCAGGGCCCAGGAAACCGCTTCCCTTCCCCCTTCACCTCCCTAGGACAGCTGGTGACTGTCAAGCATCTGAATCTGAATTTGAACTCGGGCCCTCCTGCCCTAGCCTGGCCCTCTCTCTGCCCCCAGCTGCCTCGCTTCCCTGGCGCCGTCTAGACCTTTGCCAAGAGCCCAAGTCCCGGCTGCTCCTTTGGAGACCCTGCCTTTGGCCCTTCTGGCCTAGCCCTTTGGGGGCTCTCCTCGGCAGGCATGTTCAAGGGACCCCCAGTCCCGCCCCCACCCCCCATGGCCTCTTCCTCAGCTTTCTGTACGGCCTCAGAACCGGCTCGGGCCCACTGGCCAGTTCCCCTTTATGTGCCTTGGTTTCCTCAGCTGTCAAATGGCGACAGGGGGCTTGCGGGCGCTGCCTCACGTGCCCCGGACAAGGAAAGCATGTTGTTGACAGTAACAGGCTCTGGTGACTAAAGGCGTCCTGGTAATGACCGAGCAGGAGAGTGCCTGGAGGCCCGCAGGAGGGCAACCGGACTGGGGGGTGTTGGGGGGGGCTCTGGGAGAGGGGGAGGAGAGCCGAGCTGCGCCACACACACACACACACACACACACACGCACCCAGACACCTGCGTGTGCACACAGTGGGACCGCTCTCGCGCCTCCCACCAGCCGCTTTCCCCAGGGCTCTGGGAAGGCCGGACCCTTGCCCCCCCAGACGGCCCGGCGAGGGCTCAGAGAAGCTCACGCAATGGGTTGGGGGCCACCCGGGCTCACTGGGGGAGCTCCCTCGGGGAAGGGGCAGGAAATACCGGTCCGGCTTGGGGCGGAGGCGCTGAAGCAAGAGCGCGTTGGCGTCCAGCGCCAGGCCCGCGGAAGGGCCGCCGGCCGGCCACAGGCTTCCTCGTCCCGCGCCGGCTCCTCCCTCTTGTTCCGAGTGCCAGGCGGGGCCCGCTCTTTGGCCCTGTTATTACCGCTGGCACAGGGAGAAGCGGGCAGGTCTGTTTGTGCCTCGGGGAGGAGCCGCGCGAGTCCTTCCAGTTCTCCTGGTCCAGCTCATCCTCTGTGGGGGGGGAGGAGCCGCCAGGGCCTGTTACCCGGAGTCCCCCCAGGGAGGAGCAGAGGGGGGTGGGGAGGAGCGGCTGTGGGGAGGAGGTCAGGGGAGGCAGGTTCTCCCAGAAGCTCTTCCCCTGAGCTGGCAGCAGCCGCCTCCTGTCAGGTGGGCCCGAACCTCTCAGAACCTGCAGCCGCCTGTGCAGAGAATGACCCCAGGGCCGGGGGGGGGGGGGGGCGGGGTGGGGGGGAGGGCTCCCTGGCTTAGAGTCTGCTCCCTCCTCCAAGAGTCCCTGCTCCAGGCCGAGTCTGCCCCACTTCTCCTCAGCAGAAACTCCTGGAGAACCATGATCTTTCTCTCTCTTTCTCCCTCTGTCTCTCTCTGTCCCTGTTTCTGTCTCTGTCTCTCTATCTCTCTCTCTGTCTCTGTCTCTTCATCTCTGTCTCTCTCCATTTCTCTCTCTCTCTGTTTCTGTCTCTGTCTCTGTCTCTCTGTCTGTCTCTCTCTCTCTCTGTCTCCTTCTCTCTCCATTTCTTTGTTTTTCAACAGACTCCCCACATGTTCAGGGTTAGGTCACTGATGGCTCAAAAGTCTGTATATTGGGCTCAGGCCCCCTGGAATCTCAGCTTGGCGGCAGCTGGGACCCGCAGGCACCAGAACAGGCGGCCGGGGATGGGAACAGTCGGTGCTGCCTGTGGTCTGAGCACTAGAGCGAGCCTCCGGCCCTTTCTGGCCCACGTGGCGTCCAGGAGCCGCGTCACTCTCTCCCCAGGCTCATCTCTTAGTTTCCTCTTCTGTAAAATGTGAGGGTCGGGCTGGCTCGCGGCCCCGGGTCCCTAAGCATAAACCAAGGAGAACCGCACAGCGCTGGGGATACCAAAATATCACGTCCGCCCTGAAACGAGCTTTCCCCCCACTTCTCTTTCCTCCTTAAAAGGAGGACCCTCTAGCAGCCACGGCTTGGTCCTCCTCTCTGACCCCTCTTGCCCCGGACCCCCAGGCCCTCCTCGGGCCCGCTCCGGCCTCTTGGAAAAACTGCTCTGGGACAGGAAGGAGGCTTGACTGGCTCCAGCTGCTTCCTCAAAGGGAGGCTTGGGGAGGACCAATCCAGTTAGAGGGAAGAGCATCCTCCGATGTGCGGAGCCCAAGGGTGTGGCGAGGGCTCCTGGAGAGGGGGACGGCTCGGCAGAGGGGGGACGGCGGCAGGGATGGCTGCCTCCTTACTGGAAGCTCAGCCCCTCTTAATTTAGCCCGAGTCCATGAGCCTTCTTGCCTGCCTCTTCCCACTCCTGACTCATCCTCAGCTTGCCATCCCCCTGAGACCCCCAGATTTTTTTCCGTGCTACTCCAGGATGACCTGCCTCCCCATCTGGACACTTGCACATCCGTCCACACCTTTTAAAGCAGTGGTTTCCTTCGGGCTCCTCTCCAGCAAGGGAGAGATTTATCTTTAGAGATCGGAAAAGGAGGCTTAAATGGAATGACTTGACAGTAAACAGACAAGCCAGGTCAGGAACACTGACAGCCCAATATGCTTTTCTGTTGCACCCTGCTTCCCAGAATCACAGAACCTCCAGGACTTCAGTGGCCAAATAGATGAATAAAAACGGAACAGAGGATACCCATGGAGTGCCTTTCTTTGGAGCCCTCCTAGGATGGGGAGCCCCGGGCAGCCCATTCTACCTTGGGATGTTAAAAATATTCAGCTGAAATGTGCCCCTGCCACTTTGCCCTCTGTTCCCGTTGGACTGATGCGACCCCACATTCTACAGCGTGGCCAGAACCTCAGGCTCTTCTGAGTGCAAATCCTGCCTGGTTGTATGTCCCTGGACAAGTCCTTCATCCCCACTGCCTCAGTTCTTCATCTGGAGAATCAGCTGGAGAAGGAAATGATCGACACTGCACTGAACAAGAGGATCACCACACTATTCGCCCTGGGTCTCCTGAAAATCTGACAGACACATCCCGGCCTCTCCCTCTAGTCACTAAGCAGCAGAGAAGCCCGGACCCCTGCAGGGCTCCCAGAGTCCTTCCGGCTTCACCCTGAAAGATGTTGCCCAATGGAAGTCTTTTGCTGGAAAGCCAGGAAAACCACAGGACAACATTCATTGAAAAATAACCCCCTCAAAAACAAACAAACAAACAAACAAACAAACAAACGAGATAAAAGATTCTGTTCTCCAAGTAGCCGTTGGAGACTTCACCATGGTCCAGTGGAGTTAAAATCTAGAGATGTTGGCATGCTGGGGTCTCGGTAAACATTTTTATTTTTCACTTGAATACAAAATGAGAAAAGAAAAACTTCCTTTCCTTGCCAAGTCGACAACAGAACAGAAGAGAAGATTCGACTGAAAACAGTATGAAGAAACGTATCTAAAAAATACTTGACACTAGCTGTTCTTTGCTTCCCCAAGGGTTTGCTTTTCCTTTCTGCCCTGTCCCTTGTTCTTCAGTTTTTGCCCCTTTCCTCTCCCCAGAGAAGGCTGCAATTAAGGGTGGCTATTTTTACATATAGAAAGATATCTGAAAACACTCACATACGTGCATGTATTGGACCCCAGGCTTCCTTCCATTTTTTCCAGGTAAAGATCAATCGCATCAGGATGATGAGGGCCTTCTCCCCTTTTTATGCCTTCCTATGGGTGCTCTGGGTCCGGAGCGTGGCCTCCAGCTCTGTCCAGCCTATACGTACACACAAATGTATTCATAGATACATTTAGACACCCACGACACGGATGCACCCATACATGTGTGCAGACACACGTGTACACATCAATGGCTGTTACAGACTGTAAACATGTATATATACATGTATAGTACACACATTATTGATAGACTCCCCTGCACACCCATACACAAACAATAGATGCCTGTATAGACCAGACCTCATATACATATTCCACCTATCATTTCTCTCTTCCTTTGGGGGCCCAAGTCTTTTGTTTGTTTGTTTGTTTGTTAACACATGCTAAATTTACTTATACTTAAAAAAACCTAGATAAAAATATTTACAGTTTCTTTTTTTATTATAGCTTTTTATTTACAAGTTATATACATGGGTAATTTTTCAGCACTGACAATCGCAAAACCTTTTGTTCCAACTTTTCCCTTCCTTCCCTCCACCCCCTCCCCTAAATGGCAGGTAGTCCCATTCATGGTAAATATGTTAAAGTATATGTTAAATACAATGTATATGTACATATCCATACCGTTATTTTGCTGTGCAAGAAGAATCGGACTTAGAAATAAGGTAAAAATAATCTGAGAAGGAAATCCAAAATGCAGGCGACAAAACCAGGGAGTGGAAATGCTGTGTTGGTCCACACTCCTTTCCCAGAATCATTTCTCTGGGTGTAGCTGGTTCTCTTCATTATTGAACAAATGGAACTGATTTGGATCCTCTCATTGTTGATGAGAACCAAGTTCGTCAGAATTGATCCTCGTGTAGTCTTGTTGTTGATGTGGACACAATGACCTCCTGGTCCTGCTCACTTCCCTCAGCATCAGTTCCTGTCAGTCTCTCCAGGGCAGGCCCAAGTCTTTCTGCACTTTTCCAAACCAACATTTGCTGAGCCACAAGATTCTTTTCCAGACTCCAAAAGCTTGAGATATAAAGGGGAAACTTTGGGATGCAAAGTAGACATCCCCACCCAAGAGTTGGAAAAGCTCAATTACTTAAGAAGAGGCCGGCCTGCCTCCAGCTCCCCCCTGGCTTTTCCTTAATCCTCTCAGGCCCAGACCTCTGGCCTGCCCCACCCATCACCCTTTTGTCTCCAGACTCTCCTCTCTGAGTTTCTGGGCCCCCCCCCTTTCCTGGCTCTCCTCCCTCAGGCAGACGGCTCCTGTTGTTTCCTTGGCAGGATGGTCACCCAGATCAGGTTCCGGCCCCTTTCCTTCCCTCTCAGTGACTTCCCTTGGTGATCCCATCAGCTCAATGCTAATGATTCTCAAATCTACTTATCCAGCCCTGACCTCTTGTGACCTCCAAGGCCCATTAGACACTTGAAGTAGCTCTTCCTGGAAACCTCAAACATCAAGGACAAAAGTCCATTATCTGTCCCCCAAACTCCCAGAGGCGCCCATCCCTGTGCAGGACGCCACCATCCTCCTGGCACCTTTGGTTCCCCATACCCAGTCTGCTGCCAAGGCCTCTGTGTTGGGTCATTTCTGCCATGTCCGACTCTTGGTCCCCGTTTGGGGGTTTTCTTGGCAGATATTGGAAGGATTGGCCATTTTACAGAGGAGGAAACCGAGGTACAGAGGGTTAAGTGACTCGCCCAGAGTCACCCAGCTAGTCCAGGTCGGAGGCCGGATTTGGCTCAGGCCTCCCTGCTTTCCGGCCCCTGGCTCTTACTGGCTGTGCCTCTGAGCTGCCTGCAAAGCTTTGGAAGCTCTCCTGGATGCTCCCCAGTCTCCTCTCACGGGACTGGTGCTCAGGCTCTGGTGAATCTTCCTGCCAGTATCCATCCCCCTCTAGTCCACCCTCAACTCTGTGGTCAAGGTGCTCTGGCTAGAGGCTGGGTCTGACCGTGGCAGCCTGATGTTGGGGTCAGGGACAGTGAGTGCAAGTATGGCTGATGGACCAGAGGTCCTGGGGCTACTCTGAACACATGCCTTCCCCTCGGTTCGGTTCGGTTTGGGCCACTCTGATTTTGTTGACAGAGGCAGCCCCTTCTTTGCGGGGGCTCCCAGAGTTCTTCCCAGAGATCCCGGGGTGCATCTTCCCCCCCACCACCACAGTGTGAATGTGGCCTTATGTAGGTTGTCCCCAGGCGGGGCCGTGGTGGGCCCCGGAGCACCCCCACCAGCCCATTAGAGCCACTCCCTGCAGTCGATTGGGCGCTTGGGCATTCGGCTCAAGAAGGGACCTCAGTGTCCGGTCCCACCTCCTGCCGGGACCTTCAGCATCTTTCTAAGGCATCAAATGGAGGCGCTCCAGCGTCTTGGGATGGGGCTGGCCCGGCTTTCCCCGACATACAGCCCCGAAGTCAACCCAAGGGCCCTTGAGGCCTCAGCTCTCCTTCCTCTCTCTGGTGCTTCCCTTTGGATCCTCCCGAAGCCTGGATTAGCCTTGGCAACATGGGCATCAGTGCCGGGACCGTGTGTGCCCCCTACAGAGTCTGCAGCCAGGGGACGGGCGCCTCCCCATTACCGATGTACCCGAGGCTTCCCCTAATGGCTGTGGAGAGCCTGTATCTTCCCGGTGCTTGGGCCCAGCTCCAGAGGCAGCACCGGGGGCACGGCCATCTGCTCACAACAGCCGGGTCCATCTTTCCCTCCAAAGACTCCATCCTTATCCAAGGCGCCTGACCACCTTGAGCCGACCAGCAGCCCTGCTCCATCCTCTGCTGCCTGGGAGAGCTCCAGAGCCGCCTCCATGGTCCAGAACCCAGGTGAGCGCCATCTTCCACAAGCCCTCACAGCTTCCAAGGGTTCCCTCAGGTCCCCCTCACCATCCGCACATGGAACGGCGGCTTGCTTAGAGACCATATGAAATCCAACAGACCTGGAAGATGAACAGTCCTTGTTTCAAGAGAACCAGGCCAGTGTTCCGTCCACACGGACGTGCCCCCAGCTGCCCCTCACACATCACTTCTTTTTTTACATTATTTCCTGTAGCATATGTGGGTTTGTGTACATATAAAATACAGTGATATTCCATCACATTCATGAACCACAATTTGTTTAGCCATTTTCCAATTGATGGGTGTCTACTCTGTTTCCAATTCTTAGCTATCCCCGAAAATGCTGTTAATAAATATAACCGAGTCTATGGTGACTTTTTCCCTCCTCAGTGGCTTCCTTGAGGCGCCTTCTCAATGGGGTCTTTGTTGGCCCAGTAAAAGGGTCTCTGGTTCAGACATTTGAGTGACATTTTATTCATTTTCTTTGCATAATTCCAAATTGCTTTTCACAGTGGTCGGACAATTTCTCAGCTCCTCCAACAGTGTATTAGCCTACCTTCCCACCTGCTTGCGTCTAATTTTTTTTGTCATTTTGGGGAGTTTCTATGATATAAGGTAAAACTTGGGGTAGTTTTAGTTTGTGTTTATTTCTCTTATTGTCTAGTGATTTTCTTTTATGTGGTTGGCAATACTTTATAATTCTATTTTCCAAAACTATTAGTTCATATCCTTTCTTTGATTATTCATTTGTTGGGGAATGGCTTTTATTCTTATAATTAATACTTACTGCTATATCTTTGATACCAAACCCATATATGAGAAATTTGATATTTCTCGCATTTGACTGTTTCCCTTTTTATCCTAGACACCTTAATGTTGTCTGGGCAGAAGCCTTTCAGTTCCAAGTTGCCTCTTCTGCTATAGACCTAGTATTATGAACCTTGATAATTCATAATTTTAGGGCAGCCTTGTTCCTCTTGGTTCTCTTCCCCTCACTCCTGATCCCCTTTTCTCATTTAATATTCTCTTTCTCCTCCCCTTCAACTAATCCTGTTCCTTAGTTTTGAAATTTCCTTTTTTCTTTCTCTTTCTTTTTCTTTCTTTCTTTCTTCCTTCCTTCCTTCTTTCCTTCTTTTTCTTTCTTTCTTTCTTTCTTTCTTTCTTTCTTTCTTTTTTTCTTTCTTTCTTTCTTTCTTTCTTTCTTTCTTTCTTTCTTTCTTTCTTTCTTTCTTTCTTTCTTTCTTTCTTTCTTTCTTTTTCTTCCTTCCTTCCTTCCTTCTTTCTTCCTTTCTTTCTTTCTTTCTTTCTTTCTTTCTTTCTTTCTTTCTTTCTTCCCTCTTTCTTTCCTTCTTTCTTCTTTCTTTCCTTCTTTCTTTCTTCTTCCTTCCTTCCTTCCTTCTTTCTTTCTTTCTTTCTTCTTTTTTTCTTTCTTTCTTTTTTCTTTCTTTCCTTCTTCCTTCCTCTTTTTTACTTTCTTTCTTTCTTTCTTTCCCCCTTTCCAAAAATTCAGAAAGGATTTCTCTCCTTTATTATCCATCTTTTCTTTTTGTTTATTCTAGACCTCAATTCTCTTGATTCATGACTCCTATAATTATCTGGTCCTTCCTTTTTCTCTGTATTCTTCATGTAATCAAGACTTCCAAAGTGTGAGCTCTAGGGGCTTTCACACACTGCCTTGTAAAGCTTGCCCCATGGCTTCCTCTTTTCCATTGTGCCTGCCTCATTTCCAGAATAAGCCAATGATTGCCCTCCCCCTCCCATGCCTCTGATGATGCAGCCCACCATTGATCTATACTCTTTCTTGATAATATTTTTTCCTTTTTGTTTTTCTATTTATTTTTTAGTTACATTTTAAATTCCAAACTCTCTTCCTTTGCCCCTCCCCAGTCCCCACTCTCCATTTGACACAGAGATAATTCCTATCTATTTATCTTAGATCATTGTACACTTCTACTTATCAGTTCGTTCTTTGGAAGTAGATAGCATCTTCCTTCATAGGTCCTTTGTAGTTGATCCGAGTATAATACTCAGAATAGCCATTTACAATTGTCCTTTCTACAATATTACTTTGTTGTACACAATGTTCTCTCAGTTCTGCTGATTTTCATTGTTTCATGCATGTCTTTCTGTATTTTTCTACAACCACTGAGCTCACCATTTCTTACAGTGCAGTAGTCCTCGGTCACAATCCGTATCATCACCATTCCTCAGTTGATGAGCATTCCTGGATCTTTTTTTACATTTGCCTAGAAAGCTCCTCCTGCCCCCAGAGGTTCCTGACCTTTTCTGGACAAGTGGACTTTTCAAGAACCAAATCCATGCCCCCTGTCTCCCTTCATCTCTCTCTTTATTCTTTCCTGCAATCATCAGAAACTCCCTTCCACCTCCAAAGTAAAGCCTCTTTCCTTCCCCCTTCTCTTTTTCAAATGTTCCCCCTTCTTCTCGTCCACTCTTTGGAGGCTCTTTCTGAGGTCACAAAGGTTCCTTCTGGTGCATCACTCCTTCCTCTCTATTCTTCTGCTCCTCTCCCCCTTTTATGTACTCTGCCGTGTTATAATGTAGTCCCAAAGCATCCTTCTATAGACAGAGGGCCTGCAGGGTCTGTCCATAATGCCCCCTGCCCACCCCCCCTTGTGATCTATCAAATTTTTGTCCTCACCCAGTTTCCCTGTGGACTCTTCCTGGTTTTCCCCCTCACTGTTGTTGCTGGCCTTGCCCACTGCACTTATGTACCGTTCCTGCATTTTTGTTGTTTGGGGTGTTTAAGATGCAAATCCCTTCTTCAGTTCTGGCTTTCTTTCTATATATGTTTCAAACTCTTCATCTTTGGTACTATATGGTTAAGTTTGATTTGCAGGATAGGTTACCCGGGGCTTCTCTTCCTAACCTCCTGCTCTTCAGAAAATGTTATTCCATTCTCTCCTCTTTTTCTACTCAGTATAGAATAGTCTTGCTTTATTCACATGCCCTTTGTTTTTGAAAGTCCTTCTTCTGTTTGCTTTCAGAACTCATTTTTTAAAAATTAATTAAATCATTAAATTTAATCACTGTAGGTTTTGGAATTGCAGCCTTGGATTTTTTTAAAGCTGAAGTATAAGGAAGTATTCTTTTTCCCCCCTCAATAGTATTCTATTTTTCCCAAATATATAGTTTCTAACATCTCTGTAAGATTTTGTGTTCCCTCCCTTCTCAAGACTGCAAGCAATCTGAGATAGGTTAAACATATACAATCCTATTAACTATTTATTTATTTTGGCAAGGTAATTGGGATTAAGTGACTTGCCTAGGGTCACACAGCTAGTAAGTGTTAAGTGTCTGAGATCACATTTGAACTCTGGTCCTCCTGACTTCAGGGCTGCTGTGCTATCTACTACACCATCTAGCACAATGTATTCCATCATATTTATATGCCTTCAGCCATTCCCCAACTGATGGGCATCCACTCAATTTCCAATTCTTTGCCAATACAAAAAGAGCTGCTTTTGCACCTGTGGGACATTTTTCTTCTTTTATGATCCCTTTGGGTGACAGACAGTAATTCTTTGGGATGTTTTTTTTAGATGTTCAGAAGTTCTGGACGGTTTTCTTCTATTACTTTCTTCATTAAGATCTTAAGCGTTTTTGTCCTGTCATGTTCTTCCGGTAATCCCACGATCCTTAGGTTGTCTCTATACATATATAGTCTTTGAATTCAGTACACTTGCTTGCACAGTGAGCAAGTTTTCTTTTAATTTTCTCATTTTTTGTTTCTCCTCTTCTAGGTCATTTTTTCAGTTCTTTATATTTTTATTTCCCATCTATTGTTCTTCCCTTTGTTTCTTTGGTGAGGCTGGCATTGGGGATTCAAATTTTCCTGTTCTATTATTTGTGCTGTGCATACCACAAATACTGCTCTCATAATTCTCATTTTAAAAAACAGAACATTCAGAAACAGTGTGTTCTCTAATTCCACAGGGTCCTCTGTCTCGTTAAATGTTGAATCATTTCCTTCCTTCCTCCTTCCCTTGCTCTCCCCCTCCCTTCCTCCCTCCTTTCCTTCCTTCTTCTCCTCCTTCCTTCCCCTTCTCCCCCCTCCCTCCCTCCTTCCCTCCCTTCCTTCTTTCCTTCTTTCCCCTCTTCCCTTCCTTCCCCTCCTTCCTTCTTTCCCCTCCTCCCTTCTTTCCTTCTTTCCCCTCCTCCCTTTCTTCCCCTCCTTCCTTCTTTCCCCTTCTTTCTTCCTTCCCTTTCTCCTTCCTTCTTTTTTCCCTCCCTCCTTTCTTCCTTTCTTCCTTTCTTCCTTCCTTCCTTCTTCCCTCCCTCCCTTCCTCTTCTTTTTGGGGCTGAATTTGTTTGCCTACCTGTGGTGTTTTCTTTTGTATAATATAATGGTTCTCTGGGAGCAGGTTTCTTGGGGAGGTTTTCTGGAGGCAGCCTTAGTTTCCGTTCAGATCAATAATCACTTCAAAATACAGCCAGGGATTAAAGTACAGTCTTTTATTGTCTCCTTCAATATAGCCTGGTTAGTTTTCTTAGAGGTCTGTCTCCCTCCTTGGTTCCAAGAACTCTTGCAGCTTGTCTTTTGGCTCTTCCAGTTTCTGCCTCTGGCTCAACTCTGACTCCTGGCAATCTTCCAAACTGACTCACTGACTGACTGACTGAAGCTCTTTTTATGCTCTTTTAAAGGTGTAAACTCAAAGATTGACTCCTCTTCGGAGAGTGGGATTATGGGGGGGTGTGAATTTGGATATCTCATACTGAACTCTGAAATCTCCCAAAGGTGTGAACTAATGTGTGAGCTAATGTGTGAACTCTCAAAGGTGTTAACTTAAGCATTGTTTCTATCAATTCCATTGAGTTATCACCTTGTTTCAAGTTCTGGCTCATAACACCTACCTGGAGGTCATTTCCTTCTGTTGTTTTTCCGGCTGATTTATCTGTTTATTTTCAAAGTCCTCGAGATTTCTTCTTCCTGATATCTTTCAGTCTCCCCCTACCCCAGGGCTAGTTTTCCTTGTCACTCACTTCCTGACTCCCTCCTCCCTGCTTGTGGTTTCCTTGGGGACTGGATCTCAAAGCGCCTCAGTCTCCTCCCACATTGGGTAGTCACCTTTCGCCAGCCCAGGTCTGGGGTGCACTGATTCTGGGGGGTCAGAACCGGCCCCAGCCAAGTGCTGCGCTCTTTCCCTGGGCTGGGCAGAATTCTATGTATTAAAATGCGCCTCCCCTCCCCCCAGTGTCCTGTCGTGGAAACCTGCACCACTTCAGACCGGGGCCCAGCGTCAGCACGGGGAACTCAGCAGCTTTGGGGCCTCTGGGCCGCGGCCCCTGGCAGGCTTTGGCTCTTGGTGGCTGTGGACAAGCTGGAGGTCGGAGCTTAAGCAGAGCTCGGGAGCCCGGAGCTCGAGGGAGCAGGGGCCCGACCACGGAAGTGGATTTGGGCATCGATCTGTTGTGATGTGCTCAGTGCCTCTCTGACCGTACTGGGGGCGACGTGTCAATGAGAAGAGCTGCTGGATTTAGGGGTTTTATTTAACCTTATTTTTGATTCTGAACCTTTTAGACCATGGAGACTGTTCTGTTGCTTTCTCTTTGGTGCCTTATTTTTGTTTAGCAGCAGTTTGAGAGCTCGTGGGAGCCGCCTTATTGTTCCCATGATCGAGAAGTCTTGCACTAAATCAGTGTTTATTGACCTATGGTTCTCGGCTGCTTGTGCCTGCTCCCCAAATTACCTTGTTGTTTTCTGTATCTGTGTGTCTGTCCATCCACCCACCCACCCACCTGTCCGTCCATCCAAACATCCACCCATCCGTTGGTCCATCCGTCCATCCATCCATCTATCTAGGGTCTCCTCCAACAGAATGTTAGAGCTAGCCGGGCGACTGAAGTCAGGAAGTTCTGAATTTGAATGTGACCTCAGAACCCCCTCAGAACCCCCCCAGAACCCCTCGCAGGTCACAACGGGCAGAAGTGGGATTTGCACCCAAGGCCTGATGGCAGGATCTCGTTTTTCCTCCTTTGCTTTGCTATGTTGTCCCAGGCCCCGTGCTCATCCCGCCGGGATCAGCGCTTCCTTCCTTGTGCCAGGACCTCCACTGCACCTCACTTGTCCCCTGTAGGATCCGTAGCTCTGTCTGAGGCAGCTGGGTCTAGTCAGGAAGACCCAAAATCACAGCCTTTGCCTCATGCTGCCCATGTGACCTCGGTCAAGTCACATCTTCTCAGTTTCCTTATCCTTAAAATGGGAGGATAATAAGAGCGTCTGCCTCAGAGGGTGTGGTCAGGGCTAGCTAGGAGGAGGAGGAGGGTGACCTCTGACGGGCCCAGGGAACCTTGCCAACCCTCCCTGATGGGGAGCTGGGGCTGATCTTGGGACAACAGATTTGGGGGGAGGCCTTCCAGGGGAGGGGAGGGGCACCTCGGATCAGCTTCATCCTCCCATCCCCTCGGCCCTTAGTCACCGTGGCACCGTCACTGCCCCCGGACTGGTCATCCCAAATCCTGTCCCTCTGGCGCCATGACCCCGTCGGTGTGGACGCTGCCCCCGCTTTTGTGGTTCCATCAGCAAATAGCTCGTTGCGTAAGAGGGGCCCTGGCGGGTGCTGGCCCTGTTGGGGCACCCTGGACAGGGTGGCCCCATCTTGGTCTCTGGCTCTGGGATGCCGGTCAAGGCCCTTCCTCTCTTGGAGCCGGAACTTTCCTAGTGATACAAGTCGGTGCTCGAGCTGAAGGAACTCCTGGGCCCCAACTGGTTCTGGTTCTGGTTCTGGGATGCCAGAACGGCTTAGCAACAGTCTGGGGATCGGGCAGTGGGGGTGGGGAGGGGCGGCGACAAGGCACACACAGGCCGAGGAGGTCTTAGATTTTAATAATGAACAGAAAAACAGTTACAAAATCAAACAGAAATACAGAACCTTGCGACTGGCCCGCAGAGCCAGCGCCTAGTGACAAAAACGTGTAAACAAACCGAGGCTGCTGTCGGGACCCCAGCCCTAGATTCCCAACAGGGGCCTCTGAACAATTTCCCGGGGAGGTGATCTGGACGCACCGGTGGCCACGAGGACGATGGACAGAGGGCCTCGGGCGCCCGTCCCAGCTCGGGATCTCGGGCCTTCGCCCACTGCCCAGTTACCGTCCAGGGGACGGAGGATGCCTCTGTCCCTAGTGAGACTCCCGGCTGACACGGACTGCAGACCGATGATGGGTGCCCGGGGACTGGCCGGGCATCTGCTCAGTTTGGGCCTGGCCGTCGAGCGGCCCTCGCAGCAAGTCCAAATTCTCGGGGATTGTCTCTCGGCAACAGCTCCCCTCCCCACCAGGCGCAAAGGAAGAAAACCTTCAGAAAAATCCCCTCTCAAGTATGATTCTGGCGATGGGGCACGCCAACTGGCAGCACCCGTCCCCCTTTATTGGAAATGGGGCACACCCTTTATCGGTGGAGAAGGCAAATGAATATCCTTTCTAACTTAAACATCAGAAACAGTTGAGAACTGAGCGAGTGCATCTCCATCTGTAAACTGGGACTTGGGGAAGGAGGAGCCCGGCTTCGGCGAGAGGAAGCTCCTTCTGGCCTGATGGGTGGGGACAGGTCTGGGCCTTCCTCTCTCTGTCCTGGGAGGGAGCGGGGCCTTCCCAGAAACCAAGGGTCCCGCCCGTCCCATGCCCCAGCCCCCAGAGCTTCAGCGTCGGAGCAGATGAACCTCTTGCTCCGTCTGAACCCCATCTGTGCTCCTCGCTTTCAGGTGGGTGATGGAGGCCTGAACATCGCAGCTCGCCTGCCCCCAGTCTGGGCCAGGAGAAGGCACTGGAGTGGTGAGTGCCCAGACTTGTTGCTTATTTATGGGGGGGAGCAGAGCCAGGAAGCTGTCGGGGGCACAAGGAGGGGCGGCAGAGGCCATGAGGCTCCTGCCTCATCCAGACGGATGCTGGGAAACCGCCGGGAGACGGTCCCCGGGAAGGGGGGGGGGAGGGCCGGACGGGGCGGCCGAACAGCGGCCCATGGTGATGAGCCACAGAGGAGGTAGAGATGGGCGAGAGCTAGCTCTTTCCATCTTTGAAAAAGATCTCCATTAGCACCAAAAATATATTACTATCTGTACATTTATCGGCTTTGCAAACGAGCGCATGCCTTGGGAGGCCCACGGACGCGCGGCCGTCTCCGCACCCCTGTGGGGACAAGCCCTGCGTCCCGTGGGGGCAAGAGCCAGCCTCCTGCCGCTGCCAACTTCCTGCATCGTCTTTCTTCAAACGCTCCGGAACGCCAAGTCTCTGGTAGCCGGCGGCCGCTCGCCCAGGCCCCGCGGCTCACCCACCGTCCTCAAGTCCTATGCTGGAGGGGCCAAAGGCAGAGGCGGAAACCTTGTCGGGAGAAGGCGGGGAAATCCTGGCTGTGCAGGGACGGCCGGGGGTCTCCGCCTCCTGCCGGGCTCAGGGGCGCCGGGCCCGGCCCCCCCTCCAGCCGGGCGAGGGCCGGCCTACCTGAGCTTAGAGGTGGTGGTGGTTCTGCAGCAGGGCAGTGACCGGGCCCTGCAGGGCGCCCGCCACCTTCTTGGAGCTCTTGCGCAGCAGCGGGCTGTCCGGGTGGTGCTCCCTGAGGTGCAGCACGTGGCCCTCCTGGCTGTCGGAGGTGCAGCCGCACTCCTCGCACACGTAGAGCTTGGCGCGCCGCTCCTTGTAGGCGTACTTCTGCTGCACGCCGTGGATCTTCTTAAGGTGGGACTCGAGGGAGCAGCGCTGGGTGAAGGCCTTGTCGCACAGGCTGCACTTGTAGGGCCGCACGCCTGGGGGAGGGAGGAGCGAGGTGAAGGCCCCTCCCCGAGAGCACCCCCAACTTTCTGGTCAGGGGCCCCTGGCCATTGGGGCTCCCCACCTGCCCCCCACTCCTTCCCAGAGCCTGCCCGGAGGCAACCTCTGGGTCACAGGCCTGGGCCCCGGCCCCGGCCCTCCCGGCCCTCCTGGCCCCTCGTGGCCACTGACCGGTGTGCGTGCGCACGTGTCTCTTGAGGTCAAAGGTGTCGTTGAAGCCCTTCCCGCAGTAGGTGCACAGGTGCCTCTTGACGTCGTTGTGGCACTTCATGTGCCGGTTTAGCATGCGCTGGTAGGTGAAGGCCTTGTGGCAAATGTGGCAGGTGAAGAGCTCGCCGCTGGGCCCGTCTCCCACGGTCACCTGTAGAGGGGCGGAGGCGTGAGTGGCTTCGGATGGGGCCCAGGCCTGGTGGGCGGCTAGCGCCCGTCTCTTCCCCCCCCCCCCCCGGCGTACTCTGGAGCTCGCCCCGCTGACCCCTCGGCCTCTGTGGCGGCTGGCACAGAGACGGGGCAGGAGCCAGAGCGAGCGTGAAGCCCCTGCTGTCACCCCCTGAGAGTTGTGGGGTCTGGAGTGGGCAGGCGCCCCCCAGCCTGTCATCCCCTGCGCCGGGACCTCCCCTGGCTCCCCTGGAGGGACCTGCTCCCTGGTCAGCCATGGGAAGCCCCCTTTGCCTGGCAGAGGCCCAGAGAGCAGCATTCTTACAAGGAGCCTCAGCTGCCTCTGGTCCCCTCCCCATGCCATGACTCCTTCGGGCCCCAGCTCCCCCCTCTGTCAGATGGGATTAGATGTAAACGTTCAACCCCATCATCTTTTGGAGACATCACGTGACACTGTGGTGTGTTGGAGAGACTGGCAGGGTGGGAAGCCCCTCTTTTGGTGGCAGGGAGGACGGGGTCCCCTGCTCTCCTCCTGGTCAGCTGCTGGACTCAGGGGCCAAAGGCCGGGCACCCCTCCCCCAGGCTGCAGGATGGATGGCTGGGGGACGCCAGCTCCCAAACCCGGCTGCTCCCGCCCGAGTCTCATGGCCCTTCGGGGCCTGCAGCCCCTCTTTGGAATAGGGAGGGTCTACTGAGACCCCCATGACTGCCCCTGTTACTGTTCATCTGCCCAAACTTTTCCTGGGCTCCAAGTCCAAGGACGGCCCCTCGCTGGGCATCAGCCAGCTCCGAGCCCCCCGACGCTGGGCCAGGCTCCTCACCTTCATCTTGGGCCGCAGAAAACCGTGCTCGTGGCTCTGAGGGTCAGGCAAGCGGCCCAGATCTTCCGCCGGCAGCTGGGCCACCACGCAGGGCCCGGGGGCCGTGCCATAGCCGGGCTCCCGGAGGCTCATGTCCAGGGCGAGCGGACAGGAGGGAGGCTCGGCCACCGACGCCTCCAGGTCGCGGTAGGGCTGTGGCGGGCAGAAGCCGAGGCTGACTGTGGACAGAAGAGCGAGCGGGTTAGGGCCAAGGTCCCGGGGACCGAGCTTGCCTCGAGTGGGGTGGCCCAGAGCCCAGTGCCGAGCGATGAGGGCAGCCCGGCTCTCCCCCACCCACCTGGGCCGCCCCCTCCCCTCTAGGCTGCCCCATTAGGATAATTGTAGGCGACGCCACTCAAGCAGGCGTCCCGGCTCAGAGACATGCCCGCTGAGTAATTTGTGTCTTAGCGGAACTAGGAGGGCTCCGCCTCCTCTGCCAATTAGCCACCGCGGCAGGCTGCCCGTGTGCCCCACCTGGGCTGGTCCCTCTGGATTCCTGGTGTGCACCCCACGCCCTGCCACGGAGAAGGCCCTGGCGAACTCTCGGGGCAGCCGAGCATCTCCCGGGGGGCCCGGCCGTCCCCTACCATCCACCTCGTCCTCCCCGCCCGGCGCACCCGCCGGCCCCTCCCCTTGGCTCTGCCTCCTGCGAGGGGTCCCCCCTCCCTAAAGCCCCCCCATGTTCCAGCCAGGCTGGCCCACTGCCACCCACTCCCTGCATTCCCGGGAGGGGGCGGGCGGCTCCGGCCCAGGCAGGCTGGCAAACAGGCCACGGGGTGGAGCAGGGAGGAGGCCCCGGGCCACGGCAGGTGGATTCTCTCTAACAGTCTCCTGGGCTGCCTGCCCGGTTCTTACACAACCCACCCCCGCGCCAGGGACCGCTTAGTGTGGCAGGGAGGGCCGGGCTCCCCTCGGGCGCTGGAGGTGGCGGCAGCACCGATACCTGGCAGCCCGAGATGCCGCCACGCCCCCCCCCTCCCTGGGGCCGGCAGGTGGGCGGGCCTGCCTCCCTTGGGGCCCGGAGTAGAGGGGGCCAAATGGTTCCCAACGACATTTCCAGGCCAGGGTTTTCACTCGGGGGACAAGTACTGGGTGTCGGTTCTGGTTTTACGAGCCAACGCTTGGCCCTGGACCTGGAGTCCTCCACCAGGAAGACTGCCAGGGCTCAGAGCCGAGACAGAGAGAAAGCAGGGGCGGCGGGTCAGGAAAGCGGTGAGGGGGGAAGGCAGAGCCCGGCGTGGCCCGGCCATCCCAAGTGAGGGTCCCTGGGCCTGCTCCCCCCCCCCCCCGTCCCGACAGCTCAGGTACAGGGTACACAGGAGCCATCGCCACCGTGTGCCCTCATCCCCGCTCGCCTGGAACGGGAGGACAGGCAGCCCCAGGCCCTGGTGCTCTGGCAGCGCCCATCGCCACGGGGAGCAGGGCCTGCCCGGGGGTTGCAGTGCAGGGGTGGACGCCTGGCTCCAGGCAGAGGCAGCCCCCCCGGCCGGGAGGAGGACCTCCCAGGGCTTGCACTGGAGCTTGCAAATGGACTTTGCCGTCAGGAGGAAGCCCAGGTCCCTTGGTTCGGCCAGTGCTCGAGCGTGGGGCTCGGGGTGACTTGCTCTGAGGGGAGATGGGGGAGCTTTGGACTCAGGGCGGCAGGAGTGGGGCCGTGCCCACCTGCCGGTCCCGGCTTCCTCTCACCCGAGCGAGGGGCTGGGGTGAAACCAGCCTGGGTGGGACCCAGTTTGCCTCATCCCAGCCCGCCTCCCCCCGGCCGGACCGGTCCCCCCTCCCTGCCCCCATTAGCATGGCAGGTGCGTGTCACAGGGTGGCCGGAGCCCGGGGCAGGAAACAGAACAGGTTGGTTCCCTGCTGGCCCCTAATTGAGCGTTTCCGGTGGGGCGGAGGCCGCTCATCACCTGCCCACAACCCGGCAATGTTGCAAACTCCTGGCTGCTCCCTTGGGCTCCTCCCCTCGGGCCCGGCCCATCAGCTCTGGTCCTTACCCAAAGCATCCTCCCCGGGCCTCAGTCTTCCCTTCCGCAAAAGGAGCCCCCAGAACAGACAAGTATTAATGTGGCCCAGCTGAGGGAGCCGTGATCTCGGGGGTCGAGGAACCCTGGCACCTCCGGCCTGGCCTGGGGGTTACCGCGAAAGGGGGCCCATCCCTGTGTCCTCCCAAGCCACCACCCTGGCAGAGGGGGGCAGTGAGTGCCCACGTTGGCAACCACTCAATTCTGAAATCAGCCTTTCCTCTCTGGCAACAAGCCTCCCAACAAGTGGTGGGCAGTGCCCCGAGAGCCAGGAAGCCAGCCCTTCAGACCCCTCGTGGCCCCCAGCAGGGTTGGCCATACATACAGCTGGTGCTCAGTAAATGCTCACGGAAAACTAAATACTCAAGCCCAGACGCAGGTTTGGCCCAGGCCGGGGACGAGCGGAGCTCCCCTCCACACGCTGGTCTGTCTCTCCCCAGCCAAGAGCAGGGCCCCCCCCATTCCTCTATTTACCCTGGCAGTCACCAGAGGAACAAGCCCGGCTGGCGCAGGGATGATGTGCTCAGATCTTAGTCACTGAGCTGGGCAGGCCGCCCTTCCCCCCCATCGCCTGCCCTCCCCTGGTAACCCCGGGCTCTGCCGGCCTCCACTGGCCCTTCTGTAAAGTGGGCACGCGGGGGTGGAGGGAGGCCGAAGGAGCGGCGGAAGCCCCTGGGAGGTCCTTCAGCCCAGCCTAGCGGCCCCTCCTCGCCCAGGCCCGTTTCCTCTGGGCTCTGGCAGGCTTGGACGGCCCTCGGGGGCCACTCGGGCTCTGGGCCCCGGGAGGCCTCAGGCGCTCCTGGGCCCGGCTTGGGTTCCATTCCCCAGAGGGACCAGGGAGGGGATCAAGCCCCGACAGAGGGGGCTCCCCTGGAGAAGCCCAACTTGGCGCACGACCACTCCCGGCGTCACAGAGAAAGGCAAGCTGGGAAGTGGCGGGCAGGAGCGCAGGGCCCGGGACCCCCTCGGGGAGGCGGGGCTACCTCTTCTGGGCGCTCTCCTGTCTTCGACTGCCCAGCCCGCTGCAGCTCGCATGCCTGGGTTCTGCCCTTGGCCCGGGGAGGCCCAGGGGAAAGCCTTCAGGCCCGCCAGAAGTTCGGGGCAAGCCGCAGGGAGGGAGGGCTCGGGGCGCTCGCCGGGCCGGGTCCCACAGGCTCCCCCACCCACACAATGGGTGGGATGCTCTGAGAGCCCCACAGGGACCAGGTTGAACAGTTGGAGCTGGAAGGTTCCCAACATTCCCTAGCTCCAGGGCCCCTCCCCCTCCCCCAGCTCCCGCTGGGTCACCGCTCAGCAGGGTCCCAATGGGCTGTGAGCCGGCCCCGGGCGCTGGGAGAGATGTGCCCAGCCAGCTGCCGGGGTCACGTCTGGCTGTGCCTCGAGAGGCACCCGGGCATGGAGGCTCCCGGAGACCCGCGGGGGGGGGCTTCTCTCCCCCACCCCCCTCCACTCCCAGCTAAAGGGGAAGGAGAGAGGGAAGGAGGAGGGAGAGAGGGAGGGAAGGAAGGAGGGGGAGAGGAAAGAAGGAAGGAGGGAAGGAAGGAGGGAAGGAGGGAAGGAAGGAGGGGGAAAGGGAGAGAGGAAAGAAGAAAGGGAGGGAGGGAAGGAAGGAAGGAGGGGGAGAGGAAGGAGGGGGAGAGGAAAAAAGGAAGGAAATTAAAGGAAGAGAGGAAAGAAGAAAGGGAGGGAGGGAGGGAAGGAAGGAGGAAAGGGAGGGAGGAAAGAAGAGGGAGGGAGGGGGAGAGGAAGGAGGGGGAGAGGAAAGAAGGAAGGAGGGAAGGAAGGAGGGAAGGAGGAAGCAGGGAGGAAGAGAGAAGGAAGGAGGGAAGGCCAAGGAGGGAGGCAGTTTGCGGAGCTAAGGCCCCTTTGAGGATCCCCGCCGGCGCTGTTGGGGTGACTGATGGCGGAGCCTCCAGGAGCACGGGGGGTTTCGGGCGGAGGGGGGCGGGGGCCCTTTGCAGGGGAGGGAAGGAGGCACGCGGCCGGTGACTGGCCGGGCCCCCAGCCCCAGGGGGGCTCCCTGACCGCCGGCTCTCCCTGCCCAGGTGGCGGCCCTCGGAGAAGAGCCAGCTCGGGCTCCGCGGCCCCTCCTGCTCCGGAGGAAGGTGTTGGGCCCTCGGCGGCGGCCGCACGACCCGCGGGCTTCTGGGCCCCGGAATCACAGCAGAATCACAGTCCGGGCCGCCGCGCTCACCTTTGGCACAGTCCGAGGCCTTTATCAGATCCCCGGCGGCGGCGGAGCAGGAAGTCCAAGCCGGGAGCTTTGGAGCTGCCCTTCGGAGGCCGGGAAAAGCAGTCACCTGGCAAGAGGCCCCCCCCCCAAGGGGCGCCCCCCCCAGCCGCCAGAGCAAGATCCGAGCGGCCCGGACGCCCGCGGCCCAGCCCCGCCGAGCCCCCTCCGGCCTCCCCGCCTGCCGCCCACCGGCAGCCCCCATGGCCCCGGGCCCCGGCCAGGCGCCCCGCCCCCCGGGCTCCCGCTGGGCCGGGCGCTCGCCCCTCGGGCACAGCCCCCGCCCGCACGCGGAGACGGCCCCAGGAACAGGACTCGGTGGCCAGAGAGGCAGCAGGACCGCGGGGATCCAGCAGAGGCGGCTCCCTCGGCAGGGATGCCACCCGGCGCCCTCCCTCCCCAAATAAAGCAGCAGCCCTCCCCTCCCCCTCAGCCCTGCCGCGTCCAGGTCTCTTCACCCGCTCCGGGGCCTGCCAGAGGCTGGCGGGGAGGGGGAGGGGGAGGGGGTCTGCCATCGGGGGGATGCCAAGGAGGCCCCGCCGCACCCGCGCCCGGCCCCGGGAGCTCGGCGTCCTTGCCCCAGGCCCCTCGGGAGGGGGAGGGGCCCCTGCGGCGCGTCCCCGGCGTCCCCGCTCCCTCCCAGCCGGGGGTGGGGGAGGGGCCGCGGCGCCGAGGGCCCCCGACGGACACTCACCGGGCACGTAGATCTCGCCGCGCTCCTCGTCCGGGAGCTCGCTCCAGTTGCGCTTGCCCGTGGAGACGCAGGGCTTCTTGACGAGGAAAGCCCGGGGCATGGTGGCTGCGGTGGGGGCCGCGCCGCGGGGGCCGGGGCGGGCGGGAGCGGTGGCGGCCCGACGTGCGGCGCGTCCACGGGAGGTGCGGAGCCGGGAGTCCCAGGGCGCGCTCTGGCGGGGCCGGCCCGACGGGCTCCGCTTTATGGGCTTGTGCGGCGCTCGGGGGAGGGTGTGCGTGTGCGCCTGGGGTGGGGAGGGCCGGGGGAGGGCAGGGAGGGGCCGGGGCGCTCTCGCCTAATGAGCCCGGCCGGGCGTGGGGCCAGGACGGCGCATGCGCGCAGAAATAACGGTGACAAGTCACCTAGTGGTGCTACCTGCGGAACCGGTTCTCCCGGCGCGGCGGGGGGGCGGGGCGGGTCACGGCGGGGCGGCCGGGGGTGGGGGGGGCCGGGGGGACGTGCCGCCCGACGCGGCTTTGGGAAGGACGGAGCGCGGGGCGGCCGGGGAGCAGCGGTCTGGGGCGGCACGTCGGGGCCGGGACCGGGGAGGGGGCTGAGGCTGCGCGCCCCCGCCGCCCGCCGGGCCCAGGCTCCGGCTGCAGCCCGCCCCCCGCTCACCGAGCCCGCGCTCACCGAGCCCCCGCTGGTCCCCCGGGAGGCTCCCGTCGGGGACGGGCACGTCCGGGGGCGCGCGCTTTGCGCACCCCGAGTTCTCGCTCCTGAGCCGGCTGCCCGCCCCCAAACCCGAGCCGGGGCTCTGGTCCTCCTTCCGGTAAGGGGGCGCCCCGGCTTCGCGGGCCCCGCTCCCCGCCCGGGCTTTGGTGCGACTCGGGCCTCCCGCGAAAGCAGCGGAGCTGGGGAAGGCGCTGGCCAGGCCGCGGGCCCCTGGGGACCCAGACGCGGGGACCCCGAGCCCGCAGGGACCCCGGCGCAAAGTCGTCCTCCAGATGGGGAAACTGAGGCAGGAGAGGCCGAGCGCAGGGGAGGAAGCGGCAGCCGAGCCCCTCCCTCTGCGACTCCCGGTGACCCCGGAGGCCTCCCGCAGCTACTTGTTTGGAAAGTGCTCGTTATCATTTGCATATTGGGAGGAAGATGGCGGCGCTCCCGAGGGCCGGGACTCGCTGTGGGATCCGGGGCCCCCGCAGGGGCATCTCCCTTTGGGGGCGGGGAGATGGGGGGGAGGGGAGGGGGGCTCGGCCGCCTCCTGCTCTCACCTCCCGCACTGGGGGGGGGGGGAGGGGGGAGGGGGGAGGGGCTTGCCCCATCTGGGCTCCGGGCCCCTGGGCAAACCCCTGGTGTGTCGGGGCGGGGGGATGATGGCCGTCCAGCGGCCCAGGGCCCGGGGCTTGGGAAATGCCGCCCCGGAGCCTCGCTGCGCCCCGGGGGGGGGGCTCTTGTCCCCCGTTCTGCGGATGAGGAAACCGAGCCGCCAAGCAGGATCCCAAGGCCGGGGCTCGGGCCCCTCCCTGCAGCAGCGGCGCGCGGGCTCCTGGGCGGGGGGAGCCCTCGGGGACCGTCCGCACTCCTGGGCCCCCGAGGGCTCCTCCGTCCGCAGGGGCACCTGGTGCGCGAGCTCGTACAGGCCGGGAGGCGGCTTTGGAAAGGTCAGAGCACCAGACCAGGATCACGCAAATCAGTGCGCTCCCCCCTCCCACTTGTAACCCGGAGCGCTGCTCTCGGCCCCCCCAAGGACGTGAACTTCCTCTGGCCCCGAGCGCGCTCCGAGACCCCCGGGCGCCGGCTTGGGTGGGAAGGGGCCGCCCCCCCCCCCCGGCCCAAATCCGGGAGGGACAGAGCGAATCCCCGCCTGGAAGGAGGGAGACGCGGGCCCGGAGGCGGGGGGGAGGGGGGGGGGAGACGGGGGGAGGGCGGGGGAACGCCGGGGACGGAGCGGGACCTGCAGCTTTGGGCTGAGAAAAACCAGGAGCGACGGCGGCGGCCCCCGGGAGCCTCGAGTCCGAGGCGGACAAATGAGGCCTCAGGCCCTGCATCTCCCCTCCTGAGCTAGCGGCCCGGGCGGTCCTGCCCTCCCCCCCCATCCCCCCCCCCCCCCCCCCCCCGCTGTGGCTGCGCTTCCCTCTTCGGTCCTTAGGGGAATGAGCAACAGGTCCCCCCCCCCCCTTCTCTTTCCCTCCCCTGTCCCTCCCTCCCTCCTTCCCTCAATCCTTCCTCCCTTCCCCTCCCTCCCTCCGTCTATCTTTGTCCATTCTCCTTTTCTCTCCTCCCTGCGTCTCTCCCTCCCTCCCCACATCTCTCTCTATGTCTCTCTCTGTCTCTTTCTCTCTCTTTCCCCTCCGTGTCTCTGTCTTTGTCTCTGTCTTTTTTCCTTCTTTCTCCTTTTCTCTGTCCCCCCTCCCTCCCTCCCTCCTTCCTTCTCCTTCTCTTTTTTCCTTTTTTTTTAAACAATCCCCAAACATTTCTCTTCTTTCCCGCATACTTCCCCTCCCCGTCTGAAAAAACAAACTCTGCAGTCTGCCCCCTCCCCCCCCCCAAGACTTAGCTCCTTCCTTCTGCCCCCTCACTCCCTCCTCCCGATGTGCATTTGGCCTCAGCCTTTGGCTTGTGACGTTCTCTGCCATTTATCGGGAAGGGCTTTTGTAAAAAAGAAAAGAAAATGGTCGGGGGTGGGGGGGGGGGCAGAGGGGCAGAGATAATAAATCCTTCCAAAAACAGATTAAAAAAAAAAAAAAAACCAAGCCGGCTCTGTCACGTGATCTTTCATCCACTGTTGAATGTGTCTTCTCCTACATCGGAATCAGTTCCTTCTGTTACTTACATTCAATCCCATCTTTAGCCAAGAAAGTGTTCTTGTCCCGTTCCCTTTTCCTTCTAATTTGACCTGTCCTGGTTTTATTTGGGCAAAACCTTTTGAATTGTTTGTACTTTCCCTTGCCCTTCTTTTGCTCCGCCCTTTTCCCTCTCTCTTTTTTTTTTTTTTTTTGCTGAGGCAACTGGGGCCAGCCAAGTGACTTACCCAGGGTCACACAGGAGGAAGCATTAAGTGTCTGGGACCAGATTTGAACTCAGGTCCTCCTGACTCCAGGGCTGGTGCTCTATCTGCTGCACCACCTAACTGTTCCCTCCTCCCCCCTTCCCTTCTCTTTGCCCAAAAGATCTCCTAGATCCTTGTCATTTTATTTATTTTAAACCTTTTCTGATCCATCCGTGAGGTAGGAGTTTGTTTTGCTCGTGACTAACCCTTTCCCTGCCTCTCATTCCTTCTCCCCCAGGTCCTCCCGTTTTCCTTCGGAGTTGAGAATATTTGTCACCCTCCTTGGGTTTATTTTTTTTTAAAACATCCTTTGACCCCTCCCAATGAAAAGTGCTGTCTGCACTCCGGCTCTTTTTCTCGTTTGTTGAGCCCACTCTTGTACCGGATGATGTGAAATAGTAAATCTCCCCCCCCACACACACATTTCTTTTTCTTCCCTGAATATCCCCTTCTCCCTTCTCTTTTATTGCTTATTTTAGGATCAAAACCAAAGTGTCCCCTTACATATACTTGTCTTCTTCCGTTCTGTCTGATTGTTTGATTAGTTTCTTCTTCCCTGTAGGAAAGGGAACGCTTGTTCATCCTTGCTCAGTCCCTTCTAATGGCTCAGAACCGGTCCCCGGCTCCAGGCCTCGGATTCAGGCCCCGGCTCCTCTTCTGCTTTTTGTGGCGAAGGAGGGGTCGCTTTCTGTCACTGAGGAGCCATTTGTGTCTCTGGGCTCCGATCTGCTGGACAACACCCTTGGTTGTTTCCCCTCCCTAAGCTTTCCTCCCAATCTTGTGCGACCCAGCTTCTTCCTCAGGACTTGAACTCTTTTTCGGGTGCTTGAAGCATCGTTTCTTTGCGCTGGAAGCTCGGGATCCTTTTAATTATTATTATGATTGAAGTTTTTTTATTTTTCAAAACATATGCACGGATAATTCTTTGACATTAACCATTGCGAACCTTGTGTTCCCATTCCCCCCCCCCCCGTCCCCCCCACTCCCTCCCCTAGAAGGTAAGCAGTCCAATTTATGTTAAACGTATTAAAATATATGTTCATATTTAACATGTATTGTTCTATCTGCCCTCTAGGGGAGGGGGTGGGGGGAAGGGGGAGAAATTTGGAACAAGATTTTGGAAGGGTCAGTGTTGGAAAAATTACCCATGCATGTATTTTGGAAATAAAAACCTATAATAATAATAAAATATATATTAAATCCAATATCTACGTACATATTTATACAATTAGGCTGCACAAGCAAAATCAAATCAAATCAGAAAAAAGGAGAAAGAAAATAAAAGGCAAACGAATGACAACAAAAAGAGTGAAAATGCGATGTTATGATCCACCGTCAGTTCCCATAATCCTCTCTGCACGTACATGGCTCTCTTCTTCACAAGATCATTGGAATTGGCCCGGATCATCTTGTTCATAAATAGAAGCTCTAGATGTCACACAGCCCAGGAAGTGTTAAGTGTCTGAGATCAGATTTGAACTCAGGTCCTCATGACTTCAGGGCTGGTGCTCTATCCACTGCGCCCCCTAGCTGCCCCAGCTTGTTCATTTTTTACAGAATATTAACATCCCATTACTTTCATATACCATACTTTATCCAGCCATTCCCCCATTGATGGGCATCCACTCATTTTCCAATTCTTTGCTACCACAAAAAGAACGGCTACAAACATTTCAGGACAGATAGATCCTTTTCCCTCCTTTATGATTTCCTTGGGAGACAAACCCAGTAATTAATGGCTCTGCTGGGTCAAAGGGTATGCACAGGTTTATGGTCCTTTGGGCATAGTTCCAAATTGCTCTCCAAAGTGGTTGGATCATTTCACAACTCCACCGACAATGCATTAGTGTCCCACTTTTCCCACATCCCCTCTAATGTGAATCATTATCTTTTCCTGTCATCGTAGCCAGTCTGGGAGATGTGAGGTGGTCCCTCAGAATTATTATAATTTTCAAATTTCTAATCAACAATGATTTAGGACACTTTTTCATATAACTATAGACTTTAATTTCATCGCCTGAAAATTGCCTGTTCATATCATTTGACTATTTATCAATTGGGGAATGACTTATAGTCTTTTTTTTCTTGTTATATAGCTTTTTATTTACAGAACATATACATGGGTAATTTTTCAGCCTTGACCTTTGCAAAACCTTTTGTTCCAATTTTTCCACTCCTTCTCCCCCCCCCCCCCATGGCAGGTTGACCCATACATGTTAAATATATTAAAGTATAAGTTAAATACAATATATGTATACATATGACTTGTATTCTTATAGATTTCATGAGAGTTCTTTATATAGTTTAGAAATGAGACCTTTATCAGAAAAACTGACTGTAAAGATTTTTTCCCTTTTAATCTTGTTTCTGTTGGTTTTATTTGTGCAAAAGTTTTTTTTAATAATTATAACTTTTTATTGACAGAACCCATGCCAGGGTAATTTTTTACAACATTATCCCTTGCACTCACTTCTGTTCCAATTTTTCCCCTCCCACCCTCCACCCCTTCCCCCAGATGGCAAGCAGTCCTATACATGTTAAATATGTCACAGTATGTCCTAGATACAATCTATGCAGAACTGAACAGTTCTCTTGTTGCACAGGAAGGATTGGATTCAGAAGGTAAAAATAACCCGGGAAGAAAAGCACAAATGCAAACAGTTTACACTCATTTCCCAGTGTTCCTCCTCTGGGTGTAGCTGTTTCTGTATGTCATTAGTCAATTGAAACTAAGTTAGATCTTCTCTTTATCAAAGAAATCCACTTCCATCAGAATCCATCCTCATACAGTATCGTTGTTGACGTATATAATGATCTCCTGGTTCTGCTCATTTCACTCAGCATCAGTTCCTGTCAGTCTCTCCGGGCCTCTCAGTCTTCATCCTGTTGATCATTTCTTACAGAACAATAATATTCCATAACATTCATCTACCACAATTTACCCAACCATTCTCCAACTGATGGGTATCCACTCAGTTTCCAGTTTCTGGCCACTACACACAGGACTGCCAGAAACATTTTGGCACATGCAGGTCTCTTTCCCTTCTTTAGTATCTCTTTGGGGTATAAGCCCAGTAGTATGTGCAAACTTTTTTTTTTTTTAATTTAATGGAATCAAAGTTGTCATTTTGCCTTTCATAATGTTCTCTAGTTCTTCTTTGGTCAAATTCCTCCCTTCTCCACAGATCTGACAGATAAATAATCCCTTGCTCTCTCCTAATTTGTTTGTGGTGTCATTCTTTCTGCCCAAGTCATGTACCTTATTTTCGTATGGAGTGGGAGATGTGGGGCTCCATTTCTTAGCCAGTAGCACGTGGTTTTGATGACTGCTGCTTTATAATGTGGTTTTAGGTTTAGTACTGCTAAGCCACCATCCTTTGTAATTTCTTTTTATTAATTTCCTTGAGATTCGTGACCTTTTGTTCTTCCAGATGAATTTTGTTATTATTTTTTCTAGTTTATAAAATAACGTTTAGGCAGTTTGATTGGTGTGGCACTGAACAAGACAGAATCGTTGTTTTTATTATTAGCACGGCCTAGCCATGAACAATTGACAATTTTCCAGTTGTTTAGATCTGACTTTATTTGTGTGAGAAGGTTTTGTAATTGTGTTCATACAGTTCTTGGATTTGTCTTGGCAGGTAGACCCCCAAATATTTTATTTTGTCTACAGTTTAGTTTTTGTTTTCTTTTTATGTTGTAATTTCCCATGCATATGTTTTGTCAAAAAAAAACCACACTTACAAATGTGTTTTTTTTTTATTATAGAATTTTATTGACAAAACATATGCATGGGTAATTTTTCAGCATTGACCCTTGCAATCACTTCTGTTCCAACTTTTCTCCTCCTTCCCTCCACCCTCTCCCCTAGATGGTAAGCAGTCCCATACATGTTAAATAAGTTAAAAGTATATGTTAAATCCAATATACGTATACATATTTATACAGTTTTCTTGTTGCACAAGAAAAATCAGATTTAGAAATAGGGTCAAAATAACCTGAGAAGAAAAAACCAAAATGCAAACAGACATTAACAGAAAGAGTGGAAATGTTATGCTGTGCTCCACACTGATTTCCCAGCGTTCTTTCTCTGGGTTGTCTACAGTAATTTTAAGTGAAAATTTCTCTATCTCTTGCTGATGGGCTTTGTCAGTAATCTAGAGGAATGCTGATGATTTGTGTGGCTTTATTTGATATCCTGCAACTTTGCTGAAGCTGTGAATTGTTTCCAGTCAGTTTTTGGATGATTTTCTAGGCTTTTGTAAGTGTATCATCATGTCATCTGCAAAGAGTGATAATTTTATTTCCTCATTGTCCGTTCTAATTCCTTTTATTTCTCTTATGTTATTTCTTGTTTCTTATGTTGAGTAATAGCGGTGATAATGGGCATCCTTGTGGATGTTAGATCGAATCTAACCATAAAATAAACAAGAAAGAAAGCAGGGAGGTTAATAGGATCCTAGAAAAGCTACATATGATAGATGTCTGGAGAAAATTGATTTCTTCTTCATATCGAGTAACCAATCAGAATCGAGGAGCTTTTATAAAGCAATTTTTTGAAAAGATATGGCGACCAAAGTCAAAAAGCATCATCCTGCTAATCGCATCATTCTCTGACCGCTGTGCTGCAGTCCCTGGAGAGGAGCGCTCACTTCCGAGAGCCAGTGGGGGTCATTTGAGGGACGTGGTATCAAGGCTGCCGGGTCAGTCTGCTGGTGGACTGGGTCAAGGAGGTCCCGCCTCAGGGCTGGCTCCTTCCTGGGTCCGGCCTGACGTCCCGAGGCCTTTACTGACCTTTCGAGACCTCTCCATCCCAGACTCAGGCTGGCCAAGGAGGCTAGAACTCACCAACCGGCCGCCCCACCCAGCCTTGGGAACCTGAAGGGTTGTCCTTCTCCCTGGTGGCTGGGAAGAAGGAAGAAGAGATTTGGCCTTTAGTGCCCTTTGTGTGGACGGCAGGAAAGGGCCATGAGCGCTGAGCATCCTCCTCATCCTCCTCCAAGGGGAGGATCCTCCCAGCTCCACCTGGGCTGGGAGCAGGTAGAAAAGACCACGTGCCCGAGGGGCCCGGGCCAGGGTAATAAAAAGCAGAAGAGGCTGCAGTCATTCGAGGAAAGGCAAGGGCCGGGGACCGGACAAGGTGGAACGTCAGGGAGTGAGTGGGCAGGAAGCAAAGGCAGGAACGGGGGAAGGCCCCGGTGGCCAGTGACCTCCGTACCCCAAAGGATGATGGCTTCCGAGCTGCAAACGGCCTCTGAGAATTGGTCTGGTGTTTTTATAACAGATGGGTAAACTGAGGCCCAGAAAAAGGCCCCAACGAGTCAGAAAGTGCCTTGGAGAAGGGCAGGGCTTCTGACCCCTTTCCATTTGGACATAGCTCAGATCAGCAGGAAGTTTTTCTGAGGTTTGAAGCAAAGGGGCCTCCCCAGAGCACTAGCCTTGGAGGCAGGAAGCCCTGACTAGATCTCTCCGCCTGCCTCAGTTTCCTCAACTGTAAGGTGGGGATAAATAACAGCCCCTGATCTCATCTGATCGCTATTTCTCAAGCACTTGGCAACCCTTGAGAAGCACAATTGCTCTCTTACGAAATGTCTTTTTGCAGCTTCTACTCATTACTCCCGCTCTCAGGGCTAAGCATGCATCTGCAGAACATTTGAAAAACACTTATTAAGTGCCTACTGTGTACGAAACACCATCCTAGATGCTAGACTAATACACTTCCTGCCCTCAAGGTGCTTCCATTACTGGGGCGGTGAGTCATCCGGAGAGGGGGAGCCAGAATCCTTAGTCCCGAAATCACCTAGAGCTTGTCCAGAGGCCACAGCCGGGACTGGGAGGGTCAGCCTTGGTTCTGGGCTATGTGAGGGACTGGGAAAGGAGCTGGAGGAAAGGCCGGAGAGGGGAGGGGGAAGGGAGCAGTGCCGGCTGATCGGATTAAAGACTTGGCACCTGACATCCCCAATTGCCCAGGGTGACCCAGCACAGGCCGTGTCTGGGGTAGCCACCCTGCTGCTGTCAACCCTGACTTATGTGGCGCCTGAAGGTCTGCCAGGGCTGGGATTCGGGTCTCCCAAGCTCAGACCAGTAGAGACACCAGCTGGACCGGCCCGGTTACCTCTGGGACTCGGGCAATGACCTGAGCGGTCCCTGGCTCTCCTGGCCCATATGACCTCCCCTCCCTTTAGTTTTATCTGTTAATGTTACTTTTTCATTCATTGTTTACATCATTAAATTATATTTCCTTTCTCTATGGAGCAAATAAAATCCAGCGGCTTCCCAGTACCTGGAGACAAATACAAATCCTCTGGCTCTAAAAGCTCCCTCTAACTCCTCCCTGCCCTGGCCACACATTGTGCAAGCCCCACACAGCTGCGCCAGCGCGTGACACTCACATCTGCTCGCCACACCTTTGCACCAGCCGGTCCTGATGCCTGAAACGCCCTTCCACGCTCACTTCTTCCTTCCTCGTTTTCTTGGCTTCCTTCTCGCCTCCCCTCCAAATCTGCCTTCCACAGAGGCCTTTTCTCCTGCTTCCGGAGCTTCCCTTGGCACCATCCGGATCTCGGCCGGACCCAGGTACCCACGTGCTGGGTGCCCGGCAGAGTGTGAGGGCCTGGAGGGCAGGGGCTGTTTATCTCTCTGTAAGGCGGGCACTCGGCCAGGGCCTGGCACATGGCAGAGGCTCAATAAATGCTTGTGGCCAGATGGGCACGCCAGTGAGCTGTCAAGCCCGGTCACTGCTACTCCCAACTCCGAACCGGCTGCTTCTCCCCCTGGCGGTCCCGGCCTAGCAGCGGCTCCGTTGGCCATTTAACCGGGGCTGTCTTCTGGAGGAGGAGGGCCGGGGGGGGGGGGGGGGGGGGCAGGGGAGGGAGGGGGAGGTGAGCTGGACTGCAGCCCGGGACCTTCTCTGGGGCTGACAGGGGCCTGGGGTGCTGCCTTTGGAAAGGGCCTTCGCAAGTAATTACGCCCATCCTTGCGTGTGCAAAAGTGCTTGTGGCTGCTAGAAACTGGAAACCGAGGCTGCCCAGCAGTCGGGGAATGGCTGTGTAAGCTGTGATATACGAAGGTTATGGGATGCTCTCGTTCTGTAAGAAATGCCCGGCAGGAGGTCGTCTGAGGGGCCCGGGGAGACCCACGGGAACTGATGCTGAGGGAAACGAGCAGGACCAGGAGACCATGGGACATGACAACAAGACTGTGTGATGGTCAACGGTGAGGAACGTGGCCTTTCTCACAGGGGGGCCATTCAAGCCAGATCCAGTGGGCACCCGCACTTGGAGGCCTCTGGGACCAAATGGGCATCGAAGCGGGGCCCTTTATACATTTTTTTTCTTTTTCCTGGTTTTTCCCCTTTTAGTCTAATTTTTTTTTTGTATGTGACAAATATGGAAATGTTTAAAAGGATTGTACATAATTTAATTTATTTCTAATTGTTTCCTCTTTTGGGGAGAAGGATGAAAAAAATCAAACCAAATCTTATAAAAATTAATGTTGAAAAGTATCTTTACCTGTATTTGGAAAAACAAAATATTACTGAAAACTTAAAAAATTAAATATCTGAGAATAAAATCAAATCGTATTGAGGGGAAATTATACCAGCTAACGAACATGCTCGTTTTATCCTAGAAACTAATTTTTTAACGCTTCCATTCTGAGTGGGCCGACAACACGCAATACATGGGTACAGAGAAGTGATGGACGATCTGAAGCGGATGGGGAGGGGAGGACTAGACCGGCCCCCCTCCCCCACAGAAGGTGGGCTGTGAGCTAAACCTTGAAGAAAGTCCCAGAGTCTGAAAGATGGGGTGGGGGGCAGGGTCTCTTGGGCAAGGACCGTGACTTGGGCACGGTCAGGACAAAGGCCGGAGGTGGGAGATGGAGTGTTAGGCTCACATGGAAAGGGCTTTACTTGGCAAACAGTATCTGGTCCCAGAGGAACCCCTGGGGAGCGGTGTCAGCGAGTCAGAACGATGGTCTCATTGGGCAGGGGGTGTCCGATGGATCTGAGGGGGAGGGGTTGAGGCAGAGAGACCCGGGGAGAGGGGTGCAGCTGGGCAGGAGAGCCGCTGAGGCTGAAAAGCCAGGACCTGCCCAAACACTGGATGTGAGGTGAACGAGGGGTGGCCGGGAAGGCCTTTCAAGAGCCAGGGCCTGCTCTCTGTGGGCTTTTCTTGGCAAAGACGAGGCCCTTTCCTTCTGTGGCTACAGATGAGCAAACCGAGGCAGACAGGGTTGAGAGACTCGTGACTGAGGTCTCCCCGACTCTGGGCCGGGACAATCTGTGCCCCCCAGTCACCCTCAGTAATGTTAGGGAGGCTCAGGAGCGGGAGGCTGGGCGGGGGCAGGAAAGCAGCTGGGTTTGGACCACATTGGAATGGGCCCGTCAGGGCTTGGGGCTCCAGATGCCCAGGGGGGCAGTGGATGTGAGGAGAGATCAGAAACTAGGAAGCGGTGAGCTCGGCTATATAAAATCATGGGCAGAGACGCCAAGTGGAAAAAGGCATCATGGGAGCCGGGCAGAGCAGGGGCCCGAGTGCCAGAGCCACGGGGTCCCCCTTGTTGGTTGGGCTCCTTTGGAGCGGAGCCGCTTGGGGGGCTCCTGAGCCCCCAAGTCCATGGGAAGGTCCCCAACGTTAGTGGATTTCTGGGTGCCCCTCAGCCGCCTCTTATTTGAAACTGAAACGTTGGGGGCTCTTGGTTACCCCGATTTTACAGAGGAAGCTCAGCACTTTGCACAGCATCATGCAGATCCAGGGACTTTTCCCGGACCCCAGAGGGTGGGACCCCCGGGGGCTGATGGGAGCTCAGCATAGGGGTCCCGCCCACTGGGGTCAGCAGAAGCCATGAGGCTGAGGACAGGAGGTGGGGGGGAGGGGGCTCCCTGTGCCCACCCCTCTCCCCTCCTCTGAGAGCCCGACGCCCCGGGCTTATCCCCGCTGAGAGGGAGGGCTGTGCCTGGGCAAGGTGCCAGGTCCGGTTCCAAAGGCCGCTGCGGCTGGAAGTTCCGGGGCATGCCCGGACGGGGGAGTTTCGGAGCCGAGGGGACACGAGAGAGCTGCCCCCAGAGGCAGGGCCGGGCGGCTCGGCCGGCGTCGGCGCCCAGACGCCCTGGTCCACATCTGACCTGCCGCTCACATAAAGCTGGGTCCGGGGCGGCCCCTCCCGCCGCCTCCCCGCCTCCCTCTTTCATCTTGGGCGCTCATTAGCGGGAGGCCTCCCCGCCTCCAGCCTCCCGGGGGTCATTATCCCGTTTTATATACAGGGAAACTGAGGCACCTGGAGGGAAGTGGCTGGGGAGCAGGGGCTGAGTCAGGGGCTGACGAGTCCCACCAGACCGGTACTGGGGGCCCTGCCCGCGTACACCCAAGCACCAGGCGTCTCTCTCTCAGTCTGGGCCCCGGGCCTGGGAGGCGGGGCGGGCCTGGGGGGCGGGGCGGGCCTGGGAACACTAGTCAGGCCCTTTCGGTATTAAGCCCCAAGGCCCTTATGCTGTCCTCGGGAGGCGGGCCACTGGGACCCTCGGTCTTCTTGGCCGGTCTTCCTTCGCCGACTTTGGGTCTGGGGCAGATCAGCCCTGGCCGGGCTCGCGGCCGCCCAGGGGTTACTGCCGGGGTGGTCACGGCCCAAGGCGGCCCCTCTTTCCCCCCCCCTCTCTTCCCCCCCCCCGGCTCCCATTAGCCTTGGAACCCGAGCCCGGGACCCTGGCTCCGCGGCAGCTCTGTGGGGGTGGGGGCGGCACTGGGGGGCAGGGGCCCCGGCCCAGGGGTGGGGGCCACACTGGGAAGCCCAGCCCGCCCGGGGCTCGCAGCCCGACCGGTTCCGGGGACGCGCGGGTGGGGCGCGCGGAAGGGGCCGTTTCCTGGAGGGGGGGTCGGGGCCCCCTCAGCCCAGGCCGGGCGGGGGCTCGGGTGGGGGCGGGGAGTGTCCCGGGAGCCCAGGCGGGCCGGGGGCCAGCGGGCGCCGGCTCCGTCCCGCCCCCGCGCCCACGCCCGGCGGTTTCGGGGAGAGGCGGGGCCCGCGCGGCGGCGGCGGCCTGACAGTTACTCAGCCCCAGCGAAACCGACGAGCCGGCGCCTGCCCGCCCCCGGGGCCGCCCCGTTACCGCCCCGCCCCCTCGGGCCGGCCCGTTAGGGGGCGGGGGCGGCGCCCGGGTTTCGGTGCCCAAGGGGGAGACGGGCGGGAGCCGCCTAATGAGCCGCGCGCACGCTCGGCCCGCCCGGGGCCAGGGAGGCGCAGGCCAGGCCGCTCGGTCCGGGACCCGCCGCCGCCCCCCTCCGCGCTCTTCCCCCGGCCGGGCGCCCGCCGCGCGCACCGTCCCAGCCGCCCCCCCTCCCCCCGGCCTCACGGGGGCGCCCGGAAGTGGGTCCTCGCAGCCCCCTCGTCCCTCCCCCGTCCCCGCCACTGCCCGGCCTTAGCCCGCGAGGATGGGGGGGGCGGGGCAGGTGCCGCGGCCTCGGACGCCCCCTGGCGGACGGAGAGGGAAACAGGAAGGAGGGCGGCGCTTGCGGGGGAGGCCGGAGGCCGGGAAGTGAGGTCGGGGCCGGAGCGCCGGGTCCCCCCCTCCCCTCCCCCCCGCCGCGTGACCTGCCGTCCGGCCCGGGGTCATGGCTCCGCGCAGCGGGGACGCCTGGGCCCGGGCGCTGGCGGCGCTGCGGGCCAGTCCGGCCGCCTTTGTGGCCCGGGCCGGGTCCGAGGCCCTGGCGGCCGAGCTGCTGAGCGAGCTTCGCAGTGAGAGGCTGAATGAGGCGGCCAAGGTGGGAACCCAACCCGGCCCGCCCCGCCCCCCAGCCGAGCGTTTCCTCCTGCTCCCCCCCCCCTCAGCATATCCCCCTCCCCCTCCCTCAGCATATCCCCCTCCCCCCCAGCTCGCTGGCCCTGGGTGCCCCTCGTCCCCTCCCCCCCATCATAGCTCCTTCCAGCCCCCCCTCCCCATCCAGCCCTGTGGCTCCCTGGCTTTGCCCCCCAACTTAGCTCCCTTTGTACCTCATCCTGCGCCTCCCCAACCTAGTTCCGCCCCCCCCCCCAGCCTGCCGGCCCTGGATCTGCCCTCAGCTGAGTCCCTGGAGTGGCCCTGTTCAACCTGCCCCCCCTTCTCCCCCAGCCTCCCCCCCTCTCCCTTCCAGCCCCGCCTCCTGACCCAAGTCTCCCCCAACACCCCCTGCTCAGTCCGCTCTGTTTCCTTGGCCCGGCCTGACCCAGCCCCGACCCCCAGCTCCTCCCCCCGCCTTCTTGGGGTCCCAGCCTGACTCTCGGCTCCCCCCCAGGTCTCTCTGCTGGCCGTGATCTCGGAGTTCCCGACGCACCTGTGGCCTGACCCCGCGGGGGCCGAGGCCGCGGCCTCCACGCTCCTGGACGCCCTGGCCCTCCTGCCCCCGAGGCCCGGGCCCCTCCGCCGCCCGCTGCTGCTGGCCATCACCAGCGTCCTGGCGGCCTGCGGGGCCCTGGGCCCCGGCTCGGCCTCCTCGGCCCGCCTGCTGCCCCTGCTGCTGCGGATGGCCGGCGCCCGGGCCAGGGACCCAGAGCAGCGAGCCCTCCAGGCCACGGCGTGCGAGTGCCTGCGGGAGCTGGAGAGCTGCCGCCCGGGGCTGCTGGCCGGGCAGCTGGGGCCGCTGCGGGCCCTGCAGGACGCCCCGGGCACCCAGGCCCACCGCCTGCTCTTTGTGCTGGCCCTGCGCAACGCCCTGGCGGCCCTAGCCCGGGCAGGCCCCGGGGCCCAGGCCGGCCTGCGAGGGCTCCTGGCTGCCAGGAGCGACCAGGGAGAAGGCCAGGCCTGGGACTGGGGCCTGGAGGCCCCCCTGGGCGGCCCGTGGGACTGGAGCCTGGCCGGGGAGGACGTCCGGGACTGGGCGGCGCCCCCGGGCCAGGGAGCCGACTGGCCCCCCGCGCTGGACCTCGGCCCGCCCGAGGCCCGGGAGCTGCGGGCCGCCGTGTCCCAGCTGCTGGACGCCTCCTACCTGCTGACCCCGCCGGCCCAGGCCCGCACGCTGCAGCAGCTGAGCCAGGTGCTGAGGGCCGTGCGGGGCCAGCCCCCGGCCCTGCTGAAGCCGCAGCTGGTGCGGCTGCTGGGCACGGCGCGGGTGTCCCTGCTGCACGCCGTGCTGGCCTTGAAGGACGCCTTCGGGGAGGCCCTCTTCACGGCCCAGGACGAGGCCCTGCTGCTGCGCAGGCTGGTGGGGGCCGCCCAGCACCCGGCCCTGCCGCCCCCCGCCCGCCTTTTCTACCTGCACTGCCTCCTGCACTTCCCCGAGAACTGGCCCTTGGGGGCCGCCGGGGAGGAGGCCACCCCAGTTCTGCTCACCCCCGGCCTGGCCACGGGCCTTCTGCCCAGTCTGCTGCAGGAGCCCCCGGACCTCCTGGCGCGGCTGCACATTCTGTGTCTCCTGTGTGGGGAGGAGCTCGGCACCGATGGCTCCCGGGACTGCCCGGGCACCGGGGCCCAGGCCCTGGCTTACCTCCAGGAGCTGCTGGCCGCCCTGAGGCAGGGGGCGGCCCAGCCAGGGGCTCCCCGGACGGCAGCCACCCTCTGCTTCCGGGCCTGCTACCTGGCCGCTCGCTGCCTGGCCAGCCACCCGGGGGCCCTGGCTCAGCTCACGGAGGGCCTTGCCAAGCTCTACCACGCCCGGCCCTGCCTGGCCCCCCATTTTGTTGACCTCCTGGAGCAGGCAGGAGCGGTGCTGGCAGAGCCCCTGGGGAAAGCCCTGCAAGGGGTGGCAGTGGCCGGGGCTGGGGGGACCCAAGCCCTCCGCTGGCACCTGCAGATCCTCACCAAGGTGGCGGGGGACCAGCCCTCGGGCCCCACCTTGGACTTCCTGTGGGCGGCCCTCGGGCATCCTGGGGACTGGGCCTGGGAGCAGGCCCTTCTGGGGGCCTGCCGGGCCCTCCTCATGGGGACGGGACTGAACGGGGCCGTCCCCGGGGACCTGGCCAACCTGCTGCAGGAGCTGGCCCGGGGCCTGCGGGACCCAGACAGCCGAGACCGCGCCCGCCTCTATTACAGCCTCTTTACCCACCTGTCGGGGCCCAAGCTGGGCTCGGCCCTGGGCCCGGCGCGCTCCACGCCCATGCTGTGCTCCTCCCTGGTGGAGGAGAACGAGGGCTTTGCCTCGGCTCTCACCGTCCAGGAGGCCCAGGCCCCCCTGCGGCTGAGGCGGGTGCCCCGGCAGGCCCGGGAGGCCCCCGTGCTCCTGGGCCTCACGGTGGAGGCCTCCGAGGTCCTCTACTCGTTGGAGCTGCGCTTCCGGGTCCTGGGCCCACACTATGGGCCTCTGGAGACCGTGCGGGTCCCCTGCCTCCGCCCCGGAGCTCCCCCCAAGCTGCTGCTGCTGGCCCTGGAGCCCCGGCGCCCCTACCCAGCCCTCCTGGACACCAGTGTTCTCTACGCCACCCCCGGCGGCCTCACCTGCTACGCCCAGCTGCCCAGCCTGCCCGTGGCCTTCGCGGACCTCTTCCTGCCTTTGCTGCCGCCCTCCCCGGAGCGGAGTCTCCCCGGTGCCTTTCAGGAGCTCTGGGCTTCCTGCCTGCCCCAGGGGGTGGAGAGTTGCATGTGGGGCCCTTGGCGGGGCCGGGCACTGGAAGCTCTGGTGGCCAAGCACTGGGAGCCCTTCCTCGTGTCTGCCACGCCCCCCACCAGGTACCAGGTGGCCATCCGGCTGCCCCCCAGCTCCCGGCTGTTGCTGCAAGTGGAGGCCGCTGGGGAGGAGGGGGCCAGGGTGGCCCTGAGGACGGATGACTGGGCCATATTGCCTCTGGCAGGGGAATACCTCCGGGGCCTGGGGGCTGATGCCTGAGCGGGGAGGGGGCCGGGGTCCTGGCTTGGGGAGAGCGCACGGATTCTCCAGATGGGGCCCTGCCCCTCATTCCCATTCATAAAAGCTCATTTATTGGTGAAAAGTGCCTGGTTTCTTCTCTTGGGGGTTTGGCCGGGGAGGGGTTCCCTGGGCTTGAGGGGCTGGTTGGCAAAGTCTGCCTGAGGGTTGAGACCATTGGCCTGGGCTTCGTCCTATGTAATCAAGGCTGAGACCTGGAGCTGAAAGGGGACCTTCCCAGGGCCCTCGGACATCCTGGGGACTGGGCCTGGGAGCAGGCCCTTCTGGGGGCCTGACGGGCCTCCATGTTACCGGAAACCCCCCCCAAGACTGGGGAGTGCCGTTAGGAACAGCTGGGCTCCATATTCACCCCCCCTCCCCTCCATGGCCTCATGCTGTCTCCATGAATGTGGCTCAAGGAGGGAGAGCAGGGAATGGTGGAGCCTGGGGCTTAAGGGCACACGCAGCCTCCTGGAGAGGACCCGGCCCGACCTGGAACCCCAGGTTTCCTGGAGGAAGCAGGTCTTTGCCCCCTCCCCCCAGCGCACGGAAATGAGACGCCACGGGTACCCCGGGTGCTTTCAGAGGCGTCTGGGACAGATGCAGAGAAGCGAGCACCAGGGGCCGGGGCCTTTGGGAGAACAAACGCTCCGGACTTGGTTTTGTTTTCTCAGCGGGCGGGAGAGAGCTCGCAACGGAAAATAAAAGTGGTTTGGAAAGGAAAGAAGCTCCCTGGGGAGCTAACAACCCTGTCCCCTTCCCAGGGAAGGCTGGGGCTGCGAGGCCCCGAGAGCTCCGCAATGCAGAAATTGCAAGATTTTTACCCAGAACGCACTAGGGCGTAGCTGTGTTCCTAGCGAATGTCTGTACGTGATGTCGGTGACGTCAGCGCGCCTGGCCACTACGAACTACGGCTTCCATAAGGCGGCGCGCAGAGCGCAAGCGCGTGGCGTTCGGCGCGAGTTCCAAGCGCGTCCCCCACGCCAGCGCACGCGCACAGGCTCTTCGAAAAGATGCCAGACGGCGCAACCCCCGCGCTCCCGGGCCTCATCCGGCTGCAGCCGAGCTCCGTGCGCGCCGCGACGCCAACTGCGCTGCACCTTCTCCCCTGCGAGATCCGGCACAACGGGCCCGCCGCCGTCAGTCGCTTCTTCAGCCCGGCCATTCGGCCGGGGCCTTCAGGTGCCAGGAGCATGCGCGCCGGGGCCGGGTGGGAATAGACTACAATTCCCGTCAGGCCTCGGGGTAACGGGGTGGGAGGGCTCTTAAAAAATGTCATTGTTCTTCGTGTGCGCACGCTCCACCAGGCCCGACCAGAAATGAAATCAGACTGGGGGGGGTGAGACTTGCGGCTGAAAGTGGGGGGAGGGGCAGAGAGGAACTGAGCCCGCGCTCCTCCCGCCAAGGTGGAGGAGTAGAAAGGTGACTACTTGGTTGTCCATTTATTCAAACGTGCACTTATTAAGCACTTGCTGTGTGCAGAGCCTTTGAGTCCCAGCAGACCTCAGGCCACCAAGCCTTGCCCTCTCATCTTACATATGGAGAAAGTGGTTCCCCCCCCACCCCCAGTGACTGTCCGGGGCCCCTGGGCTTAGGGATTTGCACCCAGCCCTTTGGCTTTGAGCATACTCTTCCCACACCGGCTGCCTCCACTGGTCCTCGAGGCTGAGTCACCCTGGTGGGGCAGCCGTTCAGGGCAGGGCACCCCCAGGAGGGAGAGCTTGGTGGCCCATTTCACAGGAAGTCCGAGTCACCCCGGGAGGAGGGGCCCCTGAAGCCTGGGGTCGATACCGGGCTGGCCCTGACCCAGGGTGTCCCCTTGTCCCAGGGCCCACAGTGTCCTTCAGGGGCCGCAGCCTGCAGGGAGAAGAGGTGACCCTGCCGGCCGGCCACGTGGGGCTGGTGCTTCGGGAGGAGGACAAGGCCGAGGGCTCCGAGGTGAGTGGGCACTTGGGAGGGGTCGGCCGCAGTGGGTGTGGGGCACCTGGTGGGGCCGGGAGGCAGGGTGTGGCCACATGACAGCATGTCTGCTCATCCCTCAGGACCGGACGGTCCGGGCCATCGGCACCTTCAGCCACTTTACTCTTTGGGGCCTGGAGACCCCCCCGGGGCCAGATGCTCGGATGCACGGAGCCCTGAGCTGGCCCAGCCTGGCCGCTGCTGTGAGTGTCCTTCCTGGGGACCCCCATCCCAATGCCCCCCACCTCGAGAGACCCTGCATTGTTGGGGGGGGGTGTAAATGTCAGTCCAATTCCCATCCCTCTGCAGGAAAACCAGTGAAGGGGAAATGGTGGGGGGGAGGGACTGGACAGGGAAGGCCCTGGGGCAGTCCATCCTGGGGGGGGGGGGGTGTCCTCAGGCCCACGCCTGAACCTCCTCTCTATCCCTTCCAGATCCATGCACCCGTGGCTGAGGACGACAGCTGAGGCGGCAGCTCTGAACCCCAAAGTGTTGCTCCTATCCCCCTCCACAATAAAGAGAGTCTGGAAACTGTGTGGGAGTGAAGCCCCAGGTTCTGAGTCCCCCTTCCTGGTCCTACGCAGGAGGGCCCGGGGTCCATAGAAACACTTTATTGCCCATGAAGCAGGGCAGGGGTTCCCCCCCTCTCCCGCTCCCACCTTACAAAACCACTGTACACGCCCCAGCCCGCCTCCCCCCGACACTATACACAGCTGCCCCCTCTCTCTGTACATGGGCCCGCCTGAGGCAGCACAGGCGCAGCCCCGGCGCTCCGGCCCGGACCCCCAAGGCCCTTCCCGGCCCAGGAGGCAAAAGAAGCCCAACGGGCAGGCCTGGCAAGGGCAAGGCCGAGGTCACCACTTTCCCCGTTTACTCCAGTCCTTGGGGGTGAAGTGCAGACACTTGGAGTCGATGCGCAGGAGCCGCTTCAGCATGGCCCGCTCGTGCCCGTCCACGATGTCCTCTGACAGCGTCAGGATGTACTGGCCCTTGGGGGGAAGGGCAAAGTTAGCCAAAAAGGAAGCCCCCGAGGTCAGGGCAGCTCTGGGGGAGCCCATGAGGTGCCCCCAACAAAGTCCAGAAAGGCACTCAAAGCGTGTCCTTTGACCCGGCTTTGAAACACCACCCCCCCCCCCCCCCCCCCCCCGGCCTAGAGGGACAACTCCCAAGGAAACAGCCACAAAAACTGGGAACCCCCTGTGGGGAAGCTCCTGCAGCCCCGAGTAGTGAAACCACCCAATTCTGCAACCAGTCAGGATCCCAGAGGCCCGAGGAGCCGCCATCTTGGCCGTGGGCTCCAGGTGGTGGCCCCCTCCCTACCTTGTAGTAGTTGATGAGGTTCAGGTACTGCAGGGTCGAGATGACGTCTTCCTTCTTGATGCTGGTGATCTCGCTGATCTCACTGCGAAGGGGGGGCAGCGACATCACTGGCCATCCTGGCTCCCCCGCACCCGCCCCGTGCCCACCCCGGCCCCTGGGCGAGGGCTCACTTAATGGTGATCTGGGGCCGCTCCCCACTCTCCGACTTGAGTCCCATGAGGATCTCCAGGATGGTCTGTGACCAGTAGCTCCGGTAGGACAGGAGGCCGAGATCTGAGAGCGGCTTCTCGGGCGTGCCCGTCTTCCCTTCCACCTTGGACAGCTCGTAGCCTGCCAGGAAGTGGGAGATGCGGAGGTCAGAGGACAAGAGCCCTTGGCCCTGGCTGGGGGGTGGGGCCATCCAGCCAGGGTCTTTCAGCCCAAGGCCACCAGGACAGTCACTTGGCACTCTGAAAGATCTTAAGTGAACCCCCTCCTTTTCAAGAGGTCCCAGCTCCTTCAGGGTTGCACCCCGGGGGGGGGGCCTGTGGGACCCCCTTTATTCCGTCAGTGCCAGGTGCCGGCTGGTTTCCCAGGGCACCTCCTTAAAGGTGTCGAGCCAAAACTGCCGCCCAAGGCCCAGTGCTGGCCCCTCCTGGCTTGGAGGACTAGGCCCTGCTAAGGGCCCCCATTTTCTATACTCCCACCTAACCCCCCAAACTTGGGGGACGCCGGCTCTCTAGAAGTCCCTCAGTGGCCCCAGGGGCCAGAGGAACAGTAGCTGGGAGCCCTCGGGTGTCCCCTGCTTCTCCCCCTCCTCTCTGACCCTCTGCTGGGGCCCTCTTCTGCCTGCGTGACCTCCAGCTCCCCTGGATCAAGGGGCCATCTCAGTACTGAGGAGCCTTTCTGGTCCCGGCGGCTCAGACCGGACGCGCTGCAGACCACTGACCCTTAGTCCCACATGGGGCGGTCGCCCGGCTCCCTCCTCAAGGTCGCCATCTCTCCAACATGTCCCCTCTCTCCTCTGACAAAGCCCCTGCCCCTTCAGTCTGGGGTGACTGTGGCAACTGGTGGGGCTTGGCCCGTCTCCGGCCTCTAGGGGCCAAAGGGACACTCCAGAAGCCCAGGTCTGATCTCCTGCCACCTATTCCACAAATTCTCGGACCTCCCAGGCCTCCAGACCCTCCAAAGTCTCCGTAACCTGCAGCCCTCCCACCTCACTTCCTGACCGACGCACGCTGGCCTCCTGCTGCTCCATCTCAGGCTGCGCCCTCGCCCCACCCCCGGCTCCAGCCCACAGAGTGCTTCCACACCCCCATGCTGCCTGGCCTGGGAAGCCTTTCCTCTCCCCCATTTATCCTGCCTGGGGCTCCTTGTAGATGCGTGGGTACGGAGCTTTACACACTGGGCCCGTTAGAAGGGTTGCTCCTGGGGGGCAGGGCCCGCCTTTACCTCTTGGTACCGCCAGCGCTTAGCACAGGGCCTGGCATACAGGAGGTGCTTAATAAATGCTGAGGCACCACTGAGTATCGAGTCCCATTTTCTCTGTAGGAGCCATCCTCCCTCGATAGCTCCAGGGGGCAGGCCCGCCTCCCTGCCCTGCCATCCTCCACACCTCTGGTACCCAGCACACAACAGGCATCCAGAAAACGTCTATGGAGGGAAGCAACGCCTTAAGGAGCACCGGCGGGCCTCAAGGCCGGGCCTTTGCTTCCCACCTTGGGCTGCCGCTGAGCCCAGCAGGTGGGGTCCTCAGGGGCCAACAGTGGCCTCTCCCTCACAGGCTGGCAGGGCACAACAGACTCGCGCACGTGCCTGTATCCATGCACCCGTGCCCACGCACATGCATGTGGCGTGCGACAGCATGCACAAGGTACATGCAGGGGGGCCCCGCCCCCGCATCTCTGCATTCTCATGATGTGGTCCAAACCCTTCTTAGTGGGCCAGTTCTGGGGGCTGGGGTGCCCGGGAGGGCCCACGGGATGTCAGACTCTGCCCCGGCCCTTCTGAGGCCTGAAGCCCTTGGTCCCTGCTGCCTCCCTTTCTGGACCCTGAGTGACCTCGGGCTCTCTGCAGGCCGCCCGCCTCTGTCTAAGACCCCGGCCAGCACCAAGCCACGTCTGGATCCCCGGGACCCCTGGCAGACTGAGGCCTCAGCGGTTCTGGGGACCGGCCCTCGGGCCGTCTACACCACATTCGGGAATGGGCAAGAGGGGCTCTGCTAAAATCTGTGTAAGTGCCCCCGATGGGGAAGCGCCCTTGTGGGGCAAGACCGGCGGCTTTGCTGAAACCTCCACGTCTCAGTCTACTGTTCGTGGACCATCTACCCGACGATCATTGAGGATCCGTCCCGAGAATCCAACGCACCAGCCGGGCACAGACCTCGCCCTCCGGCCGTATGAGGCCGGGACATCGGCACCTGCCCACGCCCGTCCCCCTCTCCTCTGGACTCCTGGGAGGCAGGTTGATGCCAAAGATCCTCATCCTTGGCCCCCCGGTGCTGCAGCTCTCGGCACGGGGTCCGTGCTCCCCGGCCCGGCAGCCTCCTTCCCCCACCCCTGCTGTACTCACTGAACTCGATGAGCAGCTTGCCGTAGCCGCGGCGCTGGTATGGGGGCAGGGTCAGGATGCAGGCCACGTTGTAGTCCTCCGTGGATTCTTTCTCCTAAAGGACACAGAGCGAGCCTGTGAGTCTGAGGGGACAAGGATGGGGACGGGGGGAGGGCAGCCAGAGGGGGACTGGGACAGGGCCGGAGCAGAGGACGGCCTGGGATGCCCCCGGGACTGACCTTGGAGAAGTAGCCGACGATGTGGAAGCCCTTGCAGTCGTACTCGGTCATGACGTAGAAGAGGAAGGGGTCGGTGTCGTAGTATAGGGTCTTGTGGTCCAGGAAACACTTGGCCAGAAGGCAGAGGTTTTGGGAGTAACTCTGGAGGGAGGGAGGGGCAGCCTCAGTGACAGTGCCCTAAGCCGGGCCCACACCAGGCCGAAGGCTTTGGGCACAACCCCGGAGGGAGGGGGTCCACACCAACTCCAGACCTTCTCTTCCAAGTCCCGTCCCAGTTCCGGGCACCTGCTCCTGCAGCGTTCCCGTGCCAGCCTTGGGGGATGGGGCTGGCTCAGGGGAACCCCACCGCCCTCCATCCCCCCCCACCTTGTTCTTGCGTCCGTCAATCTCGAAGAAGGAGATGGTGCCCTTTCGGTAAATCTCATTGCCCGGGGGGTGTCTCAGGTCACATTTGGTCTGAGGAGTGGAGGCCAGGAAAGAGCGCGTGAGGGCGGGGGGAGAGCGCCGAGAGCTCGTCTCTGCTGGCCCCCCGATGGTTCCTGACCCCCCTCCCACCCCAGGTGCACGGCCCCTCCTTGCTCCTTTCTGTCCCGCGGGATCTCGGGGTGCCGCGGGAGGGGCAGGGACCCACCAGGTGGCGCTGCAGACACTTGAGGCTCTTGCCGTACTTGAGGCAGAATTCACAGAGGTAGAGCACGGGCAGGGCGGTCAGCTCCTGGGGGTATGGGGAGAAGTACCAGGGCTTGAGGCGGTGGCGGCCCAGCTCGATGCACTCGATGTTCTTCATGCGGGTGACGATGTCGTCGTGGCTCCGGTCGGACACCAAGCTGCCGGTCATGCGGGGGGCCGATGGGATCCCGTCCGAGCTGTCCTGGGAGTCCTGGGGGCGGTTGGGGAGGTGAGCGAGCCGGCCCGCCCGGGGCCGGCTGCCCCTCTCCCGCCTCCCCCGGACCCACCTCATCGGTGCCTAGGCAGTTGGACTTCCTCTTCCGTCCCGGCTGGGCGGCCAGGGCCCTCCGGGCCGAGCCATTCTGCGGAGACAGGAGGGGGAGGGTCGGGGTGAGCCACGGGCTCCGGGGGGCAGGGGACCTGGCGGCGGGGGAGGGGAGCCGAGCACCCACCTGAGGAAACACGGAGGCCGGCGCGGTCTCGCTGGGTACGGGAGTCGCCGGTGAAACCACTTCCACTTTTCGTTTCTGCAGAGAGAGACCGAGAAAGGTGGGTCAAAGGGGCAGGGGACCTGGGTCCTGGAGGGAACAGTGGGGATGAAGGAGCTGGGCTCCGGAGCTCCAGGTGAAGAATCCGAGGGTACCGTGGAACGGTGGTTGGGCTGCAGGCAGGAGCTGGAGGAGAGGGGCTGGTCAGGCTCGCCGCCGGGGATGGCCTCTCGCTCCTTGGGTAGGTTGAAGCGGAGCGTGATCTGCACTGGGATCGGCAGTGTCTTCCCACTGGCCTGGGCCGAAGCCGGCTGTAGAGATAGGTCCAGGGTCTTCCTCTGGGGGAGGGGGAAGGGAGCGAGGGGGAGGGGAGGAGGGGGCCCCCATCAGCCAGGTGGGTTCCCCCCCCCACCCCTTCCCCCTGGGCCGGCTTCCCACCCCAACTTCGTGGGGTTCGGTGACTGAATTCCGAAATCTACGATTCAGTAGCACCACCTCCTCCCTCGGACCCGACCTTGATCTCTACAAACCCTGTCCGAGCTGCGGCCTTTAGGGCAGGGCTGCCTCGGGCCCTTCTCATCCTCCTCATCCTCAGCCTGCGGCCCGGGAGCCCCGGGACCACGGTGGTGACGCGCGACAGGGACAAGCGAGGCGGGGGAGGGGCCTGACCATCCTGGCGGGAACTGTCTCCGGCTCGAGTGTGGCCGCTTCTACTCACCACCTCCCGCTCAGGGGAGCCCGGTCTGGACCCAGGGAGCCCATTTTTTGTGGGGGTCTTGGCCTCTTTCTTAGGAAACTGGATCTTCTTTAGGTCCAGCCTGTCATGGGTCACCCACTCATCCAGGCGCTTGTTGACTACAGACAAGGGAAGAAGTAGAGATGCCAGGGTGCCTCCCAGTCTCCTCCTCTCACTCCCCCTGACCCCCAGGAACACCCCCTCCCACTCACAGTCGATGTAGTGAACATAGAAGAGCTTCCGGCCGCTGATGTCCTTCACGCTCAGGATCTCTGCCAAAGCTGCAAGGGAGGAGGGGGCTGACGCTGGGACCCTGGGCAAGGGGGGCGGAATCTGGCCTCCTCCAGCTCCAGTCCCTCCCCAGGAAGCCCAGACCACCCCCTCCTCTTCCTCAGGTGGGCCCGGGTCTCTGCCCTTGGATTAACCTTGGACTGCCCTTGAGGGGGTCCGAGGCCTCTGGCCCCGCCCCCTCCTTAGGCTCCACCCCCTGCACCCTAAGAGTTCTTAGCCCTGCCCCCTCCCCTCCTAGACATCCATCCCTTGACCCATCTACCTCTTTCAAGGGGGTGGGGTGGGGGTAGGGGTGGGTCCTCAGGCCTGTGGCCACTCCCCACCAAGCCCCCGCTCAGGGCGCCTCGGGCTCCACCCTTGAATTTGCCGCGCCCCTTTTCATTATCCGCCCCGCCCCCCCAGGTCCCAGGGCCCCTGCCAAGCCCCCTCCCCAGCCACACAGACCACGTCCCCTCCCCCCAGGCCCAGCCTGCTCTGGACCCCTTCCCTCTCAGGTAGGCTTAGGCCCCGCCCCTTACAGGAACCACGCCTATTGGCTTTCCAAGCCCCACCCTCCTCGCGGGGCTCCATCGCCAGGCCCCGCCCCCGCGGTGCCCGTTGGCTCCGCCCCCCGTCACTCACGCCACTCATCCTCGTTGTCCTGATTGCGCCGCAGCACGGGCAGGCGGCAGCCCTCGATGACCTCGCCCTGGGGAAGATACCGCGGTCAACGGGGGAGGCCGGGGGAGTCGCCGCCGAACTGCGGATGCCTCCGCCCCGCCTCGCCCCGCCCCGCGCCGGGCCCCGGACTCACCACCTCCGCCATCTTCCCTCCCTCCCTCAGGAGTCGCTTCCGGCCCCGTGGGGTGACGTCACGTCCTGCGTTCCGGCACCTCCCCGATGCCAGCTCTGGGACTGGAGGAGTAAAGAGGCCTCCGGGCGGAGGGGGCCGGGAGGGGGAAGGAGCCCCCGGCCAAGTACACGGCCCGGGCGGCCAGGGCGGCTCGCTTTCAGGAGCGCTCGGCCTCCAGAAGGGCAGGCGGCGTAGCCACAACCTCGGGGCCCCAGGCCGGATCCGGGGCGGGACGAGACCTGGAGCCTCGCCCTCTGGTTGGAAGAGAGCGCGGTCCTTCACGTGACGTCGTTGGAGCGCGTCGGGGTCACGTGGTCGCACGCGACCACGTGATGCGGTTGTTGTTGTTCTGATGGAACCCGGAGCCCCGCCTTGCCGAGCGCCGCCCCTGTTCTGTCAATCGCGCCCTCGGTTGGAATCCTGCCTCTCGTGCGCGCAGGTTTTGTGGCCTCAGACCAGTCACGGGCCGGCCCGGGCTTCAGTTTCCCTATCTGCGGAACGTGGGGGGATGGGTCGGGACGGGCGCCCGGGTCTTTTCCCAGTGCTTCCTCTGTAGGAAGGGACTGTGCGCTGTCGGGAAGCGCCGAGCTCCAATGCTGCCCGCGGGGCTCTGGGCAAATCCCTGCATCCCTGGCTGCCTCCGCGCCCCGCCCCCGCCCCCCTGCCCCCTCTCGGTTCTTCCATGGCCTCGGCGTTTCCCCAGGTAAACTGCTCTGCGGCAAGCGGCAGGTTCTCGGATAGACTCGCTTTTAGTTACCAAAGTGGTGGGAGCAAAGGCTGCCGGGAGAGGCCAGCGCAGGGGCCCGCTTCCATCCCGGAGTGAGCGTCCCAGCCCGATGTCCTTCACAGCAAACACAAGCACTTCCCCCAGACAAAGGTCCGCTTGAATTTTTACGGCCGCTGGTCATCACTTTGACATCTGAAACAAAACGAGGAAACGGATGGTGGGTTCCTTGGGAGCAGGAAGTGTCTCAGCAGATGAGGGGATGCGGGTGATGTAGGGGCTGGCTTTCCGTCAGTCAGACCCGGTCTCCTCCGCAGGGCAGGAGGCACCAGAGCCACCACCGGGCTGGTCAAAGACAGAATGTCTCTCTTCCGGTCCTCCTCAGCCCTTCTATACCTTGTCTGTTAGTGTTATTAATTATGATAAGGTCTAGTTAGAATGAGATTAGGGTTCCTGCAGGTCAGGGAGTTAAACGATAAGGTCTAGTGGCAGGTTTGAGATTCAGGGAACCAAATGGAGAGGTTTGGCTCCCCTGCACCCCCTTGGGATTTGCACAAGAGTTTTGGGGAACCCCCCTCTGGCAGCACAAGTTTTCTGTAAAATAATTTACGGACCCCGAAACCTAGATTGATAAAAAGGTTTATCATGGGGATTGGAAGAAAGATTAGAAATCCTGACTAAGAGGCATAAGGTCTGGTTAGGGAAATAGGTGAGATAAAGCGAGGATGGCACTGCAAAGGATATCATTCCAGCGGGCAGAGGTTTCCTTGGCATAGCGTGGCATGTTTGGAACCTCCACAAAGAGAGGGTTTTAGTTTGGCTCTTTAGTAAGGGAGCTTTAGCTGAAGGGAACTGGGGGCTGGGTTTCAGCTTGAGTTGAATTGAATTCAATGAGTTTGAGGACTGAGGGACCCCGAGGATGGAACGGTTTGTCCCTGGGGGCGGGTCCCTCACTGAGGCCGAGTGGAAGATTTTCTCCTTTAAGGATTTGTAGAGTTTCAGGGTCCCCTCTTCAATTATATTCCAGCACATTTGATTTTGTGTGAACTCAAGAGAACCATTACTTACGTCTGCCATACTAAGTACTAAGTATATGGGACCTAGAGAACCATCATCTCATCAATTCCACTGAGTTAACACCTAGTTTCAAGCAGACTTCTCCAAAGTTCCAGCTCTCTACAGATGTGGGAAATCAATCCTGCAGAGAGACAGAGCTTCCAGCGATTGGAGTCAATTCCCATCACTTCCTGGGGTCTCTGCTTTTGAGGGAGTTCTCGAGTCGTTCTGACCTCTCCCAGTCTACAATCCAGGCCCTTCCTAGCTCTGACATTCTGTCTTCTAAGCTAGCTCTCAGTTCTGGAGTCTCTTCCCCCTTCCATACTGAAATTCTGGGTTCAATGCCCTTAGAACCCTTACCGTTCTTCCGTTTCCAAGCAGGCCACAGTGGAGATGTCATACACACCCGTGTGGTTCCTTCTCATGAGATCTAGATATGGGGGCCCAAATGAAATTAGGGTTTAAATTGAGGTCTAGTGGCAGGTTCGGGGTACAGAGAGTCAAATAGAGCTCCCCTGCAGCCCTTTGGATTCGGCTCAAGGATACGGAGTTAAATGAGTTCGAGTAACAGCGCCGAGAGTCCCCTGTAAAGGAATTTACAGGCCTGAAAATCTAGATTGATAAAAGAGGTTTATTATGGGGTTTGGAAGTGAGGTTAAAGCCTAGTTAAGGAAATGGGTGAGGATAAAGGGATTAGAAGACACCGGAAACAGGATTCCAGCGGGCAGAGTCCTTAGTGCCAGGCTTGGTGCTGACATGTTGCGACCCTCTGCAAAGAGAGGGCTCCAGCCTGGCTCTTTTATAAGGAGAGATTTAACTAAAGGGGCCCATGGGTGGAGTCCCAAGTTGACTCCTTGCCAGTGAGGGCTAGAGTTTGCTTGGTGGGAGTTGGGAAACCTGAGCAAATCATTAGAATGGGGGCTGGGACAGCCCAAGTTGGCTCAGATCCGGGTGGGAGCTGGGACAGGCCCGGATCTTGTTCTGGAATTCAAAGGGATGCTTTTGACCAGGATTTATGAATCAAAGGTCCCCGCTTCCTGGATTGATATTATGGGGTTGGGAATCGGAAAGGAATAAATCAATCTAGTTTCTTAAAGGAACCACAACCTGCATCACTTCCCTGATGGAATGGCAGATCCTCGAGGACAAAGAATTTGTTTTTTGTCTTTCATCTGCAATGCCCACAAGATGCCAGGCGCAGAGCAGAGTGACTGACTTGGAGGTGCCCTCCATCTCTGTGATCTGTGCCCATCTGTGCCATGTTTTATGTTTTCAGGCCTCTCTGAATTTTAACATTCTCCGTTTTCTACTGTCCAGCAAGATTTGCCAAGACCAGAGGAAGTGATCCCGCTCTCCCCCTTCATCCCCATCCTGCAAGAAGCATTTCCTGGATCCTTTAAATCAGGCGCCTGCCATCTGTGGGACACCTTCCCTTCATTTACACAGTCGGCTATTTGTATGAAGCTGTTTATATTTTGTCTCTGCAATCAGACTGGGGGTTCCTTGAGGTCAGGGACTTTCTTTGTACCCCCAGCACTTACCACAGTGTCTGGCAAACAGGTGTGGACTAATAAACGCTTGACAGACTCTCAGTAGTAACACTCTGTAGCCTGTCTTTGAAAGCTCCTGACTGACTTGACATCTTAGTCCTTTGTGTTCTAAGGTTTGCTTCCACTTCTAACAATCTGTGTTCTCAGTTTTCTCCCAGGCTGCTCTTGGATACTGTGTGAAATAAACTCTCTTGATGTTCCAAGGCTCATATGAGCTTTGACCTCTCCCAAGTCAGACATTCTGTATCTTTCTGGGATCATAGGCCTGGAGCTGAAAGGGGGCCTCAGAAATCAGGTAGTCTAACAATTAGCCTGCAATTACGTGATCCTGGAGACCAGGGCATTTTATTAAGGAGGAAATTGAGGTCTAGGGAAGTTAAGTCTCAGGTCTAAGGCAGAATTTGAATCCATGTCCTTGAAGTCCCCAACTAATGCTTCTTCCACTATAGCAAGCTGCCCCAAGGTCACCCTCAGCTAATAGCATTTAGATTCTCCAGTCCTTGCCACTCTGTTGGATGCTCTCATGTTCCATCCACCTTGGCAGTTCTGGGCTCTAAGGGCCAAGCCAGCCCTGACATGCTGTGCTCTAGGGTCTCTCTAAGCTATAATATTCTTTCTTCAAATGTCCTTCATTCAAAGATACCTTCTGATACACTTTGTCCTCAGATCCCTCCCATCACACACTAACGGTCTGTGTCTATCCGTGCTCGAGATAAGTTCCCTTCAGTTTCTGACATTCCCGAACCATCTCACCTGATGAACAGATTGTGTTCTGTGTGCTAATGTCGAGATTCAAGTCCTATCCTTTAAGGTCATTTCTAGCTCTGATAGTCTTTGTTTTAAGTTCTTTCTCAGTTCTCAGTCAATAAACATTTATTAAGCACCTACTGTGTGCCTGTTGTAAGGGTTTAAAAGCCTCTGGGAGCAAAGAATATGGCTCAAGGCATGTGGAAAGACGGGAGGGGTGGAGGTGGGGCATAGTCCCAGGGGGCGGTATCTGACCCCAGGTACCATGTCTCCCTCCTCAGCGCTCTCAAAGCCTAGCACTCCTCCCTCCTTCTTGGGCCAATCCCGTTATGTCCTGCCTGTCCTGGTTCCTAGAGGACCTCCCCTTTCCCTGGATCCTCAAGGGGGTATAAATATATACTATCTAAGAATAAAGTTCTGTTTCGCTTCACCCCTACCTCCTGGTGGTCTGTCTCTGTGGGATCCGGGTTGGTGCCCGGAAGATGGGTAAGTGTGGCCTAGCCGTGCCCATCGATGGACGGGCATTAAGAGTAGCTCAAGAAGGAGCTACCAGGTTAGAGTAGTCCATAGGGGCGTAACACCTGGCACTGTGATAAATGCTGGGGATACAAAGAAGGCAAAAGGGCCGTCAGGAAGCTCACAGTCTAATGGGCTTTCCTCAACAGGCAAACAGCTGTATAAAAACACGCTATACAAGCAGGAAAAAGAGGAAGTAATTAAATAGAAGAAAAACACTAGAATTAAGAAAGAAAGAGAAAGGCTTCCTGTGGAAAATGGGCTTCTAGTTGGGGACATATAGGAAGTTAGGGAAGCCTGTAGTCTGGCTGGATGATGAGGAGTCTAGTCTGGAGATGAGGAAAACAATGTTCCAGGCACGGGAGGTGGCCAGAGGAAATGCCCACATCCCAGAGTTGAATGGGCTTGTTTAGAGCACCAAAAAGGCCAGTGTCTCCAGATCACAGAGTACAAGTGAGAGTAAGGCTTCATAAGAAGACTGGAAAAGTTTGGGACACCAAACCAGAATCTGCTTTTGATCTTGGAGAGCCACTGGAGCTCACTGAGTAGGGAATGACATGGTAGGATCTGCTTTTTAGGAAAATCCCTTTAGTCGCTAAATAGAGGAGAAAGGACTGGAGTAGGGACAGACTTGAGGCAGGCAGACCTCTGGGATGTCTCCGATTGTCCAGAAGTTTTTCCCTGACAACCAGCCTAAATCTGCCTCTTTGAAACTTTCTTCTCACCTTACCTCCCCTCTAGTTTTCCCTGAACATAGCAATCACATCCCCCAGACTTTTCTTCTGCGGTCTAAATGCCCCCAGTTCCTTCAACTGATTCCACCGTAGCAACCCTGCAGGCCTTTGACTGCCCTTCTCGGTGTGCTCTCCAGCTTATCAATGCCCTGCTGATAGTGTGATGCCTGAACTGAGGACACTCCCCCAGATGACCAGAGCAGAAAAGAGAGATGATCATCTCCTTGTCCTGAGAGTCTGACCCCTCTTCATGCAGCCAAGGAAAGCACTGGCTTTTGGGTTACCACATCACCCTGAGCTTCCCGAGAGCTTGTATTCCAACATGAGGAAAACAACACACACAAAACACATTCAAGTTACTTTTGAGGAAAGGCCCTAGCTTCCGGGTGGGGGGCCAGGAAAAGCCCTGGGTGCTGAAGCTCAGCTTCCAAGAAAAGCCAGGGTTTGACTATGGAGAAAACCTCCTCTGAAGGATTAAAGACTCTGCTCAACTCCAGGAACCATCACAAGTCCAGAGGGCCAATGAGAAAGTGGGCTGTCTATCGCCTGTCAGAAGTGATAACTTTCCCATGGTGCAGAGCAAGATGAGGCCTGGAAATCCTCTGTGGTTAATCGGTCCAAAGATTGTGTCACTTTTGTCTTGTTTTATTTGGGGCACCTACTGCTCCCAAAAGAACAGAAAATAAAGAAGGGTCACTAAAGTAATGTGGAAAATGCACAGAAGGGAATAGAATGAAACATGGAGGAGCAGGACAGTTTGGAAAGGATTCTGGTAAAAATTATGGCTTTTTCAAATTGTAAGCTATGGTCATGGATCTATGTACAACTTTTTTTCTGTCCTACTCTGTAAATGGGAATTTTCTCTCTCCATTTCTCTCTCTCACACACAATAAATTCAGAATTTTAAAAGTGAAAAATGAGGCAGAGGAGCATGGGGTTCAGCAATGACATGAGCATCCTCCGTGAGGAGGAGTAAGAAGATGCAGATGTTGGCCTCTGGTGCCAGGAGGGAAGTGCTTTGCAGACAGGCTAGAGAGGCTGGATGGGGTCAGCTTGGGAAGTGCTTGAAATGCTACATAGGGTAGCATCATCAGGATTAACAAGGAGCCACTGGGGTTTTCTGAGGAGTGAATCAGGTTTAGTGTCGCCAAGTCCTGGCCAATCCTGAGAAATCACTAAAATATCTCAGTGCCCAGATACGTCGCTTGGGATTGATTCTAAGTTGAAGTTTCTACTCCACATGAACCCAGAATATTCTTGGCATCGAGCTAATCCAGTAGATGAAGTCCTTGGAGATGTTATTTCTTATTCCTTTCTATGAAGAATTCTGAGATCATAAACTTCTCAGGGCCTTGACTGATGAGGTTCTGAAGATAATCCTTGATCTGGTCAAGGCTTTTGTCCTGGTCCTCAAGTGACCTACATAAATGGCCAGAGTAGTCCATGATCCTATCCTGGCCAAGCCTCATCATTCCTGGGAGGGACGGCCACTGGGAGAACCAAAGAGAACCAAACTTTACACGGTGCCCTGCAAAGGGCCTCACAGACACGGTCCCGTTTTTCCTAATTCTGCCCCTCCAGGCGCTGGCGTGACCTCGGCTGCTCTTTGTAACAAGCCCGATCCTCTAGATTCT